>CM068367.1:1217038859-1217744952 GCA_034769895.1 Magicicada septendecula
TATTATAGAAATAAGAAATTAAAAACAAAATCAATAAACACCCCATGTTATAAGGGATAATCGATTAAGTAAGTTTAAAAGGTGTGATGATGTTTATCAACCAAAAAATAATAATGAATGAAATGAATTGTAAACCAACATTACCTAATAACTGGTAAAGATTGTTCAATTAAATTTATGAATAGGATATGGCTGAAGGAAGTATATAGTCCATAGGGCTAGTTGTTATATTTTATGTAATAAAGAATAGTAAGTAATAGCCATATTGTTAACAATGGCAAGTTAAATAAATAAGAAGGTAAATCAATACAGAAATAATAACACTGGAAAATCAATTAGGAAATAATTGACAAGCCATGATGTAAAAAATAATGTTGACACATAGTCAGTACAAAAACAGATTCAAAACACATCAACAAATAAACAAATCAATTATAATAACAAAACAAAACACATAGAGTAAAATGAGATATAATTGGTATAAAATAAGTAAATATAATCAATGGCTACTTAGGCCTATGAAATGCCTAACTGTAAAAAACAAATAACTACAAATTGTATAAAATCAACAAAGAAATTAACAAATCCAAGGCGAGTAACCAGCCAAGGATAATTTATAAATCATGTTAAAAGAAAAATGTTAGAATAAGGACTTAAATTAAAAGAGAAATATAGTTAACAAATATTAACATAATTGTACAAACATTAATGTTTTGAAGAACCCAACCTTATGGGATATCAAAATAATCTTTGAAAGGAAATACAAACAGTAGTGACAATATTTTAATACGTAGGGAGGAAGACAGAAGAATAAAAGTAAGCAGAAGATATACAGTAATTTTGAATAAAAATTCAAAATTGATAACAATGGTTATAAGACAAGATTAACCAATCACAATTAATTTGTAACCATGACAACAGACGTTGGTTACGAATTTTCCGTTAAATCTTATAACTCGTAATGTGACGCTCTTGCAGAACAGACGCCAAGTTGTGAACAACCAAATTTTTAATTTAAAAGGTCAAAAAAGTAAACAAAATTACAACAGATGAACAAGTAAGAAGCAGACGATGACTGAAAACATTTAACTGATGTCAGGGACTAATTAAATAAAAAAGAAATGAATAAATTGCTACGATTAACTTGAAAAAAAATCACAATCAGAATGATCACTGTTGCACACCACTATATAAAAATTATTCCGATTAGCGCTTTCAAGCTTCACAGCTCATCGTCAGATCGGGAATAGACACGAAATATGTGAAACCCAACCCTTCACCCCTCTCCCCCACCCTGCTCACCCACAACAAACTAAAAATTAATGACCCTTCCCCACCCCCTAAACTCTGTCTCACCATCTGTACAGTTACATACTTTGGGATGACATTATTATCCAGACATTGTTTATTAAACAATGCCAGAAGAAAAAAAATGCCAGAAGCCCTAGACAATTGAAAATTGAATATGATTGCAGCTCAATTCCTTTTTACCTGAACAACTGAGTACATCCAGTCTACTGATGTGTTAAGTATCATTAAATTACCCAAATTTCAGAATTAAACTCACTTTAGATATTTCTCACAGTAATCTGAACACTCACTATAAACTGAATATAATTTCTTTCAAAGATTAAATAAAAAAATAAGACACTGAAAATTTGTCAACTAGTAAAAATAACCTGCTTTTGAAACACTTTTACTACACTCCAAGAACAAATTATAGCTACACATTATATTATTTAAGTATAAATAATGTAAGGTAGTGTATTTTTATTGTTGTAATCATTAATAATCCTTTTATCGTAATCACAAGAATCCAAGATGTTTGAACGAAAATATTTGTAAACGAATTCCACAGTCGCCATCATTCACTGTTTGATACGTTCAAAATCGATTTGTCAGACCCTAGAGAATTTGTCTTTAATTAATTGCCGGTGCAAATTTATTAAAAAACAAAATATAATCTGTGTTAAACTGAATAATTAATAATCACCAAATAATAAACAAGTACTGAGTGCAACCACTGTGTTTTATTTTCATTAGGAAGGTGTATTATAATTTTTGTACATTTTAGCGAACAGCTAGGATTGACGGCAAGCCCTCGTGTAGCAATCTCAACGAACTACTGACTTGATTAAGAAGGTCAAAACGAGGCGGGAATAAATTTGAATTTTCCACACCGCCTGAGCTGAACTCGCCCGATCATCCTAAATTTTTTTAATTGTTTTAAATAAACAATTTGGCGCCACCCGGGATTTATACACCCCTAGTGAAGAACAGGTAAAGACTTCGATACCTGGTTATTCGTACGTTCGCGACGGACACAATCAGTGTAAGTTACGTTCCTGAGCGACGACGGATTGGTAAGACACGAGAGTACACGTTACACCAACTACACTTTTACACGTTTACAATTAGACGGACATCGTTTAGTTACAATATATTATAACATCGCCAAATTCAGATCATATTTGATAACTATAAGTATGTAAGAAATGCTAAAATGGAATATATTTTAATAAATAAATAATGAAGAGAATAAGGAGATAAAATGTAATTAAGAAAGAAGGAGGAAGAATTATAAACTAAAAGTGATTATTAAAGAAACTCGCAGACTAGACTGACAGACAAACTGTGACTTTACCCACTTTATTATTTATTACTACACACATATACTGATATTTATATGTATAAAAAGTACCATAATATGGTACCTCTACGTACTTACCAATTTCAGTCGCTGCCGGGCTCATATTCTTCTTTTTAAATGTGCTTTTACCTAAAGGGGGCCAGGATTCATTTACAGCGAGATTTTGATACACAGAAAATGACACAAATAATAACACTATTATGGAAAGCAACCATCAACATTTTAATTTCCCAGATATGTTTTACATACACGACCATGCGGCCAAAATGGTGTCATATAAGATTACCAAAACAAAATGTGGTTAGTTTAATATCCAAAATCATCCTTAATACTTCTTTTTTTTCTGTTTCTAAATCAAGATCATTGTAACGTTTATAATGCTGCAGCTTTAATCATTTATTAATTAGTATTTCCTTACACACAAACCAATGCCCTCGGCATATATTGGTGGCCACGAGCTCACTCACTCACTCTCACACGCATTCGCCCTATTACAAGTATATTCGTTTAATTAATTATTCTTGATCAGTGAGCTCATTAAACTATAAAAAAGATGGTAAAATTGGACTTCTCTTATTGTTGTTCGGTGTTGCTCCGTAGCTGTTGGTGGTTGACGCCCATGTTGATGGCCGGTGTTCGCCTCAAGTTCTGCTTAGTTTTATTAAGTAAATATAAGCACTGATTCTACATATTATAGTTCATACTGTTATTAAATTCGAGCCTTTATTGCTCCACTATTATACTGGTAATTTTGATTCTAGTTATAATAAACTTTTGTTATAAAATTGATCACACAGCGATACATCGCTGTTGATCCTTTGAAGAACTGCGTTGAATTGAGAACGAGGCAAATGTAAATTTGCACTTGTGTGTGTGTTTCTTATGTCATCCAGCTTTGTCTTACTGGACAACGCCTCGTTGTACGTATTGTAGTCAGTGCGTCATTGTTTTTGGTCCAATCACAATGCATATTTAAAGTCATTCGTCACAAACACCGCCATGGCCTTTTCCGATTCCCGCACGTCCAACGGTGACCTTGGTATAGTACTCTTGCTGAATTTACTTTGTTCCTCTGTATATAGGGACAATGGACCTAACCATTCTGTGTTTTAATGATTAAACAATACAAAACATTGAAAAATACCTTTAAATCCCATAATTATGGTATTGGGCCATTATGTACTGTTACAAACCCCCTCAATGTAAGATTTTGTGTCGAGACACAAAAACTTTCATTGACTCATTCACACTTTCCTAAAAGGATCAGTCTAGATATGTCACCACAACCCCCTGTAATGTCACTATATAAAAAATTTGTCATCACTTACCCTTGGTCCAATGATGTTGGTCGCACCCTCTGACCTTACTGGACTTCTCCTGAGAGATCCCTACACCATAAGGCCATGAGCCACTCTACGCTCCAGCCAGCCCAGGACCGCGGTCACAACACCACAAAACTCTGAAACATTGAATACAAAAATTAAAATAGTGGTCTAAGATACCTCCATATCTACAACTGATATGTTCCCTTTTAGACGCATTGGTTTGTGTTTGGGGCATTGGCTTGTTCTAATTCAAAAGTTTAACATAACAACAACAAGACTCTAAAATGTATATTCTTTTACCACCACCAAACTCAATTTCTTCCTTGTAAGAAAACAAACTATATATATATAACTACAAATAACACAATACATGAACAATTCTTTAATATTCCCCAAAATACCTTCACCTACTTATTTCTATCAAACTCAACCTATAACTATTATGGCAGATACTTTTATTATTCGAATTTTATTACTCAACTTACAATCAGCTATCTATTGCAACATGCATCATACTATATTTTTGCTCAACTTCAATTGTACCTTGGGACTTTCAACTTTTAAAAGCTACTATTCTTTGACACTTGTTAACGTCATTATTAATAACAATAAAACATCATAAAACACTAGACATTACACATTAACATTGTTACATTTACATTACATTAAACAATTTACATTTACATGACTTGTACCAAAACTTTATCACATCATTACTATCAACAATTCTCTATTAACTTTTAATTATTTGACATTCATTAGATTCTATAAAACAATTTCAAATTTATCATTACCTTTCCATTTACATTACCTTTCAGTTATGAATTTTCTTTTTCTAACCTTTTCTCAACCCTTATCCGTTTGGGTGACTCTCTATTATTCACTATTTTCTATATCTTATTTTCGCATTGTCAATCTAACCTTACTCACCTCTTTTTTACACTAACCGCTTCTAACCATTGATATATCATGACACCAATATCTCTATAATAACCCCCTTCACAAATCCCATTTAAAACCTCTGGCACCGCTCATTTTTTATACTAGTATGTGTGTGTTCCCTATCTATGCTCATTCCATCATTGGTTCCTGACCCTTTCAGATAACCCTTTCCGGCACACAACGGTCCCTTCCTGTCTCAACACCTCTCGTTGCAGACTCCCACACCAATACCCTTACTACAAAATATCACCATCAGCAACAAATATAATTACCACTCACATTACTCACCTCTACTTATAATCACTAACCACTGTGTCCCCAAAATATCTAACACCTCTTTATATGTTATCAGTATCTCAACACTTTATTTTCCCTAACTCCCATTAACTCTATTTAACTAACTCCAATGCCCTTATTTATCATTATTACCCAAACTCTTTTACAACATTTCACCTTAATATACCATTAGAAAATTCATCACTTATGTACTAACAACAATACCTCTCCATATCCAAATCTATTATATACGTAATCGTTTACTAACCCTTTGAATCTAAATTCCATAATATCATTTCAAAATCATTCTCATATTTATTTAAAATTCCACAGTACATAGTTTACACCAAATACATAACATACACAACTACAAGAATACACAAATACACTGACATTAATATACACAAAAATATACAATCCACATAATCATTAATCATTTACCATAATCAGTCATAAACAGTCCATCCTGAAAAACACTGTTCACATAATTAAATGTTCATAAACACAATTAAAACAACTACCCTCCATCGTCAAATAATAATCGAACCTTAAAACTACATACATGGTTTAATATTAGATATTTTATACTAACATCCTTATACATGCACCAACTATTCAAATTTTTATCCGTTTCCACAAATTCATATAACTCCTGATCGGGTATGTTTCTGTCACCTTCAGTAAAATCAGTCATAATCATGTATTTTATCAAGTCATTATTGTTATCCACATAATCTCCTACTACTTTAGTTTCAATACAAGGTAAGTTTTTATTATATTTATCACTTCTATCTCCACCTAACCTTTCTATCAACTCTTCATAATCTCTATATATCTTAAAAATTTCTACTTCTCTGTTTCTCTCAATATATCTCTCACTATCACACCAAGCTACATTCTCTCTCAATATTATAACGTAGCGGTTTTTTTAGAGTGTGTGTCTCTCCAATTCCTTAAATAGTACTTTACTTAATGGAAACTTTGTTTTATTTTCCCCACGTTGTTAGCGTCAATCTGTAACGTAGCGGTTATTTAGCGAAACGTCCGTCTTATTCAAGCCCCAATGTTGGGTTCGCCAATTTGTAACGTTACGGTTTTTTAGAGGTACCAGCAAAACGTCTGTCTTGTTTACAGTCTCAGATCGGTCAGAACACCCCTCCGCAGTCGCCACTTACGAATTATAAGGACCGAAGTTTAAATAAAGTTGTTGGTAATGTTACTCAAACAAAGCAGAAATCGAGTGTGTGTGATTTGGGTCAAGTAGGGAAGTTGTTCAGCCTTATTTTGAAGAGAGAGCAAGTACCGTTTGTTTACACTCGGTTTAGACGATTTCTGAATTTTTTTCAAATGTTCGCCGTGAATTAAATCAGCTGATTTTGAGACGAGTCTCCAAACATAGGTCAACCAGACGACACTGTGGCAGAATATGACCCGGTGGATCGACCTCTTCTATTTTGTTCTGAAACCTACTACAACTACCCACTACAAAAAAGGAAACACATTTTTATTTTTCAATATCATTTTTTCAATAATATTTATTATTTATATTATTGGTTTTTTCCCTTCCGCCAAAATACAAATATTACAATTGATATTTTCATTCTAGTACATGATCGACTTCATAGAGTAACAAGGAATTGTCATAAAAAATATACAGTTTTGAACGATTTTTTTACAATTTTATCTTTTGTTTAAACATCAATCAACATATAATTCTTTGAGTTATTTTCCCCAGTGTTAAGGGTAAGTTCTTTTTGTTATGAGATGGTCAGAAATGGATAATTATACTACGCTTTACAAATATAGAAAAAATATTCAAAAATTTGTTTATTTCACTTAGTACGTAGTTCCGGAAATGTCCGTAAGAGAGCAGGTGGCGTTTGTTTTTATTAAAACATGTGTTTACGTTTTAATCGTTATGGACTACACGACCATTCCGTTTGAGGTTTCTTCTTTAAATATTAAAAGAAATGTTTATATTACCTCTCTTCTTGAAGTTCTTACTTGTGTGAAGCCGTTTCTCAGGTGGAGTTAGTATTTGGTGATAATTTCACAACCGTCCGGCAAATATTATCTCGTTAAAGCTCGAACTCTGCTAGGCTAGGCCTACTCGTCCTGGTTGTTTTTTTTTCACTTTTATTATGGAGTATAGCAAGTTAACTTTGATAACTAAGGTAGTAGTACATCATGTTTATACTGTTCTTTAATTTTGTAACAATTTTGTGCTTTTCTAAAGGTTTCAAAAGGATATTTTAATAAAATTTTTATCTCATAATTTTTTTTCAACTGGACGTTTTTATTTCAAATTCGATTAACAATACTTGTTATTTACGTCACTCTTAGTAACCCATAATTTTTTTATATCTTTTTATTGGTTCTGCTATTTACTTTTTAGTATATAGGCAGTTTGTAATTATTATAAATTAATTTTTGATTTACAGAAAAATAATTCTTTTTAATTTTGGTTTCTTTCCCAATTTGATTTACATAATCGTTTTCTGTTTATTTTCTTATAACTTTGGATATAAGTATTTAATATTTTTATTAACTTTAAATGAATTTATATATTATTTATTAATCTCTTATAGTATTCTTACACTGGACTATTTTCTTCTGCCATTTCCCTCATACAGTATTATTTTAATTTTCATTATCATCTGATATTTAAATCTTTTAAGTTTTTAACACAAACCCTGGGTTATCTTATACAATAAAACCATTATTTTATAAAATATAAAATTAACATAGGTACTACACAATATAAATCCTACAATAACTAAACACAATACATAATTAGTTAGTAGCATCATGGTCTACTATTATAGTTTATAATTCTCACATTTACAGTACAATTCTGTAAGAAGTTCCCTTCACCTTCACATATTACCTCATTGGGTACACTATAACTCACTTGTCACTGTATATCACTTTAATTATTTATAATGTTTAGTTATACAATTTAATTTTGAGCTCGTTATAGTTTACCCATTTCTGACCTTTATGGTATTATAAGAGTTATCATTTATTGGGACCGGGTTATGTACCGTTACATAAAGCCCCCCCACTAGAAAAAATTTATTTTGGTTTTAGTCGTTTACTAAAATAAATTGTTGATTGTCTCCATTTTCCTAATATTCTTGGGTTTTTCTTCGTAATATCTTCCGTTATTTCAAACTGGTTGTAAACCGACTGATAATTCAGACTGGTGGTAATTGTTGTTTTCTTACTCTACTCTCTCTCTCTCTTGGAGGCAAATTCATCAATTATTTATTTCTCTGGGTAGTGGTACATCCACATTTTATTTGATAAGGACTGGTCACACTAATTATATTAAACTTGTTTTAACACTCGTTTCTATTTACTACTATAAATTATCTTTATCAATTAAGCTTCAGTCTGCTATCTTCCTTCTATTTTCTTCATTTATACTTCTGGAATCTAATATCACTCTTTTCAGCTATTTTATAATTATTATCCCTTAAATATTCAATTTCCCTAACATTTTTCCCTATCCTGTGCGGTGGTACCAGTCGGGTGGCCACTCTGGGTCCATACTCCGCTGTCCATCCTTACACCTTCTGAGACCAGGGGAACATCATCCCTGCTCATAAAAATTATTGCCGGAACATTTCTACGGTCAATACATAAAATAAAAAGATTATAAGTAGTAGTCAATTAGCGACTAGTACTAAACACTTTTGGGATTCTTCATACTGTAGCTGTTTGCATTTATTTATATATTTCTTCTTCTCCTTGATTCCTTCTTCTTTTCCATTAACTAATAGCATATAACATTATTGATAGGCCTTATGTTAAAA
This sequence comes from Magicicada septendecula, assembly GCA_034769895.1. Taxonomy (NCBI): domain Eukaryota; kingdom Metazoa; phylum Arthropoda; class Insecta; order Hemiptera; family Cicadidae; genus Magicicada; species Magicicada septendecula. The sequence goes on from CM068367.1 coordinate 1,217,047,871, forward strand.
TTCTTTTGACTTTACTTCTTGTGACATATTTCTCCGTATCATTTCTTCTTATATAATCTTCAATTCCGAGAAATTCTAATTATTGTATTAATTATCATCCTCCTTCAGTTTCATTGGAGTCATTAAATTATTCTTTATTCTTCTTATCTGAGCACATTACCATCAATTGTTTTTGTTCATTTAATTTTTCTTCTGTTTGTTACCATTAAAAATATTACTTTTTCCTATTATTTCATTTTAAATCAATTCTTTATAACTCTTATTTACTAAATCAGTTCTTATTTTTTTTGTTAAATTAAATGGTTTCGAAATATCTTAAATCATATTATTTCTGAATAAATTAAGTAAGTTGTCCTTACATAGTTTTTATTAAATCGTCTTGTTCCTGGATAAATTGTTGAGTAAGTTGTCCTTACAGTTTTTTAGAATTTTGGGGTTTTCTTCCGCTATTCAATGGGTTGGTGGGTCGGTTTTCAGAATTTCAGTCCCCTTTTCTGGTTTGTTATTATTTAGGTTAACCATGGTCCATTAACTCAGGTACTACATGTTCTCGGATTACTGGGGTGTCTATAATGATTTTTGTCCTTGTTAAATATCTCTCGTGTATCTGGTACTGTAACTCGGCTGTTACAAAGTCTTCATTTAAGTCACAGTTTTCGGTCATATTTAGACCCTTTTTAATTGACAAGTATTGTATCTTCTCTAACCTAACGTAATCACTCATATATTCTATCATTCCATCCTCTTTGACCTCTGTATTATTTACATAATGTTCTATTGGTATACTCCGTCTTGAAAATATAATTGATGTGGTCAGATACTCTTTGATCATCGATATATTTAAATGATATTTAAATTTATTTAAGTTTTTTGTTATTATTCTATGGTGGCTTACCTTTGATATTCTTGTTGAGTTTTGTCTACACTTTCTAACTTTATTTAACTCCATTTGTTTATTAATGGGAGGGTTAAATATATTAATTAATCCACCCTTCGTCATCTCCATTTCTTCTTTTGTATTGAATATTTTCTTTCTCCATATTTTCCTTATTTTCTTATTTTCAGATAGCAATGCATTCTGGTCTTCTCTAATTTCTGTTTTCTTGCTACTCTCTTCTGTGTTTGAACTTACTATAATACCTTCGGAAGTGCTGTCTAATGTTTCATCCAAACTCTTGAAACCTTCATCCATTTGCTTATTCGTCTCCTCCTGGTATGTATCTGCTTTTGGGATAAGCGTATTAACATTTTCAAACTTCTCCCCGAAAGTTTTCCATATCTCCTTATTGAACTTCTCCATCTTACCCTCAATCCGCTTTAAACTTTCTTCGTTTATTTTCTCAATTTGTTTTAAACTGTCTCTCAAGGTTTCATTCTGTTTCCTTGAGTTCTCTTCCTGTTTCTTAAAATTCTCATCTATTTTGTCAAATTTTTCGCTCAAGGTTTCATTTTGTTTCCTTGAGTTTTCCTTATTTTCCTCCTCCATTTTGTCTATTTTATTTTTTGTTTGCTTATTATCTTCCTGAATTTTGTTATTCCCTTCCATTATAATTCTTAACATCTCCTGTATGCTCATGTCTTCTTTTTGGGTGGGTTTATCTGGTTGGTCCCCTTGGGCATCATCTTCAATTATTTCCGTTTCCGGATCCATAACTACTTCGGTTTCTTCTTTATCGCCTGTCTGTTGGTCCATTTCACTGTCCGTGACTAATTCTATTTCTTGTTCCTGTCCACCTTCTTCCTTCTCCTTTCCTTCTGCCCTCTTCTTCGATCTGCCTCGGGTATTATGCATTTCTTGTTTTCTCATAACTGCCGACGATAGTTAGATTTTTTGGGTATATTAATTTATTAAATATATCAAAATTCTTTTCTAATTACAGCCCTTTTACGTTGAGCGCCAATCTGTAACGTAGCGGTTCTAATCAAAGGTTTCCGCCTCTCCAAGAGTGTAGTGCAATTACGGGTTTAGTTAATTCAGCCCCACTGTTGTAAGCGCCAATCTGTAACGTAGCGGTTTTTTAGAGTGTGTGTCTCTCCGATCCTTAAATAGTACTTTACTTAATGGAAACTTTGTTTTATTTTCCCCACGTTGTTAGCGTCAATCTGTAACGTAGCGGTTATTTAGCGAAACGTCCGTCTTATTCAAGCCCCAATGTTGGGTTCGCCAATTTGTAACGTTACGGTTTTTTAGAGGTACCAGCAAAACGTCTGTCTTGTTTACAGTCTCAGATCGGTCAGAACACCCCTCCGCAGTCGCCACTTACGAATTATAAGGACCGAAGTTTAAATAAAGTTGTTGGTAATGTTACTCAAACAAAGCAGAAATCGAGTGTGTGTGATTTGGGTCAAATAGGGAAGTTGTTCAGCCTTATTTTGAAGAGAGAGCAAGTACCGTTTGTTTACACTCGGTTTAGACGATTTCTGAATTTTTTCAAATGTTCGCCGTGAATTAAATCAGCTGATTTTGAGACGAGTCTCCAAACATAGGTCAACCAGACGACACTGTGGCAGAATATGACCCGGTGGATCGACCTCTTCTATTTTGTTCTGAAACCTACTACAACTACCCACTACAAAAAAGGAAACACATTTTTATTTTTCAATATCATTTTTTCAATAATATTTATTATTTATATTATTGGTTTTTTCCCTTCCGCCAAAATACAAATATTACAATCGATATTTTCATTCTAGTACATGATCGACTTCATAGAGTAACAAGGAATTGTCATAAAAAATATACAGTTTTGAACGATTTTTTTACAATTTTATCTTTTGTTTAAACATCAATCAACATATAATTCTTTGAGTTATTTTCCCCAGTGTTAAGGGTAAGTTCTTTTTGTTATGAGATGGTCAGAAATGGATAATTATACTACGCTTTACAAATATAGAAAAAATATTCAAAAATTTGTTTATTTCACTTAGTACGTAGTTCCGGAAATGTCCGTAAGAGAGCAGGTGGCATTTGTTTTTATTAAAACATGTGTTTACGTTTTAATCGTTATGGACTACACGACCATTCCGTTTGAGGTTTCTTCTTTAAATATTAAAAGAAATGTTTATATTACCTCTCTTCTTGAAGTTCTTACTTGTGTGAAGCCGTTTCTCAGGTGGAGTTAGTATTTGGTGATAATTTCACAACCGTCCGGCAAATATTATCTCGTTAAAGCTCGAACTCTGCTAGGCTAGGCCTACTCGTCCTGGTTGTTTTTTTTTTCACTTTTATTATGGAGTATAGCAAGTTAACTTTGATAACTAAGGTAGTAGTACATCATGTTTATACTGTTCTTTAATTTTGTAACAATTTTGTGCTTTTCTAAAGGTTTCAAAAGGATATTTTAATAAAATTTTTATCTCATAATTTTTTTTCAACTGGACGTTTTTATTTCAAATTCGATTAACAATACTTGTTATTTACGTCACTCTTAGTAACCCATAATTTTTTTATATCTTTTTATTGGTTCTGCTATTTACTTTTTAGTATATAGGCAGTTTGTAATTATTATAAATTTATTTTTGATTTACAGAAAAATAATTCTTTTTAATTTTGGTTTCTTTCCCAATTTGATTTACATAATCGTTTTCTGTTTATTTTCTTATAACTTTGGATATAAGTATTTAATATTTTTATTAACTTTAAATTAATTTATATATTATTTATTAATCTCTTATAGTATTCTTACACTGGACTATTTTCTTCTGCCATTTCCCTCATACAGTATTATTTTAATTTTCATTATCATCTGATATTTAAATCTTTTAAGTTTTTAACACAAACCCTGGGTTATCTTATACAATAAAACCATTATTTTATAAAATATAAAATTAACATAGGTACTACACAATATAAATCCTACAATAACTAAACACAATACATAATTAGTTAGTAGCATCATGGTCTACTATTATAGTTTATAATTCTCACATTTACAGTACAATTCTGTAAGAAGTTCCCTTCACCTTCACATATTACCTCATTGGGTACACTATAACTCACTTGTCACTGTATATCACTTTAATTATTTATAATGTTTAGTGATACAATTTAATTTTGAGCTCGTTATAGTTTACCCATTTCTGACCTTTATGGTATTATAAGAGTTATCATTTATTGGGACCGGGTTATGTACCGTTACAATATATGCAGGGGACACTACAACTTTATTCTCGCACCACCTATCAGGTGCACAAAAAATCCAGGGACAACTATTTGCAGACCTTTTGTCTCCCAAATCTACATCGAAGGCACTCTTGTCCTTCCTAAAAACATGTATATCACCCCCAAATACACCATTAAGGGAAAAATCTAACCCCTGCAATTCTTTTACAATTATGCTCTCTCTACACACTCTCTTCAACCCTTCAAGACACACTATCATTCCATCATTATTATATTCTATTCCCCATAAAATTTCATTATCACTACTCCTGTTTACACAATCATTTTCTAATGTTATACTTTTATTTATATTATTATAATTTTCTACCCCACTTACCTTGTTTTTGTTTCTATCTAATCTGTCTATTTCTCTACTCTTATTTTCTAACTGTATCTCATTAATTCTCTTGTCTAATTTCTCCTCTAATCGACTCAATTTTACATTTCGTACATTGTTTTGTTTCTTTAATTCATTCTCAAGGCTATCAAACTTTTCGTCAATTTCTTTTAATACACTATTTTGTGTTTTAATTAATATAAACAGATCTTCTAACGATATTTTATTTTCGACTGCCCTAGGTGTAGAATTCGCGCTTATTTTGTCTAATAAAATAGATTCTGTGTCTGTATTGTTTACACCTAACATACTATCATTTCTTTCTACTATAATTTAACTGTTTAAATGACTATTTATTTTTTAATTATACAATTACTGGTTGCTTTGTTTCATCAACATAACCTCTTGTGTATTAGGTTATGTTCCGTCTTGTACCACCTTCTGTGTTTCTCAATCTGGCTGTTTTATATAAATTAATTTTTATATAACGTCCACAGTTCAGGCGCCATTTGTGACTTTACCCACTTTATTATTTATTACTACACACATATACTGATATTTATATGTATAAAAAGTACCATAATATGGTACCTCTACGTACTTACCAATGTCAGTCGCTGCCGAGCTCATATTCTTCTTTACCTCAAGGGTAAAGTCTTTAAAATGTGCTTTTACCTAAAGGGGGCCAGGATTCATTTACAGGGAGATTTTGATACACAGAAAATGACACAAATAATAACACTGTTGTATAAAAACTTACTTATTTATATAATTTAATTCACTTGTTGTACTCACCGTTATTCCTAAGGGTCCCCCCAGAGTTCTATAAGCGAGATCAGAAACAGTGTGAGGTTACGAAATAATTATTCTGACACATTTCGAATGAAGAGAATTTACCTTTTAATTTTATTTTTTAAATCATTTAAATTTCCACAAATTTTACCATGCTTTTGTATATAAAATAACTTCGTAATAATTTCTTCTTTGTCTGGTGATTCGTTACATATTTTATCTTATTCTACTAGCTTACCTTAATCTATTTCATTCAGACTGCCCAGCCTGCAATATTTCACCCATACAAACACACACAAAATTTTTAACCCATTAACATTTAGAATAAAATTCCCAGCCCTTAACTTGAACCCCCGGCCACGTGTTCGCGCGCGCACTCATCGTTTTTAGTAAATGTTTGACTTCTCAATGTCCTAAAATACTTTACTTATTGCTTCATTCTGGATTGATGTCGGTCACCAACTTTTTCTACTGTTATTACACTCTTTACGGGGAAAACTGAAAAAAAACTTTGAAGAGAGCTTACTCAGCTCATTGCCGGCCGGCAACAATAGTGGAACTGGGCAATGTGCTTGATTGAGCTGGCGGAAGCGGCGATTCAATGCCACCAGGTTTTAGTCGCTCATGCTGATTTGCTGTTACTTATGAGCTCTATTCATGGACTATAGCTGGTATATGTGTGGTACCAGAGGACGATATTGGCATCTTTGATATTAATGTCACTAGCAGTAGGCGTGGTTTAACTGCGTTTCCGGTAGCCGGTCACTTGGAGCTACTAACTTTTCGTCCCATCGCCATGTTTGCCTCAACTTTGGTGTTTTTCACGGCGTCACTCCCGAGCCCCGCCCGGCTGGGTTGTGTACGGGCGTCGAAACACATGTACAGAGTTCTGCGAATTTTTAGGGTGGCGCGAATTCTTTGCCGCATTCCTCGACAACAACTGCGTCTTACTGCTTTGTTTCAAACTGTTCTGCTGGCCATGAGTTCTGTAGTAATGGACATAACGTTGCACAATAATTTTCATAACTTTTGACAAGCCCGCCCAAAATGAAAGAAATAAAAATATAATTATTCCAAACTGTTAAAAATAAAAACACCCAAAAAGTGACCCGCTACACTGTATTATGGAATGCAACCATCAAAATTTTAATTCCCCAGATATGTTTTACATACACGACCATGCGGCCAAAATGGTGTCATATAAGATTACCAAAACAAAATGGTGGTTAGTTTAATATCCAAAATCATCCTTAATACTTCTTTTTTTTCTGTTTCTAAATCAAGATCATTGTAACGTTTATAATGCTGCAGCTTTAATCATTTATTAATTAGTATTTCCTTACACACAAACCAATGCCCTCGGCATATATTGGTGGCCACGAGCTCACTCACTCACTCTCACACGCATTCGCCCTATTACAAGTGCATTCGTTTAATTAATTATTCTTGATCAATGAGCTCATTAAACTATAAAAAAGATGGTAAAATTGGACTTCTCTTATTGTTGTTCGGTGTTGCTCCGTAGCTGTTGGTGGTTGACGCCCATGTTGATGGCCGGTGTTCGCCTCAAGTTCTGCTTAGTTTTATTAAGTAAATATAAGCACTGATTCTACATATTATAGTTCATACTGTTATTAAATTCGAGCCTTTATTGCTCCACTATTATACTGGTAATTTTGATTCTAGTTATAATAAACTTTTGTTATAAAATTGATCACACAGCGATACATCGCTGTTGATCCTTTGAAGAACTGCGTTGAATTGAGAACGAGGCAAATGTAAATTTGCACTTGTGTGTGTGTTTCTTACGTCATCCAGCTTTGTCTTACTGGACAACGCCTCGTTGTACGTATTGTAGTCAGTGCGTCATTGTTTTTGGTTATGACGGAACAGTGCTATGATCCAATCACAATGCATATTTAAAGTCATTCGTCACAAACACCGCCATGGCCTTTTCCGATTCCCGCACGTCCAACGGTGACCTTGGTATAGTACTCTTGCTGAATTTACTTTGTTCCTCCGTATATAGGGACAATGGACCTAACCATTCTGTGTTTTAATGATTAAACAATACAAAACATTGAAAAATACCTTTAAATCCCATAATTATGGTATTGGGCCATTATGTACTGTTACAAAACGACTTTGACCCAACCCCAGAGAATGGCCAGATAAGAACCAAAATAAAGGGAAACAAGATGAGAAGTGAAGGAGAAGAAAAATGAAAATAAAAATGGAACAAACCAACTATAAAGGAAATGAAATGAAACAAGGTGATAAAACAGGGACAAGTAGTAGGGAATAGAGAAGGGAGAAATGAGACAATCAAATATAAAGGAAACGAAACCGGTAAAGAACCAATATAAAAGATAAATATTAGTATTGAATAAGTGATAAATGTAATTAATAATTAATAAAACCCGATAAATAAAAATACACTAACCCAAGAATTAGAAGTATATGTAAGTAAGAAATAGAGAAAGACATGAACTTAGTAAGTATAAATAATATGTGTAAAGAAAGAGAGAGATATTGAGATAGTGAGAAGTAAACTGAAAATAACTAAGTGACAAAGAAAAGTAATGATAGGGATTACCCATTAATAAACACTTAAATAAAAAGTTTAAGAAGTGCCCATAGTGAATGTGAAAAAACCCTAAAGTAAAATGATAGAGAAAAAACACTAAATAAATTATAATAAACACAAGATAATTTAAAAGTGAAGGTGATGAGTAAATAAAAATATTGTCAATGATAGCAATAGGAAAAATATTGAAAGCTAAGATAAACACTTAGTAAAAATAACAAACACTAATGGTTTAATAGTGAACAATATTAATATTTAAGAAAGTTGTTAAGAATAGTATTTAAAATAAACAATTAATTAAGAAGTAATGAACACTGAAGAGTGATGTTAACTGCATTGATTAGAAAAGAATATTATTGTAAAGTTTAAAAGTATGTAATAGTATTTAAAGGTGAGAATCCCATGAAAGAGTAAACAGATAGTGTTACCATGGAGTGAAGGGAAAGATTATTTATAAAATAAGAAGTTTAAAACAATCAATAAACACTCATGTTATAAGGGATAATTATTGAAGTAAGTTCAAAAGAAGTGAGGTTGTTTACCACCCAAAAAATAAAATAAAATGTAATGAATTGTACACCAATATTACCTACTAATTGTTAAATAATTGTATAAGCAAATTTATGAATAGGATATGGCTGGGGTAATTATAGTGGAACTTGGTTATTACGGCCTCGGCTGTTACGTCAACTCGGGTGTAGCGTTATTTTGTCATAAGTCCGGTCAAACTCATATCTTTACCATTATAAAAATTCCCGGTTTTAACGTCACTAAATATTGTACTACTCTGTTATAGCGTCAAAAATTTCTCAGATATTTTACTCTAAATTTCATATAAACGTATATATGTGCGCGCGCGCTAGCCCATGGCTACAGACATACATTGTATGCAAGCGATAAGCACTGTAACAGGACCTCCGGCGCCAGTCATTTTACGTGCTCCAACAGATGGCTAGATCGATTTAAGGCCCAACACTCGATTTCCTTTGCAAAAATTTGTGGTGAGGCAAAATGCGTAGATCTGAACGTTACAGGCGATTGGGTGCGTAACACTTGGCCAGAAATTAGACGATCATATAAAGATGAAGACATCTTTAATGGAGATGAAGCCGGAATTTTTATAAATTAACTCCAGATAAGACTTTCAAATTTAAAAATGAAAAGTGCATTGGTGGGAAGCTCTCTAAACAAAGAGTTACAGTTTTTGTTTGTGCGAACATGACGGGAACCGAAAAAAAGAAACTTTTAGTTATCGGGAAAAGTTTGCACCCTAGATGTTTTAAAAACATCAAAAAACTTCCTGTAAGTTACACTGCCAACAAAAAAGCGTGGATGACTTCTAGTATTTTTGAAGATGAACTAAGAAAGTGGGATAAAGAACTGTCATCGAAAAACAGAAAAATTCTACTTCTAGTTGACAACTGTGCAGCCCATCCAAAGTTAAATTTGACAAACATTAATCTGGTCTTCTTACCGGCCAACTGTACGAGTGTCCTGCAACCTATGGACCAAGGCGTCATTAGAAGCCTAAAGTGTCACTACCGCAAGCAACTTAAAAAAAAAATTATTTTCTGTATGGACACGGCGCAACCTGCCACAATTTCACTCTTAGATGCAATACAATTCCTAGACGACTCTTGGAAGAGTGTAACACAGAAGCAAAATGCTTTAGTAAAGCACAACTCGTACATGAAAATTTACCCGATGATGATGAAGACGACGACTTGCCGCTCTCGGAGTGGATTAAGAAATTCGACGAAAATGAATTTGGAAATGAACTTGATTCCTATGCATCAGTGGATGACCAAGTAGAAACATTCCAAGTTTTGAGTGACGCAGAAATTATCGCGGAAGTAAAAAACATAGAAGCAGAAGATAGTGTTGAAGAAGATGCTGAGCAAGAGGAGGATGCCGACATCGTTTGTCCGACAGTACAGGAAGCAATGAGAGCCGCCGAAACTCTTTCACGATTTTACTGCTTTAGAGAGACGTCTGACGACACGTTCAATGCAGCGCAGCATCTCCACAGCACAACAGAAAGAATTTATTTTTCAGAAAGGAGCGTTCAAAAGAAAATTACGGATTACTTTCGACAGTAAGCCTAAATGTAATTTACATGTACTTTCTTTTTGATCTTTTAAAATATTCTTCATGCTGTTTGTATAAATGAAATGCAATTTGTAAACTTTAGAATAAATATCACGAATAATGTTAATAATGCAGAGACTTTTTTTTTTATTTCTCCTTCCTTACTAGTGATTAAAAAGGGTCTTTTATAACGACTCTTTTATAACGTCACTCGGACATAACGTCATTATTTTTTTGGTCCCTTCAATGACGTTATAACCAAGTTCCACTGTATACCAACCATAGACCTAAATGTTGTATTTTATGTGATAAAAAATAGTAAATAATAGCCATATTGTTGACATTGTAGGATTAAATAAGTAAGAAAGTAAAGCAATATATGACTTAGAAAACGAGAAAACCAGTTAGTAAATAATTAGCAATACATGATGTATAAAATAGTAGTAACATACAAATAACACAAAAACAGAACCAAAACACATCAATAGGTAACAAAACCAGTTATAAGAACAAAATAAAGCATTAGGCTAAAATGAGATGTAATGTATATGAAATAAGTAAAAATCAGTAATGGCTACTTAGGCTTAAGAAATGCCTAACTGTCAAACACCAACAAATACAAATTGTATGAAAATAACAAAGTAATTAACAAATCCAAGGCGAATAATCAACCAAGGATAAATTGTAAATCTTATTAAAAGCAAAATATTAGAATAAGGACTTAAATTAACAGAGAAATGTAATTAGGAAATATTAAAATAATTGTAAAATTATAAAACATGAAATAACGCAATCTTGTGGGATACCAAAATAATCTTTGGACGAAAATACAAATAACAGTGATAATAATTAATACTTAGGAAGGAAGATAACGGAATGAAAGCAATCAGAAGATATACAAGGATTTTGAAAAGAATTCAAATTTTGATAACAATGGATTTATAGCCAGATTAACCAATCAGATTTAATTAGTAACCATGGCAACTGCCGTTAGGGACGGAATTACCGTTGAATATCGTTACTCGTAAAGCGACGCTCTTGGAGAACAGAAGCCAAATTTTGAACTACCAAATATTTAATTTAAAATGTTATAAAAGTAAACCAAATTACCACAACTGAACGAGAAGGAAGCAGACGATGACTGAAACCATTTAACTGATGTCGAAGACCATTTAAATCAAAAAGAAATGAATAAATCGCTCCGATTAAATTGAAAAAGATGCCAGAAGCCTAAACAATTGAAATTTGAATACGATTGCAGCTCAAGTCCTTTTTACCAGACCAACTGCATACACCCAGTCTACTAAGGTGTTAAGTATCATTTAAATTACCTAAATTTCCGAAAAAACGCACTTTAAATATTTCTCACTGTACTATGAACTATCACTAAACTGAATTTATTCTCTTTCAAAGATTAAATAAAAAACTAAGACACTGAAAATTTGTCAACTTATAAAATTAACCTGTTGTTAGTTTACGAACTTTTGAAACACTTTTACTACACTCCAAAAAACAAATTATAGCTACACGTTATATTATTTAAGTAGAAATAATGTAAGGTTGTGTATTTTTATTATTGTAATTGCATCTAATCCTTTTATTGTAATCTCAAGAATCCAGACGATCGAATGAAAATATTTTGTATACTACTCCAACAGACGCCATTATGGTGTATCTGTTACGTTCAGAATCGATTCGTCAAAACCCAGAGAAAATTGTCTTAGATTAATTGCCGGTGCAAAATAATATAAAAAACCAAATATAACCTGTGTCACTGAATAAGTAATAACCATTAACTAATAAACCAATACTGTGTGTAACCAATGTGTTTTATTTTCATTAGGAAAGTGTATTATAAATGTTGTACATTGTAGCGAATAGCTATGAATTGACGGCAAGTGCTCAAGCAGTAAACACAGCAAACTGCTGGCTTGATTGTAAAAATCGATAAGTGGCGGGAACAAGTTTGAATTCTCTCCACGCCTGAGCTGACTTGCCGATAATACTAAATTTTTTAATTGTTTAAAATAAACAATTTGGCGCCACCCAGGATTTATACACCCCTAGTGAACCTCAGGTAAGCACTTCGATACCTGGTTATTCGTACGTTCACGACGGACTCAATCAGCGTAAGTTACGTTACCGAGCGACGACGGATTGGTAAGACACAATACACCAATTACACTCTGACACTTTTACACTCTTGCAGAAATTAGAGGAAAGAGGGTTATTACAATATATATATATATATATATATATATATATATATATATATATATAGAGAGAGAGAGAGAGAGAGAGAGAGTGAGAGTGAGAGAGAGAGAGAATCGTTTCCCTCCCAACAAACATTATCTTCCTCGTTTTTTTTCTTTTCTGCGTATACAGAATAAACTATGTTTTCAAATATTGACAACTGCGTCGTAATTTTGTCGGATACATGAAACTAGGGAACGTGTATATGGGTTTTGTCGGATGCGCGTCTTGCACTTTACAAAGCGTTTAATTGTCTCTTGGGGATTAACGAGTCACTTAAAATACACTGGGGTCTTCATTGGTTCTTTGTCATCATCACCGTTCTTCGTCCATTTTCTGCTGAATGGTATCAGCAATCTGCGATATTGTCATGACTTCTGTAGTAACGTTTTCACAAATGTTGACATACGTAGTCGTCAAACCACACAGACCTAATTTGCCCCATTCCTCATCAACGGGAACATCACAACTATCGTCATTATTACATGCTTCGTTATTCCCGAATCCGGCTTTGTGGAAGCAGTTGTGGACAGTGAGCTGTGATACTCTGTCCCATGTAGCTGCGACGTAATGCATTGCCTGTTAGAAGAGACCAAAGCAAAGTGCAAAAATAGAATTTTGATAGAATAATACTGTAATTTTTTTTAGGTAGACCTACGCCTATGAATAATTTACATGCGGATTACCGCATTTGGCTATACCTGGTATACACAGAAATCAATCGTAAATTTTAGAGTAATGCTAGAAAATCACAGTGGAACATACAGGGTCATCATACAAGAATACTGGCATTTAAAAAACCGCTACTCCTCTTCTGGTGTAAAAATGTTTAAACTTCCTGAACATACTGATACTTGTTTCAGTTGAATCTATTCATTATTTATGAAACGGTACGTGTTTGAAATTTCAGCAGAAGAACGCATAGAATCATATGGCACAGTATTGCTTTCCCTAGTTACAAGTTATAAAAATCACGAAGAAATCTTACCCGCAAAATTAAATTTTCATTTCATCCTTTACAGTGGATGGCATGCTATACCAGCATCTTGCGGAAACGCAATTTAAAATTGCGGATTATTCCCAGGTCCAGCGGTTGCAGTTCGCTTGTGCAAGTTGCAGGAAAAATTCCACTTTCAAGTTCTTTAGATGTGACATATCAGGAGGGTGTGCCATGGATCTGTATGCAAACCAAAGGATTTTTGGATGTTTTATGCTCTTTTTTTGCATGGACACCTCGCAGCCAGCCTTCAAACACTTGTTGTGATCCACGACTTATTGTTGTTAGCATATTTCGTAGGGAGCGTTGCAACATTTTTAAAACACCGGGGCCTTAAAACAAATTTCCCTACAGTTAGAGGAAGCAGTTTTTCACTTTCGTCACTGTTTACGCACAACAGCACTGTCATGCGTTGTTTGCCCCGCTTTTCACCATGACATTTATCTCCTTTGAATGCCAATGTGCGGTCAGGAAATAAATTAAAAAAAAGCTTGTTTCATCGGCATAAAAACACGTCTTTGGGAGTATACTGAGACGTTAGTTTCCTCAAACAGGTTTCTCTCCACTCACACGCTGTATTAATGTCTACACTCTTAATCTCACTGCACACTTTTGCTTCTGAAGCCTTATCTTAAATTTATGTAGGCAGCCCATCGACGCATGAGAATCTTCGACATCGTACCTTCACTACTTTCAAAATGTTTAATTTCTCAGCTATCGTAACATACTCTTCCTTCCACTCATTTTACACTCACGATGTTATCTTTAACAGAAACAGTAGACGTAACAAACTGATGTCGACAAAGCGATGGTAAGCAAATACTTTACGTTTCTGGGAATCGAAGCTAGCTTAAATGTTATTCAGCAACTGCTAACTCAACCGAACGGCACTAATTGATGATTCGCTGAAAATGTACAGTCATTCCAAAATATCTGCATTCATGCAATAATTTTGTGTTGTACACGATGTAAATCAGAATAAATATGTAAATAAAGTTTCAGAACTCAGCATATTAAAGAATAAATGTATTCAGAATAAAAGAGTTTATTTCAGAATAAATGTATAAATGACGTTTCATATCCCTAGGGACTTAAGAATTTGATCGTACAAGTGTAAAAAACGAATAAACAAAAAATGTATAGGGTGATTCCATGTCAAGGCACCCAGGTCATGACACCCACCTTCTCAGATTTTGATGAAACTTGACACAATTGTTTCTATTACTATCCTGATAACACCTGCAAAATTTTTTTGCTCTATCACATATAGTTTTTTTTAAATTAATTTTTTAGTTTTTTTAATTTGGCACTATCCGAAGCCTCAGAAATCGCGCCTTTAGCGTGCACTCACAACTTCAAAAATATTTTTCTTGGAAACTATTCAAGATATCATCATGAAATTTTGCAGGAAGTTTGTGTGTTATACCTAAAAGCAGCGAAAAATGCTCTTATTAAACTATTTCAATCCCTCAAAAAACTAAAAATATTTAAATATAATTTTTTAGAAATTTAAGAAACGGATGTTTTGTTTTACAAAAACCACAATATCTAGAGTCTCAGACACGATAGAATGCTCAAAGTTTTAAAATACTCTTAAATATATAGGCTGTTAGATAATTAAAAAATATAGTTGGTTTTTTAACATGTTTAATTACTGTGCGCAACAGAAGAATATCTTTTAAAATTCAAAAGATGATTGAGTACTTACGTTAAACACAATTTATTGTTCAAAATACACATTCAATATTGTGAGTTGTTTGTCTTTTTAATACATGTTAATGCTGATTGAAATACTTTTTCCACTTCATCCAACAGCTTTCAGGTTTTTTCACACAATCTTTTTTGAAATAATACATTCTTCCGGTGCCACTTGATTGAGGTGCGTCTACTATACTGATGATGTGTTCCAAAGGCACTATGCACAAATCTTCTCTTTGAGGCCAATAAAAAGATGCAGCTGGTCCTGAAGGGTGGAGAAAAAGAATTTCCGCATCTTCTTCTTCACTGAAGATAGTTTTTACTAGTCCAAAATACCAGTTACCATCATAATTTGCAGCCACATAATTATTTGAAGATGGTTGAACACAAACCCAATCAGAAGAAGTTTGATAAGAAAAGATTAGTGCAGGGTTAAGACTATCAGTAGTCCTTGTAATTTCAAGGTTGTTTGTCTGAAGTGGTTTGAAATTATGAAAACTTTAGTACCAGGAATAGTCCGGGTTGTTGAAAATCGTTTTTCTAGCCAATCGTAGTGAATCAGCATCTTTTTTGTGAATAAAGTGAAAGTGAATGTTTTCAATGTTCTTTTCACAATAGTTGTAGACAGCACTTGCTGTCATAATTTGATCTTCATCTGGTAGCTGGAGGCTTGCTTTCCTTAAAATTCTTTTTACCGTTCCTCCTAGACCATCACATATTGATTTCCCATGACTTGTAGCAAAAAACAAGTGTTCAGCTTTCATATTGAAGTCTTTCAAATGCTCAGACAGGTTCTTAAAACTATTCCTATTTTTATATTGACCAGCACAGCCATCAGTGAAATAATGAACTGTGGCTATTTCTGGATGATTTATTGCTAGCCATTTTGTAATTTCCCTTTGGACATAGTTAACAAAACTTGTGTCATGCTCAAGATCGTCACTTATAAAACAGTGCTTAGAAATCAAAACATTCTCTTTGTTTCTTAAAAAAATTCCTACCGGATGAAGAGTACAACCCCCTCTATTCCAATGATAACTTTGGATTTCATTTTGAATGACATATGAATAATTTTCACTAAAATCCATTACTACAATTGCTGTATTGGGCGGTGGGTTTTCTTTCAATCTCTTAAAAGCTGATGACTGCGATTTAGCGACAAATGAATGGTGTATTAGCTTTTCTAGTGATCTGCTCAATAAAGAAATATAGTCCTCTACGCTAATAGATTGTTTTACCATCTCTGCTCTGTCGGTATTCACCCATTGGCTTATTACAATTTCTTCTTCACTTAATTTTTCAGTTAAATCAATTAATGCAGTGTTTGCAGGACAGTTATCACAATGGCGCAGCATGCAGTTGGAATTTTCTATGTTGCTCACAAGCATCTTAATTAGGTCTTTATATGATTCTTCAATTTTGGCAGCATCCAGTAACAGTTTACATTTTGGTGGATGAAGCAAACACATACAGTGTGTGTGCATGCAGAACCAGCAAGGATACACCATTTAGGTCTCAAACAACAAAATTTTGAAAACCCTACTTTCACATCTGGATATTCCCATTTAAAACAAGAATAGAGTTCTCTCAAGTTACAAAGGATAAGTCTTTTTTGCATGTAAACATTTTTTTTAACACTTACTTTGTCTTTAGCCCCAGGTAACACTCTTGAACTTTCATCATTTTGATAAAAGTCTGTTACAAGTTTAATTGTATTTTCAGAAAGTGTTTTACCTTCTTTGGGATCAGGAATTGCCAAAATACCCTTTTCATGTTTCAGCTTTCTTGCTTGTCGCACAATGTATTCACTCACATTGAATTCCTTCATCACTTTTTCTTTGCTCCAAGATTCTGGAACCAAAGTCAAAATCTGGATTTTTTGAGACCTCCCAACAGATAAAATCTTTTCTTTCAAAAGACAAATCATCACATCAAAATCCTGTGCCTTTTTAACCATACTTGTATCTTCTTCCTCGTCATCAGAACTTGGAACATCATATTCTAGTGCTTTTGAAATTTTTCTTTTCACAACCTTAGTTACATTATCAACTTTTCTTTTATAATACGACCCCTTACTACGTGATGACAAGGTGTGAAGCTTTATTGGTGTTAAACCTAAATCATCTAGAGCAGTGTTTGTTTGTGAGAGGGATATATTTCTTGATTCTAATGAATCTAATTCAGTCATGAGTTCATCATCTGTTTCATTCTCACTGACTTTTATTTTTATTTTTTCTTCACAAAAGTTACGGCATGTTGAACAAAGCTTTTGCCCAGGTTTTATGTAAATATTTTTTGCTATCAATTGTTTTGAAAAACTTAAACTTACACTTCTCAAGGATGTTTTTAATAGGCTTTTTGTGTTTTTTTAACGGGTCTACACAGATTGTTTGATACTTTTCAAATACGTTTAAAAAGTAGTAGCTGTGATGAGAACAGATATTTTTAAAGTCACACAAATTAATTCCAGATCTAAGGCGAATCAAATTTTTTTCTTCGTCACTTAATTCAGAAACACATTGTAACTTTTTTGAAGGTATGTAGAGTGTTTGGAAACAGTCGGATTTTTTAAATAGTCCAATGCTACAGGCTTGAATATCTGCCATGCTGTTTTGCATACTTCACAGCATGTTATGAAAAATTTTTTAAGTATTATTCTTCATATAATACTTCCAAAATATTTTAGTTATTGTAGCAAAACATTTATAAAAAAATAATAGTGATATATTATTTTTAGTAATTAGCAAAAAAAGGGAGTACTTATTAGAGGGTTTTAAACTGTAAACAAACTGCCAGTACTTACAGATTCAACTGAATTATTGTTAAAAAAAACATCCATCCGTACTTGTACACTCAAATTTACCTTTTCTTCAAAACACAAAGTAAACAAAATAAGTTTATATTCACACGAATTTAAATTATCTTCAAAACCCAAAGTAAATTTAAAAAAGTTTATATTATTACTGCCTCAATAACACTTAACTTAAAAACATTAATTTAAACAATCTTTAACTAGGAAACAATTAGTCACTATAGGTATGTCCTCACTTAATGAAAGATAGGAACAACTGCACTAATTCAACTGTAGAGAGGAGCATGTCACCACAGGAAAAGAGCCTGTTGAGACAGGCTTGGTGAGTCATGTAAATTATCAGCAGCACAGCTGAGCTGCTGATAATTCACCAAATCAGAGTACTGAGATTAAAATCTGAGTACTGAGCTTTTAAATATTACTTTTAGGTACCCTCATTATTACATTTCAAACTTACTAGTATATCTTTGAGTTGTTTTTATGCAGTAGGTACTGTAAGACTTTCCCCTAACGTTTAGAAGTTTGTAAAAGTTATAAAAAATAAAAAGCAAACTAAATTTTAACTTTCCCACGGACTACCTATTTAAAAGCAGTATAGTTTTTTCAGATAGGCCTATATAGTTCTTTATTTTGTATTTTAATGAAACATGTTAAAAAGCCAACTAGATTTTTTAATTATCTAATAGCCTATATATTTAAGAGTTTTTAAAACAAATTTGAGCATTCTATCATGTCTGAGACTCTAGATATTGTGGTTTTTGTAAAATAAAACACCCGTTTCTAAAATTTCTAAAAAATTATATTTAAATATTTTTAGTTTTTTGAGGGATTGAAATAGGTTAATAAGAGCATTTTCGCTGCTTTTAGATATAACACACAAACTTCCTGCAAAATTTCATGATGATATCTTGAATAGTTTTCAAGAAAAATATTTTTAAATTTGTGAGTGCACGTTAAAGGCGCGTTTTCCGAGGCTTCGGATAGCGCCAAATTAAAAAAACTAAAAAATTAATAAAAAAAAACTACAAATGATAGAGCAAAAAATTTTTTGCAGGTGTTATCAGGATAGTAATAGAATAAATTGTGCCAAGTTTCATCAAAATCTGAGGAGGTGGGTGTCAAATTAATTTTTTATTGGGTGATTTGACATGGAATGACCCTATAACCAAAATAAAATAACATGGTAACTATAGGAATTTTTCCGGGACCGTGGAGAAAAAATGAGTAAGTGTGAAAAACGTATAAGTGAAAAAAGTATAAAAGAAGTTTTACTGTATTTAGCATATATAGAATTCATTGTTATCTATCTAAAAGAATTTCAGAACACTGATTATTGTTTTCGTTATTTTTGTATCACCATCACTGACATACCCAATTTCATATTCTCTAAAATTTTGTAGTGTTAAAATTAACACTAGTTATTATGAGTAGTAAAACAAGAAGACTATAAATTTGATTGAGCTAAAAATGAATTTTACAGAACATAGGCTGAAGTAGTTATAGAAAATAATGACATGGTTATGAAACATTGTACAAAATAGCCTTATCCTATTTTTGAAGGGTATTTACGAGTACAGTGAAGAGGAGACAGAGAAAAGCGACACAGGACCTTGTAGTTATTGTCACAGAATTACATCTGTAGTCTGTGAACAGTGCTCAACCACATTTTACTGTAGCAGCAGCTGTCAGATGAGGGATTTTTCTCATCATAAACAAATTTGTAGTTCTGGCAAGTGAGTATAAAATGTCAGCATAAATATCTAAAACTACATTATGGATTGTTTCTCAGATCGTGTGTGCGTGCGTACATATGACTAAAATTAATAAATTATTTACCTTAAATTATCTGCCGTGTGATTTCTTGTAGCTTCGTCTATGACGCGTTTCAGAGCTTATGCTCCATCATCAGATATTAAAAAGGTAAAACTATCACTCTTGCGAGATCGTTAAGAAGTAAAAATGTCAAAATTTGCATGTGAACCGTACGCGGATTTGGGTGCGCACCCGTTCAAGTTCATTCTGCCACTGAGCGATTGCTACCTTATCGTAGCCCCAGCTAGTAGACTCAAGGCGGTATCGTACAATCGGTTGGATACAAAGTTCAGGTGGTCATTTAACACGATATCGCGACTCCTTGGGTTTGCATATGCACTGTAAATTTCAAATTCCTACAAGGCATTCATGAAACGGCCCTTCCTACACACATGTAACGGTATTAAATTGGAACTAAAATCTGTGTAATTATGATTGTGTGAAGTCAGGTGTCGGGCGTAATTTGATTTGATGTTGTCAATGTTTCTTATTTTCTTAGGTAAATGTTCTCGAAATCGTTTAAGGAAACCTCTCCCAGTCTGTCCAATGTAGAAGCACTCGCAATCATTGCATGTTAACTTATATATGCCAGTTTTTTCTTCTGGAGGCGTGTGTTTTTTCGGTTTGAGAATATCCAGTAACTTATTATTAGTCCTGAATGAAAGAGTGAAACTATTATTATTCAATATAGAAGACAAAACCTTAGGCATGAAGCTAGTGTAATTAGTAGATATAAAAATTGTTTGCGTGTTGTTGTTTATTCGGGGTTAAAGCATTCTTTTTTCATGTTTTCTCAACAGTTTGTCAATGGTTAAACTATTGTAACCATTGGCAACCGCGATATATTTTATGACATTTAGCTCATCATGAAAGTCATTATCATCCAAAGGAATTGTCAATAATCTGTGAATGAAACTATTGTACGCTGCCATTTTATGTGAAAGAGGATGATGAGAGTCTGCGTGTATTGTGGTGTCAGTGGTAGTCGGTTTCCTATAAATGTGGAACTTTAGTTTATTCATCTGTCGAGTGATGGTTAAATCTAGAAAGTTTATCTTGTTATCAACCTCTGTTTCAAGAGTAAACTGGATGTTTCTATTAATTTTATTTAAACAGTTTTTAAATAATTCGATTTGTCTTATAGTACCATCAAAAATTAAAAACGTATCGTCTACATACCGTGCATAAAATATTATTTTATTTGCATATATATTATTGTTCAACAAGTGAGTATTCTCATAATAATTCAAATAAATATCGGCCAGTAGGCCGGAGAGGGGTGAGCCTATAGCTAGGCCATCATCGTGAATGTAAAACGAGCCATTAAAAGTGAAATAGTTTTGTTTCAAAACAACCTCGAGTAAATTAATTAACTCATTTATCGTCTGTGTGTTGATGCAACTATTGTCAGATAAATTGTTTCTCAAAATCTGTAATGTATCTATGACTGGGATGTTCGTGTATAAATTAGTTATGTCGAAATATTTTTTATACATAACGAATTTATACACGAACATCCCAGTCATAGATACATTACTGATTTTGAGAAACAATTTATCTGACAATAGTTGCATGAACACACAGACGATAAATGAGTTAATTAATTTACTCGAGGTTGTTTTGAAACAAAACTATTTCACTTTTAATGGCTCGTTTTACATTCAAGATGATGGCCTAGCTATGGGCTCACCCCTCTCCGGCCTACTGGCCGATATTTATTTGAATTATTATAAGAATACTCACTTGTTGAACAATAATATATATGCAAATAAAATAATATTTTATGCACGGTATGTAGACGATACATTTTTAATTTTTGATGGTACTATAAGACAAATCGAATTATTTAAAAACTGTTTAAATAAAATTAATAGAAACATCCAGTTTACTCTTGAAACAGAGGTTGATAACAAGATAAACTTTCTAGATTTAACCATCACTCGACAGATGAATAAACTAAAGTTCCACATTTATAGGAAACCGACTACCACTGACACCACAATACACGCAGACTCTCATCATCCTCTTTCACATAAAATGGCAGCGTACAATAGTTTCATTCATAGATTATTGACAATTCCTTTTGGATGATAATGATTTTCGACATAACTAATTTATACACGAACATCCCAGTCATAGATATATTACAGATTTTGAGAAACAATTTATCTGACAATAGTTGCATGAACACACAGACGATAAATGAGTTAATTAATTTACTCGAGGTTGTTTTGAAACAAAACTATTTCACTTTTAATGGCTCGTTTTACATTCAAGATGATGGCCTAGCTATGGGCTCATCCCTCTCCGGCCTACTGGCCGATATTTATTTGAATTATTATGAGAATACTCACTTGTTGAACAATAATATATATGCAAATAAAATAATATTTTATGCACGGTATGTAGACGATACGTTTTTAATTTTTGATGGTACTATAAGACAAATCGAATTATTTAAAAACTGTTTAAATAAAATTAATAGAAACATCCAGTTTACTCTTGAAACAGAGGTTGATAACAAGATAAACTTTTTAGATTTAACCATCACTCGACAGATGAATAAACTAAAGTTCCACATTTATAGGAAACCGACTACCACTGACACCACAATACACGCAGACTCTCATCATCCTCTTTCACATAAAATGGCAGCGTACAATAGTTTCATTCATAGATTATTGACAATTCCTTTTGGATGATAATGATTTTCGACATAACTAATTTATACACGAACATCCCAGTCATAGATATATTACAGATTTTGAGAAACAATTTATCTGACAATAGTTGCATGAACACACAGACGATAAATGAGTTAATTAATTTACTCGAGGTTGTTTTGAAACAAAACTATTTCACTTTTAATGGCTCGTTTTACATTCAAGATGATGGCCTAGCTATGGGCTCACCCCTCTCCGGCCTACTGGCCGATATTTATTTGAATTATTATAAGAATACTCACTTGTTGAACAATAATATATATGCAAATAAAATAATATTTTATGCACGGTATGTAGACGATACGTTTTTAATTTTTGATGGTACTATAAGACAAATCGAATTATTTAAAAACTGTTTAAATAAAATTAATAGAAACGTTCAGTTTACTCTTGAAACAGAGGTTGATAACAAGATAAACTTTTTAGATTTAACCATCACTCGACAGATGAATAAACTAAAGTTCCACGTTTATAGGAAACCGACTACCACTGACACCACAATACACGCAGACTCTCATCATCCTCTTTCACATAAAATGGCAGCGTACAATAGTTTCATTCATAGATTATTGACAATTCCTTTGGATGATAATGACTTTCGTGATGAGCTAAATGTCATAAAATATATCGCGGTTGCCAATGGTTACAATAGTTTAACCATTGACAAACTGTTGAGAAAACATGAAAAAAGAATGCTTAAACCCCGAATAAACAACAACACGCAAACAATTTTTATATCTACTAATTACACTAGCTTCATGCCTAAGGTTTTGTCTTCTATATTGAATAATAATAGTTTCACTCTTTCATTCAGGACTAATAATAAGTTACTGGATATTCTCAAACCGAAAAAACACACGCCTCCAGAAGAAAAAAACTGGCATATATAAGTTAACATGCAATGATTGCGAGTGCTTCTACATTGGACAGACTGGGAGAGGTTCCCTTAAACGATTTCGAGAACATTTACCTAAGAAAATAAGAAACATTGACAACATCAAATCAAATTACGCCCGACACCTGACTTCACACAATCATAATTACACAGATTTTAGTTCCAATTTAATACAGTTACATGTGTGTAAGAAGGGCCGTTTCATGAATGCCTTGGAGGAATTTGAAATTTACAGTGCATATGCAAACCCAAGGAGTCGCGATATCGTGTTAAATGACCACCTGAACTTTGTATCCAACCGATTGTACGATACCGCCTTGAGTCTGCTCGCTGGGGCTACGATAAGGTAGCAATCGCTCAGTGGCAGAATGAACTTGAACGGGTGCGCACCCAAATCCGCGTACGGTTCACATGCAAATTTTGACATTTTTACTTCTTAACGATTTCGCAAGAGTGATAGTTTTACCTTTTTAATATCTGATGACGGAGCATAAGCTCTGAAACGCGTCATAGACGAAGCTACAAGAAATCACACAGCGGATAATTTAAGGTAAATAATTTATTAATTCGTACAAGTGATTTGGTTACCATATTAAACATGAATATTAAAATGACTAAAATGCACATTTGGAAGCTTTAGCATTTCACCACTGTTGTTGCAGTTGTGTTGCTGTTACACCAACTGTTTGATTATTTGTACACTTTGTCTTTTTGTTATTTAATGTAATTCTCTTTACTTTTGTAATACTATTATTCCTTTTCAGGTTTTAGGGTAAACTCTTATTAAATATATTAAGCAGGTTTTGGAGGCATACTACATAACTGTATATAAATGATAAGTTTTTGTGAGTAATGTGTTAATTTTATATGCTATTTTTATAAGTAAGAGATTATTTTATATGGTATTTTTATAAGTAAGAGATTATTCACAAGTAGCATTATCTTATAAAGATGTGTAATAACTATTACAGATTCCTAAAGATGAGGTGACAGTTCATTAAATCTGAAATTACCTTGACTATTGAGGCCTAATTGTATGATTTAATAGCTATTGCATCATGTCTACTACATTACCTTTTAGGAGATTCATTTTTGGAATATTTGTATAAATTATATTTGAAAGTTTGGGGATTTAAAATAGTTTCCAAACTTATTCTGCACTCTTTCCCCTTTGAACCATTTTTTGTTTGCTTGTTTTTTTTTTACAACCAGTTATCTTCCTAAATGACACCAGTGTGAATGTACACTTTTGAATGAAAAAAAGGAGCTCTAACAACTTTTAATGAACTTAACCCTTAGCCATCTGATTTTGTGTGGTGTAGTCCTAAAGTGCCAAGCTGGTTTCTCACTAAACAACATGTGTTTACACAATTTTCAGTAAACAAATTAATATTATAAATGAATGCATGCAATTTTTAACTTTCCTAAAACAAATGCATAGTCTGTATGCCAAAGTTATTTTCTCAGATGTATGTTGTAAATTTATGAAAACATTTTAATATAAATTTTTTAACAAGAAATATAAATGTATATTTTCCAGAAAGAAAATCCATACAAAAACAGTAATTATGCTACTGATAAACATAATTTCTATGTTAATATACGAGGTGTGACAACAAAGTTCGCGGACTCATTTTATTGTGTGCGCGATGGCAACACTGGGAGGTTGGTAGCAGTGGTATAGCGATTGTTGACATTTCACGTAGTCATGCAATTGTTTTCAGTTCTCTCGACAACATCGTGTTGAGCGTAGCTCTGTTTTTTGTACACGTGTGTTTTGCTATTGTGACCATGGAAATCAATCATGATTTTGAAGAGCAGCGAGTTGTGATGAAATTCCTTGTGAAAGCGGGGAAAACGAACTTGGAAATTCTTGAAATGATGAACCCTGTTTACGGAGACTGTCTTGTGAAAAGAAGTTCGTTCTTCAAGTGGGTGGCGAGGTTCAGATAGGGGAGAACCTCAACAGAGGATGATGAACGTTCGAGGCACCCCTCCACTGTTCGAAATGATGTTTCTATGCAGAAAATTGAACAAGCCATCAACTCAAACCATCGCCTAACGGTCAGAGATGTCGCTGAGGTCACCGGAATCAACCGAGAAACCGTGCGCCTCATCTTCACACAAGAGTTGAGGATGTCAAAGCGTTGTGCGAAGATCGTTCCAAAAAAATTGTCAGGTGACAAACAAAAGGAAAATCGTTTGCATGTTTGTGTCAAGATTGGTTGGAGAATGCATACATCTTTCAAAACGTGATTACGGGAGACAAAACTTGGATTTACGAGTACGATCCTGAGATGAAGAAGCAGAGCATGGAATGGAAAAAACCAGATGAGCCAAGGACGAAAAAAGCCAGGATGTCAAAATAAAAAATCAAGGCAATGCTGATGGTTTTTTTTTTACTCACGTGGAATTGTGCTCCAAGAATGGGTTCCCCAGGGTCAGGCAGTTAATTCTGCTTACTACCTGGAAGTAATGAAATGTCTGCATGAAAGAGTTCGCAGAAAGAGATCTAATTTGTGGCAAGACCAGTCGTGGGTGCTTCACCACGACAACACACCCTCTCACACAGCCATCATTGTCAAGCAGTTTTTAGCCAAAACGTCCACCAAGGCACTTGAACACCCCCCTACTCACCCGATTTGGCCCCTGTGATTTTTTTTTATTTCCAAAAATTAAACAAAAATTGAAAGGGCGCCATTTTCAGACTCTGGAGGCCATTAAAGAGTCATCGTCAGAGGCGCTGTCAGGGGTAAGAGGAACAATTTCGCGAGTGCTTCGAAGCCTGGAAAAGGTGAATGGAGAAGTGCATTACAGCTCAGGGGGACTACTTCGAAGGGTGCAATGTGTAATTATATTACTTTTTTCAATAAATGATTTTTACAGCATTAGTCCGCGAACTTTATTGTCATACCTCGTATGTAATTATGCTACTGATTCATAAAGTCTGTAATTTCTCAACAGATCTACAGTATATATAGTGAGACCTTGATTTAATGTTCCAGTGATACAATGCAGCTCTTGATGTAATTCCTATTTTTCATGGTCACAACAAATTTCTCAAATGCACAATACAAACTTAAATTTTACATGCTGGTTTAGGTCCTGGACCTTGGATGTAACGCTTTTTTTGCTAGCTGAAGGAAAGGGATTTTCCATTATCACTACATCCATTTCAAATTTTAAGTTTTTGGAGACTGCTTTGTAATGATTTTTGGGTTAGTGTAAAAGGTTGTGCTGTAAAAAACTTTGCATTTTTGTAGAATCTCTTGTTTGTATAGCTTTATAATAAAAGCTAATCCATTACTGTATATTATTTTTATTATTAAATCTGGCATTTTGTTATTTTTCTGAATTCTTTCTACAGCAACAATTTTAGATTCTTCGGTTAAGAAGAGACTATAATTATAAAATATTTAATAGAACATGTAATTACTTTAAATAAAAATTTAATAAATTTTGATTTTATTTCTTCACTGACACTAGATATCTCTCTAAGAACAAAAAGATTTTTTGTTGCAGACCTTTTTCATATCATAATTCAAAAAATTGTAATCAAACATTACATTCAATATTTTTTCAACACGTGTGAAGACTACAGAAAAAACTATGTATTGTGCCAGCTTGTTGACATATTAAGCTAAAAGTTAAGGAAAAATGATCCATTTATGTCAAATAAGAGCAGAAGTTCTACAAATTATGTTTCAGAGTTCAATAGATTGTTGAAGTTTACAGTTTACTTCTTATGTTTTGCAGCTTTGTGTATGTTCAAAATAATTTGGAGAATAACAAACGACAAACAAACAGTATTTACATCTGTAAATATACAATCCTTAGAAAATAATACTTAAGGTTAATTTGAAAATGGTTAACACAAAAACAATTAAAACAAAATATTGGTTAACATGAAATATGACTGAGGTCCCGATCAATAATTATATTTTAAAATTGCAGTTTGTAAGGTTAATACAAATTTCACAATTTTCACCTCACATTCATGCTTCCTGCTCCCCTATTTTTAGGGTGATTAATTTTAAAAATCGGTATGGAGAACCATACATGACTTCCATATTCTAAGATTTATATTTAAAATCATTTTCGAAATGAAATATTACCATAGAAACTACTTCTTTCTACTTACTGCTTCAGCCTTAACCACAGTACTGTGGTCACTAACGTATACCACCTCACGTTATCGCACTCGATTTTCACTGATGATGGAAGTCGATGGCATTGCCGAAACGTCTGGTTTTGTAGAAAACATTGGACTACGGCCAAATATCCTGGGAAGGAATTTTAACAAAAACTACTTCTTTGTTGACGATAACGTTGTACACATATATATAAAAATATGCATAAAATTAATGGCTTGTATAAGTTGATCTCCATTAAGTAGTGCTCAAGTTTCCAAAGTTTTAATATTATGATGTCCGTAATTAAAACATCAGAGCATGTTTAGTGTGTGTGAGGGTACACCGTGGACAAAAATTTTCATCATTTCCTATTGAGCGTTGCTTAGAGTAAAGCTGCGAATCTACAGTGTACGTTTCACAGAACAAACATGTGGAAAAGAAGCAGTGCTCCGAAGTCACTCATGGACCCTCAGCATCTTGCAGAGGGTTCATTCCCTAAAGACGAAAAGTCTGTCTATGAATCGTTCCTCTGTAAACACGTGCAGTTACACTGCCCAGCGATCCACAGGAAGCAAATCGCTATCCACGCTGGACACTTTTTCGGCTTGCACGAGTTATGTTGGTATGGGTTTCTGCACTTTCCATTTAAAAAGCGTGCAAATGTAAGAAAATAAACATGAATGAGGCCAGAAATAACGCGAATTTTATGTGTGTGTGTGTGTGTGTGTGTCTTCCCTGCCTTTTTATTGCGGTAGTCATAATAATAAAATGGAAACGTAAACATTACATACTGAGATATGTTTGCCTGCCACGAACGATATATTTTCTCTCATACATGATTTACATTAAAATGAAAAAATTATAATTTTATTGCCTGGCAACAAAATTATTTTATTTTTAACAATTACCATTGTTTGAAAAAGTTTAAATGAATTTTCAAGTACTTTACTGTTGTTAAAACGTAAAAGGTTGCAGGTAAACTACCCCTTCCCCTTAACCGATCTTCACCAAAATCAAAAGGCCTTGAGAACTCCATAATTCAGGGCTGTATGCGAAACATTATTTGATTCTGTTTGAATTTGCGGCTGTTATCGTTTGCAAAAAAAAAAAAAAAATTACTTTTGATAAAAAAAAACCGTTGCAGGTAAACTACCCCTTTCCCTCAACCGATCTTCACCAAAAACAATAGGTCGTGAGTACTCTACAAATCAGGGCTGTATGCAAAAAATTATTTGATTGTTTGAATTTGCAGCTGTTATCGTTTGCCATAGAAAAAAATCAACAGACACACACACACAGACACTTTTCGAAAAATGACTTTTTTTATGTTTTGAGTGTAGTACAATCAGAATCTGCAATAATCTCGAACATGATTTTTTTTGCCATACCATACTTCCATTTCCTTAAGGAATATGGAAGTAAAAAACAATAAGGGTCTGTAGGGTAAAAGTATGAATACGCATGCCAAGTTTTATGAAAATCAATTTACACATTCAAAAGTTATTGTGAGACATACCCCAAACAGACAGACATACAGACAGACAAGTACCACATGTTCAAGAGAAAACAGATTTTTCTTTCCTCGTTCACATGTGATCTTAATGGATCATTTCTGAAAGTTTAAAAATCATTTTATTCATTTATAATATTCTGAAGGGGTTGAACATTTCATTACTTACAGAAACAATGTCTCCTCGCAATTTAAGATGGAAACATAAGTAAAAAATCCTCACTTTAGTGAATACTGAATCATTCCCCCTCTTCCCCCAAAATAATAAATAAATTGCACTATGCAACAGAATACAAATATGTTGATTCTAGATTATCAGTTACACTTATGTGCGAATTGTTTAAATGAAAACTTTCACAACATACACGTAGTACAAATTACAATCATTATTGATCATATTTTAAATGGAATATTCCATATCTGATATTCTTTTGCAATTCCAGAACAATACTTTGGAGTGCCCATTAATATCAATACTGTCTGTTGTAACGTAACATAGTTGAGGTTCCCCAACGTTACATAAAAATTGAATGAAATATGGTCAAGGACCATACCCTGACTTAAGGTTGTTCAATAGTTCATGTGCTTGAGAAGTACCTCAAGTCAAAAGGAGGCAATGACTAATGTTAAATGTAAAAGAGCCAGACCAATGAATGATTGAATGTAATGAAATGTTTGTTTTGTACTGTGACATGTTAAGGTCTACAGAGTATTTATGTTGTATGTTGAATATGCTAAAAGTGAAATGATGTTGTTTGATAATAATACTTCATCAATAATTATGTTTATATTTATATTAGATTTGTCTTTATACAACCCAGTATAGTTACCAATGTTAGGCACTGTACTAAGTTCTCAGTATTGTATAAAGTTGAAAAAATACTGTTGTTTTAATTAATGTTTATAAACTGGATCAGGAGTGTGACCAGTGTTTCAAGTCTAACAAGTAGTTCTGACAATTATATCATAAATTAATAAAGGGTTCCAGAACCAGTTAATTAATAAAAAAAAATAACCACCAGTAAATTAAAATTCACGTAATTAACCATGTAACCAATAATTAATTGTACAGTAGGTCAGGTAAAAAGAAAATTAAGTTAAAAAACCAAATAATGTTATAATGGTTGTAAGTGAATCTATAGGCCTAAATTCCATATTAGTGAAAGGAAATTAATACCTTTTTAGGAAACCCAGTCCAACGAAACTCTGGTAAAACATTTACTGTTCAGGAAGGAAGGTTAGGGGAGAATTTTATGTGATTCAATATTAATCCAAGCAAGGAGTATTTTATTGGAAAGGAGTAGTAATATTCTATAATGCCGGCTCAAGGATATATAGAAAACGTGGTTGTTAAGGCAACTGAATTGCAGAAGTTGTTGATTTTGAATTAGTTCGTTCTGATTGTTACAAGCTATTAGGTTGAGATGGACCGATATATTTAAAAAATATGAATAAATCTAAAGGAAATATGTATCAAAATTGAAAAACCCCTTTTGTAAAACAATTATACTTTAATGCTAATGAGTAATAAAAATTAAATATACCTCCAAATTGTAAATGAATACAGTAAAAAAGAATTGAAAGCCTCTCACCTCATTCACTAAATAATTCCGCTGGATTCGGTATTAAACCAATTCATACTATAAATCGAAGATCAGTAAAAGAATTAAAGTTTGAACTAACGGTATTATTGGAAATACCAGAAGACTCGATTTGGCGTAATAACCTTCATTAGCAGCAGAGAAGCTGGGATCCTAATTCCATTTCACTGGGACCAAGAATTGTGAAGATCGTAAAAGAAGAATAGAAGCCAGAAGATTTCCTGAGGGTTTACCAGTACACACCACCATCAATTTTATTGAAAACCAGAGCTATTTCGCTGGATGAAAACGAGATAAGCTGAGTTTTGGGCCACTGTTGACAAACGTCCACCGCCAGACGAAATTTTCGTCGGTTTGGTAAAAAAAAAAACAACTTATTTTCATTTCACTGTATTTAAAGTAAATAATTTTATTTTTGTAAATTGAACAACCTTAATTATGCATTTTACCTGGCCTTACTAATGGTTCCAAGAACTATACGAACCCTGGGATAAGAATTATTTATTATTATTTTCATGTGTATATGTTTACAGAATTTGAGTAATTGATAATCGATCTATTTCTGTATGATCGATTGGATCGTATTATTGTTTTTGAGACAACGTAACCTGTGAATTAATAGAGAAAATAAATAAAGTACATTTATTGTATGAGATAACGTTGAAGTTATTGCAGAATAAATACTATATGTGGTGGTTGGAATAATTTACAAAAAGATTGATACAAACATAATGAATAACTAACCTATAAGTACGCTTATTACTAGTAACAGCGCTCAAAGTTTGCAGCTGGTGGGACGGGAGATTGCTGAACTAGCTTGTGTCTAATACTAAATTTGAATGAAATTTTCCACCATCGAGTGACTAGGGTTGACACAAATACCCCTTACATTCCGTCAATACTCTATACATATCGCTAATATTACGCAAACATTGAAAACTAAGTTAAGCCTATAGAGTAGTATGATTATAAATTCAAGGAACATAATTATAATTTTGTTTGCTTAATAATCTATTTTTTGAGGGTTTCACCGGTCACAACCGAAAGATATATTAATTAATAACATATTAATTAAACCAGGTAACAACATTTTAATTGTTACGAATTGCCACCTGCAACGTATTACTTGGCGTTTGATACACAGGAGTCTCTTATAACTAATTACACCCATAGACAAGATTTCTTTACAATTTGACGTTTCCAGCGTGCAGCATATAATATAACATACGTCCTCACATAATTAACAAGTAGTTCTTTATAAAATTGGTTTACAACAGTGGGGTTTGAATAAGACGGACGTTTCACCAGCAGTACCTCACATATTGATTTCTTTACAAATTGACGCAAACCAAAGTGGGGCTGGATTGAACCCCAGTACACCCACTCACATACTTGTAAACATTGTAATCCAAATTGGAATCCAACAGTGGTGCTTCCACACATATTCATATAACTAAATAAAATAACGTAAACGAGTTCAATACAAATTGGCCAGCCCAACAGTGAGGCTGTAAGGAGAGGGAATCTAAGTTTCAATACAAATTGGCCAGCCCAACAGTGAGGCAGTAAGGAGAGGGAATTTAAGTTTCAATACAAATTGGCGCTCAACGAGTGGGCTTTAGTTAAGTAAAAAATCATATTATTTGTTACTTAACTTGAGCAGGCAACCATTAGAGGCACAGGAATGCATACGAGAGGTGTTACGAAAAGAATGGATAAGGAACAAGAAACAGAAGAAAATAGGAGGGAAGAAGAAACAGAGGCAGGTACAGATATTGAAATGGAACAACAGGCGAGCAATACAGAGGATACCCAAGGGGACTAACCAGATAAGGAGGAAGCCAGAGGAGGATTAAATTGGGAAAAATTAATGGAATTAATGAGTAGTATGAAGGAGGATAATAAACAAACTAATGAGAGTTTAAGACAAACTAATGAAAAATTTAAGGAAAATAATGAGAGTTTAAGACAAATCAATGAAAAGATAGACAGTATAAATGAAAATTCAGAAAAGCTGGAAAATAAAATAGACAGTATTAATGAAGAAAACTCAAGGAAACAAAACGAAATCTTGAGTGAGAATTTAATCAAATTAATGAATGAGAAGTTTGACAAAAATAAGGAGGAGAATGATGAAAATAACCGGCTAATAAATGAAAGTTTGAACCAAATGAACGAAAAATTTGACAGGAATGACAAGAATTTGAGACAGATTCAAGACGATAAACTAATGAACGAAAAACTCGAGGAAAACAATAAACGAATGAAAGCAGATCTTGAGAAAATCAATGAGGATAATCTTATACGAATCGATTAGAAAATTGAGCATTCTAACAAGGAATTAAGGGAAAATGTTGATAAACAGAATGAAGGGTTAAGACGAGCTCTCAATAAGAAAATCGAGGACGCTAGTGAGGCAATCAGCCAGAAGGTAGGTAAGAACGACGGTGAAAGAAAACAGGAGATAACTGAAACAAATAGAAAACTGAGAGTGACCGATGAAGCTATTACACGAAACAGAGCTGAACTAGAGGTCAAGATAGGCCATATAGAAGAAGAAAACCGAATTCAAGTGGAATCAATACGAGCAGATTGTGGAAACCAGCATCGAAATTTAGATACGGTCATGAACGAAGTACAGGAGCAAGGACAACGTAACCAGGATAGAATCGAGAACCTACAACGGTCAGTTGACAACCGATCGATCACTGTTCCATATACACAACATATAGACGACCGGGAGACCATCAACTTTAAGTCATACAGGAGAAACCCAATGGAATTCTTGGAACGGGTCGGCGAACAAATAATGAGAACTGGTGAAAACAGGTGGCCAATAATTCGTCGTTACTTAGGCGAACATTTCAAAGAAACTTATGATAACTGGTGGACAGCCACCAGGCACGACATCCGAAGCTACGAAGAATTTAAAATAGCTTTTAAAGCCAGGTACTGGTCAGACGCGACCCAGAACGTAGTAAGGGAGAGCATCAGCTATGGAAGGTATGACACCAGCAGGGGAACAACACTTACCGCCTACTTCCTGGGAAAAGTATGTTTGGCAAGACACCTTGAACCAAAAATCCCGGAGGAAATTCTCGTCACCAGGTTAGCATACCACTATGATAACGGTATATCAATAGCACGATCGGGTGGACAGATAAAAACTATACAGGCCATGTCAACGCTACTGGAAGAGCACGAGCATGAGGTACATTATCGAAGGAGTCGGCAGAGAAACGACCGGTACAGGAGCAGGGATTTCCCAGACTACAACAATAGAAACAATAACCATAACAGTCATGAGACGAATAACCGGGCGAACTATAATGGCAGGCCAGGTAATTATGGTAATGAGGCGTACCAACGGCAAAATAACAACAACAGCCCAAGGAACAACGGAAACAATTACGGGAATAGACAGAGTATTCCGAACAACCAATATAACCGGTCGTACAACCCAAGTTACCAGAATCAGAACACAAACAACCGAAATTATGATAACAGCAACCATAACCCGAACAACCAAAACCAAAACTACAGGAGAGTTAATTATGTGGGGTCGTACGATAACTATAACGGGAGGACATACTACCAAGGACGTCGGAGTTTTAATAGGGACACCGACTGGAACCAGTATAATAATAACGATAGAAGAGATACTAGAACTAATGGAGGCAGAAGTCGGAGTCAGGAGGACTACCGCCGGATTAATTACGAAGAAGACCGTCAACAGAAAATGAAATAAATCAAACGAACCAAACCGGCAGAGGAGACGAAGAATCCGAGCCGATTTTAAACCCCACACGGCAGTGAAAACACCAGCAGGACCCTCACTGAACCACTGTCGGGTTTAACGACATAAGAAATCACAGTAAAAATAATAAGTGTATCACAATAATTTGTAGTAACTACTTGAAAAATTTAAGGGACGAGTTGTTGGAAGAAGAAGACGGAAATCCAAGAAAAAACAGTAACGAAATAATTTACATAACGGCAGAGATCAACAGTGTACAAACCAAAATTATGATAGACACTGGGGCTAACGTGTCGCTAATCGACGTGATAGAACTAAACAAAATACTTGAAGAAGGGAAGAAGCACATACTTACGTTACCAATAAGCAACATTGTACTGATAGGAGCGACGGGACGCCAAAATAGAACGGTCCGGAAACAAGCAAGGTTGGAATTAACGAGTAACAATAAAACAATCCCAATGACTTTCTAGTAGCCAGTGGCTTACCATTTAACATGTTAATCGGTTGTGACATGCTGAAACAATACTCAGCTATCATTGACATGAACAGGTCAAAATTATTGTTAAAAATCAATCAAACAGAATGGACGGCTGACTTAGTTAACAGCGACAGCACGACCCCAACCCGAGTAACATATCATATACAAAGAAATTTAGATCAACAAGAACAATCACAAAGTAATAATATCTTTTACGAGTTGGATGATGAGCAATTGTGGCATGACAAAATTAACGAGATCCGTAATTTTAAATGTGAAATAACTGACGTGCAAAGGGAACAGTTAATTGAAGTGTACAATAGATATCGCCATGTATTTTCAAATATACCAGGCAAGGTAAGAGGTTACCAGTGCAAAATAGAGTTTAGAGAACCCGTAAATTTCAACAAAAAATCATACCCAGTCGCTTACTCACTGAAGGAAGCTGTGAGGGCAGAAATTGATAGATTAATAGACGAGGACATCATTGAACCCAGTTACTCCCCGTATACCAGCCCTATCCTCGCTGTCCCAAAGAAAAGTGGCCAAGTAAGAATTTGCTTAGACGCAAGGGAAATCAATAAAGTAATAGTGAATGACCGAACATCCCCGGGGGAACTCGAGGAAATACTTAAAAAGTTTCATGGGATCAAGTACATCAGCACGTGGGATACCGTCTGTGGATATTGGCAAGTCGAACTCCATCCAGAGAGCCGCAAATACATGGCATTCATTTTCGAAGGCTGTAATTATCAGTTTAAACGGTTGCCATTTGGACTGGTTAATTCAGTAGCCGTGTTTGTAAAAATCATGGACCAAATCCTCGGACAGGAAACACTCCAGTATACAACAGTCTATGTGGACGATATTTTGATAACTTCGACCAATTGGAATGACCATTGCCAACGAGTAGAGCAAGTGCTAGAAAGGCTGTCAGAGAACCATATTACATTGAAGCTGGAGAAATCAAAGTTGATAGCGAATGAAGTGAAATTTTTAGGGTTTAACTTGTCGGAGCAGGGGATCACCCCATCCCAAGAAAAAATTGAGTCAATTCAAAAATTCCCAAAACCAAGGAACAGGAAGCAGCTCCAATCGTTCCTCGGTATATGTAATTATTATCGTAAATTTCAAGAACATTATTCGGAACTAACATCAAGATTTGTACGCCAATTATCATCCAAGGACAAGTGGACGTGGGGAGAAGAGCAAGATGCCACGCTTGAACTAATTAAAACTAAATTTTTGGAGTCAGTGATGTTTCACCACCCCAATTTCAATAAACAATTTTTTATGAATTGTGACGCCAGTGATGTCAGTTTGGGATCTGTTCTTTATCAGGAGGATGATGAAGGAAATCATCAAGTGATCAGTTTCGCTAGTCGAGTCCTGAATAGTTGTGAAAAAAACTATAATGTAACAGAGAAAGAGCTCTTGAGTGTTGTATTTTCCTGTAACAAGTTCAGGACCTAGATTTTAGGATACAAGACGACCGTCAGAACTGATCACAAGTCAATTTCATTTTTAAAAAGTTGTAAGTTGAATCATGGAAGATTGACCAGGTGGAGCCTGACACTACAAGAGTATAACCTAAATTGGGAATACATTCCTGGAAAAGGGAACGTCATTGCAGATACATTATCACGAATCAATATCAGGGACCAGACGTTTGAGGGGGAAAAAGAAACCATAATCAAACTATACCATATCATCAGTAATAGATCTGATCTGGCTAATATGATAACAGGACTCGAACAACGGCAGAAACAGGACCCCAGATTGAGCAAAATTTTTGACAGGCTTGGAGAACAAGACGACCGCATAACACAATTCTACTGCGAACACCAACAAATACTATTCATTAAGACACATTACAAACTTAACACATGGAAAATTGTTA
This sequence comes from Magicicada septendecula, assembly GCA_034769895.1. NCBI lineage: Eukaryota > Metazoa > Arthropoda > Insecta > Hemiptera > Cicadidae > Magicicada > Magicicada septendecula. The sequence goes on from CM068367.1 coordinate 1,217,084,409, forward strand.
TACCACAAACTATAGAAAAGGACCTCATAATGGATTACCATGTCATGTATGGCCACATGGGGGCATTGAAGGTAGTCAAAGCACTCCAGGAACACGTATACATCAGGGATGCCAACAGAAAGGTGCGAAACCAGATTAAACATTGCCACATATGCCAGCTCGTAAAAGTTAACAACCATAAGAAAGAAGGCACAATGATGCCAATCACATCATCAAATAGATTGGAAAAAGTATTTGTCGATATTTGCGGCCCATTCCCGCGAAGTGGAGGGAGGCACCAGTATAAATATTTTATAATCCTATTCGACCATTATACCAGATTCACGAAACTATACCCGATCAACCGGGCGACGACACAAAAGGTATTAAACATTATTTGTCAAAATTATATCAGTGAGGTAGGAGCTCCGAAATCCATTATTACTGACCACGGAACACAATTTAAGGGGAGCAGGTGGAAAGACACTCTACGGGAGAAGGGAATCAAGACGTATAAAACATCTGTATACCACCCGAGCAGCAACCCGGCCGAACGAGTATTAAGGGAAGTAGGGAGGATCCTAAGCACGTATTGCTTTAACCAACAGAGAAAGTGGGCCGAGTACCTACCAGCTGCAGAAGATTTCATAAACTTATCACACCATCAATTTATCGAAATGACCCCCTATACAGCAATGTTCCAGAGACCACCACCCAGAGAGATAGCGGAATTAATACAATTCCCTAGCGGGGATGAATATAAATTTAACAGTGTAAGATTTTATGAGAATATACTAGAACGAACCGAGAGAACGAGAAGAAAATATCAGCAATTCCAACCAAAACCGGAGCGATACTTAGTGGGAGACAAGATACTGTTGAAGAATCGAGAATTGCCCAGCACAATGGAAGGCATCGCTAAGAAGTTGTTACTATTGTACACTGGACCGTATACTGTAAGCAAAGATAACGGAAATAATACTTACGAAATATTGGATCCCCATACACTAAAGAAGAAGGGTACGTACAACCAATCCTTAATTAAGCGATACTATGAAATGGTTGATAACGAAATAAATACAACAATGATAACTAGGAAAGAAAAAATATGAAAAAAAAATTTTATAAACTTTCTATAGACAAGATGATTTAATAAAAAACCCAAAATTCTAAAGAAACTGTAAGAACAACTTACTCAATAATTATTCAGAAACAGTATAATTTAAAATAAAGAGGATAAATACCCCAAAATTCAAAAAATGAAGTAAGCTCAACTTACAAACAAGTATCTAAGAAAACAATTTATGAGGTATATAAGAAAGAGAATTTTGAAGATAAAAAAACAACCAAATTCGAAAACTAAGTAAGAACACCTTACTATACAATTTAGAAGAAATTGCTTTAAACTAATATGAAAGAAAAAAAAAATAACACTGATTCAAACTAATAAAAAATCATCAAAACCAAAAAACAAAATGAGTTTATCTGATGTAATATAATAGTGAGAAATGTAATTTAGAATGTAAAAGGAATAATAATGATTGTGCCAGAAGAATATAACTACATGATGTAATGTATAGTACTAACCAAAATCTCATAACCAGCTGTATTGATCATAAAGGAATATGAGCCAATGAAGATAAGAGAATGAAGAAGCCAAAATGGAACCGTCAAAAGGATCACAAGAAAAGAAAAAAAAAAAAAACAAATGGTTAAGAATTATCCGTAAAAAACCAATTAATAAATGTCAATAAAATAGCCAAGTATTGGAGAGGAAAAGTGTATAATAGAAGGAAGAATTAATATGAAGAAATAATATGATCTGAGTTAAAGTACAGTGAATAATCCCTAGAGTGTGATTATTATTTATTATTTTATTGAAGGTCACATGATGACTACCTTACGAGGTTTATTAATGAAGAGTGACTGTAGAATATTCCAGCAATCATTTAACTGGGCAGAGATGATGTTCCTCTGATCCCAGAAAGTATGTAACGGACGACGGTAATTGGTTAGCCGATAGAGCACCACCGATTCGATTCCAGTTATAATGTTAGGGAGGTTTAGGAAAATTAAATATTAGAGGGAAAACTCACAAATAAATATAGAGAATTAAATAAAACCAGATCCAAAATGTATAATTAATAAAGAATGTCACAAGAATGATTATAGAAATAAGATTTAAACTTGGGAAATAATTGATTTTAAGAAGGAACGAAGAAATGATAATAATATAACGGATAATTCTGAAATATAAAAGTACTATAAATAGGAAACCAATTGGCCAGATACAAGTTATGAGTTTATTTCTTGCTAAACTTTGTTTATACCAAAATAAACTTATTTCGAAGGGGGGGTGTTATGTAACGTAACATAGTTGAGGTTCCCCAACGTTACGTAAAAATTGAATGAAGTATGGTCAAGGACCATACCCTGACTTAAGGTTGTTCAATAGTTCATGTGCTTGAGAAGTACCTCAAGTCAAAAGGAGGCAATGACTAATGTTAAATGTAAAAGACCCAGACCAATGAATGATTGAATGTAATGAAATGTTTGTTTTGTACTGTGACATGTTAAGGTCTACAGAGTATTTATGTTGTATGTTGAATATGCTAAAAGTGAAATGATGTTGTTTGATAATAATACTTCATCAATAATTATGTTTATATTTATATTAGATTTGTCTTTATACAACCCAGTATAGTTACCAATGTTAGGCACTGTACTAAGTTCTCAGTATTGTATAAAGTTGAAAAAATACTGTTGTTTTAATTAATGTTTATAAACTGGATCAGGAGTGTGACCAGTGTTTCAAGTCTAACAAGTAGTTCTGACAATTATATCATAAATTAATAAAGGGTTCCAGAACGAGTTAATTAATATAAAAAAATAACCACCAGTAAATTAAAATTCACGTAATTAACCATGTAACCAATAATTAATTGTACAGTAGGTCAGGTAAAAAGAAAATTAAGTTAAAAAACCAAATAATGTTATAATGGTTGTAAGTGAATCTATAGGCCTAAATTCCATATTAGTGAAAGGAAATTAATACCTTTTTAGGAAACCCAGTCCAACGAAACTCTGGTAAAACATTTACTGTTCAGGAAGGAAGGTTAGGGGAGAATTTTATGTGATTCAATATTAATCCAAGCATGGAGTATTTTATTGGAAAGGAGTAGTAATATTCTATAATGCCGGCTCAAGGATATATAGAAAACGTGGTTGTTAAGGCAACTGAATTGCAGAAGTTGTTGATTTTGAATTAGTTCGTTCTGATTGTTACAAGCTATTAGGTTGAGATGGACCGATATATTTAAAAAATATGAATAAATCTAAAGGAAATATGTATCAAAATTGAAAAACCCCTTTTGTAAAACAATTATACTTTAATGCTAATGAGTAATAAAAATTAAATAACCCTCCAAATTGTAAATGAATACAGTAAAAAAGAATTGAAAGCCTCTCACCTCATTCACTAAATAATTCCGCTGGATTCGGTATTAAACCAATTCATACTATAAATCGAAGATCAGTAAAAGAATTAAAGTTTGAACTAACGGAATTATTGGAAATACCAGAAGACTCGATTTGGCGTAATAACCTTCATTAGCAGCAGAGAAGCTGGGATCCTAATTCCATTTCACTGGGACCAAGAATTGTGAAGATCGTAAAAGAAGAATAGAAGCCAGAAGATTTCCTGAGGGTTTACCAGTACACACCACCATCAATTTTATTGAAAACCAGAGCTATTTCGCTGGATGAAAACGAGATAAGCTGAGTTTTGGGCCACTGTTGACAAACGTCCACCGCCAGACGAAATTTTCGTCGGTTTGGTAAAAAAAAAAACAACTTATTTTCATTTCACTGTATTTAAAGTAAATAATTTTATTTTTGTAAATTGAACAACCTTAATTATGCATTTTACCTGGCCTTACTAATGGTTCCAAGAACTATACGAACCCTGGGATAAGAATTATTTATTATTATTTTCATGTGTATATGTTTACAGAATTTGAGTAATTGATAATCGATCTATTTCTGTATGATCGATTGGATCGTATTATTGTTTTTGAGACAACGTAACCTGTGAATTAATAGAGAAAATAAATAAAGTACATTTATTGTATGAGATAACGTTGAAGTTATTGCAGAATAAATACTATATGTGGTGGTTGGAATAATTTACAAAAAGATTGATACAAACATAATGAATAACTAACCTATAAGTACGCTTATTACTAGTAACAGCGCTCAAAGTTTGCAGCTGGTGGGACGGGAGATTGCTGAACTAGCTTGTGTCTAATACTAAATTTGAATGAAATTTTCCACCATCGAGTGACTAGGGTTGACACAAATACCCCTTACATTCCGTCAATACTCTATACATATCGCTAATATTACGCAAACATTGAAAACTAAGTTAAGCCTATAGAGTAGTATGATTATAAATTCAAGGAACATAATTATAATTTTGTTTGCTTAATAATCTATTTTCTGAGGGTTTCACCGGTCACAACCGAAAGATATATTAATTAATAACATATTAATTAAACCAGGTAACAACATTTTAATTGTTACGAATTGCCACCTGCAACGTATTACTTGGCGTTTGATACACAGGAGTCTCTTATAACTAATTACACCCATAGACAAGATTTCTTTACAATTTGACGTTTCCAGCGTGCAGCATATAATATAACATACGTCCTCACATAATTAACAAGTAGTTCTTTATAAAATTGGTTTACAACAGTGGGGTTTGAATAAGACGGTCGTTTCACCAGCAGTACCTCACATATTGATTTCTTTACAAATTGACGCAAACCAAAGTGGGGCTGGATTGAACCCCAGTACACCCACTCACATACTTGTAAACGTTGTATTCCAAATTGGAATCCAACAGTGGTGCTTCCACACATATTCATATAACTAAATAAAATAACGTAAACGAGTTCAATACAAATTGGCCAGCCCAACAGAGGCTGTAAGGAGAGGGAATTTAAGTTTCAATACACTGTAGAGCAGGGATATCTGCGCTTTTATAATATATCCTCTATTTTGCAAGTACGTAAAACAAATTTTCAAAAATATGAAATATTTTATCACTTCTTTATCAGTTAATCAACAAGTACCAATAAGTAAAATACACCTGACCTTTGGTACCTACAATCTGGAATGTTCAACAAAGCAGCGAGAATGGAAAGTTAAGGCACATTAGGTATATTGTTAATACAAAAATTTATATATATAAGTCCCAGTTCGGGTCGGCATTGTTAATACTCAAATTTATGTTATTATTTATACTTTAGCAGTGACTTACCTTTTGAAACTCACACTATTTACACGTGTTGCCAACATAACTTTTTCTTACTAGGGTCCAGGGTCGTATTAAGCGAGCATAGCAAAAACAGTTTGGGCGTTTGAAAGAATGAGTCGAACAACATTTGGTTTAAACAAAACTTGTGGTTTAATATTCTGAATGCTTCAATTATTAAAATACAAAAACAAAATGGAGTCGTAATCACATATATAATCAAAATGGCGGTGACGTATTTCCGCCGTATTAATTTTACATCAACCTCAATTATTCATATCTTTTATCTCCAGTATTTACTCTATAAACAAAAGCATTTCTAATAAACTGCAGTTATCATTGATTTTGACTTATTCTTCTTCTTCTTTCTATGGCACTACAGCCCTTGTTGGGCCCTGGCCTCCTTCAATTTTTCCCCCCATTCTCCTCTGTCAGCAGCCATCCTCCTCCAGGAACGCACTTTTAATATCTCTCTTGCATCCTCATCCACCGCATCCTCCCATCTTCTCCTTGGTCTTCCCACTTTTGACTTTGACTTATTACGTTTCTTATATTATAACACAAACCAACGCCTCGTGGCTTCGCCTTTATGTGCCGGCACGCTCTCACACACACCACACTCTCTCTCTCTCTCTCTCTCTCTCTCTCTCTCTCTCTCCTCTCTCTCTCTCTCTCTCTCTCTCTCTCTCTCTCTCTCTCTCTCTCTCTCTCTCTCTCTCTCTCTCTCTCTCTCTCTCTCTCTCTCTCTCTCTCTCTCTCTCTCTCCCCCCCCCATACAGTAAATTAACGGTACATTTTTAATTTAGAATTTTGAGCTCAAATAATAAAAGTTATTGCTATACATTTCAACTTTCCTGAAACTTGGAGTCTTGTAGTTCCTCGTCAGACGTTCTCCATTTGCCAGCAGGTGTTCGCCGCACTTTACTGTTTTATGTCTGTTCTTTTACTGCACTGATGTTACATTACATTTTGTACTCTGCTTGTTCACTGATTTTACTTGGTTACATTTTTGATTACATTTTTATACTTTTAAAACACTTTTGCTGGCGATAATTTGCCAGCGAATTTTATAACGTGCTACTGCACTGATGGTAGTTTGTCGACTGGGGCAGACATATTGGTGTAAATTCGCCAGGTGGAAGGGATAATTCGTCATCAACCTATTGTTCACGGCTGATGACGGCATTGTCTTACATCTCAGTTATTACGTCTGTCGTATTATTTATGACGTTTTATCATTGTCCGGTTGTCGTTTCGTATGCATTGCTGAAAATTTGCACGTACACCAGTGACCTTGGCGTCAATTCGTCGTGGCAAACTGCGTAGTATGATATATATGGGAAATTCTAACCTTATGTCGTTTAGTACATAAATCACAATAAAATTATATTTGCAGGTACCTACAAATTCCTAAATGGACTTATGTACCGTTATAATATAAGCAAGTTAACATTAAATTTTAAAAAGGGATGCATGATAGTAAAGTGGCAGCTGTGAAAGGAATAAGAATGTTAGCATAACCACTGGCACTACAATCTCAACTGCCAATGATGATTCTGCCTCACTCTCCAATTTCTAAATGAAGAATACAAATAGTAGCACTTGTGTCTCAAAGTTATTCCTTTCCTTGATGAGACAGTGAGTAAGCTCCTTGGAAAATTTGGCATAACAAGTAAACTGTATGTGCTAGGAAAAGACAGCGGAAGAAATATTCTTTGACCTATCACTACTAGAATTTTTACTGGAATTCCATGCTTAGCCCATTCTCAATAAGTTGTAAAAGATTTGCTTCTTCATCATGGAATCTGACAGTAGCCTGCAGGAGAATTGATAGTCATTTTTCAAACATTCATCACAAGATTCAAACAAATATTAAAACTTGCACAAAAACTATGGAATTACCAGAACACTAGTACTTCAAAACAAAACCAATTCATGAAATAAGATTAAACATATGATGGGCAGTTAAAATCAACACAAACAGGCTATCATGTATGCAGCAATACATTTGAACATTCTTACTGAGCTCAGGAACAATCCTACAGACTCGGATTTAACATGAAGTGTAATTAAACTTTTAAAAATTTTTGATGAAACTCTGCTGACAGTTCATTGTGAACACCAATCTCAGGTTTATTCCATCGTTATGAATGTCGTAAAATCAACTCAAAATGCTGAATTAGAATCTCGTTAAGAATCTCCCACAGAATCAGAAGTTTTGTAAGTGAATTACAAACATCACAGAGGTTCTGACACCTAATGCTGAAGAGACTGAAGAATCTTCATTATAAACACTTTTTGTAAAAGGAAGTATTATCAGTGCAAAAAACCTTGAAGCTGAAATGGAAGAAGACAGTATTCAACCTGTGGATACTAGTGAAGTTATTAGACTTACAAAGAGTAAAATCTCGGAGCTCAGCCTCTCTCAATGTATCAATATGAGATTGCACTGTCTTAAGGAAACTAACCACTTGAATAGTTTGCTCACACTTGTAAACAATAAAAAAAAAACTGTAAACAACAAAGTAAAAGTCTTCAGTAACTTCACAAATATTATTTCGATTGACATGAGAATTTTATCTAAACTTTAAGCAAAAGTCACATGACATGTACGGAGAACGAGAAATACAGTGTGTTCTAGGTTTTTCACTGGTATGTACTGCATGACTTAAAATAGTTGTACAAGAATTACAGCTAAGCTCTACAATGTTTAAACATTTATGGTGTCAGAAGTTTTCATTTAAACATTCACACATAAGTGTAACTGATAATGTAGAATCAATATATTTGTATTCTGTTGCATAGTGCAATTTATTTATTATTTTTTGGGGGAAGAGGGGGAATGATTCAGTATTCACTAAAGTGAGGATTTTTTACTTATGTTTCCATCTTAAATTGCGAGGAGACATTGTTTCTGTAAGTAATGAGATGTTCAACCCCTTCAGAATATTATAAACGAATAAAAATTATTTTTAAACTTTCAGAAATGATCCATTAAGAACATATGTGAACGAGGAAAAAAAATCTCAGTTTTCTCTTGAACATATGGTACTTGTCTGTATATATGTCTGTGTGGGGTATGTCTCACAATAACTTTTGAATGTGTAAATTGATTTTCATAAAACTTGGCATGCGTATTCATACTTTTACCCTACAGACCCTTATTGTTTTTTAAAATTAATCACCCTAAAAATAGGGGAGCAGGAAGCATGAATGTGAGGTGAAATTTGTATTAACCTTACAACTGCAATTTTAAAATATAAGCAGTGATTGGGACCTCAGTATATTTCATGTTAACCAATATTGTAACATGACATAAGATAGCATAAGATTTGCAGGTTTAAATGAATGAAGAAAAGCTGTACGCTGAGAAGCTAATAAACAGAATTGATAGAACAAAACCAATAAACTAAATCTTACACAGACAAAGACAATGACTATGCCAATACCCAATAGATTGGAAAAGTGATAAAGGAATATAGTTAACATAATGAGTTCAAATTCCCTATTTCAGAAAGAATTATAATAAATATTACCAATAATAAAAGCACAAAGTTGAATTGTGAAATAAAAACAGTAAGTAAACATTAGATAATTTAATGTGAAAATCAAAGATAAGAACATATATAATAATAATAATAACGGAATAGTGTTGATAAAATAAAGATACAATGTTATAAAGTGAAATAAACTAGTGATAATCGAGAAAGAAAAGTGATGTGAGCATTAATGACTTGAAAGTAGAAAAAATAAACCTGTGAGTATTATAATAGCTAATAAACAATGAATAGGACCCAGAGATAATAAACAAACTATATGTTACCCGAAGTAATTATAGTTAAGGAGTAATTGAATAGTTTTATAAAAATAAAATGTTTATCATCAGGATAAAAAAAAGTTTGTTAAATATAAAATACTGATACTTCCTTAAATGTTTAAAGGAAGAATTATGTTGTGTTATAAGGATAGTAAATAATCCAGTGTTATATTTTAGTTATTTGTATTAAGGAATTTAGATTTAAAAACTATTAAGATTAATGGCAAACACAATCTGTTATACTAAGCATAGGTAAAGAGAATTATGTACTGTATACTGTAAGTATGTTCAATAGGTAATACTAATACTCAACTAATGTTCAATTTATATTATGTTTTGTTATGATTATAATTAATCAGATGTAATATTACAACTAATGAGTAACAGGACCAGGGAAAAGATATGTTCAATATTGGATACTGGCATTGGCCTAAAATGTTTTTTAAAAAGGAGTTATGTTATATTATATTATGATTATAGCTAATCAGATGTTATAGTTTAGTTAATTATATTATGGTAATTGTGTTTAAAACACTTAAAATTAACAATATTAACATGGTCGGTTGTGATGAATGAAGATAAAGAGAATTATTTTTTCTAGGCATTAGACCTATATTTGGGAACAAGAAAATTGTAAAATTTAATATCAAAACAATAACAATTAATGAAATAATGCATGTAATCCTGTTAGGTTTAACAGTAAGAGTATGGAAAACAAAAATAGATATAAAATAATTAGTTTAGAGTTAATTTACAAAAGAAAAACCTAATGTTAAATGTATGGATTTGTTATTATTTGAAGAAAGGTATTCATGATGGATATCAAATTAATGTGTAGGGGAAAAGCAATACAATGATGTTATATTTAGTATGACAGTTAGTATAAGGAAATTATGTTAATTTAAAAGATTTTAGTAATTTTGTATAGAACAATAGCCATGTTTAACAATATTCCCAAATTGTCAACCAATGAGAATGAGTGTTTGAACCTTAGCAACCAAGATCTCTAGTAAATAAATTAATTAGTCTATTATTAACTTTTGATGAGTACAGATTGAGAAACTGCAGACCATTGGGGAGAAGAAAAAAATATTTAATATATAAATGATTGATGTAATACTGGACCAGAATGATGAACAATAAATAATAACCACATTGATTAAATGTTAAATACCCAAAGAAGAGAGTAGTGTCTAATTGACCAAAAGAAACTAGCAGTACCTAAAGGAATCCTATCCGGACTGAAAATAAAGAGAATTGCTAATAGGCCAATCAAATTAGCTTTTTTTCGCGCGCAAATTAAGCACCGATTGATAGTTCCACCAGTTGTAGGAAATAAATAATACATGACACCTATACCAAACAGAACTCAAGATTTTGCCTATGCACAAAACGGCGGGCATCCAAAGTTAGTAAAAACACGTTTTTCGCTTCTGGAGGCTGAGGAAAGCTTTGTAGCTGAAAAAGTGGTAAATATAAAATGTAGACAATGAAAAGACCTTTAATTTGAGCTGTCGTACGATATGTTTCGTCAAATAGTTATTGCAAAAATCTCAAAAAACCATGAAAATGCCTGTTTTTTGCAATGCTGATAGTTATTGCAAAAATGATGTTTTTTATATGTTCATAACTTAAATAGGAAGCCCTTGCGATTCTGAATCGAATAAGTTTTTGTAAAGTTGGATCGGTCAATTTGTTGCTGAGATACGTTAATTTATTTATCCCAGAGCACTTGATGTTTAATACCATAACTTTTTTGTTTATAAACATTTTGGGCTATTTCGACGTTTATTCTCTTCTAGAAGAGAATATATTTCCATGTACTTTCTAGGGGAAATCAAAAAATTATTTTTTAACCCCCCGTTTTTTGCATTAAAAAAGTGGGCAATTTTTTTTTATAATCATTTAGAGCTGGAGCGTCACCCGGACATCGTACGAACTTCTAACTTCAAAATATCGAAAGCTGGCTTCGAGGCAAAGATTTAAAAAAAAAAAAGAAAGCTCTAGGACCAATAGGAGCTGAGTTGCAAATTAAAAAAAAAAAAAAAAAATCTATTTTTAAAAATTCGGTGGAGGGGGCCCCTCTCTCAATGTCATGCCCAAAACCATCAGCTGCTTGTATTGTTGCCACATGTCTTATTTGTTACAGGTAGTCGTAGAGGTTATACATGTAGCATCAGCATCTCTTTTTTCAATTTAATTGTATTTCAAACATTTTTAAGTGGAATAATTCTTAATATTTTATATAATTATTCTGTTCTTTCTAACAAAGTGATTTTATAATTGTTTATTAATTGATATAAGTGTTCATCTTACTGTGTAACAACTTTGCAAGAAAACTTAATTTCATCTGCAGTTGTGTAAGAATTATACTAAATATATTTCATAAAGTAAGGCATGACCAGAAAAAACAATATTAATTTAATTATTAATTATTTTAATTAAAAGGAAACATAACATGTAATACTCATGTGTTGTTATTTAAGACTTTATTTAAACAATTTTTGATTGTTATTATTATTATTACAATAGAAGATAAATGTACTATAAATTACAAGAACTAAAATATACTTATAAGGGCAATAATTTATCGTCATACGTTCATGCAAAAGCATATTTTTTTATATACACAGCATTTTTATAAAAACATAAATACTTTCACAGTGTAATTTTCAAAATGGAAAGCATTCCGGGTTCATCCAGCATAGGAGATGATGTTGAACCTTCACCCGACTTAGCGGAAACTGTTGCAGATCAACAGCATCCTGTTAATTATATGGAGCAATGCTTAATTTGCGATAAAAAGATGACTAATGATAACTCTACCATTTTTGGTGAGAAATCGAAAGCAAATATTATAGAACCTAGTAAAAAAAGAAAAGACAAAAAGTATAAAATAATGCAGTCACTTCCACAGTTAAGATTACATTGTAATTGTAAAATTGTTTATGTTAGACCTAACAGCATAGAAACTGCATTAAAAGAAGGTAAAAATGAACGTACCCAAAAGCGTGAGTCATTGAAACAAGCAAACACTTTCAACTTTAATGAAGCTTGTTTTTTTTTTGTGAAAAAAGGACACATAAAGATGAACCAAAAGTTTATGTTGCGAATGTAAGCACTATTGACAAAATGTTGGAAGAACTTGATAATAGAACTCTTGATCAGAAAGAAAAAATATTAATGGTTTGACTATGTTTGTTAAAAGAAAAGTTTAATGATCTAAAACCGTATTATCATAAGTCGTGTGTCGTGTATCAACAATAAGAATTTTATTGTTGTAAAACTAGAGCTGCTGTAGGTCGGCCAATAACGGATGATACTGGCAAAGTTGTGAGTTACGTCGTAGACTATATTCTTGAAAATAAAGACGAATGCCAATTTTCTCTAAACGAAATTTTAAAAGATTTTGATGGAGACATTCCTTCATTTCGAAACATAAATGAACATCTTTTGTTACAATTTAATGAAGAAATACAGACGTATTTTTTTAAAAAAGACCTCCACATAATTTATTGTGGCTCGATTGATCATGTACTAAATGAAGAATGGTATAAAAAAAGAAAAGAAAATAGCGACGAAGAACGTTTAAGAGTGTGTACAAAAGCTGCGAATATTATGGTAGATGATGTGCTTAAAACTTGTATAAAAACAAATTATTACATTTATTATTTAATAATAATAATGTTTCGTATTTTGTACTTACCCCTATTAATTTCTCACTAGGGTCCCAGAGTTCGTTCGTAAGCGAGGCCAGAAACGGTGTGGGGGTACGAAATAAAGACTCTAACGACATGTATGGTGAAAAGAAAACTTTTGTTTTAATTTTTCTAAAATTATCATTATTCACAGTTACACCACTACAATGGAATCGTATACCTACAACAAGACAGCGGCTGTACACTTCCGCTTAATTAATTATTTATTAACTTTCATTTTTAAATTCTGTAAGTGGCTCGACACAAAGTCATTTTAAATATTCTGCATTTATATTTGATTTGATTTACTATGTTTCTACGTTACTACATAAACATTAACCTTTATTAACAAACCACACATAGTTACATGCGATTCTATTTCGGAAACAAAGCACATTGCTATTCGCCATGAGGCGTAGTTATTGAATCAAATTACAATTTCTTTCCCATTTATAATTTTATAAACATAATCCCACCAAAATATAAACATAATCAATCATGTCTTAAATTATATAATTATATATTGTAACGATACAATTAAGCCAAATCCCGTACGAGTGATAAAAAAGATAATTCTTGATATAAAAATACTTCATGTAAAATAAAATGTTTAAAAAATGATTAACATGTAAATACTTTGATACGACGTACAACGATATTACCCAACCCAAGTGATTGAGCCAACAACCCAAACATAAAGAAGGGAACCACGTAACATACTTAAGAAAAATATGATAGACAAAACAATGCTGAACACAGAACTAAAGAAGAACCAGAAGAAGAGAACAGATCGCTACAATTAAACAGAATTTAAACAAGAAAAGAAGAAGAGGAGAACCGAACCGGGATGAAGACTATTGAAGATGAAGAAGAGGAAGAATGAAGAGGAGACAGATAAAACCCAAGGGGAAACTAACACACATATATAAAAGGGAAAGATTGTATGTTTAGAGATAGAATACTGTCAATGAACCTTGAATAATTATGTATTAATGAAACCAATATTATTATTGTCATGAAATTAACCTATGTACCCATTTTAAAGACAATACAATTGTAAAATATAATGATATAGAAAAAGTACACTAACCCAGTCAGAAAGGTTAGATTTAACCAAAACACAACTAGCCTAATATTGTTAATAGTAAATGTTATACTCAAACAAAATAGTGAGAAATGGTAGGAGAAGGTATAGGGATTACCCATTAAATAACACTAATTACAAAACAGTGAACCAAAGTGAAGTGCTTTAGTGAAGTGTAAATGCCCTAAAAAATAGTGAAAGTGTATGTGAAACATTCAAAATAGAATGATAAGTAAGCAGACACTCTGTGAAATCTTGATAAACAACCAATGATTGGAGTGAGATTATAATTAGTAATATATCTAGAAGTAATTAGAAATAGTAGTCAAAATTAATATTAAGGAAGCTTGTAATATTATTCAGGGAGAAAGCCCAGACAAATAACTTGTGTTAACATGGCATGATAGAACAGAATTAAAGTTTTGTTATTAAAATTAAGATTGCAAGGAATACAACACCCCATGTTGAAAGGGGAATCAACTTTCATAATTTCATGAAAGGTGACAATGTTTATCACTTTAGTTTGTAACTCAAGAAAGAAATCAATGTTAGTACTAGTAATAAATAATGACTTGTAAAGAATAGTTGGTTCAATGTTAAAGGAGGAATATGGCTGAAAGGAACTTACAGTCCATAAACCTAATTATGATATTTTAAAGGAAGAGTAATGAAAATGTATGTTGAATAGTAGTTAAAACATAAACAAATAAGTAAAGCCCATCAGGCTGAATTCAGGATGTAATTTAAAAGAGAAATACACCAAAAAACTGATGGCTGATTTTGACTATGAAGACATTTAACTGCCAAAGACATTCAAATGTAAATTGTATCAATTTCACAAGAAATCCTACTAATCTAAGACCAGTGGATGGACAGTAATTATATATCAGTTATTTTAACACAGAAATGTTATGGTAATAGTTTAATTTAAGAAAGATATGTTATTTATTAAATGTCAAATAATTAGACTATAGTTAATGTATAACAGAATATGACCTTATGAGGTATCATTGTAAACTTTGAAAGGAAAGAAAAATAATAGTGATGTCATTTATTATCCCAAAGGAATTATAAGGGAATAAAATCATTAGGAAAATACTTAATAAATTTGAATAAAAATTCAAATATTTTAACAATGTATGTAAGGAGTAATTAACCAAGCATTGAATTATGGTTACTATGACAACGAGATGTTTGAGGGCTTATTTTCCGTTAAATTATATAGACTCTGAAAAACGAAGCGTGGGTAAGCGACGCGCAAAATTGTCCCGATTAAAATTTTAATTTAAACAGTTACAAAAAGTCGAATCAGTGAACCAAGATGACCCCAAATGAAGAGACGTCGATCTATAAAGAATACATGATGCCCAGAAACCAGATTAACTAAATTACTTAAAGAAAAAACCCAAGACCAGATGAAGGAGGTGTTAGAAGTTTTAAACCAGCCCAAATCTGAAGAATATACGCCTATCCTGATGATGACATTTCAACGTGAGACGAATTGATAAGTACCGAATAACTTCCTTATTCCCAAAACCCTAAATTACTTAAATTATTTTCAAATGATAAAATTTCTCACTATTTAAAAAGTAGTATTTTCTTTCAAAGGTAAAGGCATAATTTACTTACATAAAAAACATTTTATTAAACTATATAGATAACCTTATTTGTGAACACAACTACTGTAACAGAAATACGACACTACCGAACAAATTGTACAAACACATTATAAATCCTAAGTACGTATAAGGTATGGTAGTGTACTTTTTTGATGTAACCAACGTTTATGTCTATTTTCATGATCAAAAGAACTCCAGATTTTAAAAACATAGTAATTTATTGAAAGTGACTGAACGATAATGTTTTGAAATCAATTTTGCCAACTCTGAGATATTTTGTGTTTCAAGCTCTAAGCCGGAGCATAGTATTATAAAATTATTTATGATTCATTTGTCATATTTATTGATAATTAAATTTGTATTAAAAAACGCAGTACAGAACATTACTATCTTGTTATTTCATAGGATTTTTGTAGAATATATGTGTGTTAGCGAAGTTTTAAGCAACAGCCAACTAGCGCTCATCACGAGCGGCCGAGTCGACAACCTGTGTAGCAGCGGGAACAATTCGAACGTCACAGCTGTCTATGCTAATATCACGTATTATCTTAAAAATTAAATATTTTAATTGTTTTAACAGAAACAATTTGGCGCCACCCGGGAATAACAATCCCTATGAATTAACAGGTAGGTTGTACTGGTAACATTGACAACGCTACGGACTCCAGTAGTGACGTCGATTTATGTAACAACCAGTGTGAGGCAAACACACTACATTCACACTAATACACAAAATAAACAAGTGTGATACATTTTAACAGGTACGACCTTAATAACTAGTTACATATTGACGCCTGCAACGTGGGACTTCACAAGTCAACTCCACACCCTAATTAATTGTTACAATATATATTTCACAACCCAGCACTGCTTAATTTTATATTTTATATTATTCACGCAATCACACACTCATTCACGCAGTACAATTTTATTGACTTCCCTAACTGAGCTCATTTATTTTATTTTAAATAGAATATTAAAATTTTGTTTTATAAATTTGCTACTTAGCTGCAAATCTGTCCAGAAGACATCGCATCTTTACACGCGCACTATGGATGTTGGTTTTTTAATGTTCACTGATTTATATATTTTATAACTGCCAATGCATTCTGATAAAGTTATGAGTGGTTTATTTTATATTTTATACTTGTGTTCACATTTTAGTTGCGGGCGCAGCCGACGGCGAGCTGAAATGGTCACATCCGCACTGTTGATATATATATTGTTCTCACTGTTTTATCTAATTCACTTTTGTATACATTTTAATAAAATTTGGGCTCGTCAGCCTATGTATTCACCCAGCCCGGGGAGTGGTTTTAAGTCGACTGGCGCAGTTTCCTGCGCACACTCAGCGAAAGAATGCATATTAATACGTGACCAAACTCTGGAAAGTTGGCCATCCGAGTGCGCGGTTGAAAGCGCGGGCGCGCCCTCCACATACCAATGCCAACTCACACCTGTCTCGAAGCTACAGTTTATTCACCGTAATTTCTTAGTTGCAAATAATATTGAAAAGACTTCACTTAACAAAATCCCATCGGTCTGTACCGTTACAAAACCCCCTCAATGAGAGGTTTTAGGCCGAAGCATAAAAACTCTCATTGACACTCTCATACTTTCTAAAGGGATCAGCTAGGATATGTCGTCACAACCACCTTACTGTTTATAAAAAAAATTATAATAACTCATCCTTGGTCCAATGATGGTGACAGTACCTGCATGACCTTACTGGACTTCTCCTTCGAGATCCCAACACCATAAGGCCAAATCAGGCGCTTTACGCTCCTGATCTGACGCGCAGGTCAGCTCAGGACCGCCGTCACAACATCAAACACTGAAACAATAAATCAAAAATATCAAAATAGTGGCCTGATATAATACCATACCACTAACTGATCTGTTTCCCCTTAGCTATGTGCTGGTTTGTGTTAAGGAGCACTGGGTTTACTTTAACTCAACAAGAATTATACAGAAGTTCCATTCTCTTAATTCACTACCCTTACCTTTATAAATTTTTTTTCGATTCCAATCGATAATAATTAATCCTTTCACATTAACAAGAAGAAACAAATCTTTATACTAATGCAATAATACTTTCAAAATATTCAAACACATAGTCAAAATTTACTCAAATAAAATCATCTATTTCTCCCTCCTTCTACAATTCTGAAACATTTTCTCTTTTATAGAAAAACAAATTTACTATTATTATTATTATTAACAGTAAGTGATCCGGCGCTGTTAATAATACTTATCCCCTTTACTCCTCCACACACACTATTTCCCCCCCTGAACTGTTGCGTTCAGTTGCCTCCACAAGGACTGAGGCAGAAGGAGTGAGCACTTTTTCTTTTCTCTCTCTCCCATCCTTGCTTCAGCTTTACAAAAACTTCGAGGTAAGTACCCCTACTTTTATTCTTATGATATGCCCCTAAGGTCTACCACCCCTACTGAGGTGAAAATAGCCTGTGTTCAAAAATAATCTTTGATTCCCTTATTAAACCCCATTAAATTTCTACGCTTGACCAATTTCAAAGGCAACCAACTGTGGTCAGGTTTTACAATTTCTGCCCACCGCTGATTGTCATCCAAAACCACGATCTGGGTTGGTAAGGCCGAGATCGCCCGAAATGTAGGGAATCGCATTTAAAACATTATACATACATACAAATTCCTACACTAATACATAATAAACATAATACATAATGATACACTCATAATTAACATTGTTATTATTACATTAAAATAAACAATTCACATTTAACTTTGATCAAAATTTACACTCCCTACATCTTTAAATTTTGTGTATAAAATTATAAACATTACATTTTAATTAATTAATTAATACTTTTAATTATTAAACTTTTATTAATTAGCCATCAATTATTTATCATTTAATTCTTCACAAAAAATTCAAATTTATTATTAACATTCATGTTACATTATATTTCATCTCTTATTACCTTTCTACTATGAATTTTCTACTTAACCCTTCACATTTTGATCATTGATTAGTCTGGGTGACTCCTGTATTCGCTATGCTTTCAATTGAATAGACATTTATAATCTTACTCCCTTTCTTCCTACTAACAACCACTATTAACAACCAGATTTACATATCATGACACCAATCTCTCAATTATAACTCCCTTCACTAATTCCACTTACCTTAATTTATTCTCCTCTTTGTACTAGGATGTGTGTTCCCAACCTGGCCATATACATTCCTAACCCTTTGCCCCCCACCAAATATTGGCACACACTCCCTTAAACTACTCTATCACTTGCCACAACGCCGCACGCTGGTCTACTTGCCACGCCGCACGCTGATCATCCCTTACACCACTACCCTTACTACACAATATCACCGTTAACAAATATATTTACCATTTACTTTACTCACCTTCTCTACATATAATCACTAACACCACTGTGTCCCTAAAATATCTAATACTCTCTTTGTGTTTTACTGGTATTTCAAAATTCTTATTTATCTAACTCCCATTAACTTTAATTGACTAACTCAAATGCCTTTATTTTAATAATTATCACCCAGGCTCTACCCCTTTTTAACACTTTACATTACTGTGATCATTGACAGTTGCATTAGAAAATTCATCCCTCACCTACTAATAACAATACATCTCAATATTCAATATATATTATATTACAATAATGCTTACTCATTTATTATTCATTAGAAGCTACATCTCATCAAATCATTTAACTTTATACCAAACTTTCTTTTGTACAACATTAATTAAGTAATTAATCTTCAATTATTTAAAATTTCATCATTACTTTCATCACTTATTTAATAAAAAAAAAATGTTAATTGTTATTATTAAATCAATTAAACTATAACTTCCTGTTACATACATGGTTTACATAAAATTACATGTAATACACAACATCAAGCATACACAAATACATTGACATTAATACACATAAAAATATACAATCCAACTTATTATTTTATCATTGACCAAAATCAGTTCATAAACAATCCATTTTAAAACCACTGTTCACATAATTAAATGTTCATTACACAATAAACACTATCCTCCATCATTGAACAACAGTCAAATCTTAGGTCTATACAACTTATTTTTGATTAAATATAGGATATTATTATTATCAATATAATACTTATTTAAATTTTTATATCTTTCCACAATGTCGTTTGAATTAATAGGCTTATTCCATATTATTTCATCATGTAACATGTCATCATAGAGTATGGTCCTGTCGCCCTTAGTATAATTTGACATAATCGTGTAAGTCATCAGGTCATTACTATCGTCATCATATTTATCTACTAATACACCCGTTATTTCACAAGGTAAGTGCTTGTTATCATTATTACTTCTCTCTCCACCTAATCTCTCTACAAACTCTTCATAGTTTCTATTTACTTTAAATATCTCTATTACTCTCTTTCTCTCTCTCTCTCTCTCAATATATTTCTCACCATAACACCAAGCTACACTCTCTGTCTCAAAATATGCAGGGGACTCTAACTCATCATTACTGCACCACCTATGAAGTGCACAAAAAACCCAGGGAAATTTATTTGCAGACATATCGTCTTCCAAATACTCGCGTGAAGCCATTTCTTCACCCCCTACTACAACATTAAGGGAAAATTTTACCCCCTGCGATCCCCCTACAACTATACTTTCTTTACACTTTCTCTCTAACTCAACACACTCTAACATCTCATTATCACTCCCCATATTCTCATCATCATTTTCTAACACCATGTTCTTAATTATATCAATATTATTACCTGTAAACTCATTATTCAAATTATCATTGTTACTCATCTTATTAATTAGCACCTTGTTTTTCGTCATATTGTCACTGCTACTTACCTTCTTATTCCTTATTTGACTTAATCTCTCGTCTAACCTTTTATTCACTTCGTCAAATTGTCTATCAAAATTATCATTTCGTTTTTTAATTTCATTTTTCATTTCATTTAATTTTACATAAAACTTGTCAAACTTTATATTCTGTGTATAAAATTTCTCATCAAGTTTACTAAATTTCTCATCAAACTTATTATTCTGTGTATTAAAAAGCATTTGCATCATTTTCATTATTTCATTATCTTCAGCCCTGTTAGTCGGGACTGGCGTTGAGTGAATAATTCCGTCACTCATGATTTTTGACTCAGTTCCACTTAATTCAATATTCATTTGGCTTTCGTTTTCAATGTCAGTTAAGCTAACATTCTCGTTATTATCTGCTTTTTTTTTTAATCTTTTACATATATTTCTTTTCAAAATATTACTATATATAACATATAGTTATTATCCAAAAGATATTCTATTTACCCCTACTACACATAATCATAACATAACCTTATCTTTACGCCTTATTTTATATACCCTTTCGACACCCACTCTGTTTCTGATTTCTGGCTTATTTATATAAAAATTTTATATAAAGTTCATAGTTCGGGCTGCCATTTGTATAAAAACAAATTATTACATTTATTATTTATTAATAATAATGTTTCATATTTTGTACTTACCCCTATTAATTTCTCACTAGGGTCCCAGAGTTCATTCGTAAGCGAGGCCAGAAACATTGTGGGGGTACGAAATAAAGACTCTAACGACATGTATGGTGAAAAGAAAACTTTTGTTTTAATTTTTCTAAAATTATCATTATTCACAGTTACACCACTACAATGGAATCGTATACCTACAACAAGACAGCGGCTGTACACTTCCGCTTAATTAATTATTTATTAACTTTCATTTTTAAATTCTGTAAGTGGCTCGACACAAAGTCATTTTAAATATTCTGCATTTATATTTGATTTGATTTACTACGTTTCTACGTTACTACATAAACATTAACCTTTATTAACAAACCACACATAGTTACATGCGATTCTATTTCGGAAACAAAGCACATTGCTATTCGCCATGAGGCGTAGTTATTGAATCAAATTACAATTTCTTTCCCATTTATAATTTTATAAACATAATCCCACCAAAATATAAACATAATCAATCATGTCTTAAATTATAGAATTATATATATTTCACAACCCAGCACTGCTTAATTTTATATTATTCACGCAATCACACACTCATTCACCCAGTACAATTTTATTGACTTCCCTAACTGAGCTCATTTATTTTATTTTAAATAGAATATTAAAATTTTGTTGTATAAATTTGCTACTTAGCTGCAAATCTGTCCAGAAGACGTCGCATCTTTACACGCGCACTACGGATGTTGGTTTTTTAATGTTCACTGATTTATGTATTTTATAACTGCCAATGCATTCTGATAAAGTTATGAGTGGTTTATTTTATATTTTATACTTGTGTTCACATTTTAGTTGCGGGCGCAGCCGATGGCGAGCTGAAATGCTCACATCCTCACTGTTGATATAAATATTGTTCTCACTGGTTTATCTAATTCACTTTTGTATACATTTTAATAAAATTTGGGCTCGTCAGCCTATGTATTCACCCGGCCCGGGGAGTGGTTTTAAGTCGACTGGCGGAGTTTCCTGCGCACACTCAGCGAAAGTTGGCCATCCGAGTGCGCGGTTGAAAGCACGGGCGCGCCCTCCACATACCAATGCCAACTCACACCCGTCTCGACGCTACAGTTTATTCACCGTAATTTCTTAGTTGCAAATAATATTGAAAAGATTTCACTTACAAAACCCCATCGGTCTGTACCGTTACAAACTCATTATGATGTAATGGAATATAAATCTTCAACTAATTTTTTAAAAGATGTTAAAAACGATATACCGCAAACTTTACTTACCGTTCTAGAGGTATTACTTACAACAAACAAATGCAGTTCCGATGAAAAAAAAAAAAAAAAAAAAGAATAATACTATATTTACAATTGCACATATTATAATATCTGCTATAAAACCTAGATCATTCATGTCTCCTATTTTATTAGGACTTTCTTCTATGATGCATAGAAAGCATGCTTCTAAGGGACTCATCTATTGTCTTTCTAATTTAGGTCTTTGCGCATCTTATTACGACACTCAATTATTTGAATCATCTATAGTAAAAAATCCAGATAATTATACAATTTCGACCGATTCTTTTTTACAATGTATTTTCGACAATGCTGACCACAATACAGCTACAATAGACGGGCACAATACTTTTCATGCTATGGGAGGTATTATGAGTGTTACTCCCAGTTCAGCTGTAACATCAGTATCAAAAATCCCAAAGCTCAAAAACCTCCCAACAGCTAATCAAATATGTGACTCATTTGGCTTTTTACCCATTAAACAATTGAATATTGCTTTAACAGGGTTTCAAAAAATAAAGGTTAAAAGTATTACATTTTCAGACGTCAGTAATTATAAAATTGATTTTTCTTGTCTGGATTTTTTATGGTTGTTTGGCAAAAAATGTCTCCTACCGCTGTAAAAGGATGGATGGGATATAGAGAAGTCAATTCGCGCTTAACCAATTTTTGTGTATCAAAAATTATTCGATTGCAATTTGTAAATACACCGCCAAGCAACTACGATACCATATTAACTGTATTGATTGAAGCAGCAAGAAAATCTGAAGCAAATGGACAAATTCACGTATTTGTCACGTTCGATCAACCGCTCTACTGGAAAGCTAGGGAGATAATTGCCTCTGTCGATTCCGAAAATGTACATGGTATTCATAATGTTATAGTAAGATTAGGGGGGTTTCATACCCTCATGTCTTTCTTGGGTGCAATTGGATACCTTATGGAAAGTAGTGGCTTGAAGGAAGCGTTTGAAATATTGTATGCGGATAATTCGTCAGATAAAGCCTTGGCCAGACAATCTTTTTCTAGAGCAATTAGAGGACACATTTTAAATTTGGCTGCTTTAGGGAGCTTAATCATCGATGAATGCTCTTTCAGCGATGATGAAATACAATTTCTCAATAATCTTTCTGCGAGTAAAAATTTACGTGAATATGAGTTTACCGAGGACCCATTGTTCATGGCGTTAATCAATAAATTTAATACTAAATTAAAAAGTTTAAAAGAAAATGGCCCCACAGCTCAGCTGTGGGTTCAGTATTTTCACTGTGTGGTTATCACTTTAAATTTTTACCACGCCGAACGGTCAGGAAATTTCGAGTTGCATTTGCAAAGCATAAATGAAATGTTACCTTACTTTCACGCAAGCAGACACCACAATTATGCAAAATCGGCTCATCTTTACTTGCAAGATATGATGGAATTAAGATCAATCCTAGATCCAAACGAATACGATCAATTCATCTATCAAGGATTTTTCACTATACGACGCTCCGAAAAATTTTGGTGTGGTGTATGGTCGGACATGACTATCGAGCAAGTATTGATGAGATCGATTAAGTGTGTAGGTGGATTAACGCACGGACGAGGGATGAATGAAAGCACGATAGCGAAATTTCTTGCTTGTACTGTTGTACTTTTAGAGATATGCAATGAAATGGAAAATTTTTGTTCCTCTACATATGACAGTTCCGAGCAACATGTGGATGCCCGCAGCAGCAGAATTAGCAGAGATGCTTCGGATTTGAAAACTTTTACAGTTTTACGAAGAACGTAATCCTTTCACCCCGAGTGACAAAATACGCTCGATTTATTCTGGCCTAGTAGGGAATGACAAAATTAATTGTCATGAAGCATTTGAAATTGGCATTAAATTATTAAATAACATTAACGACAAATCGTTTGATGAATTGAAAATTCCAAGAAAAGATAAGGTATTACCTCTAAGTGATAGAGTCTTCGAAAATTAAAATAAATAATAATGTTATAACAATTCAGCCATTGCTAATATTTCAGCGGATTTGCTTGAACATTAATGAAAAAACTAACATGAAACATTTTTGCAATTTGAATTAGCTCCTTTTCCTTTTGCTATTTTTGACGAAGCTGGTATGCGAAAGACGAATAAAAATGCGTTTTGTGATCATTTTAATTCTTTAACCGATTGTCCTCTAAATTCGCCTTTCATCCATGTTATTGACGGTGGCTTCTTAATACATCAAATTGATTGGCAAAAGAATGTATCTATAGATGATATTATATGTAAATATGTTAATTACGTTAAGAACAATTTTGTTATTAATAGTTATATTGTATTTGATCGGTACGATGGCGACAAAGGCACAAAAAGTGCAGAACGACTTCGTCGGCAGAGTGGTTATTTGGTCATGAAATTAAATTTGACTATAATACAAAAATAACTGTAAAACCGAAAGACTTTTTATCGGATGAAAAGAACAAAAACAATTTAATAAAATTATTAATTAGAAGATTGAATGAGCAGGGGTATCGTACTAAGCAGGCAGACGAAGATGCGGATTGGTTAATCATTCAAACTGCTCTTGAGGCTGCCAGGTATGAAAGTAACGTTATAATAGTAGGTAATGATACAGATCTTCTGGTACTTTTTAATCATTTTGCGGTTGAATACTCTAACATTGTCTTTAAAAAAATTACCCACACTAAAAAAGGAACCTTAATTAATTATTATAAAAACGATAGTTTATAATTGAAAAAAGCATCCCGAATTTAATGAAATAATACGCTTTTTGTATGCATTCACTGGATGTGATACGACATCAAGTTTTTTTTTTCAAGGCAAAAATAAAATTTTAACATGTTTACCGCCAAATATGTTAATAAAATTGGCAAAAACTTTTTACGATTCAACTTCACCAGTGAATGTTATAAGTAATTCTGGCTGCGAAATTATTAAAGCCATGTATTCCTCGAAGGTAGATAAAGACTATGAAAATAAACAAAAAGACAATAAAATAACATTGAATGATCTGAGGTTTTTACAATGTGAAAGATCGTCTATAAAGTCTTCTTTCAAATTGGGAAAGTTGCCTCCAGCAGCAGAGCAGCATTGCTTGAGAGCATATAGGCAAGTTCAAGCATGGCAGGGGAGCAATCTAAACCCATGTGAATATGGTTGGATGGAAGGAGACACTGGTTTGCTTCCGCGATTTACACGTGACAGTCTCGTTCCAAAAGAGGTATTGGAAAAAATATCGTGCGGGTGTAAGTCCGGATGTGGAAAAGCTTGCGGATGTTGCAAGCATGGATTGAAATGTACTCGCTTATGTTCAGGTTGCAATGGAGAGGATTGCGATAATGCTGAAAAGGTAGTAGAAGAAGGGATAGAAGAAGAAGATGATGAAAACGAAATATATGACAAACATGAAGAAGAGATAGAAGAAGAAGAAGATGAAAACGAAGAAGAAATTGATAATGTACCATAAAAAAAAAATTAAACTTAATTAATTATAACAACTTTTATATATTTACTTTAATAAAACTTTTTAAAATTGTACATTTTGACTTTTCTGTGTACCAGTTTTTTATAATATTAATATATTTATAAAATATAGATATTATTATTATTATTATTAATTACATTTTACTGTAATAAACGTCAAGAGCAAGTAACATTAAAAAAAATAACTTATACAAATTTCTAAACCGAATGGTATACGGTGCAGCGTAAAATGTTAATTATTGTTTAAATCTGACCGCGTCATTGTTATTATTTTTTTGCGCTACCCCAGATTAAAAAAAAAACAATCGGTCCAAAATTCGAGGAGATACGGGAATTTTTTCTGTGCGCCGCCAATTTGAAGTTCGGATTTCATTTTTTGGCTCGCCGCTCCGGCCGGAGAGCGGTTTCCCCCACCACACCACCTCCTGCATCTGGCATCGGTAGCCTCCACTTCAAACATTATTTTTAGTGTCAAATAAATGGATTTGAAGAAAAAAAATTCATGTCATAGCAAAATATAACTCTTTAGATACCCAATGCCGTCGGATTCATTTCTTAATTTTTATAAACAAAGCCGCTATGATTTTTTTAAAAAAAAATTTGCAACTCAGCTCCTATTGGTCCTAGAGCTTTCTTTTTTTTTAAATCTTTGCCAGCTTTCGATATTTTGAAGTTAGAAGTTCGTACGATGTCCGGGTGACGTTCCAGCTCTAAATGCTTATCAAAAAAAATCGCCCACTTTTTTAATGCAAAAAACGGGGGGGTTAAAAAATAATTTTTTTATTTGCCCTAGAAAGTACATGGAAATATAAGTCTTCTAGAAGAGAATAAATGTCGAAATAGCCCAAAATGTTTATAAACAAAAAAGTTACGGTATTAAACATTAAGTGCTCTGGGATAAATAAATTAACGTATCTCAGCAACAAATTGATCGATCCAACTTTACAAAAACTTATTCGATTCAGAATCGTAAGGGCTTCCTATTTAAGTTATAAACATATAAAAAACATCATTTTTGCAATAACTATCAGCATTGCAAAAAACAGGCATTTTTCATGTTTTTTTTTTAGATTTTTGCAATAACTATTTGACGAAACATATCGTACGACGGCTCAAATTAAAGGTCTTTTCATTGTCTACATTTTATATTTACCACTTTTTCAGCTACAAAGCTTTCCTCGGCCTCCAGAAGCGAAAAACGTGTTTTTACTAACTTTGGATGCCCGCCATTTTGTGCATAGGCAAAATCTCGAGTTCTGTTTGGTATAGGTGTCATGTATTATCTGTTTCCTACAACTGGTGGAACTGTCAATCGGTGCTTAATTTGCGCGCGAAATCGACATTTTTCTGACTAATTTGATTGGCCTATAAGTGTACCTTAAATGCAGCTGTAACAGTCACACGAAAAGATAATAAGTGAACTACACTGTTAATACTAGTTATCACTCACTGATCAAACACTTGAACTTCTTATTATGTAATGAACACTTAGAACTGAAAAATAATCTCACTGTTATAATAATTACTTATATGAAGAAACTTTAAGATTAAATATTAGTTAAAATCAATTAACCTACAAACACATTTTCATTAAATATAGGTTATAACTATAATTGTAATTATTTCACAACTTGTATGGTATTTGTGTGTTGTTTGTAAAATTTTGTACTTTTATTAGTATATTTAATGACATTTTCTGTAGCCTCAAGAACTTCACGACCTGAGATATTTATAAGAAAATAAACAAGAAACTCCCATATTGGAAACAGAATAGTCAACCGTGAATAATTAAACATGCCGGCACAGATTTCATTATATAATTTGGAAGGATTTGTAATATATTGAGGAACATAAGAATTAATAAAAACATTATTGAACTTCTCACTGTATGTTTGATTTATTCTATAATCTTTATTATAATTTGGGTTTCATTTCTAACATAATAAACATTAAAAATTTTGGATGACCAAGAAGGGTTGGTAATACCTGTTTGGTAGAGAATTCAAATTTGAACGTTAGAACGGGTGAGTTTAATTCTATGATTATTACAACAGCAGTAATGGAAATTTAATTTCGTTATAAATTGAAGCAAACCAACGGAGGACATTAATTGATTAATTAATATACCAGAGTTTTAGATCTCGTTAGATCAGCCTGGGGCTTTTTCGAGAGAAATCTCGTGTTGTAACAATATTTTGTTTTAACTGTTTTTGTGTTAAACATTTTCAAATGAACCTTAAGTCTTATTTTCTAAGGATTGTATATTTACAGATGTTGATATACTATTACAAGGGTAAAAAATTAAGTAGTTTTTAAGTAATACATTTTAAACAAATAAAAACTTAGTTGTCTTGTAAGTGAAATAAATGATCAATTAAGTAGTATTTTTATGTTAAATTTGTCTGTCAATATTGTTTTTTTATGATGCTCTCCTTCGACATCCTTTGGGGTGGGGGTGGGGGGGGGGTGCCTCCCAGATTGAGAACTGCTGTTTACAGTAAATATGAAAATCAGCCAGACAAATATGGTGTGAAATTATTTGTTGTAAATGCCTGCCACTTATTATATTCTAATTATTTGAGTTTCTACCTTCTATTTTGTTTGTGTAGAGAGTAGTGTACAATCTTTCTTAATTTGAATGACTGTTTTGAAATTTGTGTATATTTCATTGCACCAAACCACCCACCCACCCTACACACACACACACACACACACACACACACACACACACACACACTTATTTATTCATTAGGATTTCTGCTGATATGGTGGGCTAACAGGATATTACATATGCGTGTGGGTGAGTGGGGAAGGGGATTTTTCGATAACATGACATGCAGTTACTGCAGTGGCAGTACATTGTTAATTAATAAAGAAGTCTTAATTTAATAAATAACTTCTTTTTTTTTAACAACTAGCTGATAATTTTTATTTTAAACTATATGCCCAATAGTTCTATAAAATATAGATACTAAGACTTATGCACATTGATAAAATAATCATTCAGGGAACAGGCTAATTTTTTCAAAAGTGTTAGTACTCACTTTCCTCTCACCTTCCTAATGCTATCCCCAATGCAACCTGAACGACTCTTTCATTTCTGATATTACAGTTTATATCTGTCAGGTGTCGATACTATAACTGTACGATAAATTATAAAGAAGAAATTAAATTGAGCCCTGATTATTACTCGTTTCTTTTCGACTTATCTTTTATAGATCGGAAGATTCCCAAAGTCCCAAGGTCGCCCCCACATTTTTGTGGAGGAAATGTGGAAACCATTAACACTCCCCAAAGAAAACAATTTTGACAAACAAACAAAAACTCTCTCACAGAAAAAACTCCAGGGCCGTCTAAGCGAACGTATTGACACAGAGATAGGGTTATGGATAGAGTGGCGTAATAATTAAACTAACACATTATTATGACTAAATCTTATAACTTTATTTTATTAAGATAAAATAAGTATTTAAGTTTCATTATAACTTGAAATGACATAATTACTCTAATAATAATACACCCATTATTTGAAAAGAAAATCAGTACTTTACATTAGGTTATTTACCCTTCCCCTTAAAACAATTATACAGTATATAACTGTACTTTGTGTTGGGACGCCAAATTTAACAATAAAGTGTTTACTCCTAGTGTGGGCGTCAAATATAACTATAATTTATTAGTTAATTAATGTCCCGTGATGGGATGCCAAATATAACGATAAGATTGTATTGATAAACGATTAATGTGTATAACTAATTTCTGTTTATTTACTTTAATTATTGTTTTGATTTATAATCTTCTTAAGCTCAATATAATAATATCTTGTTTGTGATTGTTATTAATTAAGTATATGTATTCATTATAATATTATGATTTAGCAGGCGTTGTTCAATTCCTTTGATGTCATATACTAAATTTTAATCTTTCATACTTGATATCATTAGTATTCCATCTTAGGTGTTTCAAATAATTGACAACGTACACCAGACTTTACAAGGTTAACTTAATTTATTTACAATTAATACCATTTATGTCACTTTCATGATCTGAAAAGAAATACAACAGGTATCTTTCAATATGACTTAATACATCATTCTATCATTTGCTATTTTGTCAACACTTGCTTAATCTTCTATAATCTCTTTCTCTTAGTTACTTATTAAACATTAACAATCATAATTATAACCTTTTATTCTATATTAAGGTATTCCTAATAAATGGATTCATAAAGTATTGGATATAATTAAAATCATCTGTAAAAGTTGTATTATCAATTTACCCTGGCTAGCTACTAGATTTTATTCTCTTTAAATATTACTTATGAGTTCTTTCAGAGGAACAGACAGTGTTTTACTTAATTAGTAGTGCATGTATATAAATTTTACTTGTTGGTACGTTAATCCATTTTACTGCGAAGAGCCCTCTGCGCTGTCATCCTGTTTCCTTCTCTCTCCAGGTTCCTTGCTGTCCTTGCGGATGGCGTTATCATTTCGTTGAAGGCACTTATACAAATCACTTATTCTCTCGCACTCCGACACATATATAACTTTTGGGTTTGTTCTTGTTATTGGAATCTCGAATTTTAACACGTTATTCGATAACTCTAAATTTTGCTGAATTATTTCTACTCAAGTGTCATTGAATTACTCTTAGTATGTTAATGGTTTCTTGAAATTATACTAAGTGTTGGATGCTCTGTGCTTTTAATTCGCACTGTTCTTCCGCGGATTAACTTTGTTAACATGCCATTTGATTATGTTTAATGGTGTTAATAGTTATAATTGTCTCTAATTTCATGACCGTAATTAGTCCATCTACCGGTTCTCTTTTGCTAACACTATTACGACATTATATCTGTCTCTTACACATTTTACGGCACTTCAGATTGGATTAGCGTCTTTGGTTATGATATTAACTCTAGACGACACAACTAAGTCGATTTTAGTTATACTTCGACATGTCTTTTAATCACTACGTCCCATTACCGGCTTCCGATTCTCGACTGTTCGTACTTATAAATTCACACCGACTCTTCAACCGATATGACTTTACTCCGCTAAGGCTTCCGCACTCCCGACAGTTCCGATACATAAATTATAAGACTCTCGATGTCAGACTCTCGACTTCAGCCATCAGATATAAGACATAAGACTGACGATATAAAAACTTCTGATATACGACTTCAGAGATCATACTCTCCGATATATGAAAAAAGACTTAAGACCCTCGCTCGGGGTAAACACTCCAGTTTATACCCCGAATCCTACTACATTCTCTACTTCCCACTCAACTTCTTCGCTTCTATTGGTTTTTAGTTATTTTCTGGTGAAAACTCCTCCTTAACACTCTAGATTTTCTTCTGGCATGGTTTTAATTGATTCCTCCATCTCGTCTCCTTGGCAACCTCTTCTTGTAGGAACGCCTTCCTCAATTCTCGACTCTGATAGGCTTCCTGATTCCCTACTTTAAAAGTTCCTGGTTGGCTCCACCCATCGTTTGCGGTGGATGACCAAATTTAATGCCTGTCTGTCACTCTTTTATCTTGGCATCCTGTCCTTTCAGACAAAGTACTTTTAATTGCTGCGTGGCCTCTCATCTGCCCTTTTGTCCAACACATGTATCGCTGCTTACCCGTGACCAATGCTCGCATTGTCTATCAGCTTCTCCTAGCTGTTCTCATGACTGGTGTGGTAATTTCTGAGTATCCCATACAGCTGCTACATCTGCTCTGCAGGCTTTCCTTAGCTGTGCGCCCTTCTGGTAAAGCTGTACGTCCCGCAGTTCGTTAATTGTGCAAACGTATTGTCGCCATTCAATCCGGGCCTTTCCTGTCTATTGTGGACAATGTAACGCCGCGTTTGGTGTTCAGCTCCATGCACGTGGCTTATTGTCTCTCGTATAGCGTCGCTATGTCGCCCTGTCAGCCTTTCTTTGTCTCTTCTCAGTGATACTTTTTCTCCTTTGTTTTTCTTAGGTCCAGCGCATCACCCGCAATTATCTTAAACGAACAGCTGCTACGACATAGGCATTGTTCTTCTACACCCTGCCTTCCCTTGTCTTGGGCGACACATGGTACCGAGCCAGCATATGTCTTTGTCAAGCTGTCAGCAAACCCTAGTTACTATGTTCACTTACAAAAAAAATTGTAATTACAAATTTGTCGTTATACCCTTTTTCTCACGCTCACTCACACACTATTGAGATCTCATTTATTCTTTTATAATTTTGGATTTTTGTAGTTTTTAACTGATATCAATTTCTAAAAAGTCACTTTTGTAAATTTGTACTTAGCCTGGCACTTGGTTCCACAATGGTCGCACACTACGGTGAAAGTCCTTTTTTGACGAAAACATCAAAATATATATCCAAAACATTTATTTGCTCACATGTTACCTCTTTAGCACTTAATTAAGTGTAGTTCACTTTTTTTACATTATTTTTTGAAGAACTTCGGTAGGCCCGGCTGTAATGGCCCGCGGCACGATTACAACACGACTGTACGGTTCGGCTGCTGGTTGGAGACTACTGTGCTTCGCTAGCGTTCAGTGCCACAATTCCGTTCAACTACGCCTTTGAAACCAGTTTTCATCGGTTTTCTCCACCCGTCCCATCGTGGTCACTTATTTTTCCGTTGTCCAGCATGACACCATTTGGCAAGCTGCACCCAGACATCGAACCATTTTGTCGTAAACAAATGCCTAACTGGTGACTAATCATGACTTCACCAGCTAAAAATACAACTCATTACATAATATTATGTCCCGTAATACTTTGTCTATAAACACTTTGCCACCCAAATTTTGCCCCGTTACAATATTTAGTATTATAAAGTTCATTCAGAAAAAAAAATATCGTTTTTCAGAGTTTTTTTTTAACTGACACATGGCTTGTCACTGTCTGTTTAATGTTTTTTTTATTGTTTCCTTTCATTTGACAATTGAAATCATATTGATACATAGTTTTCCTCACTTCTGTTATATTCTGGTGATATTTAGTATAGGTGTCATTTATACATTTATGCAAGTGCTTAATTTCGTATTTGTTTTTTTTTTTCAGAGATCTTCGTATATCAGCAGAAGGAGAAAAGAGATGTGTAGCAGTAAAAAACGTTGGAGAAGCCATAAGCTCTGTGAATTCAAACGAGAATTCGAAGAGTAGAGATAAATATAATACATCATCTCATGACAAAAAGTTTGATGTACGTGGTACTGATCGTGGCATGATACATAAGAAATCAAATGAGGTGGATTGCAGGGAGTTACAAAAAGAATCTAATAAGCATATGGTGGGTAGTGTAATAAAAGTAGATACACATGTGCGCAATAAGAGTTTTGGAACTGGTACTGATTTTGAAGGTAGAAAGGGAAAAAGAGATGATAGGTCATTTAAAACTAAAAATTTTGACAATAGGAAGAACTCAAGGTTTGAAAAACCTGTTGAGGTTACCAGCAGAAATAATGAACAAGTTGATAGACAGAACAAAAACTGCAGTTCCAGTATCTCTGCTCAGATCAGTTATGATAAGAAGAATTCTACAAACTTGAAAGACTTTCAGAAAAACAAGGATACTGTGAATCCCTCTGACATAATTGGATCATTGAAGACCTCTCAGTATGAGAGTTCAAGTGTAAGTTGTTAACAATTATTATTACTTTCTTAGCCAATATCTCTGGCTTAGCCATGCGGTTTTGTAGTCATTATTATTGTTAAGAACAATGGAATTTTTACAGGTATCCAATAGAATAGGCAGCAAATCATCACCTCCCTACAAACCGAATGATAAAAATTTGGATTCTGTTACACAAGTGAACTTATTTTTACCAATGGATGTTTTTACGGAGGTATGCTTATAATCAGTATATAGTATTAAGTGTATGTGTGTGTGCGTGCATATGTGTGTGTGAAGTCAAGCAAATTTTATATCTGTGAACATTTGGTTTTCTATTTTCAGTTTTTTGTTTTTTAAAGCAGAATTTTAGAATGTAATATGATAGATCCCATACTCGTCTTGAAATTTTGAAATAATTTTCTTGAAATAATTTTTCCTTGCCCTTTCATTTCAGATTGGTAGTGATAAAAGTATTATTTTTCTTAGCGTATGTTGTATAAATATAATCCTTGTAAATTTCAGTTGTTCTGTAATTTCCTTTTCCTTTCGCTTTCAAACTACAGAATTTAGTTTCTTCCAGTTCAACTAGTTGTTTGTCATTTTTCAATATTTCTGGGAGCTTTGGAATAGCTCTTTTTTTGGCTTCACCACACCCAACTTTCATTTCTATAACAAAGTTGTTCATACCATTGAATTCTGCAAAACATTGTAGGGATTTAATTTGTGAATAAATTTTCCTGTCAGTAAGTATCAGTTTTGTAAGGACCAATTATTCTGTTTACTTCTACTAAATATGGCCCCTTCAGTAATTATGCTTCCTACATAACACCTGTTTTTCTATCATCTTTTTTTCAGTTTCATAATTATCATCGCTTTGATTTTTCTATCCCCCCCCCCCACAGCAACTCTAAATGTCAGAATTTGGTAATTAAATTGGCACCTCTATGAACTATCAAATGATAGACATAAAAAATTTATCGAAGACACTTTTGTGTTTGGGACTGGTGCTTTTGTGGTTGGATTGGTGCTAACTTGTGGATTATCATTGCTATAGCATTCTTGGTCTTTTAAGAGTGTAAGTGGATATTGCGTGCATCATAAAAGTGATGTGTGTGTCACTTAACGCATTAGCACGTCACTGTATTTGCATAGCATAATGTCTCATTTTCTAAACCCATTGCCAGTCATCACAACAGCAACATCATTCATCATGATGTTAAGTGACTATTTCGCTGGAACTATCCGCCGCTGCAGTTTGCAGTAGCTGTCAGCAGTAATGGCTGGCAGCAACTGCTGGGATTTTTCTCTCAAACTGCTTGCCTCCACTGCCCGCAGTTTGCTGTAAGCTCTGGAGCAATACATTTTGGTGGTTAGATCTGTGTGTGATTTTGTTTGAAATGGATTTGAACACGTTTGCAATCTTCATGCTTGAGAAAGAAGAAGGAATTAGGGACTTTATCAAGTATCAAGTGTTGGCTCAATTGAACTTGTTTAGAGCAGAAAAAGTGAAGGCTATTTCGTGTCACTGACAAGAAAATGTTTAAAAACGAAGAGATGTTCAGAAAGTGTTTTAGACGTAACCTATCGCAGTTTTGTGTTTAGTGGAGAAGGATTTTCAAGAACAATTACCAATGCGGTGAGAGACCAGATTAATGCAGAGGAAAGACTAGCAGTTACTCTAAGGTGTGCTCAAATGGGGAGTTCAAATTTTTAAAATATGAGAGCAGTCTGAAAAGTGTGGGAACACTATGGCGATTTGTTTTTTCTGAAATTGGTTATACATGTATTGTTAGCATGCGTGTGCAATTTCTGATCACTCTGTAAAATAATTTGTATTATACAGCCGTTTGAAACGGAAGTGTTGTCCTTATTCCTTAAAAATGAAATATTGAGTACCTTGAGGTCATAAAGTTCTTTGTGAAAGAAGGTTTAACGCCAAGCAAAATTTATTCAAGGTTTGTTCAAGTGTATGGACACTCTTCTCCTTCATTTTCAACAGTTTAAAAATGGGCAGTTGAATATAAACGTGGATGTACCGGCCTGGATGACAATCCATGTGAAGGACGTCCAAAACTGCAACAACACTAGAAACCGTCGAAAAAGTGCATGATATGGTTTTGGACGATCGCCGAATTAAAGTGCACAAAATTGCTTAGGCTGTAGGCATTTTGAAAGGATGCATCGCACATATTTTACATGAGGAATTGGAAATGAAAAAGCTTTGTGCTGGGTGTGCCGTGCTTGCTCAGAGCAGATAAAAACGCAACAAGTTCAAGGGCTGTGCGGAACGAAGGGTATGCCTGTCGCCCAATCGTATACTGCGTCCCGAGCTTCAAATAGGGATGATAGATGGGGGTGGATTAAGGGTGTGCCCTGCTACCGGCTGTGGGTGTCAATTGAGGGTGAGAGTACGCCGAGGCCGGGTCCAAGATTCTCCTGCCACAGATTGGTAGCGACCGAGGGCGCTAAGTAGGTGGTTGCCCTGTAATTGGGTGGAGCGGCGATAGAATTTGCGGGACAATGTCCGTATAATGGCATCCAGGGAACGGACACGCAGGGAGTCACGGATGGTTTTGTTTGATGTCAGATATTGGGCTTTACACGCCCAGCGCAATCCTCGGTCAAGGAGAGACTGATGCTTTCGCTTATGGGTCTTGGCCAAGTAGCCCCAAACGGGGATCATGTAGGTAACCATCGGCACCACATAGGTGGAGATGATAAGCTTCCCTAGGCGGTGGGTCATGGTGTTGCTGCATACCATGGGGCGGAGTTGATATAGACAATTGGTGGTCTTGCAGGCTACTTGTGCAGAGTGTGTCTGCCAGGTAAGACGACGGTCAAGGTGGACCCCGAGGTACTTGACCTCTTGAGACCAGGGCAACAGATTATCACCTACGTATAGTCTATCTGGGAGCCTTAAGCATCTGGAGAAGACTACGGCTGTGGTCTTGGCTGCGTTGATGGCAATCCTCCATCTCTCTGCCCACTCAACGTATTCGTCCAATTGTTCCTGGAGCCAGATAACTGCCGTTTCCGCTCGACGATCGACGGCAGATGCGCATGAAGATATTTGAACAATGCTTTGAGCACTTTAATAAGATCAAAGCTGATTTGTGCATTGGTTTATTACGATGGATGAAACTTGGATGTAATAATAAACACCAGCGTACAAACAACAATAAAAGGTTTGGACAGAAGCTAGTTGTTCAATGCCAAAGAAGGTAAAGTCATGGTGTAATATTATTTACTTTTTACGATTTTACTTTTGTTTCACATAACAGCTGTGCTGGCGTCTACTTATTCAGACGCCATTGTTAATTGTTACCAACTTACTTACCGTGGTCCAAGGTTCTTTTGGGCGAACTAGAAAGAGCAGAATGAGGTCATTTGAAATAAATGAGTAGTCTAACCCAGTTTTAGTTCAAAGTTTCAACAATTTTATTGATTAAATTTTCCAAGTTTCTTTACTTTTCGCTACTTTCTATTACCATCTGTCATTTTCTCTACCAATTACGTTCACATCACATAATGTCATATACTCAAATCTTCGACATCTCTTTCTTTACAAATAGTTATAAAAAAGAAGTAAAATCTTACTTAATAAATTTTTCTTACATTTTATTAAACAAACCAGTACTTTGAATTTCTTTATTTCTCTTTATTTCGCACACTCTCTCACTCATTCTTTACACCAACCCAAATTAGAGATCTCATTTCAGATTTAATAGTTTATTCATAACAAAGGAAATTGATAAAAATGATGTTTAATTTAATTCAGTTGATTATGTTCTTTAGTTTGTTAGTCATCTGGTCATTGCAATCCAGCGGTTTATGCCACCACGTTTTACGCACTTTTTGTTTGTAGAATACTCCGAAAACTGACTTTACGCTGTTTAATTTTGATTGTTTTGTCAATCACATACTTTATTGCTGTTTCACAAATAACATCACTATTCTTTTTAGTCGGCCGACTTAAATTTACCCGGGTACTTGGTATGTATGACCGCGCGGTCTGAAATCTGGATGTCGACTAAAGCATCCAAAATGGCGAGAATATGCTCGGTGGACCTTCTGATGCCATCAACTTGCTACCTGATTGGCTGGTGAATGTCTCGCGCCTTTCTTGACATCTCGTGTAAGGCGGTAAGGAGACCATGTGCGTGACTTTTACGTCGCAAAGGGCGGCACGCGCGCTCTTACACATTCCATTGTTCCAATTTTCATCGTGCCTTGCACAGCATGACACCGAACTGACTACCGGGTGTTCACAAAAGTCACACATTTGATAATCTTAAAGTGTTGCCTAGCATGGTTGGTTACAAATTGTTACAAGAAAATTATGAAATTACAAAACCCCTTAGTTTGCCCCGTTACAATGGCATCAGTGTTTTGGGATACTAAACGTGTTTTGAACATTGATTACCTTGAAAAGGGTGTAACAATAACCGGGGAGTATTATTCCAACCTTTTATTTAAACTAGACGAAAAATTTGTGAAAAAAGACCCGGTTTGTAGAAGAAAAAATTCATTTTTCACCAAGGCAATGCACCTGCTCACAAAAGTGTTTTGCCAATAGAAAAGTTAATAGGTCTCCGCTATGAATTGTTTGAACATCCTCCCTATTCTCCAGATTTGGCTCCCTCAGATTTCCATCTTTCCCAAACCTCAAACTCTTTCTCGCTGGTCAGCTTTTTTCACCGGATCAAGAGGCAATTTCAGCTGTAGAGGGGTATTTTGCAGACCGTACAGAAAACTACTTCAAGGACAGGATAATGGCATTGGAACATCGCTCGAATAAATGTGTCACACTGAAAGGAGGTTATGTTGAAAAACAAAAATATTTTTGAAATTATACATTCGTTTTTTCATTGTTAGGCCAAGAACTTTTAGACCGCCCGCATATTATAAAAGTCCATGTGGGGCATCCAATTTTAAGGAATTTTACTCAAAACAAGAACTTGTGTTTTTAATAATTTGATAAAATTAATATCACTCAACACCCGTTTGCAAATTATGCACTGACTTCTAAAAATCTGTACGCTATTTTTATAACAGAAATTTACATATTGCTGTCATTTACGTGCAATAGAGTGCAAGTTAATTGGGACAAACCAATTTTTTCACAAAAATATTTGTTTTAGGAGTTGGAGATGGCTGAAACCAGTTTTATCTCCTTTGTGGGATATTGACCTTGACTTGTAGAAAGTTGTTTTATCAGTTTTTGTTAAACTGGAATCACTTTGTCTCAGTTTAGTGCTAGATTTTGTAAGAAGTATGTGTATTCGTGAGTCATTTAGTTACTGTTTGAGTTTATAAAAGTGCATATTACTCCAATGAAAAGGGCAAAGATTGTTGCTTTAAGTGAGTATACTTACTTGTACGACTGTGAGAGACATTGCTGCAACAGTTGGTGTGGGCAAATCTAGTGTTTCAAGAATAATTACTAGACACCTTGATTTAGGAACACTTTCTCAAAAAGAAAGGGCAATTGTGGAAGAAAACACAAAACAACTCTCAGAACTGATAAAATTCTACTTCGGAATAGTAAAATTCACCTTCAGAAGATAAGTCAAGACGTTTAAAGAGATTTACTGGCTACTGGTGTCAGCGTTGATTCTTCAACAGTACAGCATATGCTTATTGAAGCAGGGCAGAAGGCTAGAAAACCAATTAAAAAACAATTATTGACACCTGCAATGAGGGAAAACGTTTAGTTTAGGCCAGAAAATATTAATCTTGGAGTAGTGATGACTGGAAAAAGGTAACAACAGTGATGAAACACACTTTTTAGTCCAAGGGTTCAGAGCAGTAGTTGTCAGAAAAAGCATTGGTGAACTAGTGAGAGCTAAACATCTTCAGCACACCGTTAAATACCCTCCAAAAGAGATGTTTTGGGGTTATTTCACGTCTAGTGGTCCTGGAAGCTTATTACCAGTGGAAGGAATGATTTCTAAGATTGTCCGGGAAATCTCTAGATTTAAACCCAATTTAAAATTTGTGGAGTTTAGTGAAGAGATGGCTTGGCAAGATGAACTGTTCAACAAAAGTGCAGTTGATTGAAACGTTATATATAAAAGTGTTGTATCCCGATGAAGAGCTGAAAAATATGTTGTGATTTAGTGGAATCAGTGCCAAATCGAATAAAGGCTGGAGGAGGACATACTTCATACTAGTTTTCAGTTATTGAATGTAAGTAAAATTACTTCAATAAAAACGATTATTTTAAAATATTTTACTTTTGTCCCAGTTACTTTGCACACTACTGTATATAAGCAATAAGTACAGTAGCGTGCAAATTAATCCAAATACAGGGACATATCTGTTTAACGCAGGGAAATTTCAGTTTATTTGTTCACGGTGGTAACACTGTTTAACCAAAACACATTCTCTTAGTTGTCTTCATGTTGTTTAATAGTTTGAGGTTATGTTCTTGTAGTTTTGCGTTTATTGTGTTGTGAATAAAATATTTTTAGTAAGTTTTGTTATTGCTTCTTCTGAAATTAGAATTTTAAAGTTTCTATACTTTGTGTAGTGTAGTGTAGTGCATTTGTAGTAATGGATATAACTCCGAGAAAACGCTCCAAGATTGTTGCTCTTTCTGAGCACACCAATATGACACGGCGTCAAATAGCTATTGAGTGTGGTGTAGGCCTAGGAACTGTGAATGCTCTTGTAAAGCAGTTCAAAGAAACTGGTTCGGTTTCACCACGAAGAAAGGGAAGTTGTGGGCGAAAAAAGAAAACTACTTCATCACAAGATCGGATGTTGGTGAGAAAAAGTAAAATTAACCCTACACTTTCTGCTGTGGATTTGAACCGAGAGGTAGCAGCTAGTGGAACAAATGTTCATGTGACAACAGTTCAACGCAAACTGCTTGCAGCTGGATGAAAAGCTCGCCAACCAATTAAAAAACAGCTTTTAACCACCACAATGTGCAAAAAAAGGCTAGCGTGGTCCAGAGCACATGCAAACTGGACAATAGAAGACTGGAAAAATGTAATGTTTTCCGATGAGACACATTTTTTTGTTCAGGGACAAAAAGTGCCTTACGTTATAAAAGGAGTTAATGAAAAAACGTCACCAGCGCACCTCCAGCAATCTGTTAAGCACCCCGAAAAAAAAATGTTTTGGGGTAACTTTACTTCTGAAGGCCCTGGATCATTGGTTCCAGTGAATGGTATGCTAAGAAGTGATGAATACATCAACATTCTGCAAACAAGAGTCATCACACAACTTCAGGACCTGTTCCCAGAAGGCAACGGAGTGTTTCAGCAAGATTTGGCACCATGCCATACTGCCAAAAAAGTAAAAGCTTTTTTTCAACAACACAAAATTTCTGTTTTAAATTGGCCTGGCAATTCCCCGGATTTGAATCCAGTAGAAAACTTGTGGGCTATCGCAAAGCGGAGAGTGGAAAAAATGAACTGTACCACAAAAAATGCACTGATTGAAGCTGTCATAAAGGTATGGTTTCATGATGAAGAAATAAAAAAAATCTGCAACACACTTGTCGAATCGATGCTGAAACGTGTGTCTGACCTCATTAAGAACAAAGGAGGACATATGAGCTACTAGTTATTTTTCTAAATGTACTTGTGTGGTTTTGTTTGTGAATAAAGTATGGGCCTAGGGGCCTATCTATCTATTGGGCTAGGGGGTCCAAATCTATTGGAAGTTGTTTTAAATGGATAATACTTGAGTGCTTGACAGGTTTCTACCTCATGGTATTTAAAATATGTATTTAAAGGCCATATAGTTTATTTAGGGGTTGGAGGCGGTAGTGAGAGGGTGGGGGGGTGTTAAGTGGTCAAAAAGTCTTGTGAGGTGCTTCATAAAGTTGTAGAAGTACATTTTTATCGAAAATTTTATTATATAACAATAATTTCATCGAAAAACATAAAAAATATAATCAAATTACACGTTTTTTCATTAAAAAACACATATTTCTTAAGCGCAATCGTAAAAACAAAAAGCAGGTCTTCTAATAATATAGACCTTTCTATTTTTGGCCTAAAAAGTATAATAAAAAAGGTTTCATTCGATTTCGATCTATTAGAAAGTTTTCTGAACTGAAATGCTTCATTGACTGCACTAATAATACTGAAAAAGGTATTAATAATTGCCTGCTGTATAATTTTTTCATTATGTGGAGTTTACAAAATTTTTATATTTCTTTTGTTACTTTTTAACAAAATTATTTGATTTTTTGGTTTTCTGAGGGACGTACTGTGACGTCTCCCTTGTTAGGATATCACAAATGTCGCGAACCAGTTGAATTTGTTACCTGTTAATTGAACTAGCTGCCGTTGTTAGTAAACCTTAATCACTAACAAATTATAACACTTTATTATTCAGGAATTAAGCAAGGATTGTATAAATTTATTCACTCGTTGGGTGTTAGCAAAAACATCTCTTTATTAACATATTTACCTCTCATACTTTACTTTACTTTTAAAACTCAGATTCTAAAAATTTCTGCATTAAATATTTTGTATAGTTTACTCTTTATTCTTTCTATATCAAAATCATTCAGCTAGATATTGTTTTAATTACCACGGATCCGGGACTCAACTTAGTTATGTTTTTATTACAACTTCAACCAAATTATTAGAAGAATAATTTTGGTTGTAAATTTTACAATTAATTTAAATCTAAACATCGTAATGTCCTTACTACTTCATTACAGTGATTACAAAAATATATATATTAAACTTTAAATTATCAAAAGTTCTTTACTGTTCTTTTGTTACTGGTCTTGTTGTTTTACAATGAATTTGTGTTACAAATATTATGTTTTGATATCACCTGAATATAACAATGCGTATGCTGTGGGGTCCATGATGGTCATCTTCAGTCCTCTTCTAGGGTGTGATCCACGGTTGCTCTTGAAGTTCCATGAGGTTGATTGTTTCTGGTAGTCTCTTCCTAGACGATTAGATTTTGGGTTCTAGAAGTTCATCCAGTTGCTGTTTGTGTTATCTTCTTTCGGAGTCGGTAGTTTACATTTTACTTTTGGTTGCAGTTCATATTTTATCAGCACTAAAATCTGGTAATTAACATTTCTCACCATTTACAGTTTGCTAAGAGATGTGTCGGCTAAGTTTCTTTTTTTTTTATTCTTTGCATGTTTCTTCACGCACTACATTATAATTTTGTTTTTATTATTATTATACTACATAGGTCAAATCGAACTCATTATAAACTTGATTAAATATTATTAACGGTATACACCTATGTGTATGTTCACGACACAGCAGCTACATCCTTACATCTCGGTGTCTATCGGGAGAGTGAATGCAAGGTTTAGCGGCAAGGTGTCAGTAGTTGGCGCGGTTTTATGCACTGAGAAAATAGTTCGTTCTTTTAAGTTATATTAATTATTTACTAATTAAGTCGTAATACATTATTTTACCTTTTTGTTACGAATTATGAATTTCTTTAATTATTTTGTACATATTTTATTTAATTATTTAATTATTAAAGTAATTATTATTATTAGCTAAATAAAACCGTTCTTAACGTGTTGGTACGGGACAATTTGCATGTTGTTGCATGAATCTAGGCATAGGTAAGGGGTGGATAATACTCTTACTTATATTGAAAGCAATTTTTTTTTATTTGTGCGATTTAAACATTTTTTTAAAATCGTCACATCCTCCTGCACTTAACGATGAAGTTGGGCTGGTGGGGTAATAATTAAAATCTAATAAACACAATTACATTTGGGCACAGAATTTCATACTGAAATTTCTCTCTCTCAGATTATTTCTATCTATCAATTGATTATCTTACAACTTATATAAAATATTTAAATTCTAATACATCTACTACACATAAAATATACAAAAACATAAATCTACCTTATATTTAATTCTTACATCTACTACCGGTTTTTTGTTTGTTTGATTTCTTCACTCGTTTTACGGAGTTATACGCATGAGTATGTTACTAATAATAATACCGTATTGTAATCACAATCGAATTACTTTTAGTTTACTTCTCTAGGAATTAGTTTTTTCTTTCTCGTCAGCTGACTTCTCAGTTGTAATGGTACAATTATGGTACAATTTGTAATTACCCTAAATATGGTATAAAAACCATAAATATTGTATTCCTTAGTTTGGTCAAAATTAAACAAACATTAAATAACCTGTATGGATATATCGTGAGTGGACTGTATAATATTTGCCAGGATTTTGACCGAATCGTAGCAAAAAACGTGAAGCCTCACAAAAAAACAGTATGTCATTTGTTGCGATAAAACAAATTGTCATTTGCGATCCTTAATGACGTGAGTGGCCAGGAATGTGTTTTTGTCAACAACATGATGCTGTCAACAGCTTAACAAAAGGCTTGTGACGTAGATTCACCCCACCTCGGAAATATGTAACAAAGACTCGGCGTCATTTCATCAGCAACAGTGATCGCAGCCGGCCAGCAACTCGTTCACTAATAAGTGAATTTTAACTTTTAAACCACTAGAAGTGGTTAATAAACTATATAAATAACTACAGTGAATCTCGAACTTCAGAAATGTGACCGGTAAAATATCGACGAACTCGCGGCACGCGAAGTTCGTAAAGCAACAGCTACAATATTGGGTGAGAACGTTCCAAACATTCGTATTAATGCAAAATCAAAATTCAATTAACGTTAAATGACCAATTCTAAAGTAAATATGAGCTCAATAAAAATAAAATAAAGAATTGTACCAGTGTGAGAGAGAGAGTGAGAGAGAGAGAGAGAGTGACATACATTACGCTGGGTTGTGCGCAACAATATATGTATATCTATATTATCTAATATAACACATTTTATATTACATGTTATGATTTTGGAGGGTAAATTGATTTT
This sequence comes from Magicicada septendecula, assembly GCA_034769895.1. Lineage (NCBI taxonomy): Eukaryota > Metazoa > Arthropoda > Insecta > Hemiptera > Cicadidae > Magicicada > Magicicada septendecula. The sequence goes on from CM068367.1 coordinate 1,217,128,677, forward strand.
TAAAACGCCCATGGCGCAATATGTGGGTCTACTCTTTTTTTCAATATGTATTACAAATTACAAGTTCAATACTAATAAAAGTCATTTATATATGGTATTTCGTGTATGTTTTATTTCAGGTAATCTATTTCACAAAACTAGTTCGTGTTGCACGAACTCTGGCCCGAAATGTAAATTTATGTAATGTTATTTTGTACAACATGGCGCCCGAGGTTAAAAGTGATATTTACTAGTACATACAAAAATACAATTTTAGTGATAACGAATTAAACGATAAAAAGCCGTAAGTCACAATTGGCGCGTGCCGAACATGGACTCGACATAAAATATAATTTTATGTAGAGTACACCTACCGGTATGTGAAATAATTACCTGAGATAATAGCGTTATAGTACGCAAAGCGTGCGCAAGGTAAGGTTAAAATTTTAGGTTATAAATAAATATGTTTTAGTAACATAAAATAATACAATATGAGTAATAAGGATAATATTACAATAGAAATCAGTACAGCTGATGTAAATTTGACTGGTGAGATGGATGTCCAACCAACTCGAACTAGTCGGACTGACGAGGCAAATACGCCTGTATCTGTAGAGACAGAGAAGGTCGCTACATCCATGTCAGATATGTCGGATAGTAAACCAGATGAAACTAGTGCAATGATGCAATTACTATTAAAATTAGACAAAAAATTAGATGAGCAGAATAGCGAAATTAAAGAGATTCAAAGTAGTTTTAATAACAAATTTGATAAACAGAATGACAAGTTTGATAATTTTGATACCAATTTCAATGAACTTAAAAATGAAATCAAAATAGGTCACGAGAACCTTATTAAGAAATGTGACAAGGTAATCAAAAAACTAGACGAGAATTTAAGTCAATTAGTAAGTCAATTAGAAAGCCAGAAGGTAAATAGTAGTACCCAGAAAAATGCAGTACTGAATAATAACTTAATTAAAAATGATAATGCAAATAATGAATTTACTGATAGTAAGAATATTACAGATAGTAAGAATGTGGTGTTAGAAAATGATAATGAAAGTATTATGAATGGTAATGAAGTGTTTGAATTTATTGAGTCAGAAAGAAAGTTGAGAGAAAGTATTTTTGTACAAGGAGTGCAGGGGGTAGAATTTTCTTTTGATGTTGTGTTAGGGGGTTAAGAAAAGTCTTCACGAATTTTTTATAAGGATAAGAGTTCCTTCAATTTATATTTGGGAGACGAAAGGTCTACAAATAAAGTTTCTTTGTATTTTTGTGTACCTAATAAGTGGTGCAACAATTTTATGTTAGGGACCCCTGCATATTTGGAGAGAGAAAGTGTAATTTGGTGTTATGGAGAGAAAGGTATTAAGAGAGAAAGTATAGAGAGATATTGTGAGAAAAAGAAAGTAATACAATTTTTTAAAGTAAATAGAAATTACAGAGAATTGGTAGGGAGGTTAGGGTTAGACAAGGTGGATGAAAATAATGAATACTTACCTTATAATAACAATGAAATTGAGATAACAATAAATAATGAGAATAAGGGTATTAAGTACTTACCTGTGGTAGATAATTATGAGGATAATTATAAAATAAATAACCAATTCATGACATATGATATGATATTGAGATAAACGGAACCCTACTCGATCGTGACTTGAAATATTTGTTTGATAACAGTTTTATAAATGAACATGAATATAATGTTACTATTCATAAAATTTATTTATTAGATAATAAATTAAATAGACCTAAGATAAGAATGTTGTTCAACGATGGTGGATAGACTGTTTCAATTGTGTAATGAACATTAAATATATGTGAACAGTGATATTGAATTGGACTGCTGTGGACAGAGTTTGATAAATAACAAAATAATAAGTTGGAGTGTATATTTTCATTGTTTTAAATGTATTTATGTAATTTTGATGTATTATTGCAGGTATATTTTATGTACACCAGTATGTATTATTATGTATTTTAATAATTAACATGTTTAATAATAATATTTTTTAAATAATGGAATAACCATTAAAGAGTAATCATTCTTTATGACTAAAAAATTATGGTACAAAAGAAAGTTGTACTTTATCACAGAAGTAAGGTATTAATTGTCATAAAAGTTTCTATGAAGTAAATTATTAATTAATTTGTGTTGAAGGTAATTACTAATGGATAATAATTGATTAAATAAGAATATATATATTTGAGAATTGTGAGATGTACTGTTATGAGTAGGTGAGAGATGTATTTTATAAGACAATGTCAATGATTACAGTAAGGTAGAATGTTTAAACAGGGATAGAGCCTGGGCATAAATAGATAAAATGCAGGTGAGTTATTTAATTAATGAAAATGGAGTTAGATAGTTAAGAATTTTGAAGTAAATAATACAAAGAGAAGTATTAGATATTTAGGGACACAGTAGTTAGTGATTATTTGTAGAGGTGAATAGAGTCAAGGTATAAACATATATTTGTTATTGATGATATTTTGTAGTGGGGGTGAGGTGATAAGGAGTAGCCAACTTATAGTGTTGTGGCAGGAAATAGCGTAGTTTTAGGGAGTGTTTGCCGAATTTTGGAAGGGCAAAATAATATGAATGTATATAGCCAGTTAGGGAACACCCAACCCATTGCAAAGACGAGCGGTGCCATAGGATTTAAATGAAATTAGTAATGGTGTTTATGATTGAGATATTGGTGTCATGATAGGTAAATTTGGTTGTCAGTTAGAAAGAAGGTGAGTAAGATTATAATAAATAAAAGTGTAGTGAATACAGGAGTTACCCAGACTAAACAATGATTAGAAGGTGAAAGGTTAGGTAGTTAGGTAGGTAGAAAGTTCAGAATAGAGAGGTAATGAAAAGTGAATAATGAAATAATAATAATAATCTGAATATTAATAATAAACTTGAAATAAATATGTTTAATTATAATAAATAAATTGATGTCTAATTAATGAATTAACTGCAATTGTAAATTTTTAACTTAAATGCAACTTCAAATAAATTATGCAAATGTTAGTGCATATCTTATAATGCAAATCTTAATCAAGATTAAAAATGAATAAATTATTTCAATGTATTCATGTGTATTATTATGTAAAATGTATTATGTATTTATGTTATAAAACTTTTAACATAATGTATGGAAATAATGTGTACAAAGGAATTTTACCTGTTAATAATAATAATAATAATAATGATAATAATTTTATTTTAACCATTCGATAAGATTTATAAATAAATAATACCATACAGATTTATTAATTCTTTTATATCAATATAATTTGTTTTTCTCCATGTTTGGGAGATTTATAGTGGAATTTTCATATTATCAATTAGATTTTAATTCTTTTTATATCAATGTGTTTATTTTATAATTACAATAATTATAAAATGGAAAGAGATAAATATTATCGATAGAAATCGAAACAATTTATAAATTCAGGGTTGTCAATATGGAGAAAGGAAATCCTTTATAATTCTTGGGAGTTACGTTTTTAGTAGGATAATTTTTATAACTAGATTTTAATCATATATCAAGCAAACCCAGTGCTTATTAGCACAAACCAGCACCTAGCTAAGGGGAACCAGATCAGTTAAGTGTAGAGTGATTTACCAAGCCACTATTTTAATATTTATCATTTATTGTTTCAGTGTTTGGTGATATGACAGCGGTCCTGAGCTGGCCAGAGCGTCAGAGCAGGGGCGTTACGAGCCTAAGTGGCCTTATGGTGTTGGGATCTCGAAGGAGAAGTCCAGTAAGGTCATGTAGGTACTGTCATTATCATCAGACCAAGGGTGAGTTGTTATTTTCTTTTATATAAAATTGTAAGGGGGTTGTGGCGACTTATCCTGGCTGATCCCTTTAGGACGTATGAAAGGGTCAATGAAAGTTTTTGTGTTTCGACACACAATCTTTCATTGAGGGGGTTTTGTAATGGTACAATTATGGTACAATTTGTAATTACCCTAAATATGGTATAAAAACCATAAATATTGTATTCCTTAGTTTGGTCAAAATTAAACAAACATTAAATAACCTGTATGGATATATCGTGAGTGGACTGTATAATATTTGCCAGGATTTTGACCGAATCGTAGCAAAAAACGTGAAGCCTCACAAAAAAACAGTATGTCATTTGTTGTGATAAAAGTGACGATCCTTAATGACGTGAGTGGCCAGGAATGTGTTTTTGTCAACAACATGATGCTGTCAACAGCTTAACAAAAGGCTTGTGACGTAGATTCACCCCACCTCGGAAATATGTAACAAAGACTCGGCGTCATTTCATCAGCAACAGTGATCGCAGCCGGCCGGCAACTCGTTCACTAATAAGTGAATTTTAACTTTTAAACCACTAGAAGTGGTTAATAAACTATATAAATAACTACAGTGAATCTCGAACTTCAGAAATGTGACCGGTAAAATATCGACGAACTCGCGGCACGCGAAGTTCGTAAAGCAACAGCTACAATATTGGGTGAGAACGTTCCAAACATTCGTATTAATGCAAAATCAAAATTCAATTAACGTTAAATGACCAATTCTAAAGTAAATATGAGCTCAATAAAAATAAAATAAAGAACTGTACCAGTGTGAGAGAGAGAGAGTGAGAGAGAGAGAGAGTGACATACATTACGCTGGGTTGTGCGCAACAATATATGTATATCTATATTATCTAATATAACACATTTTATATTACATGTTATGATTTTGGAGGGTAAATTGATTTTTAAAACGCCCATGGCGCAATATGTGGGTCTAATCTTTTTTTCAATATGTATTAAAATACAAGTTCAATACTAATAAAAGTCATTTATATATGGTATTTCGTGTATGTTTTATTTCAGGTAATCTATTTCACAAAACTAGTTCGTGTTGCATGAACTCTGGCCTGAAATGTAAATTTATGTAATGTTATTTTGTACAACATGGCGCCCGAGGTTAAAAGTGATATTTACTAGTACATACAAAAATACAGTTTTAATGATAACGAATTAAACGATAAAAAGCCGTAAGTCACACAGTCTTTATATCCTTCTCGCAGGACTTTAGCTAAGGTTGATCAGGCCTCGCTATTATTCATACGAGGGTTTTGAGTTTAGACTCATTTACGATATATGATGTTGCAAAATCTTATCGTATTCCTATATAAGTCTATACAACATATTTTATTCTCAATACTTAAGTAGTATTCTCGGTTTACTATCTTTCTCGTAGTCGTGCTTCTGTATTTTGACACGAAAAACATTTTTTTTGTTTGAGACAGATGGCTTCTGCGAACGTAATTTTCTGTATGAACGTAATTTTCTGTATTGGGTTCATACAGAGCTACAGTAACGGGGGTGATGAATTTATGAATTTTGTAGGGGCCACACCATCGGTACGATAGTTTGGAAGTGGTCCTATCAACGGCTTTACTCATTGGATGCGTTTTATACATTACTAAATCACCTATCTTATATTATATTTGCCTATTATTCTGCTCATGGTATTTCCGTGATTTTTGTAAATTCGCTCTCAAATTTGCACGAGCTTCGTTCCGTATTTTTCTTACGTTATTCGTATTCATGTCATGCGGCAATAACTCATGGATTTTCCATTTCGTGGTTAACGGATGGTTGGGTTTATATTTGTAGAGTAAATCAAATGGTGTTGATTTATGGCCTTCATGATACGCTGAGTTGAACGCAAATTGTATCCACGATACATTTTGATCCCAGGTTGTCTGGTCTTTAGCATGATAAGATATTAGAGCTGATTTTAAGTTACGCAAGTATCTTTCTGCTAGGTTTCCTTGCGGTCTGTATTCGGTCACTGTAATATGATTTATCCCTAATTTAAAACACATGTCGTTAAATTCTTTCGACTTAAACTGAGGTCCATTGTCAGATATTAGGTTTAAGGGCGTACCATAATATTTAAATAGTCTTTCTTGTAGAATTTTTATTGTCGTAGATGCTAATGCACGTCTCATAGGATACATCCACACGAATTTAGTGAAGGAACAAATTAATAGCATGGTATTTCCGGATTTAGAACGGGGATAAGGTCCAGAATAGTCCATGTATATCTTCGAGAAGGGAGTTGTGGGTATCTCTGAGATTAATTTTCCTACTTGACTGATTCTTCCTGGCTTGCTCAGGGCACAGATTTCGCATTCTTTCACGAACTTTTTTATCTCACTGTTCATGTTTTCCCAATGGTATTCCTTGCGAATACGATGTATAGTTTTCCTAATTCCCATATGAGCTCCAATGGTCGATGAATGGTAGTATTCCATTAGCATAGGTTTGATTATTTCCGGGGCGATTATTCTCAGTAATTTTCCGTTAGCCTTTTTAAAACAAAGTACTCGTTTACTCAATGTATATTTGTCAGAATAATTTCCTTTTTCTATTTGTTCTATTATTTTGCACAATTTCGGATCCTTTTATTGGTGGTATGCGATATCCTTAAATGCAAGGGGAAAGTTAGTAATTAGTGTATTAACGGTAGGGGTTTCAACATTTTCTTCGCCTGATCTAGTATTGGGTAGTTGGAGCATGTGGGATAGAGTATCGGCTACTACATTTTGAGTACCACGAATATGTTGTACTTTGAACTTGTAGCAATTCAATCTTAACACCCATCTTCCGATACGACCTAACTGTTTTTGGTGGTTCAATAACCATGACAAAGCTTGATTGTCGGTTTCTAGTAGAAATTCCTTATGTTCCAAAAATGGTTTGAATTTGTCAAAGGCGAATACTACGGCTAAACATTCAAGTTCATAGGCTGTGAACTTCCTTTCTTGGTCGGTCAATGTACGGGATGCATAGCTGATCGGGAGTCTAGTATTATTTATTTCCTGGTATATTACGGCTCCTAATGCTACACTTGAACTGTCAGTCTGTACGACAAATGGTTTACTGAAATCTGCTAACTGCAATACCGGTGGGGATATTATGCTTTCTTTAAGTGTTTCAAACGCGTCTTGGTGTCGAGTAGTCCACTCGAATTTCGCTCCTTTCTTTCTTAAAGCATTCAATGGGGCTGCTATATCCGCTAAGTGGGGTATATACTTGTGAAAATAATTAATCATACCTAAAAATCGAGCTATACCTTTGGCGTCTCTCGGTGGTAAGAATTCTCGGATTGCGCGTGTACGTTCGGGATCGATGCTAACCTTACCTTCAGCAGATACTATGTGACCTAAGAAGGAGAACTGATTTACTGCGAAATTAACTTTACTCGGGTTTACCGTTAGTCCAGCTTTCTTCAACCTGGATAATACTTCACGCAAGTGATCAATATGTTGATCCATTAACTCACTATATACTACTATATCGTCGAGATAGTGATATACAAATTTAAATTTAACATCATGAAACATTTTTTTCTAACAGTCTGCTACATACTGAACTTCCTTGTGATATACCGAATGGTACTCTAGTAAATTGGTATAGATTAAATGGGACAGCAAAAGCAGTTAAATGGTTTGATTCCTCAGCTAGTGGGATTTGATGGAATGCTTGGTTGAGATCCATTATAGTGAAGATTTTCGCTTTTGTAAAATAGTGAAACGCGCTGTGAATATCGGGCAGAGGTATCGATTCAAATTCTATACTCTTATTTAGCTGTCTATAATCCACGACTAGTCTATGTTTGTCAGGTCCTTTTGGTACTAGGAATGCAGGTGATGAGTATGGAGAAGTTGACGATTCAATGACGTGCTGATCAAGGAGTTTGTTAATGTGGTTTCTCATTATTTCCATCTTGGGCGGTGATAATTTGTATGGGTGAAAACGTATTACCTTGTTGTCACTAAGATTTATTTTATATTCGATTAAATGGGTTAATCCTAACTTGGGAGTGAGTACTGTAGAAAATTCCCTTATTAACTTTTGAATTCTTAGTCTCTCATTTCCTTTTGTTCAGACGCAGACTAGATTCTTTGTGCTCTGATTGAATAGTTGAGGCTTCACAATTAACATCGTTACTTGACTCGGAATCGAACTGATATTTTCGAGTACGATCAAATCTGAAGAAATATTGTTTTGCATACATATCAAGGATTAAGCCAGTTTTACTTATGAAATCAGCGCCTAGTATTAAGTTTTGTCCTAACACTTCAGCTACTAGTAGGGGAATATACCAAGTAAAATTCTTTATTTTTAATTTCACCGTAATACTGCGCGATATCTTTAGGTTTTGTTTATTTGCGGTGGCACACTTTATGTTCACGTTTTGGCTACGTTTAATCAGATTATGACTATCTAATACGGTGGCTAACTGTTGACTTATTATACTACGGGTTATCTCTACGGGTACAATTGTAGAGAGCTGGAAAAGTTTTGTGGTTTTCTTTTTTATGCCGGCGTTTTTTGAATTCATTATGTCTGGCTAAGGAAAAGTGTGCCAGGGGGTCTCTGGGGCCGGCGTCCGTGATCCTGTGAAGACCAAGATGTGATTTATGTGATGTATGTGCGTAAGTATTAAGGAACTTGACAACACGTGCTCTTGCCCCATTGAACAGGTATGAAAAGTGAAAATTATTAACTTTTGCCGGGGATGCGCTTTGCGCTGCTTGTTTAAGTGTCAGGTGGGCCTGGCCGGTTCCAACCAAAAAAAAAGGGAACAATAGTTTCTTAATTCTGGAGTTTTGTTACTTCACGGTACACTTGTAATCTAACATGCAGGTTTCTGCAGAACTTGAATAGCTTCTGATATTTCTCTCTAATGATGAGTAGCTTCGCCGCTGTTTGCGGTGACGGTGTATTTTATGTGCAAAACTCTTTTTTCCCACAAAAAAAAAAAACAAAAAAAGAATACAAAAATAAAAACTTAAGAAAATGTGTTAGGAATTGTAGGAATTTGGCCAAGGGGTTCATTTGGCCTAGTGAAGCAAAATTCAGTCGAGTTCCTTAATTGCTCTTTGAATGATTCAGTGTGATAATTGTCTTGTGTTGAATTGTCAAAGCATGTAATGTCCAGTACAATTTTTTTTCTATAATCTGTGTGGAACTTATATTGTGGCTGCCTTTTTATTGGAACTTGTAAATCTGATTATGAAAAGAGTTGCAGTCCACCTACAGTTGTAACAGTACATTACCTTGTGCTAGAACAGTAATTCAGAAGTATTCAACCTATTAAATTTGATTCAGCCAAAGGGGTTCATTTGGCCTAGTGAAGCAAAATTCAGTCGAGTTCCTTAATTGCTCTTTGAATGATTCAGTGTGATAATTGTCTTGTGTTGAATTGTCAAAGCATGTAATGTCCAGTACAATTTTTTTTCTATAATCTGTGTGGAACTTATATTGTGGCTGCCTTTTTATTGGAACTTGTAAATCTGATTATGAAAAGAGTTGCAGTCCACCTACAGTTGTAACAGTACATTACCTTGTGCTAGAACAGTAATTCAGAAGTATTCAACCTATTAAATATAAATGACTGAACTGTTGTACAAGAGGAAATTTTCACTATTTATATATTTATAATGTTTGTAGATGTATATGCTCATAATTTTATGCACCACATATTTTTACCTTCTGAGAGATATATGTAACTGATTAGCTGATAGGTTTTTTTATATAATTGTGCACTCTGAAATCTGTAAGCCTTGGTGCTACACCAGTTTATACAAGTTTAGGGCAAGGTGAGCACATGCACTTGTGAGTTCCACACAAGTATATAATTATCTATCTTATGTTGCATGATACTTTATTGATTAGATGATTCTCCTTTCTAGCGTTTGATTTAGATTTCAGAGGGCGCGTGTTGTTATGTAATATAATTGTTTAAATTGTTGTGGCTGTAATGATTGTTGTATGATAGAATTGCTTTTGAAATGGTTTAGAAAGTTGTTTATATTATTGAAAGCTGCATGTCAATGGTGATTTGTATGCCATGTAAGAGATTTTAAATGTTTTATATATTTTATATAATTTTCATGGAATATTTCTTAAATATTAAATTTTAAATATTTTGAAATTTTAAATTCTGGATACCCTGTCATAGATTTTAAATATTTACATATTTTCTATAATTCTAATAGAATACTTTCGGTCTGGACACTATGAATCATTGTAAGAAAAACATGTAATATTTTGCGGATATTTTACACATTTTATATATTTCTCATGGAATACTTTTAAATATTAAATTTTGAATGTTTTGAAATTTTAAATTTTGAATGTCATGTAATATAGTGAATATTTCACATACTTATATATTCTAATGGAATACCGTCACAGCCTGATTTTATGAAATTTCATTGTAACAAAACAAAATATGATAGCCTCAATAAACTTGCTATTTTTCGAAATTTTAAAATTGAGGTCACCTCATTCGTCCAATTCCCCAATGGTTACCCAGCATGTGGACATTCTTCCACTAGGAGGCCTCTCCTAGTTCAAGTGAACAAATGAGCCGGTCATCAAGGTAAGTTGTAGATTTTTTTTTGAAATTTTTTTTTGGATGTCAAACTTGGAAAGTTTAAAATTTTGTTGTGACGTCAGGGGTGATGAGCGGCTCACAAATGGTAGCAGAGCGTGGTCCTGGCCACCTCTGAACCGAAATTTGAAAATGGATGAGGTGACCTCCATATCTTAGTTGGACATGTTATGTCAGTTGTGATGTGTTACTAGTGTTGTAAATCTTATTCTTTGGGTGCGGTTGCCGGGCCGGGACTCCTGGGGGGTTGAGCACAGCCTGGTGATTCCTGATTGTATCTTGGGGGTTGTTAAGTGTTTATCTGTTTGTTCGTGTTCTTGTTTTGTCCTTGTCTTTATTGTCTTAGCACATCATCTTGGTCTTGGTTGGTCCGGTGTCGGGTCGGGACACCCCAACTAAATTTGTTGTTTTATGAGAATACGAGATATTGTCAAGGGTAGTTTGTTTGGTGCATAAGTGCAAAAATACGTTGTCATTTTATGCGGAGTCTAGAGATTGACAGAGTAACTTGTAACCAGCTGTATTGTTGTAAAATTGTTATCTGGGCGAGTTGGACTATGAGCTGTTGATAGCCGGCTGCAGGGTGGAATGTAGTAGTTGTCGTTTGCGTAATCTGATAAACCCGTCCTTGTCTCATGTATCTGTTCTAGGTTGATATGTCAATTTCACGGTCGTCCTGGGTTGTGCATCAGCTGATTGAACTTGGTTATTAAATGGCCATGCCGCGTTCCCCTGTTAGGATTAATTAGGGTCCTCGGGTTTGGTTTTCGGGGGGGCTTTGCTGGAGGGATTGTGTTTTATAGTTTTACCTTTTAGCGTTTTATTGTTTTACAGTTTTATCGGTATTTTAGCTCCTCTCCTTTCCTTTCGTCTTTCTATTGCCTTAGGCCGCGGCCGCTCACACTCCCCGTATCTTCTACACTTACACACACCCACACACACCTTGCCCTTCCTTCTGGTGTCCTTTCGTTTTCAACTTCCACCTGGTTTTATCTTTTTATTGGTTTTTAGTCAGTCCCCGCTTTTCCTCCGGTGAGGGCAGTCCCAGTGTCGTCCAACCCGTTGGACTCCTTTTGTTGTGGGGGTGTGCCGTACCTAGGAAGTACGGCGAATTCTGAAAATTGGTTATATCGAATCGGGGGTGAGAGACTCCTTAATCTGTGTAGTTTGCGCCCGTGGACTCTCCCGCCATCTAGGAGACGTTACTGTAACTTCGGACTACGGTATCTTTCGTTCCCGCTGCTAGAGTGAGCCTACTGTACTTGGTCGTGGTTTGTAGTGCGCCTTTGGAAATCGGTCGGTCGGTTATCAGCTGTGCAGAGAGACCAGCTGTTGATTCCTGATCTGCTGTGTGGAGATATACCGGGTTGTTGGTTGGTCAGCTGTTGACGACACCACGTGTTGGTCTCAATTGTAGAGAGCTGAAAAAGTTTTGTGGTTTTCTTTTTTATGCCGGCGTTTTTTGAATTCATTATGTCAGGCTAAGGAAAAGTGTGCCAGGGGGTCTCTGGGGCCGGCGTCCGTGATCCTGTGAAGACCAAGATGTGATTTATGTGATATATGTGCGTAAGTATTAAGGAACTTGACAACACGTGCTCTTGCCCCATTGAACAGGTATGAAAAGTGAAAATTATTAACTTTTGCCGGGGATGCGCTTTGCGCTGCTTGTTTAAGTGTCAGGTGGGCCAGGCCGGTTCCAACCAAAAAAAAAAAAGGGGAACAATAGTTTCTTAATTCTGGAGTTTTGTTACTTCACGGTACACTTGTAATCTAACATGCAGGTTTCTGCAGAACTTGAATAGCTTCTGATATTTCTCTCTAATGATGATTAGCTTCGCCGCTGTTTGCGGTGACAGTGTATTTTATGTGCAAAACTCTTTTTCCCACAAAAAAAAAACAAAAAAAAAAGAATACAAAAATAAAAACTTAAGAAAATGTGTTAGGAATTGTAGGAAATGGGCCAAGGGGTTCATTTGGCCTAGTGAAGCAAAATTCAGTCGAGTTCCTTAATTGCTCTTTGAATGATTCAGTGTGATAATTGTCTTGTGTTGAATTGTCAAAGCATGTAATGTCCAGTACAATTTTTTTTCTATAATCTGTGTGGAACTTATATATTGGCTGCCTTTTTATTGGAACTTGTAAATCTGATTATGAAAAGAGTTGCAGTCCACCTACAGTTGTAACAGTACATTACCTTGTGCTAGAACAGTAATTCAGAAGTATTCAACCTATTAAATAAAAATGACTGAACTGTTGTACAAGAGGAAATTTTCACTATTTATATATTTGTAATGTTTGTAGATGTATATGCTCATAATTTTATGCACCACATATTTTTACCTTCTGAGAGATGTATGTAACTGATTAGCTGATAGGTTTTTTTATATAATTGTGCACTCTGAAATCTGTAAGCCTTGGTGCTACACCAGTTTATACAAGTTTAGGGCAAGGTGAGCACATGCACTTGTGAGTTCCACACAAGTATATAATTATCTATCTTATGTTGCATGATACTTTATTGATTAGATGATTCTCCTTTCTAGCGTTTGATTTAGATTTCAGAGGGCGCATGTTATTATGTAATATAATTGTTTAAATTGTTGTGGCTGTAATGATTGTTGTATGATAGAATTGCTTTTGAAATGGTTTATAAAGTTGTTTATATTATTGAAAGCTGCATGTCAATGGTGATTTGTATGCCATGTAAGAGATTTTAAATGTTTTATATATTTTATATAATTTTCATGGAATATTTCTTAAATATTAAATTTTAAATATTTTGAAATTTTAAATTCTGGATACCCTGTCATAGATTTTAAATATTTACATATTTTCTATAATTCTAATAGAATACTTTCAGTCTGGACACTATGAATCATTGTAAGAAAAACATGTAATATTTTGCGGATATTTTACAGATTTTATATATTTCTCATGGAATACTTTTAAATATTAAATTTTGAATGTTTTGAAATTTTAAATTTTGAATGTCATGTAATATAGTGAATATTTCACATACTTATATATTCTAATGGAATACCGTCACAGCCTGATTTTATGAAATTTCATTGTAACAAAACAAAATATGATAGCCTCAATAAACTTGCTATTTTTCGAAATTTTAAAATTGAGGTCACCTCATTCGTCCAATTCCCCAATGGTTACCCAGCATGTGGACATTCTTCCACTAGGAGGCCTCTCCTAGTTCAAGTGAACAAATGAGCCGGTCATCAAGGTAAGTTGTAGATTTTTTTTTGAAATTTTTTTTTGGATGTCAAACGTGGAAAGTTTAAAATTTTGTTATGACGTCAGGGGTGATGAGCGGCTCACAAATGGTAGCAGAGCGTGGTCCTGGCCACCTCTGAACCGAAATTTGAAAATGGATGAGGTGACCTCCATATCTTAGTTGGACATGTTATGTCAGTTGTGATGTGTTACTAGTGTTGTAAATCTTGGTTTTTAGGTGCGGTTGCCGGGCCGGGACTCCTGGGGGGTTGAGCACAGCCTGGTGATTCCTGATTGTATCTTGGGGGTTGTTAAGTGTTTATCTGTTTGTTCGTGTTCTTGTTTTGTCCTTGTCTTTATTGTCTTAGCACATCATCTTGGTCTTGGTTGGTCCGGTGTCGGGTCGGGACACCCCAACTAAATTTGTTGTTTTATGGGAATACGAGATATTGTCAAGGGTAGTTTGTTTGGTGCATAAGTGCAAAAATACGTTGTTTGTCATTTTATGCGGAGTCTAGACATTGACAGAGTAACTTGTAACCAGCTGTATTGTTGTAAAATTGTTATCTGGGCTAGTTGAACTATGAGCTGTTGATAGCCGGCTGCAGGGTGGAATGTAGTTGTTGTCGTTTGCGTAATCTGATAAACCCGTCCTTGTCTCATGTATCTGTTCTAGGTTGATATGTCAATTTCACGGTCGACCTGGGTTGTGCATCAGCTGATTGAACTTGGTTATTAAATGGCCATGCCGCGTTCCCCTGTTAGGATTAATTAGGGTCCTCGGGTTTGGTTTTCGGGGGGGCTTTGCTGGAGGGATTGTGTTTTATGGTTTACCTTATAGCGTTTTATTGTTTTAAAGTTTTATCGGTATTTTAGCTCCTCTCCTTTCCTTTCCTTTCGTCTTTCTATTGCTTTAGGCCGCGGCCGCTCACACTCCCCGTATCTTTACACTTACACACACCCACACACACCTTGCCCTTCCTTCTGGTGTCCTTTCGTTTTCAACTTCCACCTGGTTTTATCTTTTTATTGGTTTTTAGTCAGTCCCCGCTTTTCCTCCGGTGAGGGCAGTCCCAGTGTCGTCCAACCCGTTGGACTCCTTTTGTTGTGGGGGTGTGCCGTACCTAGGAAGTACGGCGAATTCTGAAAATTGGTTATATCGAATCGGGGGTGAGAGACTCCTTAATCTGTGTAGTTTGCGCCCGTGGACTCTCCCGCCATCTAGGAGACGTTACTGTAACTTCGGACTACGGTATCTTTCGTTCCCGCTGCTAGAGTGAGCCTACTGTACTTGGTCGTGGTTTGTAGTGCGCCTTTGGAAATCGGTCGGTCGGTTATCAGCTGTGCAGAGAGACCAGCTGTTGATTCCTGATCTGCTGTGTGGAGATATACCGGGTTGTTGGTTGGTCAGCTGTTGACGACACCACGTGTTGGTCTCAATTGTAGAGAGCTGGAAAAGTTTTGTGGTTTTCTTTTTTATGCCGGAGTTTTTTGAATTCATTATGTCTGGCTAAGGAAAAGTGTGGCAGGGGGTCTCTGGGGCCGGCGTCCGTGATCCTGTGAAGACCAAGATGTGATTTATGTGATATATGTGCGTAAGTATTAAGGAACTTGACAACACGTGCTCTTGCCCCATTGAACAGGTATGAAAAGTGAAAATTATTAACTTTTGCCGGGGATGCGCTTTGCGCTGCTTGTTTAAGTGTCAGGTGGGCCTGGCCGGTTCCAACCAAAAAAAAAAGGGAACAATAGTTTCTTAATTCTGGAGTTTTGTTACTTCACGGTACACTTGTAATCTAACATGCAGGTTTCTGCAGAACTTGAATAGCTTCTGATATTTCTCTCTAATGATGAGTAGCTTCGCCGCTGTTTGCGGTGACAGTGTATTTTATGTGCAAAACTCTTTTTTCCCACAAAAAAAAACAAAAAAAAGAATACAAAAATAAAAACTTAAGAAAATGTGTTAGGAATTGTAGGAATTGGCCAAGGGGTTCATTTGGCCTAGTGAAGCAAAATTCAGTCGAGTTCCTTAATTGCTCTTTGAATGATTCAGTGTGATAATTGTCTTGTGTTGAATTGTCAAAGCATGTAATGTCCAGTACAATTTTTTTTCTATAATCTGTGTGGAACTTATATTGTGGCTGCCTTTTTATTGGAACTTGTAAATCTGATTATGAAAAGAGTTGCAGTCCACCTACAGTTGTAACAGTACATTACCTTGTGCTAGAACAGTAATTCAGAAGTATTCAACCTATTAAATTTGATTCAGCCAAAGGGGTTCATTTGGCCTAGTGAAGCAAAATTCAGTCGAGTTCCTTAATTGCTCTTTGAATGATTCAGTGTGATAATTGTCTTGTGTTGAATTGTCAAAGCATGTAATGTCCAGTACAATTTTTTTTCTATAATCTGTGTGGAACTTATATTGTGGCTGCCTTTTTATTGGAACTTGTAAATCTGATTATGAAAAGAGTTGCAGTCCACCTACAGTTGTAACAGTACATTACCTTGTGCTAGAACAGTAATTCAGAAGTATTCAACCTATTAAATATAAATGACTGAACAGTTGTACAAGAGGAAATTTTCACTATTTATATATTTATAATGTTTGTAGATGTATATGCTCATAATTTTATGCACCACATATTTTTACCTTCTGAGAGATGTATGTAACTGATTAGCTGATAGGTTTTTTTATATAATTGTGCACTCTGAAATCTGTAAGCCTTGGTGCTACACCAGTTTATACAAGTTTAGGGCAAGGTGAGCACATGCACTTGTGAGTTCCACACAAGTATATAATTATCTATCTTATGTTGCATGATACTTTATTGATTAGATGATTCTCCTTTCTAGCGTTTGATTTAGATTTCAGAGGGCGCGTGTTGTTATGTAATATAATTGTTTAAATTGTTGTGGCTGTAATGATTGTTGTATGATAGAATTGCTTTTGAAATGGTTTAGAAAGTTGTTTATATTATTGAAAGCTGCATGTCAATGGTGATTTGTATGCCATGTAAGAGATTTTAAATGTTTTATATATTTTATATAATTTTCATGGAATATTTCTTAAATATTAAATTTTAAATATTTTGAAATTTTAAATTCTGGATACCCTGTCATAGATTTTAAATATTTACATATTTTCTAGAATTCTAATAGAATACTTTCGGTCTGGACACTATGAATCATTGTAAGAAAAACATGTAATATTTTGCGGATATTTTACAGATTTTATATATTTCTCATGGAATACTTTTAAATATTAAATTTTGAATGTTTTGAAATTTAAAATTTTGAATGTTATGTAATATAGTGAATATTTCACATACTTATATATTCTAATGGAATACCGTCACAGCCTGATTTTATGAAATTTCATTGTAAGAAAACAAAATATGATAGCCTCAATAAACTTGCTATTTTTCGAAATTTTAAAATTGAGGTCACCTCATTCGTCCAATTCCCCAATGGTTACCCAGCATGTGGACATTCTTCCACTAGGAGGCCTCTCCTAGTTCAAGTGAGCCGGTCATCAAGGTAAGTTGTAGATTTTTTTTTGAAATTTTTTTTTGGATGTCAAACGTGGAAAGTTTAAAATTTTGTTGTGACGTCAGGGGTGATGAGCGGCTCACAAATGGTAGCAGAGCGTGGTCCTGGCCACCTCTGAACCGAAATTTGAAAATGGATGAGGTGACCTCCATATCTTAGTTGGACATGTTATGTCAGTTGTGATGTGTTACTAGTGTTGTAAATCTTGTTCTTTGGGTGCGGTTGCCGGGCCGGGACTCCTGGGGGGTTGAGCACAGCCTGGTGATTCCTGATTGTATCTTGGGGGTTGTTAAGTGTTTATCTGTTTGTTCGTGTTCTTGTTTTGTCCTTGTCTTTATTGTCTTAGCACATCATCTTGGTCTTGGTTGGTCCGGTGTCGGGTCGGGACACCCCAACTAAATTTGTTGTTTTATGGGAATACGAGATATTGTCAAGGGTAGTTTGTTTGGTGCATAAGTGCAAAAATACGTTGTCATTTTATGCGGAGTCTAGAGATTGACAGAGTAACTTGTAACCAGCTGTATTGTTGTAAAATTGTTATCTGGGCGAGTTGGACTATGAGCTGTTGATAGCCGGCTGCAGGGTGGAATGTAGTTGTTGTCGTTTGCGTAATCTGATAAACCCGTCCTTGTCTCATGTATCTGTTCTAGGTTGATATGTCAATTTCACGGTCGACCTGGGTTGTGCATCAGCTGATTGAACTTGGTTATTAAATGGCCATGCCGCGTTCCCCTGTTAGGATTAATTAGGGTCCTCGGGTTTGGTTTTCGGGGGGGCTTTGCTGGAGGGATTGTGTTTTATGGTTTTACCTTTTAGCGTTTTATTGTTTTAAAGTTTTATCGGTATTTTAGCTCCTCTCCTTTCCTTTCGCCTTTCTATTGCTTTAGGCCGCGGCCGCTCACACTCCCCGTATCTTCTACACTTACACACACCCACACACACCTTGCCCTTCCTTCTGGTGTCCTTTCGTTTTCAACTTCCACCTGGTTTTATCTTTTTATTGGTTTTTAGTCAGTCCCCGCTTTTCCTCCGGTGAGGGCAGTCCCAGTGTCGTCCAACCCGTTGGACTCCTTTTGTTGTGGGGGTGTGCCGTACCTAGGAAGTACGACGAATTCTGAAAATTGGTTATATCGAATCGGGGGTGAGAGACTCCTTAATCTGTGTAGTTTGCGCCCGTGGACTCTCCCGCCATCTAGGAGACGTTACTGTAACTTCGGACTACGGTATCTTTCGTTCCCACTGCTAGAGTGAGCCTACTGTACTTGGTCGTGGTTTGTAGTGCGCCTTTGGAAATCGGTCGGTCGGTTATCAGCTGTGCAGAGAGACCAGCTGTTGATTCCTGATCTGCTGTGTGGAGATATACCGGGTTGTTGGTTGGTCAGCTGTTGACGACACCACGTGTTGGTCTCAATTGTAGAGAGCTGGAAAAGTTTTGTGGTTTTCTTTTTTATGCTGGCGTTTTTTGAATTCATTATGTCTGGCTAAGGAAAAGTGTGCCAGGGGGTCTCTGGGGCCGGCGTCCGTGATCCTGTGAAGACCAAGATGTGATTTATGTGATATATGTGCGTAAGTATTAAGGAACTTGGCAACACGTGCTCTTGCCCCATTGAACAGGTATGAAAAGTGAAAATTATTAACTTTTGCCGGGGATGCGCTTTGCGCTGCTTGTTTAAGTGTCAGGTGGGCCTGGCCGGTTCCAACCAAAAAAAAAGGGGAACAATAGTTTCTTAATTCTGGAGTTTTGTTACTTCACGGTACACTTGTAATCTAACATGCAGGTTTCTGCAGAACTTGAATAGCTTCTGATATTTCTCTCTAATGATGAGTAGCTTCGCCGCTGTTTGCGGTGACAGTGTATTTTATGTGCAAAACTCTTTTTTCCCACACAAAAAAAAAAACAAAAAAAAAAGAATACAAAAATAAAAACTTAAGAAAATGTGTTAGGAATTGGCCAAGGGGTTCATTTGGCCTAGTGAAGCAAAATTCAGTCGAGTTCCTTAATTGCTCTTTGAATGATTCAGTGTGATAATTGTCTTGTGTTGAATTGTCAAAGCATGTAATGTCCAGTACAATTTTTTTTCTATAATCTGTGTGGAACTTATATTGTGGCTGCCTTTTTATTGGAACTTGTAAATCTGATTATGAAAAGAGTTGCAGTCCACCTACAGTTGTAACAGTACATTACCTTGTGCTAGAACAGTAATTCAGAAGTATTCAACCTATTAAATATAAATGACTGAACTGTTGTACAAGAGGAAATTTTCAGTATATATATATTTATAATGTTTGTAGATGTATATGCTCATAATTTTATGCACCACATATTTTTACCTTCTGAGAGATATATGTAACTGATTAGCTGATAGGTTTTTTTATATAATTGTGCACTCTGAAATCTGTAAGCCTTGGTGCTACACCAGTTTATACACGTTTAGGGCAAGGTGAGCACATGCACTTGTGAGTTCCACACAAGTATATAATTATCTATCTTATGTTGCATGATACTTTATTGATTAGATGATTCTCCTTTCTAGCGTTTGATTTAGATTTCAGAGGGCGCATGTTGTTATGTAATATAATTGTTTAAATTGTTGTGGCTGTAATGATTGTTGTATGATTGTTGTATGATAGAATTGCTTTTGAAATGGTTTATAAAGTTGTTTATATTATTGAAAGCTGCATGTCAATGGTGATTTGTATGCCATATAAGAGATTTTAAATGTTTTATATATTTTATATAATTTTCATGGAATATTTCTTAAATATTAAATTTTAAATATTTTGAAATTTTAAATTCTGGATACCCTGTCATAGATTTTAAATATTTACATATTTTCTATAATTCTAATAGAATACTTTCAGTCTGGACACTATGAATCATTGTAAGAAAAACATGTAATATTTTGCGGATATTTTACAGATTTTATATATTTCTCATGGAATACTTTTAAATATTAAATTTTGAATGTTTTGAAATTTTAAATTTTGAATGTCATGTAATATAGTGAATATTTCACATACTTATATATTCTAATGGAATACCGTCACAGCCTGATTTTATGAAATTTCATTGTAACAAAACAAAATATGATAGCCTCAATAAACTTGCTATTTTTCGAAATTTTAAAATTGAGGTCACCTCATTCGTCCAATTCCCCAATGGTTACCCAGCATGTGGACATTCTTCCACTAGGAGGCCTCTCCTAGTTCAAGTGAACAAGTGAGCCGGTCATCAAGGTAAGTTGTAGATTTTTTTTTGAAATTTTTTTTTGGATGTCAAACTTGGAAAGTTTAAAATTTTGTTGTGACGTCAGGGGTGATGAGCGGCTCACAAATGGTAGCAGAGCGTGGTCCTGGCCACCTCTGAACCGAAATTTGAAAATGGATGAGGTGACCTCCATATCTTAGTTGGACATGTTATGTCAGTTGTGATGTGTTACTAGTGTTGTAAATCTTGTTCTTTGGGTGCGGTTGCCGGGCCGGGACTCCTGGGGGGTTGAGCACAGCCTGGTGATTCCTGATTGTATCTTGGGGGTTGTTAAGTGTTTATCTGTTTGTTCGTGTTCTTGTTTTGTCCTTGTCTTTATTGTCTTAGCACATCATCTTGGTCTTGGTTGGTCCGGTGTCGGGTCGGGACACCCCAACTAAATTTGTTGTTTTATGGGAATACGAGATATTGTCAAGGGTAGTTTGTTTGGTGCATAAGTGCAAAAATACGTTGTCATTTTATGCGGAGTCTAGAGATTGACAGAGTAACTTGTAACCAGCTGTATTGTTGTAAAATTGTTATCTGGGCGAGTTGGACTATGAGCTGTTGATAGCCGGCTGCAGGGTGGAATGTAGTTGTTGTCGTTTGCGTAATCTGATAAACCCGTCCTTGTCTCATGTATCTGTTCTAGGTTGATATGTCAATTTCACGGTCTACCTGGGTTGTGCATCAGCTGATTGAACGTGGTTATTAAATGGCCATGCCGCGTTCCCCTGTTAGGATTAATTAGGGTCCTCGGGTTTGGTTTTCGGGGGGGCTTTGCTGGAGGGATTGTGTTTTATGGTTTTACCTTTTAGCGTTTTATTGTTTTAAAGTTTTATCGGTATTTTAGCTCCTCTCCTTTCCTTTCGCCTTTCTATTGCTTTAGGCCGCGGCCGCTCACACTCCCCGTATCTTCTACACTTACACACACCCACACACACCTTACCCTTCCTTCTGGTGTCCTTTCGTTTTCAACTTCCACCTGGTTTTATCTTTTTATTGGTTTTTAGTCAGTCCCCGCTTTTCCTCCGGTGAGGGCAGTCCCAGTGTCGTCCAACCCGTTGGACTCCTTTTGTTGTGGGGGTGTGCCGTACCTAGGAAGTACGGCGAATTCTGAAAATTGGTTATATCGAATCGGGGGTGAGAGACTCCTTAATCTGTGTAGTTTGCGCCCGTGGACTCTCCCGCCATCTAGGAGACGTTACTGTAACTTCGGACTACGGTATCTTTCGTTCCCGCTGCTAGAGTGAGCCTACTGTACTTGGTCGTGGTTTGTAGTGCGCCTTTGGAAATCTGTCGGTCGGTTATCAGCTGTGCAGAGCGACCAGCTGTTGATTCCTGATCTGCTGTGTGGAGATATACCGGGTTGTTGGTTGGTCAGCTGTTGACGACACCACGTGTTGGTCTCAATTGTAGAGAGCTGGAAAAGTTTTGTGGTTTTCTTTTTTATGATGGCGTTTTTTGAATTCATTATGTCTGGCTAAGGAAAAGTGTGCCAGGGGGTCTCTGGGGCCGGCGTCCGTGATCCTGTGAAGACCAAGATGTGATTTATGTGATATATGTGCGTAAGTATTAAGGAACTTGACAACACGTGCTCTTGCCCCATTGAACAGGTATGAAAAGTGAAAATTATTAACTTTTGCCGGGGATGCGCTTTGCGCTGCTTGTTTAAGTGTCAGGTGGGCCTGGCCGGTTCCAACCAAAAAAAAAGGGGAACAATAGTTTCTTAATTCTGGAGTTTTGTTACTTCACGGTACACTTGTAATCTAACATGCAGGTTTCTGCAGAACTTGAATAGCTTCTGATATTTCTCTCTAATGATGAGTAGCTTCGCCGCTGTTTGCGGTGACAGTGTATTTTATGTGCAAAACTCTTTTTTCCCACACAAAAAAAAACAAAAAAAAAAGAATACAAAAATAAAAACTTAAGAAAATGTGTTAGGAATTGTAGGAATTGGCCAAGGGGTTCATTTGGCCTAGTGAAGCAAAATTCAGTCGAGTTCCTTAATTGCTCTTTGAATGATTCAGTGTGATAATTGTCTTGTGTTGAATTGTCAAAGCATGTAATGTCCAGTACAATTTTTTTTCTATAATCTGTGTGGAACTTATATTGTGGCTGCCTTTTTATTGGAACTTGTAAATCTGATTATGAAAAGAGTTGCAGTCCACCTACAGTTGTAACAGTACATTACCTTGTGCTAGAACAGTAATTCAGAAGTATTCAACCTATTAAATATAAATGACTGAACTGTTGTACAAGAGGAAATTTTCAGTATATATATATTTATAATGTTTGTAGATGTATATGCTCATAATTTTATGTACCACATATTTTTACCTTCTGAGAGATATATGTAACTGATTAGCTGATAGGTTTTTTTATATAATTGTGCACTCTGAAATCTGTAAGCCTTGGTGCTACACCAGTTTATACACGTTTAGGGCAAGGTGAGCACATGCACTTGTGAGTTCCACACAAGTATATAATTATCTATCTTATGTTGCATGATACTTTATTGATTAGATGATTCTCCTTTCTAGCGTTTGATTTAGATTTCAGAGGGCGCATGTTGTTATGTAATATAATTGTTTAAATTGTTGTGGCTGTAATGATTGTTGTATGATAGAATTGCTTTTGAAATGGTTTATAAAGTTGTTTATATTATTGAAAGCTGCATGTCAATGGTGATTTGTATGCCATGTAAGAGATTTTAAATGTTTTATATATTTTATATAATTTTCATGGAATATTTCTTAAATATTAAATTTTAAATATTTTGAAATTTTAAATTCTGGATACCCTGTCATAGATTTTAAATATTTACATATTTTCTATAATTCTAATAGAATACTTTCGGTCTGGACACTATGAATCATTGTAAGAAAAACATGTAATATTTTGCGGATATTTTACAGATTTTATATATTTCTCATGGAATACTTTTAAATATTAAATTTTGAATGTTTTGAAATTTTAAATTTTGAATGTCATGTAATATAGTGAATATTTCACATACTTATATATTCTAATGGAATACCGTCACAGCCTGATTTTATGAAATTTCATTGTAACAAAACAAAATATGATAGCCTCAATAAACTTGCTATTTTTCGAAATTTTAAAATTGAGGTCACCTCATTCGTCCAATTCCCCAATGGTTACCCAGCATGTGGACATTCTTCCACTAGGAGGCCTCTCCTAGTTCAAGTGAACAAGTGAGCCGGTCATCAAGGTAAGTTGTAGATTTTTTTTTGAAATTTTTTTTTGGATGTCAAACTTGGAAAGTTTAAAATTTTGTTGTGACGTCAGGGGTGATGAGCGGCTCACAAATGGTAGCAGAGCGTGGTCCTGGCCACCTCTGAACCGAAATTTGAAAATGGATGAGGTGACCTCCATATCTTAGTTGGACATGTTATGTCAGTTGTGATGAGTTACTAGTGTTGTAAATCTTGTTCTTTGGGTGCGGTTGCCGGGCCGGGACTCCTGGGGGGTTGAGCACAGCCTGGTGATTCCTGATTGTATCTTGGGGGTTGTTAAGTGTTTATCTGTTTGTTCGTGTTCTTGTTTTGTCCTTGTCTTTATTGTCTTAGCACATCATCTTGGTCTTGGTTGGTCCGGTGTCGGGTCGGGACACCCCAACTAAATTTGTTGTTTTATGGGAATACGAGATATTGTCAAGGGTAGTTTGTTTGGTGCATAAGTGCAAAAATACGTTGTCATTTTATGCGGAGTCTAGAGATTGACAGAGTAACTTGTAACCAGCTGTATTGTTGTAAAATTGTTATCTGGGCGAGTTGGACTATGAGCTGTTGATAGCCGGCTGCAGGGTGGAATGTAGTTGTTGTCGTTTGCGTAATCTGATAAACCCGTCCTTGTCTCATGTATCTGTTCTAGGTTGATATGTCAATTTCACGGTCGACATGGGTTGTGCATCAGCTGATTGAACTTGGTTATTAAATGGCCATGCCGCGTTCCCCTGTTAGGATTAATTAGGGTCCTCGGGTTTGGTTTTTGGGGGGGCTTTGCTGGAGGGATTGTGTTTTATGGTTTTACCTTTTAGCGTTTTATTGTTTTAAAGTTTTATCGGTATTTTAGCTCCTCTCCTTTCCTTTCGCCTTTCTATTGCTTTAGGCCGCGGCCGCTCACACACCCCGTATCTTCTACACTTACACACACCCACACACACCTTGCCCTTCCTTCTGGTGTCCTTTCGTTTTCAACTTCCACCTGGTTTTATCTTTTTATTGGTTTTTAGTCAGTCCCCGCTTTTCCTCCGGTGAGGGCAGTCCCAGTGTCGTCCAACCCGTTGGACTCCTTTTGTTGTGGGGGTGTGCCGTACCTAGGAAGTACGGCGAATTCTGAAAATTGGTTATATCGAATCGGGGGTGAGAGACTCCTTAATCTGTGTAGTTTGCGCCCGTGGACTCTCCCGCCATCTAGGAGACGTTACTGTAACTTCGGACTACGGTATCTTTCGTTCCCGCTGCTAGAGTGAGCCTACTGTACTTGGTCGTGGTTTGTAGTGCGCCTTTGGAAATCTGTCGGTCGGTTATCAGCTGTGCAGAGAGACCAGCTGTTGATTCCTGATCTGCTGTGTGGAGATATATCGGGTTGTTGGTTGGTCAGCTGTTGACGACACCACGTGTTGGTCTCAATTGTAGAGAGCTGGAAAAGTTTTGTGGTTTTCTTTTTTATGCCGGCGTTTTTTGAATTCATTATGTCTGGCTAAGGAAAAGTGTGCCAGGGGGTCTCTGGGGCCGGCGTCCGTGATCCTGTGAAGACCAAGATGTGATTTATGTGATATATGTGCGTAAGTATTAAGGAACTTGACAACACGTGCTCTTGCCCCATTGAACAGGTATGAAAAGTGAAAATTATTAACTTTTGCCGGGGATGCGCTTTGCGCTGCTTGTTTAAGTGTCAGGTGGGCCTGGCCGGTTCCAACCAAAAAAAAAGGGGAACAATAGTTTCTTAATTCTGGAGTTTTGTTACTTCACGGTACACTTGTAATCTAACATGCAGGTTTCTGCAGAACTTGAATAGCTTCTGATATTTCTCTCTAATGATGAGTAGCTTCGCCGCTGTTTGCGGTGACAGTGTATTTTATGTGCAAAACTCTTTTTTCCCACACAAAAAAAAACAAAAAAAAAAGAATACAAAAATAAAAACTTAAGAAAATGTGTTAGGAATTGTAGGAATTGGCCAAGGGGTTCATTTGGCCTAGTGAAGCAAAATTCAGTCGAGTTCCTTAATTGCTCTTTGAATGATTCAGTGTGATAATTGTCTTGTGTTGAATTGTCAAAGCATGTAATGTCCAGTACAATTTTTTTTCTATAATCTGTGTGGAACTTATATTGTGGCTGCCTTTTTATTGGAACTTGTAAATCTGATTATGAAAAGAGTTGCAGTCCACCTACAGTTGTAACAGTACATTACCTTGTGCTAGAACAGTAATTCAGAAGTATTCAACCTATTAAATATAAATGACTGAACTGTTGTACAAGAGGAAATTTTCAGTATATATATATTTATAATGTTTGTAGATGTATATGCTCATAATTTTATGCACCACATATTTTTACCTTCTGAGAGATATATGTAACTGATTAGCTGATAGGTTTTTTTATATAATTGTGCACTCTGAAATCTGTAAGCCTTGGTGCTACACCAGTTTATACACGTTTAGGGCAAGGTGAGCACATGCACTTGTGAGTTCCACACAAGTATATAATTATCTATCTTATGTTGCATGATACTTTATTGATTAGATGATTCTCCTTTCTAGCGTTTGATTTAGATTTCAGAGGGCGCATGTTGTTATGTAATATAATTGTTTAAATTGTTGTGGCTGTAATGATTGTTGTATGATAGAATTGCTTTTGAAATGGTTTATAAAGTTGTTTATATTATTGAAAGCTGCATGTCAATGGTGATTTGTATGCCATGTAAGAGATTTTAAATGTTTTATATATTTTATATAATTTTCATGGAATATTTCTTAAATATTAAATTTTAAATATTTTGAAATTTTAAATTCTGGATACCCTGTCATAGATTTTAAATATTTACATATTTTCTATAATTCTAATAGAATACTTTCGGTCTGGACACTATGAATCATTGTAAGAAAAACATGTAATATTTTGCGGATATTTTACAGATTTTATATATTTCTCATGGAATACTTTTAAATATTAAATTTTGAATGTTTTGAAATTTTAAATTTTGAATGTCATGTAATATAGTGAATATTTCACATACTTATATATTCTAATGGAATACCGTCACAGCCTGATTTTATGAAATTTCATTGTAACAAAACAAAATATGATAGCCTCAATAAACTTGCTATTTTTCGAAATTTTAAAATTGACGTCACCTCATTCGTCCAATTCCCCAATGGTTACCCAGCATGTGGACATTCTTCCACTAGGAGGCCTCTCCTAGTTCAAGTGAACAAGTGAGCCGGTCATCAAGGTAAGTTGTAGATTTTTTTTTGAAATTTTTTTTTGGATGTCAAACTTGGAAAGTTTAAAATTTTGTTGTGACGTCAGGGGTGATGAGCGGCTCACAAATGGTAGCAGAGCGTGGTCCTGGCCACCTCTGAACCGAAATTTGAAAATGGATGAGGTGACCTCCATATCTTAGTTGGACATGTTATGTCAGTTGTGATGAGTTACTAGTGTTGTAAATCTTGTTCTTTGGGTGCGGTTGCCGGGCCGGGACTCCTGGGGGGTTGAGCACAGCCTGGTGATTCCTGATTGTATCTTGGGGGTTGTTAAGTGTTTATCTGTTTGTTCGTGTTCTTGTTTTGTCCTTGTCTTTATTGTCTTAGCACATCATCTTGGTCTTGGTTGGTCCGGTGTCGGGTCGGGACACCCCAACTAAATTTGTTGTTTTATGGGAATACGAGATATTGTCAAGGGTAGTTTGTTTGGTGCATAAGTGCAAAAATACGTTTTCATTTTATGCGGAGTCTAGAGATTGACAGAGTAACTTGTAACCAGCTGTATTGTTGTAAAATTGTTATCTGGGCGAGTTGGACTATGAGCTGTTGATAGCCGGCTGCAGGGTGGATTGTAGTTGTTGTCGTTTGCGTAATCTGATAAACCCGTCCTTGTCTCATGTATCTGTTCTAGGTTGATATGTCAATTTCACGGTCGACCTGGGTTGTGCATCAGCTGATTGAACTTGGTTATTAAATGGCCATGCCGCGTTCCCCTGTTAGGATTAATTAGGGTCCTCGGGTTTGGTTTTCGGGGGGGCTTTGCTGGAGGGATTGTGTTTTATGGTTTTACCTTTTAGCGTTTTATTGTTTTAAAGTTTTATCGGTATTTTAGCTCCTCTCCTTTCCTTTCGCCTTTCTATTGCTTTAGGCCGCGGCCGCTCACACTCCCCGTATCTTCTACACTTACACACACCCACACACACCTTGCCCTTCCTTCTGGTGTCCTTTCGTTTTCAACTTCCACCTGGTTTTATCTTTTTATTGGTTTTTAGTCAGTCCCCGCTTTTCCTCCGGTGAGGGCAGTCCCAGTGTCGTCCAACCCGTTGGACTCCTTTTGTTGTGGGGGTGTGCCGTACCTAGGAAGTACGGCGAATTCTGAAAATTGGTTATATCGAATCGGGGGTGAGAGACTCCTTAATCTGTGTAGTTTGCGCCCGTGGACTCTCCCGCCATCTAGGAGACGTTACTGTAACTTCGGACTACGGTATCTTTCGTTCCCGCTGCTAGAGTGAGCCTACTGTACTTGGTCGTGGTTTGTAGTGCGCCTTTGGAAATCGGTCGGTCGGTTATCAGCTGTGCAGAGAGACCAGCTGTTGATTCCTGATCTGCTGTGTGGAGATATACCGGGTTGTTGGTTGGTCAGCTGTTGACGACACCACGTGTTGGTCTCAATTGTAGAGAGCTGGAAAAGTTTTGTGGTTTTCTTTTTTATGCCGGCGTTTTTTGAATTCATTATGTCTGGCTAAGGAAAAGTGTGCCAGGGGGTCTCTGGGGCCGGCGTCCGTGATCCTGTGAAGACAAAGATGTGATTTATGTGATATATGTGCGTAAGTATTAAGGAACTTGACAACACGTGCTCTTGCCCCATTGAACAGGTATGAAAAGTGAAAATTATTAACTTTTGCCGGGGATGCGCTTTGCGCTGCTTGTTTAAGTGTCAGGTGGGCCTGGCCGGTTCCAACCAAAAAAAAAGGGGAACAATAGTTTCTTAATTCTGGAGTTTTGTTACTTCACGGTACACTTGTAATCTAACATGCAGGTTTCTGCAGAACTTGAATAGCTTCTGATATTTCTCTCTAATGATGAGTAGCTTCGCCGCTGTTTGCGGTGACAGTGTATTTTATGTGCAAAACTCTTTTTTCCCACACAAAAAAAAACAAAAAAAAAAGAATACAAAAATAAAAACTTAAGAAAATGTGTTAGGAATTGTAGGAATTGGCCAAGGGGTTCATTTGGCCTAGTGAAGCAAAATTCAGTCGAGTTCCTTAATTGCTCTTTGAATGATTCAGTGTGATAATTGTCTTGTGTTGAATTGTCAAAGCATGTAATGTCCAGTACAATTTTTTTTCTATAATCTGTGTGGAACTTATATTGTGGCTGCCTTTTTATTGGAACTTGTAAATCTGATTATGAAAAGAGTTGCAGTCCACCTACAGTTGTAACAGTACATTACCTTGTGCTAGAACAGTAATTCAGAAGTATTCAACCTATTAAATATAAATGACTGAACTGTTGTACAAGAGGAAATTTTCAGTATATATATATTTATAATGTTTGTAGATGTATATGCTCATAATTTTATGCACCACATATTTTTACCTTCTGAGAGATATATGTAACTAATTAGCTGATAGGTTTTTTTATATAATTGTGCACTCTGAAATCTGTAAGCCTTGGTGCTACACCAGTTTATACACGTTTAGGGCAAGGTGAGCACATGCACTTGTGAGTTCCACACAAGTATATAATTATCTATCTTATGTTGCATGATACTTTATTGATTAGATGATTCTCCTTTCTAGCGTTTGATTTAGATTTCAGAGGGCGCATGTTGTTATGTAATATAATTGTTTAAATTGTTGTGGCTGTAATGATTGTTGTATGATAGAATTGCTTTTGAAATGGTTTATAAAGTTGTTTATATTATTGAAAGCTGCATGTCAATGGTGATTTGTATGCCATGTAAGAGATTTTAAATGTTTTATATATTTTATATAATTTTCATGGAATATTTCTTAAATATTAAATTTTAAATATTTTGAAATTTTAAATTCTGGATACCCTGTCGTAGATTTTAAATATTTACATATTTTCTATAATTCTAATAGAATACTTTCGGTCTGGACACTATGAATCATTGTAAGAAAAACATGTAATATTTTGCGGATATTTTACAGATTTTATATATTTCTCATGGAATACTTTTAAATATTAAATTTTGAATGTTTTGAAATTTTAAATTTTGAATGTCATGTAATATAGTGAATATTTCACATACTTATATATTCTAATGGAATACCGTCACAGCCTGATTTTATGAAATTTCATTGTAACAAAACAAAATATGATAGCCTCAATAAACTTGCTATTTTTCAAAATTTAAAAATTGAGGTCACCTCATTCGTCCAATTCCCCAATGGTTACCCAGCATGTGGACATTCTTCCACTAGGAGGCCTCTCCTAGTTCAAGTGAACAAGTGAGCCGGTCATCAAGGTAAGTTGTAGATTTTTTTTTTGAAATTTTTTTTGGATGTCAAACTTGGAAAGTTTAAAATTTTGTTGTGACGTCAGGGGTGATGAGCGGCTCACAAATGGTAGCAGAGCGTGGTCCTGGCCACCTCTGAACCGAAATTTGAAAATGGATGAGGTGACCTCCATATCTTAGTTGGACATGTTATGTCAGTTGTGATGTGTTACTAGTGTTGTAAATCTTGTTCTTTGGGTGCGGTTGCCGGGCCGGGACTCCTGGGGGGTTGAGCACAGCCTGGTGATTCCTGATTGTATCTTGGGGGTTGTTAAGTGTTTATCTGTTTGTTCGTGTTCTTGTTTTGTCCTTGTCTTTATTGTCTTAGCACATCATCTTGGTCTTGGTTGGTCCGGTGTCGGGTCGGGACACCCCAACTAAATTTGTTGTTTTATGGGAATACGAGATATTGTCAAGGGTAGTTTGTTTGGTGCATAAGTGCAAAAATACGTTGTCATTTTATGCGGAGTCTAGAGATTGACAGAGTAACTTGTAACCAGCTGTATTGTTGTAAAATTGTTATCTGGGCGAGTTGGACTATGAGCTGTTGATAGCCGGCTGCAGGGTGGAATGTAGTTGTTGTCGTTTGCGTAATCTGATAAACCCGTCCTTGTCTCATGTATCTGTTCTAGGTTGATATGTCAATTTCACGGTCGACCTGGGTTGTGCATCAGCTGATTGAACTTGGTTATTAAATGGCCATGCCGCGTTCCCCTGTTAGGATTAATTAGGGTCCTCGGGTTTGGTTGTCGGGGGGGCTTTGCTGGAGGGATTGTGTTTTATGGTTTTACCTTTTAGCGTTTTATTGTTTTAAAGTTTTATAGGTATTTTAGCTCCTCTCCTTTCCTTTCGTCTTTCTATTGCTTTAGGCCGCGGCCGCTCACACTCCCCGTATCTTCTACACTTACACACACCCACACACACCTTGCCCTTCCTTCTGGTGTCCTTTCGTTTTCAACTTCCACCTGGTTTTATCTTTTTATTGGTTTTTAGTCAGTCCCCGCTTTTCCTCCGGTGAGGGCAGTCCCAGTGTCGTCCAACCCGTTGGACTCCTTTTGTTGTGGGGGTGTGCCGTACCTAGGAAGTACGGCGAATTCTGAAAATTGGTTATATCGAATCGGGGGTGAGAGACTCCTTAATCTGTGTAGTTTGCGCCCGTGGACTCTCCCGCCATCTAGGAGACGTTACTGTAACTTCGGACTACGGTATCTTTCGTTCCCGCTGCTAGAGTGAGCCTACTGTACTTGGTCGTGGTTTGTAGTGCGCCTTTGGAAATCGGTCGGTCGGTTATCAGCTGTGCAGAGAGACCAGCTGTTGATTCCTGATCTGCTGTGTGGAGATATACCGGGTTGTTGGTTGGTCAGCTGTTGACGACACCACGTGTTGGTCTCAATTGTAGAGAGCTGGAAAAGTTTTGTGGTTTTCTTTTTTATGCCGGCGTTTTTTGAATTCATTATGTCTGGCTAAGGAAAAGTGTGCCAAGGGGGTCTCTGGGGCCGGCGTCCGTGATCCTGTGAAGACCAAGATGTGATATATGTGCGTAAGTATTAAGGAACTTGACAACACGTGCTCTTGCCCCATTGAACAGGTATGAAAAGTGAAAATTATTAACTTTTGCCGGGGATGCGCTTTGCGCTGCTTGTTTAAGTGTCAGGTGGGCCTGGCCGGTTCCAACCAAAAAAAAAGGGGAACAATAGTTTCTTAATTCTGGAGTTTTGTTACTTCACGGTACACTTGTAATCTAACATGCAGGTTTCTGCAGAACTTGAATAGCTTCTGATATTTCTCTCTAATGATGAGTAGCTTCGCCGCTGTTTGCGGTGACAGTGTATTTTATGTGCAAAACTCTTTTTTCCCACACAAAAAAAAAACAAAAAAAAAAGAATACAAAAATAAAAACTTAAGAAAATGTGTTAGGAATTGTAGGAATTGGCCAAGGGGTTCATTTGGCCTAGTGAAGCAAAATTCAGTCGAGTTCCTTAATTGCTCTTTGAATGATTCAGTGTGATAATTGTCTTGTGTTGAATTGTCAAAGCATGTAATGTCCAGTACAATTTTTTTTCTATAATCTGTGTGGAACTTATATTGTGGCTGCCTTTTTATTGGAACTTGTAAATCTGATTATGAAAAGAGTTGCAGTCCACCTACAGTTGTAACAGTACATTACCTTGTGCTAGAACAGTAATTCAGAAGTATTCAACCTATTAAATATAAATGACTGAACTGTTGTACAAGAGGAAATTTTCAGTATATATATATTTATAATGTTTGTAGATGTATATGCTCATAATTTTATGCACCACATATTTTTACCTTCTGAGAGATATATGTAACTGATTAGCTGATAGGTTTTTTTATATAATTGTGCACTCTGAAATCTGTAAGCCTTGGTGCTACACCAGTTTATACACGTTTAGGGCAAGGTGAGCACATTCACTTGTGAGTTCCACACAAGTATATAATTATCTATCTTATGTTGCATGATACTTTATTGATTAGATGATTCTCCTTTCTAGCGTTTGATTTAGATTTCAGAGGGCGCATGTTGTTATGTAATATAATTGTTTAAATTGTTGTGGCTGTAATGATTGTTGTATGATAGAATTGCTTTTGAAATGGTTTATAAAGTTGTTTATATTATTGAAAGCTGCATGTCAATGGTGATTTGTATGCCATGTAAGAGATTTTAAATGTTTTATATATTTTATATAATTTTCATGGAATATTTCTTAAATATTAAATTTTAAATATTTTGAAATTTTAAATTCTGGATACCCTGTCATAGATTTTAAATATTTACATATTTTCTATAATTCTAATAGAATACTTTCAGTCTGGACACTATGAATCATTGTAAGAAAAACATGTAATATTTTGCGGATATTTTACAGATTTTATATATTTCTCATGGAATACTTTTAAATATTAAATTTTGAATGTTTTGAAATTTTAAATTTTGAATGTCATGTAATATAGTGAATATTTCACATACTTATATATTCTAATGGAATACCGTCACAGCCTGATTTTATGAAATTTCATTGTAACAAAACAAAATATGATAGCCTCAATAAACTTGCTATTTTTCGAAATTTTAAAATTGAGGTCACCTCATTCGTCCAATTCCCCAATGGTTACCCAGCATGTGGACATTCTTCCACTAGGAGGCCTCTCCTAGTTCAAGTGAACAAGTGAGCCGGTCATCAAGGTAAGTTGTAGATTTTTTTTTGAAATTTTTTTTTGGATGTCAAACTTGGAAAGTTTAAAATTTTGTTGTGACGTCAGGGGTGATGAGCGGCTCACAAATGGTAGCAGAGCGTGGTCCTGGCCACCTCTGAACCGAAATTTGAAAATGGATGAGGTGACCTCCATATCTTAGTTGGACATGTTATGTCAGTTGTGATGTGTTACTAGTGCTGTAAATCTTGTTCTTTGGGTGCGGTTGCCGGGCCGGGACTCCTGGGGGGTTGAGCACAGCCTGGTGATTCCTGATTGTATCTTGGGGGTTGTTAAGTGTTTATCTGCTTGTTCGTGTTCTTGTTTTGTCCTTGTCTTTATTGTCTTAGCACATCATCTTGGTCTTGGTTGGTCCGGTGTCTGGTCGGGACACCCCAACTAAATTTGTTGTTTTATGGGAATACGAGATATTGTCAAGGGTAGTTTGTTTGGTGCATAAGTGCAAAAATACGTTGTCATTTTATGCGGAGTCTAGAGATTGACAGAGTAACTTGTAACCAGCTGTATTGTTGTAAAATTGTTATCTGGGCGAGTTGGACTATGAGCTGTTGATAGCCGGCTGCAGGGTGGAATGTAGTTGTTGTCGTTTGCGTAATCTGATAAACCCGTCCTTGTCTCATGTATCTGTTCTAGGTTGATATGTCAATTTCACGGTCGACCTGGGTTGTGCATCAGCTGATTGAACTTGGTTATTAAATGGCCATGCTGCGTTCCCCTGTTAGGATTAATTAGGGTCCTCGGGTTTGGTTGTCGGGGGGGCTTTGCTGGAGGGATTGTGTTTTATGGTTTTACCTTTTAGCGTTTTATTGTTTTAAAGTTTTATCGGTATTTTAGCTCCTCTCCTTTCCTTTCGTCTTTCTATTGCTTTAGGCCGCGGCCGCTCACACTCCCCGTATCTTCTACACTTACACACACCCACACACACCTTGCCCTTCCTTCTGGTGTCCTTTCGTTTTCAACTTCCACCTGGTTTTATCTTTTTATTGGTTTTTAGTCAGTCCCCGCTTTTCCTCCGGTGAGGGCAGTCCCAGTGTCGTCCAACCCGTTGGACTCCTTTTGTTGTGGGGGTGTGCCGTACCTAGGAAGTACGGCGAATTCTGAAAATTGGTTATATCGAATCGGGGGTGAGAGACTCCTTAATCTGTGTAGTTTGCGCCCGTGGACTCTCCCGCCATCTAGGAGACGTTACTGTAACTTCGGACTACGGTATCTTTCGTTCCCGCTGCTAGAGTGAGCCTACTGTACTTGGTCGTGGTTTGTAGTGCGCCTTTGGAAATCGGTCGGTCGGTTATCAGCTGTGCAGAGAGACCAGCTGTTGATTCCTGATCTGCTGTGTGGAGATATACCGGGTTGTTGGTTGGTCAGCTGTTGACGACACCACGTGTTGGTCTCAATTGTAGAGAGCTGGAAAAGTTTTGTGGTTTTCTTTTTTATGCCGGCGTTTTTTGAATTCATTATGTCTGGCTAAGGAAAAGTGTGCCAAGGGGGTCTCTGGGGCCGGCGTCCGTGATCCTGTGAAGACCAAGATGTGATATATGTGCGTAAGTATTAAGGAACTTGACAACACGTGCTCTTGCCCCATTGAACAGGTATGAAAAGTGAAAATTATTAACTTTTGCCGGGGATGCGCTTTGCGCTGCTTGTTTAAGTGTCAGGTGGGCCTGGCCGGTTCCAACCAAAAAAAAAGGGGAACAATAGTTTCTTAATTCTGGAGTTTTGTTACTTCACGGTACACTTGTAATCTAACATGCAGGTTTCTGCAGAACTTGAATAGCTTCTGATATTTCTCTCTAATGATGAGTAGCTTCGCCGCTGTTTGCGGTGACAGTGTATTTTATGTGCAAAACTCTTTTTTCCCACACAAAAAACAAAACAAAAAAAAAAGAATACAAAAATAAAAACTTAAGAAAATGTGTTAGGAATTGGCCAAGGGGTTCATTTGGCCTAGTGAAGCAAAATTCAGTCGAGTTCCTTAATTGCTCTTTGAATGATTCAGTGTGATAATTGTCTTGTGTTGAATTGTCAAAGCATGTAATGTCCAGTACAATTTTTTTTCTATAATCTGTGTGGAACTTATATTGTGGCTGCCTTTTTATTGGAACTTGTAAATCTGATTATGAAAAGAGTTGCAGTCCACCTACAGTTGTAACAGTACATTACCTTGTGCTAGAACAGTAATTCAGAAGTATTCAACCTATTAAATATAAATGACTGAACTGTTGTACAAGAGGAAATTTTCAGTATATATATATTTATAATGTTTGTAGATGTATATGCTCATAATTTTATGCACCACATATTTTTACCTTCTGAGAGATATATGTAACTGATTAGCTGATAGGTTTTTTTATATAATTGTGCACTCTGAAATCTGTAAGCCTTGGTGCTACACCAGTTTATACACGTTTAGGGCAAGGTGAGCACATGCACTTGTGAGTTCCACACAAGTATATAATTATCTATCTTATGTTGCATGATACTTTATTGATTAGATGATTCTCCTTTCTAGCGTTTGATTTAGATTTCAGAGGGCGCGTGTTGTTATGTAATATAATTGTTTAAATTATTGTGGCTGTAATGATTGTTGTATGATAGAATTGCTTTTGAAATGGTTTATAAAGTTGTTTATATTATTGAAAGCTGCATGTCAATGGTGATTTGTATGCCATGTAAGAGATTTTAAATGTTTTATATATTTTATATAATTTTCATGGAATATTTCTTAAATATTAAATTTTAAATATTTTGAAATTTTAAATTCTGGATACCCTGTCATAGATTTTAAATATTTACATATTTTCTATAATTCTAATAGAATACTTTCAGTCTGGACACTATGAATCATTGTAAGAAAAACATGTAATATTTTGCGGATATTTTACAGATTTTATATATTTCTCATGGAATACTTTTAAATATTAAATTTTGAATGTTTTGAAATTTTAAATTTTGAATGTCATGTAATATAGTGAATATTTCACATACTTATATATTCTAATGGAATACCGTCACAGCCTGATTTTATGAAATTTCATTGTAACAAAACAAAATATGATAGCCTCAATAAACTTGCTATTTTTCGAAGTTTTAAAATTGAGGTCACCTCATTCGTCCAATTCCCCAATGGTTACCCAGCATGTGGACATTCTTCCACTAGGAGGCCTCTCCTAGTTCAAGTGAACAAGTGAGCCGGTCATCAAGGTAAGTTGTAGATTTTTTTTTGAAATTTTTTTTTGGATGTCAAACTTGGAAAGTTTAAAATTTTGTTGTGACGTCAGGGGTGATGAGCGGCTCACAAATGGTAGCAGAGCGTGGTCCTGGCCACCTCTGAACCGAAATTTGAAAATGGATGAGGTGACCTCCATATCTTAGTTGGACATGTTATGTCAGTTGTGATGTGTTACTAGTGTTGTAAATCTTGTTCTTTGGGTGCGGTTGCCGGGCCGGGACTCCTGGGGGGTTGAGCACAGCCTGGTGATTCCTGATTGTATCTTGGGGGTTGTTAAGTGTTTATCTGTTTGTTCGTGTTCTTGTTTTGTCCTTGTCTTTATTGTCTTAGCACATCATCTTGGTCTTGGTTGGTCCGGTGTCGGGTCGGGACACCCCAACTAAATTTGTTGTTTTATGGGAATACGAGATATTGTCAAGGGTAGTTTGTTTGGTGCATAAGTGCAAAAATACGTTGTCATTTTATGCGGAGTCTAGAGATTGACAGAGTAACTTGTAACCAGCTGTATTGTTGTAAAATTGTTATCTGGGTGAGTTGGACTATGAGCTGTTGATAGCCGGCTGCAGGGTGGAATGTAGTTGTTGTCGTTTGCGTAATCTGATAAACCCGTCCTTGTCTCATGTATCTGTTCTAGGTTGATATGTCAATTTCACGGTCGACCTGGGTTGTGCATCAGCTGATTGAACTTGGTTATTAAATGGCCATGCCGCGTTCCCCTGTTAGGATTAATTAGGGTCCTCGGGTTTGGTTGTCGGGGGGGCTTTGCTGGAGGGATTGTGTTTTATGGTTTTACCTTTTAGCGTTTTATTGTTTTAAAGTTTTATCGGTATTTTAGCTCCTCTCCTTTCCTTTCGTCTTTCTATTGCTTTAGGCCGCGGCCGCTCACACTCCCCGTATCTTCTACACTTACACACACCCACACACACCTTGCCCTTCCTTCTGGTGTCCTTTCGTTTTCAACTTCCACCTGGTTTTATCTTTTTATTGGCTTTTAGTCAGTCCCCGCTTTTCCTCCGGTGAGGGCAGTCCCAGTGTTGTCCAACCCGTTGGACTCCTTTTGTTGTGGGGGTGTGCCGTACCTAGGAAGTACGGCGAATTCTGAAAATTGGTTATATCGAATCGGGGGTGAGAGACTCCTTAATCTGTGTAGTTTGCGCCCGTGGACTCTCCCGCCATCTAGGAGACGTTACTGTAACTTCGGACTACGGTATCTTTCGTTCCCGCTGCTAGAGTGAGCCTACTGTACTTGGTCGTGGTTTGTAGTGCGCCTTTGGAAATCGGTCGGTCGGTTATCAGC
This sequence comes from Magicicada septendecula, assembly GCA_034769895.1. Taxonomy (NCBI): domain Eukaryota; kingdom Metazoa; phylum Arthropoda; class Insecta; order Hemiptera; family Cicadidae; genus Magicicada; species Magicicada septendecula. The sequence continues at coordinate 1,217,166,646 of CM068367.1, forward strand.
TGTGCAGAGATACCAGCTGTTGATTCCTGATCTGCTGTGTGGAGATATACCGGGTTGTTGGTTGGTCAGCTGTTGACGACACCACGTGTTGGTCTCAATTGTAGAGAGCTGGAAAAGTTTTGTGGTTTTCTTTTTTATGCCGGCGTTTTTTGAATTCATTATGTCTGGCTAAGGAAAAGTGTGCCAAGGGGGTCTCTGGGGCCGGCGTCCGTGATCCTGTGAAGACCAAGATGTGATATATGTGCGTAAGTATTAAGGAACTTGACAACACGTGCTCTTGCCCCATTGAACAGGTATGAAAAGTGAAAATTATTAACTTTTGCCGGGGATGCGCTTTGCGCTGCTTGTTTAAGTGTCAGGTGGGCCTGGCCGGTTCCAACCAAAAAAAAAGGGGAACAATAGTTTCTTAATTCTGGAGTTTTGTTACTTCACGGTACACTTGTAATCTAACATGCAGGTTTCTGCAGAACTTGAATAGCTTCTGATATTTCTCTCTAATGATGAGTAGCTTCGCCGCTATTTGCGGTGACAGTGTATTTTATGTGCAAAACTCTTTTTTCCCACACACAAAAAAAACAAAAAAAAAAAGAATACAAAAATAAAAACTTAAGAAAATGTGTTAGGAATTGTAGGAATTGGCCAAGGGGTTCATTTGGCCTAGTGAAGCAAAATTCAGTCGAGTTCCTTAATTGCTCTTTGAATGATTCAGTGTGATAATTGTCTTGTGTTGAATTGTCAAAGCATGTAATGTCCAGTACAATTTTTTTCTATAATCTGTGTGGAACTTATATTGTGGCTGCCTTTTTATTGGAACTTGTAAATCTGATTATGAAAAGAGTTGCAGTCCACCTACAGTTGTAACAGTACATTACCTTGTGCTAGAACAGTAATTCAGAAGTATTCAACCTATTAAATATAAATGACTGAACTGTTGTACAAGAGGAAATTTTCACTATATATATATTAATAATGTTTGTAGATGTATATGCTCATAATTTTATGCACCACATATTTTTACCTTCTGAGAGATATATGTAACTGATTAGCTGATAGGTTTTTTTATATAATCGTGCACTCTGAAATCTGTAAGCCTTGGTGCTACACCAGTTTATACAAGTTTAGGGCAAGGTGAGCACATGCACTTGTGAGTTCCACACAAGTATATAATTATCTATCTTATGTTGCATGATACTTTATTGATTAGATGATTCTCCTTTCTAGCGTTTGATTTAGATTTCAGAGGGCGCATGTTGTTATGTAATATAATTGTTTAAATTGTTGTGGCTGTAATGATTGTTGTATGATAGAATTGCTTTTGAAATGGTTTATAAAGTTGTTTATATTATTGAAAGCTGCATGTCAATGGTGATTTGTATGCCATGTAAGAGATTTTAAATGTTTTATATATTTTATATAATTTTCATGGAATATTTCTTAAATATTAAATTTTAAATATTTTGAAATTTTAAATTCTGGATACCCTGTCATAGATTTTAAATATTTACATATTTTCTATAATTCTAATAGAATACTTTCAGTCTGGACACTATGAATCATTGTAAGAAAAACATGTAATATTTTGCGGATATTTTACAGATTTTATATATTTCTCATGGAATACTTTTAAATATTAAATTTTGAATGTTTTGAAATTTTAAATTTTGAATGTCATGTAATATAGTGAATATTTTACATACTTATATATTCTAATGGAATACCATCACAGCCTGATTTTATGAAATTTCATTGTAACAAAACAAAATATGATAGCCTCAATAAACTTGTTATTTTTCAAAATTTTAAAATTGAGGTCACCTCATTCGTCCAATTCCCCAATGGTTACCCAACATGTGGACATTCTTCCACTAGGAGGCCTCTCCTAGTTCAAGTGAACAAGTGAGCCGGTCATCAAGGTAAGTTGTAGATTTTTTTTTGAAATTTTTTTTTGGATGTCAAACTTGGAAAGTTTAAAATTTTGTTGTGACGTCAGGGGTGATGAGCGGCTCAACGTATGTGTTTTTTTTTTTTTTGATGTACTCTCCTCTTCTTATCACATTGATGATGCTTTCATTATAGTTCTTCCTTCTCCTGCGTTGGCTTGCTTCGTCATTATTTGTATGTGGATACACACTTGGCTTTAATACTTTAGGTATTTTTTCTCATTTTGACTCAGACATGTTCGTGGTATATTCTTATTCAATGTATTGGATATTATTTATGTGTAACTACAATTTTGTTACGTTACACTGTTTATTATAATATACCTGCTACGTACCTTTCTATTCCTCCCCTCTGATTATTTATTTAATGTGCCAATTTCTTATATATCTTAGTTTAGTAGATATAGTGATATAGTTAATTATGACTACCTTATCTCTCTATTTAATCTAAAGGTGTTTGTGTGAGTGAAACTATGTATGTAGGGTGTTATTCGAAAATTCCGCTCAAGCCTATTCTGCTTTGAAGAGAATGAGAGAAATTTTGTATGGAATTCTCCTCTCTTTAATACCTGAGAAGTCCGCAACTAGCGCTGTAGTTTTCTGACAAGGGAATTTTGGAGGTTAACCCACCGCGTACGGTGATTATTGGTTATACTCTCTGTTTTATTTCTTATTAACACTCCATTAAATCATACATAAATGAGAAGATATTGAAATTATGCAATGATTCTTTATTAATTCTGATATTTAATATCCAATAAGATTGTGCTTACTTGAGATACGAAAAGGCTATAAGTCTGAATTAATCGATTATCGATCGGTACAAGGTTTTATATTAAATTCAGTTATGGTTTTTTATAATTATTTTAAATACAGGGCGTGAAGGTTCTTTCAACTGTTGGGAAGATCAGAAAATACATAAATAGGAATACAAGGTATTACAATATAAAGTTTTATTTTATTAAATATTATTTAAGTAATTAAAGTTTTACCGTCCGCTGGACATCGCAGCTCGAGGAGGCTGTTCACGTCTAACCTCTTTAGTGGTAGTTCAGTAGCGAATGCAGATGAGATGATCTTCTTCCATTTTGTCTCCAAAGTTGTAATAAAAGTGGAATCCTTGGTCCTTGGGTGTTGGAGAATTATCGCTCCTTTTGTTCACCAATGTCCAAGTTTGTGGTAATGTGCTTCGACGAACTCCGAATCCAAATACGTTTTTCTGTTGGAAGGTGTAAATTGCAAGTTCCAATGTAATTTGGTGGTTATTTTAGTTTCATTTGTTTTAGAGGATTAAATCTTTATGCAGGTAGTTATTTATCTGGTTTTATTACTTCATTAATTTAACATTCTGTTCATGATCCGAAATTGGGCAATCCAAGTTCTTTCTTTAGTTTTCGTTACTTATTATCGTTTTACACTATACAATTAGACAATTTGGTTAATGGTTATTTGACCCAAACTATTGCAATTTGTCATTCATTTATTGTAACGTTTAATGTATTTAGTATTCCAAATTAATCCAGTTTTCTATTGAGCCTCTCTCTTAGTTAAACTCCTCTCGTTCATGTTATAAAATTCAATAATCAAATCAACAAATTATATCCATCTTGTCGTCCCTAGCAAACAACCTTTTTTTTTTATTCTTATTCGATATTGTGTTATTTTGTAATTATTTCATATATTCTTCCACTCATCAAAATAATTCCTTACTAAACTTCCATTATATCAGAATATAATCTTATTTATAGTTTGTTTACTAATTCATATATATTTTGCCGGTTTTTTACTCTTAGTCTGTTTCTTTTAATACCGTAAGTATTATTTTTCCGTTACCAAACATTATCTATCGGTATCATTGCACTATGGTATTACCATAATTTGTTTAGTTTGAGTTTGTTTATTATTTATTATTAATTATTATTAGATTCTACTAACTCATTGAATTATATTTAGTATTTGTTACTAATTTCTTTACCTAACCTTTCTGATCTGATTTATTATATAATGTTATTGGCTGTTAGGCCTACTATTGTACCTTGGTCTACTTCTGAATTTAACTTAACAATTATAGCCTTTTTATCCAAGTTTACAATTATAATCAACTTTTATCTACATACATGTGTACAAATAATTATCTTTATAATAACTAACAACAACTTTATCTTGACCTATAGATAACACATAAAAATGAAATTAATTAATACTCATTAACTGAGTTCAACCACAGTTCTACAACAGTAAATGAATAATCCATATTACTTAATTACTTGATATTCTATCAACAAGAAAACTTTCATATGATAACACAAACTATAACATCACAGTTATGATAACAACATAACATCATACAATTCATAACAAGTATTTTTTTTTGTAACTCAGGTCATACACTATTTACTTATTCTTATCTATTTTAAAAACATCAATTACTCTGGAATAGTCAATATTAGTTTTTTCTTTTTTACAATATTTGTCAATTTTTTTATTTACCTCCCACTGAACCTTGAGATTTATCACTATTATCTTTATTACATGCTTATCTTTTATTATTATTATTACCTTGCATTCTTATTACTTTTATACAATGATGAATTTATTTTCTGACCTTTTTATTAGTGTGGAAAATTAAAATATTTACTTCCCTATTCTATTTTTTAATATTTTATTTATGTAACGTCGAGGACCGCATTTCTGTTACGTTACAATATGCATTAAGCATGCGGTTCTTTGGGACTCAATTTCAATATGGCAACAAATTGCATCATGTTCTGCTTCCACATACAATAATGCTGACTTTTTTCAGGCATCTCTAAAGCACCAAGTCGTGCTTGTCTTACAGCTTGCACTTGTAATCACGCAGATTACATGCTTGTGTCTCAGATTATTGAGACAGACTTTCATAAGTTTCTTCTGCCATCTATGATAAATTAGATTTACATTTTTCAGCCACAGTTAAAAAAAAATCAGTAGCACTGTGCTAAACCAATGCCACAACAGATAAAATTCCAAACAACAGCAAACCCAACAATTCCAAAATAAAATCACATTACGATGAGGACATTATGCTCTAACATCAGCCAATTTAACAAAACAGAATTCATTTTGTGGAACTTTATTGAATTAAAAAAAAAATATGGTTCTCTCTATTTTGGACATCTAATGACCGCGAAAAACAACTCTGTGCATTCTTTCTCATTTGTGTTTCCCACTTCTGTTTGTTTTCAGTAACTGTATTCTGTATTTGTAGAAAGAAAACTTAATTATCCTGCTTGAATTTATCCGTATTAAATTGTATTCAAATTAAAGATTTTTCAGGTATTTTTTAATTTACTGGTTTTAAAAGAAAAGTTTGGATATCAATAGGATTGGAAACCAAAAAACAAACAATTGTTTGTTTGTGGGGTAATTTATGACCTGGCATGACGTTGTTAGAGCACTATAAATAAAAAGGAGAAGAAAACGGACAATGGGCAAAACATGGAAATAGAGAAATCTTTCAGTGTGGATGATAACGACAACATAGATGCTGAACTGCAAGAGTTGCAAGATACAATCACTGAGAGAAACTAGTAGACGAAACAGATGATTTGACAACGGATGATGTAAACAAGTGGCTGGTGGGTGACAAAGATGGAAAAACCCAGTTTATGAGAGACGAAATAGTTGATATGATGACCAGAGAAGAGGAGGAGGAAGAAGAAGTAGAAGCAGCGACAGCTGTTTATACAGTAGGCCATGATATGGCAGTGGATGCCTTCACACCTTCCATTAAGTGGGCAGAAGAAAATGGCGTGTCTGCTTGTGAAATTCTCGTGTCGAAAAAACTGTAAGAAAAAGCGTGATAAGTGTCGTTTCAAGCCAAGGAACAGAAGAAAACTGACAGCTTTTTCATTCCAATGGAATAGTACTATAAATGCCTATAGTACTAATTCAGAACTGCCCTGAATTAGTTCTGTGAGTTTCATTTTTTCCTACGTTTGACTAAATTATAAACAAAACTAATTTGTGTAATTTTAAGAAAAAGTAGAAGATAATTTACTGTATTTTTAATCCGATGTTTTAATCAGGTGTAAGTTTTATCATTTTTTTACCATTGTGTACAATCTACCTTTTGTCATTTATAATGCGCGCATATTTATATCTTTTTGTGTCTAGCTGGCGTCTCGTATGGCGTCATTGAGTGCATCTTATATTTAATGAGCCTGTAATGTTTTAAAAAATAAAGAGCCTTTTAGTGATGGTGGAGGTCTTCATTGTCATAAAAGACAAAGTTATTGAATAAAATGTTTTTAGTGGTAGTACGTTCTTACTATCGGATGATGTTTCTGGTGTATTTGTAATTTTGTATTATATGGTTGTATATTCTATTCAATGTTTATGTTGATTTTTAACATATTTATAATAACTGTACTGTACATATGCCTGAAAATTGTGAGTAGTGTATGTTTAAAAAGAAAGACACTTTAAAAAAAATTTTTTTTCATAATGTTAGATATTATATGATATATTAGATAGTTAGTTATATTGTTATTACATTGTTTTACGCGTGAGTTACAGATTTAACATTTTTGTTAATAAGTTTACTTATGTAGTGTTGTGTTTGATGAATCTGAAAACTTTCCAAATTCCAGTGGTCAAGGTGGGTAGATACGTTACGATTTTTAATTCTTTGTTTTTAGGTGAACATATCATATAGAGTCAAAAATGGAGAGTTCTGGATACAAAAGTATACTGATGTTTCCTCTGTTAGAAATATGACTGTTCAACTCGAAGAAGAAATAGCAAATGCTGAACTACTAGAAGCTCCTGGACTCAAATCAAAGTGTGCAGCGAAATATGCAAATGAGTGGTTTGTAGCTTAAAACTTCTTATATGCTCTGTGTCTTCTGAATGTGTATGGCTAGTAACAACAGTAACATCAGTTATTGATCAAGTGTAATTCTATTCAGCTGTGAGTGTTGTAAAGCTGTATCTGTATGACAAGATTTTATCTTTTTATATGTTATTAAGATCAGTTATGTTTGAATTATATATTTCCTTATTACTAGATTGATGTCATTGAGTCAAAATTCTAAATTATACTGAAATTTATTTATGCTAATATAAAAGCATTGTAGGCACTGTCAAGTGTAAGAGGATCACAAGATATACTTTATAACATTCTCTCTTAGATCTAACAAACTTGTGAACAATAGTTTGTACTTTTTTTGTTGTTGCTTATCTACACAGAAACTTTTGTAAGTTTGTATGACTATAGTTTTTACTTTCTGAGTTGCCAGACATGCACTTTATAAGTTTTTATAATGGTTCGTTAAGCTTTAGACACAGTGGCGTAATTCTGTTTTTACTATTTCAGACTGAAATATGTTGTTATATTCACTATGTTAGTTCAGTGAATATTGTTGTAGCTCAGTAAGTGAATAGGTTTTCAGGCCTCTCCTACAATTGTGTCATGTATAAACCAACAGACCAACATGTATAACCTGCCATTGTTATGGGATCATAATAATACATTATATACCATTCCTGTTATGTATACCTATCTCATGTGCATACAGTTTTGCAGTACAGTTCTCTCTTTTTAGAGAGTACTTTAGTTTCACATGATTTTCAGTGTGGTGCTTATTTTGTTGGCTGATGTGTTGTCCATATGATGGCATTTTCTGTGGAATATGAGTGCAAGGCATGTCCATAAAAACCAAACTTTTTCAATAAAGAGTTTTATGCTTACCTTAGAAGTCTTTGTCACCTTTAAAGTAACAGAAAACAGTACATTTCGAATACATTTCCCACAACATTTCTTCCATCCTTTGAAACACAACTGGGATTCCACATTCAGAACACTGCACAATTTTGCTAGCAAATCCTCCTTTATTAAGTCAAACTGAAAACATCGGACTTTCAACTTTATTTTTAATTTGGGCAATGAAAAGAATCCGCTGGTGTTACATCAGGCAAATAAGGAGGATTTGGAATTACTGGTGTTGTGAAGGAATGGAATTTGAAATAGGCCAGATCGCCACTCACACTTGACAGACGGCGTGTGAGAGCTATTCCACTTAAAACTGAAACGCTAAAAAAGACATAACTACTTACCAGAAGATGAAAAAACCAAACAAATGACATTAAGAACTAATTACATTGATTAAAATTTTCACCAGAAAACTTAATTTGCTTACTTCAGTTTCAATCTGTTTTTTAACTTAGAACACTCTCCACATTTTCCTCTAAATACAAAATCAAACAAAAAAGTAAAAATCTTCATCTCCATACCCCAGAGTTACACCAACACTTTGTTATTTTTATACTCTGTCACCGGACAAAAGACTTGTCACATGACAAATTGCGCCAATCGTACAACTCTTCATTATTTTGGTGACCTTAATAAGGGCTGTGTGGTGAAAATGCTGTGATGTTTGTTCTGCCCGAGCCGCGCTGAGAAGGTCGGCAGCTGCGCCTGCTGTTTGTGGCGTACTGGAGTCCTCCTCTTATTTCAGCATCGGTGTGTAGAGTCCGCTGCTGGCCCAGCGAAATCCATCGCTGGTGCGTTACAGGGCGAAGAATCACAAGAACGTCCATTCTGCTCTTCGGCTGTTCCTTCCGGCTGGCTCCACGTCGATGTTGTCCGATAGAGGAGAGGAGATGAAGTGTGTCCGATGTTGTGGCGGTGGAGTGCTCCAGAAAATTCTAGCGGCGCTCTTTTTATGCCCTGGCCGGGATTCCTGATTGGCTCGCTGCGTATTTGTCAGGTGTCATGCGCCACCAGATGTTCGTGGCGCTGGTACTGGAGAGCAGATGCTCGCCTCACTGCTGTCACAACTCATATACAATACTAGCTGTATACCCGTGCTTCGCTACAGTTTTTACTGAATAAACACATTGGTTCGGTGGTTTTTTTTTTTTTTTTAACCTTGGGTAACCAAGCACATTGTATAAATGTAATATTTACAAATTTTTAAAAGCATAAATGGGTGCTAATACTAAGTCTACTGAAATCGTTTTGTGAAACGAAATACGGCACTTATAAAACTTCCTTGTAGACAACGTTCTTTGTTTGACCCTGTGGCTGAAGGATAGTTAAACTCTCAGAAGAGCTAACTCGTGAGCAAGCAACATACAACTGGCCATGGGAGAAGCAGTCTTCCCTCAGATCAACACCGGCCATTTTCAAAGACTGCCCTTGTGATTTATTTATTGTCATAGCAAAGCAGAGCTTGACAGGGAACTGGAGTCTTTTAAACTGAAAATGGTAATCCGATGGAATTAAGGGAATGCGTGGAATGAAGACTGCTTCCCCCTGACCACATCCAGTGAATATTGTTGCTTCTATGACGTTGTTGTGCAACGATTTAATCTGCAGCCTAGTACCGTTACAAAGCTTAGGCGGTACCAGGTTTCATAGCAGCATTATTAGAGCTCCAACTTTAAGGCAAAGATTGTGCGGTGGAATGCCTGGAGGATTAAGCGTGTGCAAGAACTCTACTGGGTAATGGACCGCATCTTCTACTTCCACCACAGAGTCCACGGATTGGTACTGGACAATCTCAGTTGGCAGTTTTTCCAATAATGTGTTATTGATATTTGCAGCAGTGTCATTCTTTGGAGTAAGGATAGCTCTTTCTTTCAGCCAAGATACATCTTTCAAGTAAAAATTAGTTAAATCTGGGTAAATTTTTTCAGCCAACGTCAAGTCGCATACAACTTCACATAAGTCTTTTGTAATATTGACTTTGCCATTTTCTTCAGGTAGATTTCCATTACCGATCTGTAAAAGTAAACTTGAACATAGTTTTCTGCTCGCAGCTTACTCTGGTTGAATCTTCAGGGTGTCTACGACCCGGGAAACCCGGGAATATTCAGGGAATTAAGAATTTGTGGAATATTCAGGGAAAATCAGGGAATTTCTTTGTTAATCAGGGATTTTCCTCTTGTGCTACTCTCCGTAAACGTAGTAGCGATACTTTCGAATTTCGCGGGACGTAATCGATCGCTACTTGATTCCCGTAGTCAGCCAATGAACGCTCGTTCCCAGCGCGGGACTGAAGTATGCTATTTGATTGGTTCCCAGCGCGGATTGGTATTTGACCCAACCTTGCGCGGGTTGTCTGTTCAGTATTGTCAACTTAGTGGGTTTCCCGCTCAATCTTGCAGATTTAAGTTTTTGTTTAGCGGGGACGTTTTGGAAATTTAACAATGAAAGTGTAGGGATTTAATGGATTTCGACCTTCCATTGTTATTTATAGAATAAATAAAATTGTTATTTATATACAATATGGGAAGAATATTGTTATTTATATTGTGAATATAGAGTTTTATCGGAATTTCAACTATTTTCGCACGTTGAAAAGTTTTGAGTGTTGGCTACACTTTCGTGATTTCGCGCCGTAATAGTGTTTACATCTCATCATTTGTTGTTTACCGGTGCTTACTGTATGTGTTGCGTTCGCGCTTTTGAGCGTGCTATTGTGATTTGAAATTCTTGAAATCTGTTGGCGTTGTGCGCGAAATCTAAAGCAGAAGCTTTCCAATTAATTGCGTGCTCTTAATTCTTTAGTGGTGCGGATTAAAATGCTTTTAGTGTGATGTGCTTTCATTGTTAAAAACACGTGGGCATCCAAATTCGTGACTGTGCAAAGTCGTTTGAAAATTCCGTTTTATTATGGCGTGCAAAACTCATTTTCAGTCAGAGTGGTTGAATGACCCAAAGTTTAAATCATGGCTAGAAGCAGTGAAAGACAGCCCTTTTCGGGCGAGTTGTAGGTTATGTCGGTATGCGGCCGATAGAACGGCTAAGCGACTGGAATATTTGTGGCTCTAGAAAGGCAACAACTAGTCACCAAGAGCTGACAAGCGCGTCGAAGCCCGATTTGTTTACACATTCAGAATACTCGTTACAAATACAGCAGGCAGAAAAACGGGTATCGACCCATACGTGCGACGCCTCTTAGTACTGCTGTGCTGAATTTTGTAATACCAAGTGGATTCATTCAGTGGCATCCTCTATGGCCAAAACCTTTGTTTACTAGGTTCATCGATAATAACCAGTGAATCGGGAATATCTGACCACTGCGCTGACACGTTTGTGCGATTTAAAACTGCCCGATATATGTATGGCCTATATCCGTGAAATATATAAACTTACTGACCAGCACTATGGTCATCATCTGTCAGCCACTGGGCTCGACCCAGATGTCGCAATCCTGCCACGGGTGTAACGACGCAGCGCAACAATAGCATCCTCTCCAACCAAGACCTTCGTTTACTAGGTTCGTCGATAATAACTACTGCTGAATCGGGAGTATCTTACCACTGCGGCACAACATATCTGTATCACTCACAGTGAATTGAACAGTAATTAACAGGAATCTGTTGTACTACATCCGTTAATTGATTATTAACCCTATTAATTTAAAAAATTAATTACATTCAATTACAATAACGTTTAATTAACTTAGTTTTCAATCGAGTTGAATTTCAGAAATCAATTTGAAACAAACAAAATCTAATTCGAAACCTTACATTGGGGACACATGCGCACGCGCGCGCACACAGAGAGAGAGAGAGAGAGAGAGAGAGAGAGAGAGAGAGAGAGAGAGAGTGAGAGAGAGAGAGAAAGAGAGACAGACAGACAGACAGACAGACAGACAGACAGAGAGTTCTCAGCAGATCCACAACTGACTTACGATATGACACAAAGCTCGCTCGCTTCATGACAAGAGAGAATGAAATCATCATTGCGGTTATCACACGGAAGAATGCTAAGCTATATATTCGTGGAGGGGGGGGTCCTACCAGCGCGTCCACGCAAATATTGTCCATACGGACCCGACACAGAAAATGAAAATCGTTTCCAATTTCACACATTTACGAGTGCTAGATACGTATCTTACGTCTGTTAACCACTTTACTTTCGGCTATTGTGATTTACACGTAGCTTTCAAACTACTTTTGGACATATGTATGTATAATTACCGAATGACTTGGCTGAATTTTCGACAATTCGTTCAAATCGAGTTGGTCTCTCGCCCCACGCTAACTGCTTGAGGCCCCGCGGGTCAAGTCTTGCACATGCTGTTTAACGTGGTTCTGCGCTGTGCCGCCCTCCTTGGAGATCCTACGTAAGCGAGGCTCGCGTGATCTCCATTCCGAACCGATTGGCGGCCCTAATAAGGACCATTATCTACAGAACCGGCGCGTACGTCGTTCTGTCTACTTTTTCTTTGCGGCAGCCTTCTTTGGCGAGGCTTTCGGTTGTTTCTTCACCGCCGCCTTCTTGGGTTTCGGGCTCTTGGGCTTCTTTGTCGGCGGTTTGCTGACTTTTTTTGCTTTCGACGGAGTCTTCGGCTTCGCGGCGGACTTCTTCTTTTCGGAAGCGGCTTTCGCTTTCTTGGCGGCCGGCTTCTTCTTAGCCGCGGCTTTGGCGGTCTCCTTCTTCTCGGCCGGAGCGGCTTTCTTCACTCTGGCGGTTGTTTTGCCTCCCTCGCCCTTGGCGGCTAGCTTGAAAGAGCCGGATGCGCCTTATCCTTTCGGTTGGACTAGAGCGCCCGTTGCCACCGCCGATTTCAGATACTTTTTGATGAACGGAGCGAGTTTCTCCGCATCCGCCCCAGACATATCGGACTAACGACCCAGGCAGATCCCGTCGCAGGCGCTAAGACGGCGACCGCTGCACACACACACACTCCAAGTCGGCGACGGTTCCGTCGTCTATGACACCGTTTGCGGAAACGGTCCAAAAACGCTTTACAACAGACGCAAAGTGTACGCTGCCTACGCCCTATGCTGCAGAAAGCTTCATTCTAACATCCTCAACGTCGGTGAATTCTTCGACGTCGCCATTTCCCGTTATTTCACTACTACAAAATACCCACTTTGGCAACTCCATCGGCGGTATACAGTGTACAGTGACAGTGTTGACTGTTCGTTTTCGGAACTGCCGTTATGCACCCTGTTGCGTCATTTTTTGTTAAACACGTTTCTTATCTAATAATCAGTTATTTCTCAATTAAAAAAAAAAAAAACATCAATTACGCGCGTGAGGACAGTCTGACGCGACACAAGCGGCGTCGTTTTGTGGGAACTCGTCGAACATCGCTCCCTCCTCTCGCCTGACGAGTGCTTACTTATACACGCCGATACTGAGCATTCACAGCGCGACTTAAACCATTGTACGTTTGCGTTTTTCTTTTTTTCCGCTCTCTCTTCAGTCTAACTCATGCTGGACAGGTTAATTTTCTTTCAACGTTAGCCGATGGTTCCTGGTGCGTATCCTTCATCCATACTACCTAGGATGCAGCGATACCACTCACAAACGCCTTTTACTGTAACAGCGGGGCAGGAGGTAAAATATTTCTTTTCGCACGTGGGTAAGAGGCAGATTCTCATCTACGTCTATGTGCTACGCGTTTCGTCTACAATATCTTTTCACGCGCGGGTAGAGACACACTCATCTACGTCTCTGTTAAACACGCACAGACTACACGCCGCAATACTACAACACTAAGAGAGCGCACGATTTCAAATTTACACGCACGCGTCTGGTGACGAACGTCATCGACGGACATAACAAAAGCGGCCGCGTAGCACACAGGTAGGATGTATCATTTTATTTTTTTAATAGCTTTTAATGTTGTCAATCGATCTTCATCTATTATTGTTCATCTTCAAGGCAAATAACCAGTATTAATAAATATTCATGCCTTGTCATAAAATCGCTTACATATACTCCCGGCCACAGGCCACTTGTTCATGTTACTTTTGTCATTCTGAAAAATATGATTGTGAGAAATTGCCATGACATAAGCCTCTCATATGAATACATATTTTAAAATAAATGCAGTTTTGAGTGTTGATTCCTCTTGTAGCATATATGATGAGTGAAATGGAACACATTGGCACAGTTTGACCTTTGGTGGGAAAAAATTTAAAATGATTTTAAGCGAAGCCCTGAATATCCATAAATACGGTACCTAAATAACCTACTCTGCTCTGTTTTCAAATCTTCCATTCGTCTTGTCTTGGAACACTTTACTGCACAATGTAGCGGTCAATATCTGTAACAAAAGCTGAAAATGTTGAGCTTTTTTTCTTTAATCCATCTTTTGCGGGGTGCACTCAGTTTGGTGACATTCTCCATGGTTAGAAATAGGAGGGATTTGGGGGGGGGGAATTTGTCCTTAGCGTACTGACGCAGAATTTGCCTGGTGTTGAAAACAGAAAACCATCTTCGGGTTGGCCGAGGCAGGATTCGAACCTGCTACAACCTGCACGCTACAAGTCACACCTTAGCGCACTCAGCTAAATGTGTTCGGTGCAGTTGACCTTTAGTTGCTCACGACTACAATGTGGCTGATCGTGTGGTCATCAGTAGTCCACTCAAGTTCTTTGTTTTGTAAATGCGTTGTATTTTGGTCACTTATGTTACTCAGGGAATTTTCTTACTTATCCTGGAAAAATCAGGGAATATTCAGGGAATTCTTTTATGATGAGTTGGTAGACACCCTGAATATCTTATAAAGTTAAGCCTTTCTGTCTCTATCTTGGCATACATATCAACCAAAAACTGGTTGAAAAGACTACGATACAGCAATAGGTAACTTTCTTCACCTTGTCTTTCCATTATTCTGTAAGCGTAGAAGTCTGAAGCGGAAACTGTTTTCTTGAGAGATGCTTTAGATATTGGATCATATTGTGGAATATTGATAGAGTAGCCGTCTTCTCCACGGCAGAACATAAGAGGGCACTGGAGAGCGTCGTATGCACTATGAGTTTCGCTGATCCGTACCAACTTTGTGTCTCTGCTGTGAAGAATTATGTCTCTCTTTTCAAACTCCTGTCCCACAATAACCAAAGCTACCTCGCTTGTTGCTGGCGCGTTGTAACGACCCCTATGTTCAACTGCAGGCTTCCTGTCTGCATGAATAACAACTTTGAACTCCTGCCCCTCCAGAACATTTTCCATTGCGGTTTTAAAATCTTGTATGTAGGGATTGTTATCATGCAGACATTTTTGAAGTTGGCCAACTAACCAAGGCTTAACCATAGTAAAGAGGTTGGATCTGATTTCTGTTTCTTTTTCATCGTTTCCAACAAAATAAATTTGTAGAAAAGAGGGGTCTTGCTGGGGAGAAGGTAACAAACTTCCTATTCTATGGTAAACCTGCCCTTGGACCTTAAAAGTTGGCATGAAATTTCCTTCGTGCACCTCTTTAGCTCCAAATGAAGTCATTTGAAAACATCCGTTATACTTTCTGGTATTTGCTAAAAAATGCTGAGACTGACGGTGACTGTAAGTAAGAAGACTATGGAGCGGCTCAGGAAGCTGTTGAGTAGAAGGAAGACGAACCTTGCCATTGCTGCAGCATAAGCCAGGGCCCTCTTCTTTCCACTTTTTCGCATGGCACCGCTTGCATTCAATGTGGTGACCAAGAGAAACAACCTTGTCATTATTGTAGTCTGTACTACGGTCATATTTAAATCCTGATAAAGACTTTGTTTTCCATGGGATCAGTTGCCTCTTCTCAGTGTACCTTCGAACAGCTTCCTGATTAACTTCCGGATGTTTCTTTGAGTATCTAGAAACTGAACCCCTGTTAACATCAGGGTTTGCCTTGTTGTATCTTTTAACAACCTCTCTATGAACTTCAGGATTTTTGCTATTGTATTTTCTTACGGACTCCGTATTTTTGTGTCTTTTGATTCTGTCATTAACTCTTGAACGTCGATTTTTTCTTCTTTTCTTCCCAACACTCGAATCAACTGTAGCACTGATCTCTGAGGAATACGAAATTAGGTCAGTAGGGGCGTCACACAACGGTTCTGGATATCACGTTTAGCAGAGTTTAGCAAATAAATAAGTGGTATATCATCCTCGGATTAGTCTTGTGCAGTTTGCTCGACAACGAATTTTTCTAGGCTCTCAGTACCAAGCGAGGTGCAGATGGGACGGTTAACAACAGTAAGTGGTATATCATCGTCGGATTGGTCTTGGGCAGTTTGCTCGACGATTTTTTGTAGGCTCTCAGTACCAAGCGAGGTGCAGATGGGACGGTTAACAACAGTTGATGTATGAGGAGGAATGTATTGAGGACTAAGAGGTTCAAAGTGGGCATTCATCATGGGTCCAGAACACTTGAATCGCAATATGGGCTTTCCCTCCTCATACTCATCAGGCTGTACAATCATCTCACCATCACGATACACCACCAGATGGTAAGGGTATATTTCGGCAGCAGCCTGAATTTCACAGTGGGTAGCATATGTGGTGTACAGAAACATGTGAGCACGGTATTCAGCCAAACTTCTATAAATGTTACCACACGCCATCATTGTATGCTCCTCAAACCGTTGCCAGTTGTTACAAATGTACTGTACAACGCTTGTTCACACTTGAGACGCATGGGAGATAGTACCGTACATGAGGTAAGACAGGGAGTAAAAGAAGCACGACCCATCTGCACCCACAGGCACAATACGGTGAGGTACCATGATCCCATCAACTTCAATTTGTTCCATCATGTATTAGGGATATAGAATTTATATAAAAAGCAGAAAAGAAAGCCTATTTTAAACAAACTAAAACAAAATTATTCTCTTCTTAACAAAAACTGTAAGAGCAACAACGGCGGTAGAACAAAAACCTATTGAATAAAGTGGAACCTACATTGCAAAAATAAGAAAAATATTCAAACTTGACAAATAAACTAAAAAAATAAGATACAAACTAATAAAACAAACGTAAAAAGTAGAAAAGAAAGCCTATTTAAAACAAAATTATTCTCTTCTTAACAAAAACTGTAAGAGCAACAACGGCGGTAGAACAAAAACCTATTTAATAAAGTGGAATCTACACTGCAAAAATAAGAAAAATAGTCAAACTTGACAAATAAACTAAGAAATAAGATACAAACTAATAAAACAAATAGAAAAAGTAGAAAAGAAAGCTTATTTAAAACAAACTAAAACAAAATTATTCTCTTCTTAACAAAAACTGTAAGAGCACCAACGGCGGTAGAACAAAAACCTATTTAATAAAGTGGAATCTACACTGCAAAAATAAGAAAAATAGTCAAACTTGCAAACTTGACAAATAAACTAAAAAATAAGATACAAACTAATAAAAAATCAAGAATATCCAATGCTCAAACTAAAACTAACAAAATAATCGTCTTAAACAAAGTAGCAGGAGTGTGCAGTGGCAGTGTAGCGACTGAACTGAACTGAACAAAATCAGTGGCCTTTAGACTGAACCCCACGATGCAAGTGTGTCTGAGTTGTGTCCAGACCAGACTAAACATAACAACTCTTTATGGACTACATTGCAACGTAAACAAATATGTTACATAAATTGTGTGATAGTACTTCTGGGAACACGTTCTTATCACAGGAATGCATAAAATTCATGTGTTCATAAGTAATTAATATTTATTGAAGACAATAGTTAATATATCATATAATATTGTTTTCTACCGACAAATGTTTTCTATATATTTATTACGCTCCTTTTACAACTTTTAATCAATTTACTCGGAAATATTTTCTCTGTAGGCCCTGTTGTTCTTAAGATACAGTGATGACTAAGTGAGTAAGTGGTATTTAGCAAATATATTATAGATTTCTTTAGGGTAGTTTTAATTAAAATTATTTAAGATTGACCTTTGTGTTCTTTAAAAGAGGGTTAAGTTAACTTGTAGAACAAATTTCATGTTTCTATCTCATCTAGAAGCTGCCTAACAGTTGTCACGTTTTAACAGTCATGTATTTCTTATGAGAATATTCGGTCACTTTGACCCCTCCAAAACCCCCCTAAAATTTTGAATTTTGTCAAACCCCGTCTTATTGCACATCTACAATGTCTAGTGAATATCTATGTAAAGTTTCATCTTTCTAGGCCTTGTCATTGTTGAGATACAGTGATGAGTCAGTGAGTGGGCTTTGGCAAATATATTATAGAAGATTATATATAAAGCACCTTTATTTTCTCGCCCACATTTACTCTCTCTCTCCCCTCTCCCGCACATATCCACACGCTCACACCACGGCCTGCTTAATACACATTTTCCACTGCCTTTTTGGGTTTATACTGGTATGGGTCATGTACCATTACATTGTCTTATTCTTCACCAGATAGCGTTGTTTGCATGGGCACATTGTCAGCAGGTGCACTGGGTCTTGGTTTGACTTCCAAGCATTTGCCCTTTTTTTCTTACAACCTCACAAAAACGTTTCATTTATTCAAGATAATGTTCCTTGTTCATTGTTGAACCTTGTGGAAAAAAAATTATTGTGAAGAGCTCCCTCGGAATCTAAGAAACCTGTCAACATGACTTAATGTTTGACTGAAATTGTATTGCTTTTTGTGGTCACGAGGAACTTTTCGACACCCACTGTGTACATGTATGCAATATTGTATGCATACTCATGTCTCATGTCCAGTAATGATGTTTTTTAAGAGTTCTTATTCCAGTTAGCTCGATTCACAAAGATGAACTCAGATCTGTTATTGATAGTCATTCAAAAGCCGAGTAACAAATTTGGTTGCAATGTGAGTCATACTTAAATGTTGTGTAATCATTTTGTATGCTTACTTCTTCAGCTGCTAGCTAACAGTTAACAGATCGTTAAACAAACATTTTCATAACTTTCCCAAGAATTTCATCAGTTTTGGACGTTGAAAGTTGGCCTGAACAAAGATTATTAGCAGTTGAAGTTTGGCCAACTTTGAGTGTTTGCACCACTCCCCGGCATAAAGTGTCATTCCCGTATGCTGTTTGAAACATTTCAAATGTTTGTGTACAGAACTTTCTCAGTTTTACACAAATTTTCATATTACTTTCTTGCTTATAAAAATCACTTACTTTAAACACAATAGAAATCGCCGGGCACACATAACACTTGTTTACACAAACAGGCTCAGTAATAAGCAAAATATTAAAATGCAGTTTTTCCCAGGCTGCTTTCCAATGCTGCTGTTAGTTTGTGGCATATTACACATGCTTTTAGTAGGACTACAATCCAAGTTATTTTATGGTAGCTCTCATCCATGCTGAGAGCAGTTGCCATATTTCAACCATGACAGTGCCATGTTTTTTGTCAATACAAAAAATACATGTACAGTTTTTTGTGCAGTATTGAGTCTGCCACCATAAAATAATGTAACTATACCTGATATGCTATTTCTGAAGTTTGGGAATTTATGATATACCTTGTAATCCAATGACTGACTATACAGTCACACAGACTTCAGTTTTCTTTCATTCTTAGGTGAAAATTGGCTTATATATTTGTATATCTGTTTGATAATTTGAAATCACGTTTTATTTCAGATTAAATTTAAATTTATATATTTGAAATATAAACGGTAAATATGTGTGTTCTCTATTCAAGATTCAGATGGGCGATAGGTGAAATAGGTAAATGCATTGCGTACATAGTGTTTGTGTTCCTTACTAATTTGTGACTGGAAAACCGGGGATCATTGAAGTACAGTCTACAAAGTGCAGTATTAGAATTCGAGTTCTGCATATGTGGATACAGTTTAAGATAATGTAATTGAAAAATTAAGTTTAACAATTTTTTAAAGTTTAAAATCACTGCATACGCAATTCAGTGTGTTTTAAAATAGACACTTTCATTAACTGGATGTCACAAGAGGAAGAAGTTTGTTGGCCTCAAAAACTCGAAACCCCAACTTATGAGCAGTTCTTGTTCAAGGATGATATCCATAAAGTCCTCCAGGCATTCTGTTCCATTAGACAAACCCAGTGAACAAAAATAATTGGTAAGTAGTGTGAAACAAAATAATGTTGACTCAGTTGTCAACATTCATTTTTATTATGACTGCTCACATATTAATATGACCACTTAACACCATTACGTTCCACAATGAACAGTTACAATAATATACAATACAAAATACGAAAATTACGTTCGTGACTTACCTTCAAGAGTCACGCCAAGTCGATTAGATGAACTTTTTAGGTACAGCTTTGGGTTAATGCCGCATTAATGACACTAACACATGATATAATAATAAACTTCTGATTTTATTCACAAAATTATTGAGCAACGCTCATTAAACGATTCATCTCACAAAAATTATTATCCAAAACTATAATAAATGCAACCCAGTACTTTGTCACACACACACACACACACACACACACACACACACACACACACACACACACACACACACACACACACACACACACACTCATTCTTTTACATATCGATATATAGATTCTTTTATTTATTGAGATTTCATTTATGATTTATTCATTGAAATTGATTTTGGTTTTTTGGCCAAGTTACTTATCTGAAATGTACTCTCGCTGTCAGTTTATTACTTGTTGTACAACACTTTTCCTGGATGAAACTATTACACTTACTGTCTAAAACTTTGAAATATTGATCTTCGATGTTGTTCCATCACTTTAAAAAGAACTTTGAGAGTTAATTTATGGTTTAAACACAATATAGTGGGGGTAGATCTACGTAATGGCCCGCGGGCACTCAGCACTTTTGTCTCGAGACTGCCGTTCAGCGTTTGTGACCTCGCCCAAGTTTTTCGTTTGGTGACGTATTAAAACCTGTTCATTCCGTTCCCCGCCATACGTCTCGTCCTTGGTATTGAAAAGTTCCGTTGTGCTTTGTATCACCTCTTCAACTCGCCACAAACAGATTTCCGTCAACAAAATTCTTTCGGTGTTAGTCACTGGCCACAAATAAACTCTCGATTTGCTTCAAAACCGTATATGGTTATGAGCTCTCCCTGGTTGTCGCATCACCTTATGTGGGCCTCATCTTCCAATGTTACATTATTTCCATGAAGTTATTTACAAAATTATTGTATAAATTTTGCCCCGTTACAATACCCCCCCCCCAATGAGAGGTTTTATGCCGAAGCATAAAAACTCATTGACAAAACCTAAGAGGATCAGCGAGGATATGGCGCCACTTCTTTACTAAACTTTGGGTACTTACCCCCTAATCTGGTGGCTGTGGCCGCACCTGCATGACCTTACTGGACTTCCCTTCTCGAGATCCCAACACCATAAAGTCAGACAGGCATGAGACGCCCCTCCCCTGACACGCCGGCCAGCACAGGTTCGTCCCCACAGTACCACCAGACTCTGTAACAATTAAGAAAAATATAAGCAAATGGCTTTCCATTAATCCATATCCTGAACTGATTTGGTTTCCTCTTAGCTGTACTGGTTTGCTTTTAGCAAAGTACTGGTTTGTTCAACTACCCCTACAACTTTACTAAAATATAAAATCAACATATTATCAACAGAAATTGCGTCTATGCAATATTTCAAATTAAAGAATACAATAAACCAACATCTTAACTTTCTATTTGATTACAGATTATGATTATATTCAAATTAACTTGTGCCTTGCATAACTTGTGTCATTAATTACCCACAATTCACTACAAATTCAACATCATAAAATTGCAACATTTAGAGACAATTGATTACAAATATTCAGTAATACCAATCCAGGTTATCACTGTCATCTTTATACAATACAAAATGTGATTACATACAACGTAGAAAATTATTCAATACAATAGATACATAGATAATCACAACAATGTCCTCCAATTCTTCATTACTATTAGCATCATTAAATATTTCTTATTCCATAAGACTTTAATTATTAACAATGTAAACTCCTCCTTCCACACACTCTATTGCCCCCCACTGGACTGTAGCGCCCAGTTGCTTCCACAAGGACTGAAGCGGAATGGGTGAACATTTTTTTCTTTTATTTCACCCCCATCCTTTCTTCAGCGTAACACAAAATTCAGTATTACTGGTATCCAGGATACCAGTAATCCTACTAAAATAAATATATACGAACCCTTAAGCGGTCTTAACACCCTTCCATTAGGTGTACAGCCATTGTTCCAAAGTTATATTATATTAAGATTCCCCTGATTCCACCCCAGTTGAATTTCTAATTTCACCAATTTAGAAAATAACCAACTATGGTCAGGGTACAATAAGCCTTGGCCATAGCTGGTTGTAAGCCAAATCCGCGGTCAGGGTTCGGTGAGGCCGTGACCGACCAAAAATGGGGAATTGCATTTACCATGTATTGTACATGTCTTATATTTACACACCATTACATTACATTACATTACCCTTAAATAAAGGTGTACATATTATATTACAATACACCGGTCAGTTCTGACCTTAAATAAAAATTACAAATACAAATGTTACAGTTTAAGTGTCCATCTTCTATTACATATTCCCATAGTTACATTATAGCTTAACCATGTCTTTACTACACCTCACAAATAACGGATACAAATTAACCATTTGGTTGAATCGCCAGTATTTTATTCTATCAGTATAAAACACCTGTCTGTTAACGTTCATAGGCTAACAATTATGAGTACCAACTACAGGCAGAGCCACAAAAATTTATTTAAAAAAATATATATATATGTTTTTTAAAAAGGTGCCCAACAATGCACTTATGAACTTAAGGTTTACTCAAACTTAGCAGGGGTCCCCCTCCCCATTCATCACATTTCAAAATTTCTACTTCCACCAATTTGTTGCAGAGGATGACCATTGTTGTTTCACCCCATTTCTGACGTGAACTCCAACCATGGCCCGCCCCTACCAAGCCAAACTCCACGGTCAGGGTTGGTGAAGCTGTGACCGCCCGAAATGGGGGAGAGTCCCTTCTGAAAACATTTTTACATATACATATTTAAATACAGTGGTTATATATACCTATTTCTATTTTGTCCAATAAATCTTTAAATTGGTCGCGTTGTGCTGGTTTTGCAACACTATCTCTCTCGTTACCTGGTTTTGCAATACATACGCGTTGCCCATCTTGGTTTCTATTACCTCATATGGACCCTCATACAATAAAGAGAACTTCTTAATTTCTTTATCTTGTGCACTCGATAAATCATGTCTTCTTACCAACGCTATCTGACCTATTTCATACTTGGTATATTTACCTTTTGCGTCATGTCTACATTTTCTCCTCTCACCCTTCGTCAATAAATTTTCATACTATAAAAATAGGTTAATTACCTTTCGTCACACTTCTTATATATCCAAGTTTAGGATAACTCGAGTTTCGACACTTATGTCATCATCAGATCCTTAAAATATTGTTGAAACTACATATTATATTGATGTTCACACATCTTGTCAAATGATAAAACAACACACACGAAGGGACAAAAACATTTAAACACTCAAAACATTTAAAACATTCAAAATAAATAGGGAACACGCGATACGCGAACGTTGCCGACCTGTACAGGACTGCGATGCACAGCAAAATTAGTCGACTCCAATTTGACCTTCGATCCTTCCTATCAATCTGTTACAGCTGAGTAGTTCTCGCTCTATATCATTAATTCTATTAAATAAAATATTATTTTTATGTTTTGATTTCTCATTCAAAACGAGATCGTAATTTTCTTTTGTGGCTTTATATATTTCAAACCGTTCGAGGGTGTCTAACTTACGTGATTTTTTACATTTATGTATTATGTCCAGATTTTCTTTAATACTTTTAATGTTATGATCCTTTATGCTTAGATGTTCAGCGAAAGTGGATCTTTTTACATTTGATTTAGATCTTTGTTCCTTGTATCGTACTTTGAATGAACGACCAGTTTGTCCTATATAGAATTGCGAGCAATCAGAACAATTAAGTTTGTATACTCCAGTGCCGTCATATTCATCAGATGGTCTATTCTTACTTTGAAAGTTCAGTTTGTTCTCAAACTTGTAAGTTGCCTTAGAAGCCAGTACAATGTTTTGTTTTTTCAATTGATTTTTTAGCGTGTGATGTAATAATTCGCCATATTCTATTGCTACATATTTTCCTTTTTCTTTAGGCATGTCATTATATATGCTGTTCTGTTTTGTTTCTTGTGTATTATTTTATCTATTATATTGCTATTGTATCTGTTGACGGTCGCAATGTATCTAATAATGTTAACTTCGTTTTTGTAGTCTTCTGCAGAGAGGGGCACCGACATTAACCTATGAAAAATGCCATTTTGTGAGAATACGGGTGATAAGATGAGGCATGGATAGCGTGATCCGTGGTTGTTGGTTTTCTATAAATGTTGAAGCTGATTTTGTTGTCTATTTTCGTTAAAGTTAAATCTAGGAAATTTATTTTATTTTCCTTTTCTGTTTCTAATGTAAACTGCAGGTTGTTTGTAACGGTATTCAAGTATTTGTTAAGTAGTTCTAATTGTCTACAATTGCCATTATAGATTCACACACATTATAGATTCGTGTCATCCACATACCGACGATAAAATAAGATTCTATTATAATGTTTGTTATTAGGCGATAATATGTTATTAGTTTCTACATGGTTTAAGTAAATTTCTGCTAAGATACTTGACAGGGGGGATCCCATTGCTGCCCATCTTGTTGTAGATAATATTTATTATTAAAAGCGAAATAGTTTTGGTTCAGTACTATTTTTATCATGTTAATAAGTTCATCAACTGTTTCTTGACTTAGTGTGGCTTTTGATAGTAGCAACTTTTTTGTTATTTCGAGAGTTTCATTAATCGGTACATTTGTGTACAAATTAACTATGTCAAATGAGGCAAAAGTGTGTCTTGGCTCGATTGAAAGTCTTTTGTGAGATCCACTAGTTCTAAGCTATTTTTCAGACTGTAGTTCTCTTTGAATTCTATATGCTGTTTTAAAATCTTATCAAGTTTTTTAGCAATTTTGTACGATGGTGCTGATGTGAATGAAGAAAAAAAGTACTTAAAAATGATTGACCCTAAAGCGCCCAACTTTAGAGGCCTTCCTAAAGTGAAATTTACTAGAGGACGGACTGGCATTACTTTTGTGTACTTTCGTTTTTTCTACTTTGTTCGTAAAATTTACTGTTTTGTTCATTTAATTTAACATCGTTAACATCAAAACGGCTCTTTACTTCATTAAAATCACTCTTTACTTCCTTAAATTTTACATCTAACATCGCTTGTATCATTTTAAACATGTTATAATCATCAGCTTTTTTGACTGATATTGGTGTGGAATGAATTATTGAATCATCTACAACAGTTGGTTTGGTTAAACCGCTGTTTCTACTTGCAACGGGAGTTAAATGAACTTCCATGCCGCTCATAACAGCTGACTTGGTCATTGACTGAATTCCAGACTCACTCATTTGAGCTGGGTCAGTCAAATTAATTTCCTTTTCATTCTCCGACATTTTAATTATTGTTTAATTAACTGACTAATAATCAATTATCACTTATTATACAAACTGCATACACAATTATAAAAAAAAAAATTTAATTTAACTCAAGATCTTACCGTTATCAACCCTATTCCATGATCTACAAACATAACCTGTAATCTCGCATTTATACTTAACTTACACCAAAAAACGCCATTATTCCAAAGTAACCCATCTCTGTACCCAAAAGTAGATCTAGCTTATAGAAATAAGTTTATATAAGCGTCCCTGCTGTTCGGGCGCCAATTGTAACAGTTACAATAATATACAATACAAAATATGAAAATTACGTTCGTGACTTACCTTCAAGAGTCACGCCAAGTCGATTAGATGAACTTTTTAGGTACAGCTTTGGGGTAATGGTGCATTAATTACACTAACACATGATATAATAATAAACTTCAGATTTTATTCACAAAACACAAAATTATTGAGCAACGCTCATTAAACGATTCATCTCACAAAAATTATTATCCAAAATTATAATAAATGCAACCCAGTACTTTGTCACACACACACACACACACACACACACACACACACACACACACACACACACACACACACACACACACACACACACACACACACACACAATTCTTTTACATATCGATATATAGATATTTTTTACTTATTGAGATTTCATTTATGATTTATTCATTGAAATTGATTTTGGTTTTTTGGCCAAGTTACTTATCTGAAATGTACTCTCGCCGTCAGTTCATTACTTGTTGTACAACACTTTTCCTGGATGAAACTATTACACTTACTGTCCAAAACTTTGAAATATTGATCTTCGATGTTGTTCCATCGCTTTAAAAAGAACTTTGAGAGTTAATTTATGGTTTAAACACAACATAGTGGGTGTAGATCTACGTAATGGCCCGCGGGCACTCAGCACGGTCGTGCTGTTCAGCATTTGTCTCGAGACTGCCGTTCAGCGTTTGTGACCTCGCCTAAGTTTTTCGTTTGGTGACGTCTTAAAACCTGTTCATTCCGTTCCCCGCCATACGTCTCGTCCTTGGTATTGAAAAGTTCCGTTGTGCTTTGTATCACCTCTTCAACTCGCCACGAACAGATTTCCGTCAACAAAATTCTTTCGGTGTTAGTCACTGGCCACAAATAAACTCTCGATTTGCTTCAAAACCGTATATGGTTATGAAGCTCTCCCTGGCTGTCGCATCACCTTATGTGGGCCTCATCTTCCAATGTTATGTTATTTCCATGAAGTTATTTACAAAATTATTATATAAATTTTGCCCTGTTACAACAATAAATATTAAATCTACACATGTACACAGTGCCATTATTGCTTAATGTACTTTTAATTATGTAGAACTTAAATGTATTATGGCACACATAATTTTCATTACCTATTTATTTGATAAATTTCATAATCCCTTTTTACTGTTCTTTTCACTTAACAGTATAAAAACTTTTTCTCAGGGTGGTAGTGAAGAGTTTTTATAAATATATTTTTTGTAATCTTCATGAGCTCTATTTTTTTAACAAAAAAAATTAAAATCAACAATAAAAATAATCAGTAAGAGATACTGATTGTTATACTACAAACTACTGTCAATATAACTTACTTAATAATTACTGAATAATTTTTTAAATATCGGGCGCCATCTTGTGATATACCTTTAAACTTACCTTAGGCCAGAATTCGGTTAAGCGAACGATATGATAGCGGAAAGTGTTATCTGAAATAATTACTATTACTTGAAATGTTTACCAATGTTTACCCTTTATTTACATATTTAAGTACACAACAAGTGATTCTATAGTGCGAAATGCGCACGCTACTATATTGCGCCATGAAACGCAGTTCCTCTATACAAGTTAAAAATTATTATTGTATTTTAGAAATACATAATATGAAAATGTTTACATACATAACAATGTTATACATATCTATATGTGCATAATTTTATTGAAAAATTGTTCACAACCCAGCACTTGTTAATATTATTATGCTCTCTCTCTCTCTCTCTCTCTCTCTCTCTCTCTCTCTCTCTCTCTCTCTCTCTCTCTCTCTCTCTCTCTCTCTCTCTCTCTCTCTCGTACAATTTTTTAGTTGTTTTTTTTTATGAGCTCATTTTGTTTATTTAATGAATAATTTTGGTCATTTAAAATTTTGTACTTTAGTTATGAATTTACTGAATGATATAAATATTGGACAGCTGATACTTAGCTTCCGTTTTTTATTGAACGTCGCACATCGCGAGTTCGTCGATTCTGGACGCTCGCATCGTCGATCACTTTTGCCGATTTGTACGGTACCGGACCACTGTTATTTAAACCACTTTTGGTGGTGTAAAATTTAAATATTCACACTCAGTGAATATGCCGGCCGCGTGAACTGCCGACCGGCCCTATTCACGGTCCAGGCGAAAATGACGAAACGTCTGTGTTAAACATTGCGTAGGTGGGGCAAAACTACGTCACCAGTCTTTTGTTTGTATGGCCAAGCCTCGTTTGTTTACAAAAGTATGCATTCCTGTGGCTGACGTCATCATGGGCTAGGCTTGTTTACCGCTATCTGTGACACGTAGTTTTTTTCGATATTTGTAGTTTTACAACGAATTCGATCGAAATCCTGTTAATTCCAATATGCGTTGTTTAAAACATTCTATAGTTTATTCACCAAAACTTTTTAGGGATTATGAAATATTACAAAATTTATTACCAAATAAATAGGGAATAAAGTACAATAATTATGGTTTTTAGGACCATATTTTTATAAAAGTATGATTGTACCAGAATTGTACCATCACATGATGGTGTTAGAAATAATAAGTAACGTCTGGACTATATTTTTTTTAATTCTTTTAAATTTTTTGGAGTAATTACATATTATGTGGTTTTGTTTTGAGAGTTATATTGAAAGTGACATAACGTTTGAGCATAGATGACATGTGCTCAGCAAACAATAAATGAACTACTTTGTCTTATCGCACTTATCACAAACCTGTCATACTTGAAGTGTCTGTTGGTTTTATGTTCTACTTTCTGGTAGGTTTTCCTCTGATAACTGTGATCTCCTTATTTCTTCACTATGAAATCTGTAGACTTCTAGCTAGCATGACACTGTTCCATATGTTTAATATGTTCAAAATATTTTTCTATTACCTGTTTGGTAGGTTTTCTTTTCACTCGTGATCTAAATGGCATTTTGAATAACACATCAACATGCTGCCTGTCTCAGAATCACAAATTACACTAAAGACAAAAAGAAAATACTAGGAATGGCTAGTTTGTGCTTGATAGACATGTTGTGTATATCCGCAACTTGTTTCTTTTCCTTGTCCTTGTGAATCGTATCTGTAATTGGGTATTGATTTTATAACTACTCATGCCATTATGCAGGGCATGGCTGCATATGTGTACATGTGTCATTATGAGTACACTATACCTTGATAATATGGTTTCTGAACTATCAGCACCATTGTAGAGGGGGTGGCATATCTTCTCCCTCTTTCTTATTTCAAAACATTATAATAGTTCGGTTATTATAATTATCGTGTAATTTTCAGGTATCGTGGGAGAGTGACTTCAACAGAACCTCTAAAAGTGCTATTTGTTGATTGGGGAAATTCAGAAGACCTTAGTGGTGTTGATGACATCAAAGTTTTACCAGACAAATTCTGCAGTATTCCCCCAATGGTGAGTAATTATTTCTAGTAGTGAATGGTGTGTTTTTATTTTTAATTTAAAATATTTTAGTTTAAATAATTGTATTCATAACTTGTAACAGAATGGGCCCTGTATATTTAAAAAGTATAGGCAAACTTAGCATATTCACTGTCTTCTAATAAACGTAAGAATATTAAGAAAAACAATACTGATTGAAATATTGCACTGTCGGAGACACCATTATCAACTGTAGAGAATTATAGTCAACATATAAGTATGCAGTTTTTGACTTGGGTTGTAACGGTACAGAATGGTATGTTGAAGACATTGATGTAAATCTGTTTTAATTTGAAAGCAGCTAGTATTCACCCAAGGGGTACCCCATTGTAACCAGCAACATACAATGTTATTATAGACTGTTGATGTCTACAGTCAACCAGCCAGACGTATTACGCAACAGCTTGCCAGCCCAGTCCTCTCTGTGTGAATAACAGTAAGAAGACTTTATCACCAGTGTTTGCATCAGACGGTCACCTTTAGCAGAGAGCAGTGCATTAACTAAAAACCGTGGCCTCGGGCATGTAAGATAGGCCAAAATTAAAGTAGGCTTATCTAGTACAGCTATTAAAGCGTGAACAATGTAGCGGAACAATGTTAGGAGTTAGTTCAACTGTAACTCATGACCGCGCGGTCAACCAACTAACTAAAAAAAATCTAAGTACTCGACCAAAAGTTACGTCGGCCGACGAAAAAATTAAAAAGAAATTAAAAATTAAAAAAATTAAAAAGACAGTGAAGTATGTGATCCGTACCATTCAAGAACAGTGTCACAATTAAACAGTGAAAACAAATTTACTGTGTGTCAACCAAAAAGAGCGAATTCGTAGCAATAGTGCAACAGCGGAGATCATCCCTCGTTAAGTATCGACTGACTTTCCATTATAAAATCATTTAAAATTTTTTGAAGTATAATCCATCATAGATAAATGGTTAAACAAGATTAATTAATAAGAGATCTCTAAGGGAAAGGGGTTTTTATAAAATAAAGAAAGGGGGAAAAGATTTAAAAGGAGTACTGGTTCATTAAATAGAATTCATTAAATAGAAGTCATTATAGTTAATTCAGAAATAGTTAAGGAACTTTTTTTTTATGTATACTTGTTTTTGATTGCTAGTTATTTGT
Source organism: Magicicada septendecula (assembly GCA_034769895.1). NCBI lineage: Eukaryota > Metazoa > Arthropoda > Insecta > Hemiptera > Cicadidae > Magicicada > Magicicada septendecula. Next base: position 1,217,196,673 of record CM068367.1, read on the forward strand.
AATTTATTGGTAACAGCAAGAAAAGGTAGAGCCATAAATAATACAATAACCTGTTGTATTATGAGTGCATAAAGTAAAGATAATGATATGAGTGCTTAATAAAAAAGAAAGATAATTTGTTAGAATCCGAAAATTTTGTGTTAGCGTAACTCAAAATTATTTCGTAACTCAAATCCAGATAATCCTTTCTGCAGCTGTGTTCGTCTGTAAAACCCTGGAGGAGAGCCCGAAGGTAAGATATTATATTATATTATAAATTGAATAAAAGAATATTGTTTCAGGGTCGAGTGAATATGTTATGCCCGTATTTTGTTATGAGTACAGCAAAGACTGCAATTTCAAAACAGTAAAATAATTTGTTAAGCATCAGAGAATTTGGCAGTCACGTGTTTTATTAAGACTTTATAAAATCATGTTAATATTATAATAGTTTTCTTAAGTTATGCAAATTTGCACATACGCAAGAAATAATTACAGTCACTAAATTAATTTTACTAGCCCCACCAGTAATTGCATTCTACTAACACCAGTTAAATGTACATTCTATCCCAAAATCACACAAGTTGCTGAGGACCATAGTCTGTCTGCTATATATATATATATATATATATATATATATATATAAAAGTCAAGGTCACCTGTTCATACTTAGATAAAAATAAAGACTAGAAACTCTTTAAGACAATTTTACATTAATTGGAGATTTTCGTGAATACATGTTTGTACCAGATTGTGTATAGTTTTATAAAGATCTCTCTATTTCTTGAGTAAACAAGTAATTCAAATAGGCTGGAGAAACACAGTGTATTGTAAAGTAAAATTAGTTTGGTACTGACTGACAGATATGGCTGTTGAGTCAACAACTGACTGCTATGTGCTGCTTATCCACTTGCCATACTGAAAACTGTAAACAGTAACCGTAGCAACGCACACCGTTGCCAAGATATCCCACACGTGCTGTTATGAAAAACAGTGTGGAACGTCATGCCATGGAATGAACTGTTAGGTTCTATGTAACTAAGTCTATTTGTTTACAGTGCTGTGTTTTCAGTTACAATTAGTCATTATTTGTGGGAATAGATTAGTTTAATAGTTAAATAGTTGTATTGCAAATACAAAGTTATTGTTAACTAATTTCTAATTACTTTACTAATTTCTGACTAATTAACTGAGTGTAGTGAAAACGTGTGAATATTAACTAAATAAATGTAACCATATTTAAATAACATGTTTACCTAAATATAAATATACTTAATTTTTTGTCAGTTTACAGTACTTTGTGCATGTGGTTTTTATTTTTAAACACTTTTTTTAAATATCTACAGTTTTAAATTTAGAATTGTTAAAATACATAACAGCTTTAACCTATCTTAGTACGTAAGCTTTCACGGCCGGTGTCATTATGATTAACTAAAACTTCCGGGCTGAAAGGCCGTGGTCGAGTGCTTGATCTACTGTAGCTAAACGTTTCGGCCACACCACCGGTGGCCATCTTCAGTAGCAAAAAATGTGTTCGAATAGATGACACGCCGAACACGTCTCCCAATGAACTGGGAACAAACAACAGTGAGTTAAGGCTACGTTGTCTCTATTTATAACTTTTTGGCCGCTTAAGGTGTATCACGCGGACCAATGAGAAGCCAGCTCATCATTCTCGATTCTGATTGGCCATGGAAAATAAACCATGCCAGACACTATTTAAGGCAATGCTTTCACCTCGGCGGTTCATAGCGACGGACACATTCTTATGAATATGGATGGACTCCAGATGCAGGCGAGTGAAGTAACCCCGGATAGAAGACAACACACGGGCTTCATCAAACATCACCCGATGATCGTCGTGGGAAAGAGCGTGTTCAGCAACTGCGGACTTTTCCGGCTGGCTCAGGCGGCAGTATCTCCGATGTTCAGAGAGGCGCGTCCGGACACTACGCTTCGTGGTGCCTATGTAGACCTGGCCACACGTACAAGGAATACTGTACACCCCGCACGACGAGAGCGGATCCCTGGCGTCTTTCACTGGTCGCAGGAACTGTTGGATCTTTTTGGTTGGCTTGAAGACGTCCTGACGCCCCGTTTACTCAGCAACTTGCCGATGCGGTCAGTCACGCCACGGATGTAGGGCAAGACAGCAGAGCCAACAACCTCAGGCGACACCGACTCGTCCGGCCTACCAGATCTTCTCGGCCGGGCAGCTCTCCTAACCTCCGCAGCAGAATAGCCGTTGGACTGCAGTGCTTCCTCGAGATGCCGAAACTCATCTTCGAGATACCGGGGCTCACAGATTCTTTTTGCTCGGTCTACCAGAGTCTTCAGCACCGCCCTCATCTGCCTAGGATGATGATTGGAAGACTTGTGCAGATATCTGTCGGTGTGCGTTGGCTTCCTATAAACTTTATGTCCCAAGCTGCCATTGGTCCTTTTCAGGAGCAACACATCCAGAAAAGCCAATTGATCACCACTCTCGCGCTCCATCGTAAACTGTATGCGCGGGTGCACAGCGTTCAGATGTCCAAGGAAGCGTTCCAACTCTTCATCCCCATGGCTCCAGACCACGAAAGTGTCGTCCACATACCGCAGCCAACACTTCGGCTTCAGAGGCGCAGATGAAATTTCCAACTCTTCAAATTTCTCCATGTAGAAGTTTGCAACCACAGGGCTGAGAGGACTTCCCATCGCGACGCCATCCAACTGTTCATAGAAGCCGCCATTCCACTGGAAGTAGGTCGTTGTTAGGACCTGCCGGAACAAAGCAGTGATGTCCGCCGAGAACAGGTCACCTATATACACCAAGACCTCCTGAACAGGGACCATGGTGAAAAGAGAGACCACATCAAAACTCACTAGCACGTCGCCAGGCTCCAGCACCAACTCCCGGATCCTCCGGAGGAAATCAGAAGAGTCCCGGACGAAAGAATCCGTCTGCCCGATGTGCGGCTTGAGCAATCCAGTGAGGTGCTTTGCCAAGTTGTACATAGGCGAGCCAATAGCACTGACAATGGGCCTCAGCGGAACGTCTTCCTTATGGATCTTCGGTAAACCATAGAGCCGAGGGGGAAGGGCCTCCGAACACCGGACAGCCGTCTTCACATCAGACGCCAGAGAAGATTGCTTAACCAAAGAATCCGTTTTTCTTAGAACAGTAGTAGTCGGATCTTTGTTCAGATCTTAGAAGTGTAAGAAATTAAGATTTTAACAACGTCGTCTGGGTTGATGAAACATGGGTGAATGCAGGACATTCTTTAAAAAAATGTTGGGTGGATGTTTTTAAGGCGGGAACTATGCCAGTGTGAATTGGAAAAGGTGGAAGATTTATAATTACCCACTGTCCACATCGGAAACTCTCAGGGATTTATTCCCGACTGCCTCCATTTATTTAAATAAAAAAATACTTCTATCATGAAGAAATGAATCACAATAAATTTAAAATGTGGTTTGAAGAATTCCTGTTAAAGAAACAATTCTGTGATCGTAATGGACGACCCGCCTTACCATTCTGTGGTTAAAGACAAGGCTACAACGATGGCTTCAAAAAAAGAAGAGATGCTTGAATGGTTGAAACATAGAAACATTCCACTGACAGAGGGCATGAAAAAGGCTGAGTTGATGGAGTCAATACTAGTTAATAAACCAAAGTTTCTGGTGTATAATGTTGACAAGTTGGCTAAAAGTTAGGGTCATAAGTGACCCGGTTGCCTCCATATCACTGTCACTGTAACACCATAGAACTAATATGGGCCAGGGTTAGAAAATACGTTGCCACAAATAATACAAAATTCTCAATGGCTGAAGTTGAAAATTTACACACTGTTTCTTTTTATGATTTTGAGTTACAAAGACATGTTACAATTAAAAACCTCACTTTAGTAAATAAAAGCCTACATAACCTTCAACATTTTTTAATACTAGCTGTATTTTGTTTATTCTTGATTATACAGTTTATTTCCTTTTCAATTTCTTCATCTATATGTAAGATATATACAGTAAAAATTAATTTTCTTCAAAATCTAATTTGGGATATATGAAAGAGTCATAAACATATATATTTTTTAAATTTTACCGCTCTTATGCTTAAAAAATTATGTTCATGTTGCTTATAAGCAACAACGGGCTTTACAGGAACAAGTGGCATGGATAGTAACTTATACTAATATATTTCCATGAAAAAATTTACAACATTCTCATTTTAATAACATTCTCACTTTAAATCACATAAGTACAAAAAGAAATTTAGTATGTGACTCATCCATATTATTCTCTTCATCCTCTTCTCCTTCAGGTCAGTAGCTAATGACAAGGATGGAAACCTGTTATCACAAAAAAACGTTGAAATTTTTATTTTCTGGTATATTTTCACATAGAGCTAAAACTATGTTTCCCGAGAATCCAAATCTACTTGTAGGGCACGTTTCTTTGCCGACGTGAAATTGTACATAACTCCAAAAAAGCCTGCTTTTGTAAATACCTTGATGTTTGTACCTTGTAAACCTCTTATGAGGTTTGTTTTGAATATATTATTTCAGAACAGGCCTATCTTTAAATGGTATAATCTGCTCAACAGTAGCTTGACATTCTTTGGGGGTAGAGAATGTAAAGCTGTTGTCAATGGAAGTAAGCAAAGAGCAAACTTTGTATAATTTACCCCTATTATGACAATCTCTTGGTGGCATTTTAGTGTTGTCAGCAGTGTAAAACTATGTGATGACTGCTAAAAACTTATTTCTGCCACATAATGTCTACAGCTAGAGATACCTAGTTCCAGACATAACATAACCTCAATTGTGGGTTGAAAAACAACTGTACAGTTCAAACATAATCTACTCATAAGATTATGTTGTTGCGTATAAGCAACAAGTCAATTTGTGATCATTGCTTTCCTCTTAGGTCACTAAAAGTTGCGGATTTTTTCATAAGCAGTGTACAGTGAATACTAGCACTGTTAATTTATGTTTTCATAAACTTATTTTTACACTCTAACATCTCATTTTTTGTAGGCATAAAATACATTCAGCTTTTTTTTAGATTCATTTGTTCCCTTTCCATGTTTTTTTGATGTTACTGCATTTCACATCATCCGTTCTGATACTGATTTTAGTTTCCCATGTTTGAGAGTCAATATAAAACAAATTTAAAAAGTGTTCCTTCCTTCCAAGGTTAATATTGTTCTGACAGTTATTTACAGTTGCGGAGAGTAGTCTATGAATTCTCATGGTGGCATAATTTTTACTGAAGACTTTACATATTGTTTACCAGCTTTCAGATATTTTTCTTTCACTTCTTTGGATCAGCCTTTGTTGTCTTTTTATGGGACTTCTTGACTTCAGGAATTCCCATGGTTTCTTCTGATCAAAAGAAAAAAAATGTTACTTTACTGTGCAATTAAAATAATCTGTCCAAGAAGTAATAATATGTTTATTTCTTCTGTTTTATGATAATAAGTTTTTTATGAAAGCATGTTTTTTATATTTTTTTGCCAGAGTGCTTTTTTGTTATATAATCAGAATCAGTTATTGGAATATTTTGTTAATGAAGTAAAAGAAGGTATAATATGTCTTCTAATGATTGTATTCCTGCTTCTGCTACACTACTGCCCTTAGTGGACTACGTTTTTATATATGGTTCAGTTTGAGAAAAGAAAAGTTCATATCAAACATAACTGTCTTTGTTCACACATTGTTCGATGGTATAAAGTTATTAAATTCCAGATTCAGAAGATTCTGTGTTGGTGCTGGATAGTGACCGTCTGATGAACCACTGCTAAAGTCACAGAGTTCATTTTGACTTGTCTGACCCAAGTAGTCATAAATATTTCTTGTTCAGTAGTGCAAACTATGTCCACAAGATGCCATCTTAGTCTGGTTAATAGATCACTGTGACATATGGCTCACAGATTACTTTGTGGTTTTTTCACATAATTCACTCTGGCACAAGACCAGTGGTGTGAATAATGCCGCTCCCTCAGCTCGGGGAGGGGTGCACAAGCCAAGAAAAAATCTTGTAAAATACTTACTGTTCTCACTCTAAAGAACAAAAGGAAGTTACTGAAAGCAGTGAACAGTGTTTTTGGGGAAAAAGAAGCACACATGACACAGCTGGGCTTCAGCAATGAAAGTGTCAGTAAACATGAAAACAGTGAAAATTTGTAATCCTATAACTGAATATACTTTGATTCATGATTCAGAGAAAAATAGAAGTAATGATAAGCTTGTAGGGCTGATAATACAGACATACGTCTTTTTTTTCAAAGCAGGACTTGGAAGAATGACGAATTTAACACATCCATATTAAATTCCGGCCCATGTAAGCCTCAAAGCTCCTTGTGTAAGGACGCTTTGACAAATTGGTCTTTTCAACAGAATATTATTTTTCAGGAACAAAAACTGGACAGAAAATTGATTGTTTTTGGCTTTATTCACAAGTATTAAATGGTGTCTACTTTGAACAATGTTGGTTATTCGCCAATAGACTGGATAAACACTTTAACAATGCTTGGTGTGTGGGAACGATGGCTGGAAAGGTCTTATTTAAAAATCAGAGGTCACAAAATGAGTGAAATTCACATTAACTCATGTATTGCATATGGAATTAGGAAAAATAGTTAAGATACGAGGCTTATCCAGAAAGTAAGTACCGTTTGGGCATTAAGAAAATGATACAAATTATTTTCAGATTAATTTATTTTTCAAAAATTCTACATACTTTAATCTACGTTTCTAAATAGTCACCATGCAAGTGAGACATTTGTCGTATCTTGGCACTAATTTTAATATGCCCGCTTCAAAGAATTCGGCCGCCTGCGACTTCAACCACTGCTGGACGTTTCCCTTTATCTCTTCATCACTTTCAAATTTCTGGCCGGTAAGAAATTTCTTCAGATGCAAAAACAAATGGAAATCGCTGGGAGCCATATCTGGACTGTAAGGAGGATGACTGAATTGTTCCCAGCGAAATGAATCAACAAGCGCCGTCGTTAGACGTGCGGTATGCGGTCGCGCGTTGTCATGCACAAACACCACTCCAGAAGTTAGTAGTCCACGGCTTTTGTTCTGTATTGCTCGCCGTAACTTTTTGAGTGTTTCAAAGTAAACTTCTGCGTTGATTGTTGTGCCTCGTTCCATAAATTCCCTGACAGTCCCAAAAAAACGGTGCACATGATTTTTTTTTGCAGAAAGAGGTGGCTTTGCTTTCTTGGCTTTCAGGGAACCAGTATGCTGCCATTGCAGTGACTGTCGTTTAGTTTCTGGTGTCTCGTAAGAAACCCATGTTTCATCACCAGTGACAATTCTTTTCAAAAAACAATTTCCATCTCTTTCATAACACTGCAAAAATTCCAATGCTGCTCCCATGCGTTCCGTTTTGTGACCATCCGTTAGCATTTTCGGCACCCATCTCGAACAGTTTTTTGTAGTGTAAATGTTCAGTCACAATTTCATGTAATAAAGATCTAGAAATGTTTGAAAAATCTATTGACAAATCAGAATTGTGAATCACCTATTGGAACGAACCTTCTCGTCAACACTGTGCAGCAATTCTTCGTTGACTAAGGATGGGCGACCACTACGCTCCTCGTTGTGAACATTTTCTCTTCCATCGTTAAACATCCTAACCCACTTTCTCACCATACCTTCACTAATTGCATTCTGTCCATAAACTTCACAAATCTGATTATGAATTTCATAAGGACAAAGATTTCTCGCATCAAAAACCTAATAACTGTTCTTATTTCACAACTGGCGGGCCGATCGATTTTTTTTAAACATGATTACCGATATATAGTAAACGTAAATCGGAACGCAAACAAACAATATAGCTTGGCTACTTCGTCGCTGAGTAGAAGGAAGTAACTACGCATGCGCGACCTTCGTAATACAATATGCGCGGGATATATGCGCAGACGGTACTTACTTTCTGGATAAGCCTCGTATTAAAGTACTGTTTCGAGAAGACGTCTGTACACTTTACATGAAGTTTTGTAAAGACTTTGTGATTTTGTTATAACAGTGTCAACTTGTAATTTAGTTTTAGAGGCCATCGTTCTAAAAGACCTAAGAATATTGTTAGCCAATCAGGAACTTTTTTGAACATTATTGATGTATGTACTATGCAGATGTGATCCAATCCTTAAGAGTCATCTGGAAAACGAGGCAACCAAAATAAAATACCTTAGCCTCGTCAGTCCAAAACAAACTAAACAGCTTAGCTTCTAATCAGGTTGTTAATATTTGTTACTATATTATCAAAGGTTGAAGAAGCACCCTTATTTTCTCTTATTTTCGATACAACACAAGACATTTTGAAAACTGATCAATTATCAATAGTCATACAAGCCAGACATAAACAAATGAATCATTCTTAGGTTTTTTACCAGTGTCAGACAAAAAGCTGAAGGGCTAGAGGATGAAGAGTCCAGATTATTAGAAGAGAATAAATTTCGATTGTTGTGGACATGGATATGATGGGGTAGCCGTTATGAGTGGAAAATATTCAGGTCTAAAATCATGAATCAAAACAAAATCGCCAGTTGCTGAGTATACCCTCTGTGTGGACAATCTAAACCTAGTCTTAAAGGACAGTGTAAATTCTAATCAAGAAATTAATGATATTGTATAATGAGTTAAGCTGTGTGTGTGTGTGTGTGTGTGTGTGTGTGTGTGTGTGTGTGTGTGAGAGAGAGAGAGAGAAGAGAGAGAGAGAGAGAGAGAGAGAGAGAGAGAGAGAGAGAGAGAGAGATGACAGCATCATAAACTTGGCTCTTAAACGATTATGTCCCACCAAGTGGTCATAGTGGTCATTAAGGTATAATGCCATGCTAGCAGTCCATATAAAAGTGTTAAAGTGTTTGACAAAAATTATCCTCACCTCAACTAACAGTTCAGAAATTGTTGAAGCAACTCCTCTCAGGAAACACGTATCACCTCTTGATTTTGTGTTAATGCTTGTTTTCCAAAGCCAACTTCTGGAACATGGTCAGCTCGCATTAAAACTGTTCAAAAATCTAACATAATTTTGGATATCACCAGCCATTTCCTTGAACAAAGCCTGAACACTCATAGTGATCTCCAGGAAGACTGATAATGTCATGAATCCTGCCTTTAAATTATCAGCAACATGGGACATTGATTGTTCAACGACGACCAAACACCATAGAAGACCGAAGACATTTTTTGATTAACAGTCAGAAGATTTTGTTTTCATTGGCCCTGTACAAAGTTCTAAAGTAAAGGTATTTAATAATGCTGTTGATGTTTTAACTGTGCAGATTAAGGACGGTTACACATTATAATAAAACTTACAATAAAATTCGTTTTTTTGAATACAATTAGTCTTGTAGAATGTTCTGATGATCAAGTAATGGAATCAGCTTCTATGTTTTGTAAAAAGTATGAAGCTGATATAACTTGTTCTTTAGTTAATGAAGTACTTTGCTTCAGAAATGCAGTGATAGACAAAATCCAGAATAGAAACTTCAGCGTCTTAACTGAATAGAAATATCAGAGAGGATATTTACTAATTGAGAATAAGTTAGTTGCTTGTAGAATATGTAATGGGACAATTCTGAAGGGTATATATTTTATTATAGCGAATAATTATTTGAGGTCAATCTATTTGGGCACCCTTTATGGTCATTAAAACCTGAGTTGTGTAACACCTTATATTCTCTTCATACCAGGCAGAGGCTGGTACGCAAAAACGATAACATTGGAATGTGGCTGTGAGTGTGCGCTCATGTGCCGTTGTCGATAATCTTGACCCCAAAGTCGTTGACGGAAGTGACCACCACGTGGCTAATTAACCTGCCACGTGACGAAATCGACGAATCAGAGAGTGAGCCGATGGATGTGGTTTTACCGACGCTTAGGTAGCGTCAGCCAGTCGACTACCAATACAGACCGCATGCGGTCATCTAAATCTTCTGCTCAAGCTAATCAAGGTCGGCCGACCAATCCAGTGTATCAAAGATGTGTAAAACAGTGTAAAATTTTAATTTATATGGAACCCAGTTAAACACGTGAAAAATTTTATCAATAGTAAACGAACAACCTTTGGGACATAGTGAGAGAACATTACGGGACGCGCCACGTGGTCGACGGGGACGACGCTGCAGCATGTAATAGTATCAAACCAAACTTATTCTTATTTTCTATAAAAGGGCAATTTGTATGCGTGTGTGAGTGCGCAAGCTGGGTTGCTTTAAAAGAAAAAAAATTTTAGTAGTATTTAAATTGTTCTTTTAGTATGTATTTTTTTTTAACCAGGAGACAATAAACAATACTTGTATATTTAAATTTAAAGTAAAAGGAGCCGTAAAATGACTACCAAAAAACTTTGAATGAAAGAACATCTAAGCAAGGTGATAGTTGTCAACCAATATAAAATGTATGCCTATAGTTGAAGTAATCAATTTTATTTGCTAAAATGTTTACATCTAATATTATCAAACTTTTGATGAATGTTGAAAGAATTATAAACAGAATTTTAAAGAAATATAAAAAATGAAATAAATGTGAGTTCTATTGCATAAATGAGAGTAGTGTACGTTATTGATGCAACCTTGAAATCACGTTGGTATTCACAGTTCGTGTGAGAAACCTGGACTCAAATTAAGGTAGGTGAGATATTTAAATATTATTTTATGAAATGTGCTAAAACATAACTTTACAGATGGCGCCTCGAACTGGTGACGAGTTTTTATAAATTAAAATTTATATATAAAACCGCACCTACATGTGAATAACGTGATTTGAAGGTTAAGAAAAAATACGTACAAATTACGTAGCATACGTACGTACATAGCATACATAAAATAGCAAGTCAATGTTAGATTAAGTATAAGATGTTGTATGTGTAAGTTAAGAATCATTTAACTAAAAAATCAGTAAATTTATAATTTGAAAATGGCAGGTAGTAATAACGAGAATGATGTAATAAAATAACTAATTATAACCAATCAGCAGTCATGAGCGGCCTTGAAACTTATTCGACTCCTAATGTGGGTCAAGATAATAAGATAAATGAATTGAATGTTACAAATGAAGTAAATATCACGAATGATTCAGGAAGGGAGACCACTCCAAGCCTGACAGATGAATCTATAATAATTAGTGAGGCGGGAGCAAAATCGACTCCCGTGGTAACAAAAACAAAAGAAAAAGAATGGTCAATGGACGATATCATGAATTTTATGAGTAGACGTTTTGATAGTAGCGATATTAAATTTAACGAACTGAAAATTGATATTAATGAGGTAAAGAATAAAAGTGAGAGTAATTTTAATGAATTAAAACGAGATATTGAGAAAATGGGAGAGTGGCGAACAGATACAGGTAAGAGCAAAATAAATGAAAATAACGGAGATATAGGGGTTAACAGTAGTGGTGATAGTTTATATGCAAAACAGGTGGTGGTAGACGAGGTGAGTAGTAACGATAATTATAATAATGAATTAACAAGTGATAAAAATGAGGTAATTAAAAACATGGTGTTAGAGAGTAAGGTTGTGAGCATAGCGAGTGTTAATGAAAGTGAGAGAGTGTGTGATGAAAGGTTAGGTGGGCAAAGGGCAAGTTTTCCCCAAGTTTATAGTGAAACGGAGGTTTCACAGGTATTTTATGAGGACAGAGTTTCCTCCGGTGGTGGTGTGGAAGACAAGGTGCCTTCGTATGGTCCCTTAGTTTTTTGTGATTTATCTGGTAAAGCCAGGAGAGGTAATAAGTGTTTTGTGGTGCCCTTTGCATGGAACGAGATAGTTCAGGGGGGTTGTGAGAAGTATTGCGAGAGAGAGAGAGAGAGAGAGAGAGAGAGAGAGAGAGAGAGAGAGAGAGAGAGAGAGAGAATAATAGAGTTATTTACGTTGAGAAGTAGTTATAATGAGTTGAAAGAGAGGTTAGAATTGAAGGAGATAAACAATATGAAATGCTTACCTTATGATATGAAGATTGATGATTATTTTGATAATACTGTTGTAAATGATAATAACTTACCTAATGATGTGATTGATATAGTGGAGGAGTATAATAATAAAATAACTTACCTTATGTTAACTAAAATGACTGATGGAGACAGAACTAAGATCACCAATGTAGACAGGTTTTATGAATTAATGGTAGACAAAAATGTAGTTAATTATCGTGTTAATGTAATTAACGGAAGTAATCGTTACAATAATAATAATAGTGTAACGAGTGTGAGTAAAGATGATAATTGTTATATAAAAATAAGACTAATATACGACGACGGGGGGTAGATAAAAATTCAGGGAATGGGCATTTTAAATATTTCAGTTTATGGTAATGACCTGGCTAGATTATGAAATGAAGTGTGGTAAACAGAAAAATAATGACAAGAATGTGTAAATAAATTTATAGTGAAATTAATTGTGTCTATGTTGTAAAGTGTGCTTTATGTAAACAAGGTGTACGTAGTAGAAATTGTTTTAATAATAATAATAATAATATTTTGGCAGACTAAATAAATAACAAGAATAATTATGATGGTAATAAATGAATTGTAATTGTTTTGGAGTAAAGTAATTAAAACAATTGGTGGTTTAAGTAATTGATTGAATCAAATAATTTGAGATGTTTAAATATTTTTGATTGATTTAAAATGTTATATAAAGAGATTTTGATAATGAATTTAAATGATTTTAGGAGATTGGTACTTGATAATAAATAATAAATGAATAAATGTAAAATGTATTTAGTTGTGGAATCATATGGTTGCCATAATGTTTCAGAAGATACATGGAGTTATGTACATTATTTGGTGTTTATATTCTTGTGTCTATGACAGTATATGAGTGATGTAATGTAAGTATGAATTTTATAATACAATTTAAATAAGACAAAATGTTTAATGTTTGAATGGTAAAGAATAGATGAAGCTCACAGATGAAAAAATAAAATAATAAAATAACTAAACATATAAGAGTTTACCCTCTGTGAACTGTAGTAGCAGTATCAGTGTGAGCCTTATATGTCTTTTGGTAGTTTCCCCAAATTTTGGGCGGTCACGGCTTCACCGAACCCTGACCGTGGATTTATGTAAGTATATTCTAAATTGGTGAACATAGAAATTGACCGGGGGGTAACTCAGGGGAAACTACATAACTATGGAACAGCGGCTATCATCGAAGGGGGTGATAGTGCCGTTTTAAGGGTGTGTGAATCATTTTAGTAGGATTAATGGTGTCCTCGGACATCAGGAATGCCGAATTTTATATAACGCTGAACCAAGAACGGTATAGGCAGCATCTATACCATATATATGTAAACTTCAGTTCTTGGGGATGCAAATGGGCGCCACAGTCCAACACCAGGAAACAATAGTGTGTGTGTGGAAAAGGCGCTGGCCGTTACAAGCCAGGGGCACAGATAACGCATCTGTGCATAAGGCAAACGCTCGATCCGGTTTACCCGGCGGGTGGTTACCTAATTGTAACTGGGTATAAAGGGGGGAATTTAAGAAATTGATGTAGTAGGAGGGTAATTGAAAATTCAGTGAGAGAGTGACGACCTCTGTAAACAGCGGGCGATCAATTTCACTTCCTCTATAGAGAGAGTTGGTGGTTGATGACCCAGTTCCTGTTCAGTAACAGTTGCTATAACTATGACTCGATGATTAGTGATGTATGTCCCTTATGAGAGCAAAACGATTTTAAGTACTAGATTCAATTGAAATGATTTCAGATAACACTATATGATTGTAATTAGGTAATTGTGTGTATTTAGGTTAGTTGTGGGTAGTGTGCCTACAGAAAGGTCATTCACATTTTATTGAGACATCAGCTGACTGCTGGGGTTATATATGTATTATGTCACTTATAAGTGATCTGCAGAATTTTATCAATATAATTAAATGTTTGAATATAATATTTTCAATGTGTTTAAAAAGTTCAATGGCTCTAAGAGATTTTAAGTCAACTGATGAAATTGATTTGAGATAGTTTTGAATTTTCAATGGTTAATGTAATGTAAAATGTGGTAAAGGTTAGAATTTGGGTGATTATTATTTCAATAGGGCATTTAAGTCAGTCCAAGGTAACATTAAAGGGGTGTTCAACAGAATAAGATTCTCGAGAATAAAAGTGGTATAGAAATTGAGTATTAATAGTGACACAGTAGCGATAGGGAGTATATGTAAAATATGAAAGTGATGTAATGGGAGAGTAATTAGATGATGGGGAAATTTTGTAAAAGGGGTTGGTGTGATAAGGAGTCCTCAACAAAAAGCGTTGTGGCGGGAGGTGAATAGTTTTAAATAGGGTTTGGCGGGGTTACCTGGGGGGACCAGGAACCCATAAGGGAATGAGTATGGGAAGGGAACACACGTCCTAAGTACAAAGAGGGTAGAGGATATTTTGTTATAAGGGTAGAATGATTCGAAATGAGTTAGAGTAGTAAGTTAGTGGAGATAAATATTTTTGAGAGAGTGGAGTCAGACTAATTAAATCTGTTAGTGAGTGTTAGAGTCAGAAGGGAGATAAGGTTATATTTAAACACCCATTTGTAAATCGAATTATTATGAATAACTAAGAGTCACCCAAAATAATTGATAATGAAAGTGTTAAAGAGAAAATCAGAGTTAGAGTGTAATAATAAATGAAACCAGTAAAAGATTGAGTAGAATTTGGAAATAAATTAAAGCTAGAAAGTGTGTAAATTTTGGTCCACTTAAATGCGAATTTTATTGTGAATTATTTATTGTAAGGTAATGACAACAATGTTATTTATGAGTATTCTCTATTTTATTACGTTGTATTATGTTTGAGTGTAAAAAATTATAAATATGTGATGAATTTTACTTTGTATAATTTTGAGATGTATCTAGGGCAAGGTCATTCACTTGACCCAGAGAGATCAGCTGATGACTGATGTTTGATATATAGTGTTTTTTTTTACAGTTGATTCGTAGATATTATTTGTGTATTTATACAAAATGATTAAAGAATAAATTTTGTTGATAAAATGATTCTTTTTGGGGGAAAAAAAAAATTATTTTTGCCTGCCGTATAGATGGTGTTTTGATGTTCAGAATATTTTGTAGATTGTATGTATTGTTAATGTGTTAACTGATTTATGTTATTCATATTATATGTGTTATAAACAAATATTAGGATAAGTGAATTTATGATTAAAGAAGATGTTCAATTTATTTTGATTATTATGATTGTTAGTAGCTAGCTAGGAAGAAATGTAAATTCTTGTAAAAGATTTTGGGATTTTAATGAAATTAATGGTAATGTAAAAGTTTGATTTTGAACTTAGATTAATTTTTGAACAAAATTTAAATGATTTGAATTTAATTGGCTGCTGTGTTTTGATTTGAAAACGTAACGTTAATTTGCGAAAAGAAATTGAAATTTGAAAGATAAAATATTTTATGAGTTAAAAGTATGGAGTTTGTTTAGAATGTAATAATGAGTATGTGTACGCACCCAGTACTTGCTAAAGGCAACCCAGTATGCATGTAAGGGGGAACATATCGGTTGAGGATCTGGTATGGTATAAGGCCAGTATTTTAATTTTTTGGGCGGAATGATAGAGGGTTAGGGGTACTATGGTGAGTATCTATCCGATTTTATGGTGTTGGGATCTCGAACAGAGAAGTCCAGTAATCTCGTTCAGGTGTAGCCATAGTCGCCGAGGAGGGGGGTAGTTTACCCATGATGTGTTTAGAAATTAACGGGGGGTTGTTGGCGCCATATCCTCACCGATCCTCTTAGGGGTTTAGCAATGAGAGTTTTTATGCTTTTGGGCACAAAACCTCTCATTGGGGGGTCTTGTAATGGGACAATTCTGAAGGGTATATATATTTTATTTAAGCGAATAATTATTTGAGGCCAATCTATTTGGGCACCCTTTATGGTCATTAAAACCTGAGTTGTGTAACACCTTATATTCACTTTGTACCAGGCAGAGGCTGGTACGCAAAAACGATAACATTGGAATGTGGCTGTGAGTGTGCGCTCGTGTGCCGTTGTCGATAATTTTGACCCCAAAGTCGTTGACGGAAGTGACCACCATGTGGCTAATTAACCTGCCACGTGACGAAATCGACGAATCAGAGAGTGAGCCGACGGATGTGGTTTTACCGACGCTTAGGTAGCGTCAGCCAGTCGACTACCAATACAGACCGCATGCGGTCATCTAAATCTTCTGCTCGAGCTAATCAAGGTCGGCCGACCAATCCAGTGTATCAAAGATGTGTAAAACAGTGTAAACTTTTAATTTAAATATGGAACCCAGTTAAACAAGTGAAAAAATTTTATCAAAAGTAAACGAACAATTTTTGGGACATAGTGAGAGAACATTACGGGACGCGCCACGTGGTCGACGGGGACGACGCTGCATCATGTAATAGTATCAAACCAAACTTATTCTTATTTTCTATAAAAGGGCAATTTGTATGCGTGTGTGATTGCGCAAGCTGGGTTGCTTTAAAAGAAAAAAAATGTTAGTAGTATTTAAGTTGTTCTTTTAATGTGTATTTTTTTTTTTTTTAACCAGGAGACAATAAACAATACTTGTATATTTAAATTTAAAGTAAAAGGAGCCGTAAAATGACTACCAAAAAACTTTGAATGAAAGAACATCTAAGCAAGGTGATAGTTGTCAACCAATATAAAATGTATGCCTGTAGTTGAAGTAATCAATTTTATTTGCTAAAATGTTTACATCTAATATTATCAAACTTTTGATGAATGTTGAAAGAATTACAAACAGAATTTTAAAGAAATATAAAAAATGAAATAAATGTGAGTTCTATTGCATAAATGAGAGTAGTGTACGTTATTGATGCAACCTTGAAATCACGTTGGTATTCACAGTTCGTGTGAGAAACCTGGACTCAAATTAAGGTAGGTGAGATATTTAAATATTATTTTATGAAATGTGTTAAAACATAAATTTACAAATACCAGATACATATGTACAGCCTTTTTAATGTTTATGACATTATGTCACAGTTCCAGCTGCTGAAAGGTCATTTTTAAAATTAAAAATTATAAAGAATTTTTTAAGAAACAGAATGGCATCCACAAACCTAAGTGGACTTTTTAAGTATTGAAAATGCTAGGGCATAAAGATTATGTTTAGATAATTTAGTTATATAATTTGTAGTCATAAAAAGTCAGTGAGGCTGGGCTAGGTTAGAAATAAATAATTCACTGTGTAGCATCTACTCTATGAATAAGACATGTTTGTGTCACTTAATTCTAAGATTTTAAGTAGTTTAGTACTGTTTGTTGAAAAAGCTTCTTGGTACATGAATCAATATCTATAAATTATAATATTCTTAAAGTAGTTTTTAAAAATGAGTTCACATTCTTTAGGTCTGCAAATATCAAATTATATTCATACGTGATTTTCATTTTTTATTAGCTGGTTGTTACATAGTAATCAACAGACATTTTATGTTAGGAAATTCATTTACTTTTAGTTTTATTAAAAAATATACATTACAGATTTTTTTTTGAAACCAACTAGTATTTATATTTGATTTCCCTTTCACAGAACTGACAAATGTAAGAGTTAAGAAAACAAATTGAATACACATTTTTTCTCTCATCAAAAGTTAATTTATTCATTTGTCTAAAAATTTTCCACATAGCTCTTAAAAAACATTTAATACTGTTTCTTCTCACTCATTTAATACTGTTTGTTAACTATTAGAAATTATGTATAAGAATTAACAATTTAAAATTATTATAAATGTTTATCTGCAATGAAATGGAGTTTCCATCACAGACGTCAACTATGGGTTTTTTTTTTAAATTAAAAGTCAATAGGATTTTTGAAAAGGGCTGAATGTAAATGGACGTAAAAGTAACATGCAGTATAACTTAAGATAGAAGTTTTGGGGTGGGTGAGTCCTAAGTGTTGGCAGGGGGAGTGACCTTAGTTACGCCATTGCACAACAGAACACAACATTTAAGGCATACCAACAAAAAAATAAAACTACAAAAATTTTGTCCATAGTTTCTCTCTGTCATAAAACCATTTATTTTATATATTAAATTATCCATTATTTAATGAAATTAATGTTTATATTGTGCTGCTACTACTGTTAGAAATCAAACTAAATTTTCAAATTTTTTGAAATGCTCAATTTTTATTTTTCAAAGCATGCACATATAGATGCTCAGCCTCAGGACATGTAGCACATATGATACAAAAGAAATTTACAATTACGACAATTCAGTTAAGTTTATTAGCATAGAATATTTATTAATTAACTTACTAGAATAATTTATTAATGTTCAGTTTGTTTTAAAATGTTTTTAAAAGTTGCCAGGCAGAGCTGTCACCTAATACTGAATCTAACTTAACTATAATGTTCCAACTAAAGTTTAATCGTGAATGTTTGTTTTTAGTGTTTAGTTTTGTGGTGTAGTATTTGAAAATAAAGACTGCTAAAATCACACAACGAGACTGTTATGGTCTAACTGATCCTAGTTAAGTCACTAATAACCAGTTTTAATTATCACAATTAACAGTTTGTTAATCAACACATTATTCAACAAGATTATACTCGTACAATAATTCAAGTTAATTTGTCCACACCATAATAATGTCCCGCACTGTGTAAATCGCCCAACAATAACTCGAACCTCACTTGAATAATTCACCACTTAAACTGAACTAAGCGTCGCTGAATGCTTGTATTTATACCCTGTTGATATTACAGAATAATCTATAATACACGTCACCTACTAGAAAACACTAGAGCGTAGTCGATTGCAGCCTTGAACACAGCGTGTACAGACCAGTATGGTCTGGAATAGTTTCGTTGCGGACGTGTAACAAGTGTCACTTAATTTTCCTTCATCTCAAAGTAGCAGCAATATGTACACACATTCACTGGAATAGCCAAGAAACACAGGATGTTCTGTAATGTCGTAACAATATACTGTACTGCTTAAATGTTTGGTTTTATCACTAAGTTACACAGATGAAATGTTAGTGCCCAAATGTTTGGAATTTAGTGAAGGTTATCTTGAATGAATGTGTTTTAAACATAATCATACTCTTTACCTGGTACATATTCTTTATAATATTACTTAATTATTTATTTATTACTGGGTTTTCCTTTGTATGTTGTTAAGTGTATTTCATCTTGTAAATTATTGCCTTGTACAAGCATTTGTATTACTATTCTTGTATTATTCAAGACGACTCTTCTTTACTTTTAGTCATTAGATTTACCACAATTAATAATCACTCAATATTTCTTTCACTACTGCACAGCACTCTTCCACTTAGATGCCCTCTGATCAGATGCTTAAACAAGAGTGAGTTAGCGTCTTTTTATAGAATATTCTACTGTTAGATTACCGAATTTCTTCTTCTGCCTTTGGTTTAGTCTGATACTATAATGTTTTTTATTTTTCTCTGCCACATGGCTTTTTTATGTTCATGGTGTACTTTAATTACACTTTTTTTATATTATTTACACTTTATTCACATACCTAGCTTCACATAATGCTTGTGATTCCTTGATTATGTCTATGTGTTATTTTAATTTCTATGTCTTATAAACTGCTGCAATAATTTACACATTATAATTGAGTTTAGGCTTATTTGTACTGTTACATACATAAGTTTACTTTAATTGTTCACAGTTTTTTATAAACAGTTGTTCACAGTTTTAGTTAATAGTACATTATTACTTTTATTTTTAATCATTTACCATACTTCCTAATTCTACTACAATTGACATTTCACCCAATACAGTGTGGTGGAAAGCCTTCTGCCTCTCTCTAACCTAATATTTTTATAAACCTGACAATATTCAGCAAGTTTAACAAGGTTTATGTACTGTAACAATTTACAGCACATATGTGTGTTGATTCTAAAACATCTCACGTATCGTTCATACCTATGGTATTTTGTGTCATAAAATAACTTGTTTTCCCAATCTGCTAATTTTAGTTTCATCAGTTGAACACTCATAACAGATTTTACTTGTTTCCACTTTAAATTTGTAATATTTTTTTTTAACGCAGGCTTGCAGAATACGTTTGAAGGATGGTACACCTGATGAGTACTTGAAGAAGGAAGAATATGACAGTTTAAAAGTGAAGCCACTTTTTAAGGTATATGTTACTTGTTGAGTGATATTTAAGACAATAATAAAGTAGTAATAAAAATACATAAAAATAGTTATGATACTAAATGTTTGTTAAATATAACAAAAGGTAATTTCACAAGTTTGGATTAACAGAATCTGCTATAATTTTTTAGACTTTTGTTTACTTTTAAATGCAACCTCTTTTATTAATATTGTACTTGAAGCGGTGATATTCTTAGACTTTGTGTTTATAAAGTTCTGATTTCTCACTGTGTCATAAATATTGTATATATTTTGAATGACTGGTTGCAAATGAAAATCAAAATAAGTGTAAATAAGCCAAATTTGTTAGATATAATATTCATGTAATACATAAGTTGATTAATTTGTCTCATTCTAGAAAATATTGGTATAGCACTGTGTATTGTCTTAGAGAGTAAATCATTTTTCTTTGCTGACCCTGGCCATATAAAAAACTTTTATATAATTGGTTTTTTTAAATATTAATACCCTTTGTTACTGCCATGGTCTTAGATGATACTGTATTAGTAAAATGCTGTTAATGTTTCTAAAAGGGATTCTTTTTTCTTTCCAGCTGATTAATCTATCATATGTTTTCTGTTTTAGGCATCAGATGGTGCTTTGGTAGTTGAAGTGGAAAAGCTGGAAGACACATCTAAAGAAACTATAGTAGACTCATGTTTGCAGGTATTTTACAAATGAACAGTGATTTCAAAGATTTATAACGTAGCAGCTTTCAACAGTAAATGTTTCTATTACTTAATTAACATACTAAACTGTTGAATCACTAGTAGTATATTTTGTGATCTAAGTTTTGTATATGCACAACAATTTTATGGATATGCCAATATGTGTATATGCATTACTTAGTCCTTGATTGGAAAACTTCCCATTCAAATTCAAATGGACGAAGTATCTTATAAATGCTGTGAAATGTATAGGATGAGAATATTTGAATATTCTATTTTTGAAATAAATATGAATACAGTAGAACCCCGTTAGTCCGAACCCCGCTAGTCCGAAATTCTGGATAATCCAAACCACCTCCAGGAACCAAATAGGCAAGGAAAGCTATAAAAACAACTGCAGATTTCATGAAGTGACAAATGATTTCATTACATTTCTAATAAAATGGTTACATTTTGCAAAATCAGTAGAAAATAATACTAACCACTGTAATACGTATTAATCAGTAGGCCTACAATTACTGGAATAAAATTCTTAAACAAAATTACAAACTACAAAAACAGAATTCAATTATTGTACTGTACAGTACTTAGAGTACAGTTTCTATACTTTATTAACAGAATTTCCAAATAAACACTTCAATATTAACACTTCACTTATTCACTGGTTGCACAAATCAGTTATTCTCTGCTGGCGTAAAGACGTGAACCTAGCAGACGACGCAATATTCCATCATGAACATGATGTCCGCCGCTGTAGCGTTGGCATGCTGCTCCACATACTGCAGGGATATTTCCAGCGCCTTTGCTGCTTCTGAATGTGAAATGAGATGTTCTGAATCATCGGCTTCATCCATCACATCAGAATCTTCATCAAGTCTTGTCTGATCAGGGAAACGATTTCCGTATCTGTCAAAACTTGGTGGTCTTCCGTGTCAGCTGCCACCCACTTGTTCACATCTGTTTCGTCTGCTTCTTCACAAAAGGTGTGCTAACCGTTTTAAGTAACGACACTGTGGTGACCATCGCGTGTGTAACACAATCGGATCGTCACCCTCTTTCCAACGAAATATTTCTATACTGTAAAATGAACATCGAACCCTGTCCAGTTCATTTATGTAATGAAAGCCTGCGGCAACCATAACGGTCGGACTGATGAAATTCACAGGCCATGATGTAAAGGTTTTCAGTCTCTCGTTTTCGACTTCAAAGTCAGGCGTCAAATCTAATCCGCACATGTCGACAGTGTTGACAACAATGAGTTGTTACACCGGCGTTCACAAAATGTATACGATAATGTTGGCTTCACGTAATTCCTCCTTAACGGAGATGATTTCGTTGCCGTGTCCGGTGTGACCGGCGCGTTTTGAACTTATCAGCAGTCTCAACTGTTCAACCAGTTTGTTGGGATCGTTCCAGTGTACGTAATCGATACCACGTCCGCTTTATCTTTTAGTGCACATGAACTATGTTTCCGCTTACCAACCATTTTTATACAATACGCACTTAAAAAACAACACTGAAAACGTATGCAAGTTGGAATGCACACACAACGTCTCAGACTGACAGGTGTGTCACTACTGAAAGCAAGGCCACGAGAAGAAACAAACAAGAGTGGCGGAAGTGGGATTACTAAGAAACTGGCATGAGTCATGGACGCCCTGGCGTGCCCGTGATAGTAAACAACAATACCGCACTAGAAAGCCACCGAACGTCAGTGTCAATACTGTTGACTTTATGGCCGGTTACACACACGGCGGATTTTTCCGTGGCGGACAATTGATCGTCGCCGGTCACAGAAATCTAGCATTTACACACAGGGCGGTAAAATCTCCGTCGCCGTCGTACGAGTCAGGTGACTGTTGGCATCGAAGTTTATTTTGTTAGTTGCTATGGCAACCAGAATGTTTTAACATGATAATTTTTTAGGCTGGGGGTCATTCCACAAAAAGTTTACGCTTCCACACGTTCGATTCCACACGAACAAAACAACTCTAAACGGTAGAAAAACCGCTGTGTGTGTAAACGTGCATTTGGTCGCATACACCACTACTTGGACGGTGACGGTAAAACTATCATCGACTCCAGTGGCAGTCGGCGGTTGCACAGCTACCGCCAACGGCAAATTGACCGCGCGTTTATTTTTCCGTTTAATGTGTAAGCTCTCATTTACTTCAGTGCGCTACTGTTGGAACGGCGGCGACGGTCAATTGTCCGCCGTGGAAAAATCCGCCGTGTGTGTAACCGACGTAACTGTACTGTATCACAGTACTGTACTACATAACATTTTATGAAATATTCAACTCTTATAAACCGTAAAATGCATTCGTTGAATAAAAAACAGGCATATATGAGTTACATATAAGTTAAAGACCATATTTAAATCAAATAAATAATTATAATTATTTAATAATAATTATTTCGGATAATCCGAATTTTTGCCAATCCGAACCGGCCCCGGTCCCAATTAGTTCGGACTAGCGGGGTTCTACTGTATATGTTGTGTATCTGTTTACATTAATTATGAATGCATAATCAGGCTAATACCCATCAGATGAGCCCCAGTGGTTAGTTTTATAGTCATTGGAAGATCGCCTGTTGTTGCCATTTTCAAATTTTACACTTGTTTTGCTAATAGAATAAATAACAGACTCATCTACTTGTGTGAGGGCAATTTCTGTTTTATAAAGGCAAGTTCTGTTCACATGTTTAATTGATGTGAATAATATATGTAATTATATCAGCCTTATATTATTAATATGTATATATTTTACACACACATGCACTTTTATTATAGAATGATATAATAAAATAATTATTTACCTAGAAAATGTATAACATTTGTATGTACACAGTAACAAATAAGAAACTTTGTGTTATAAAATGCAAACATACTGATGTATTGTACCACACCCAAGCTGAAAAAAATCAGCTTCATTTTTTTTGCACAGTGCTTCCTCGTGGCGTTTCTGTGTATTCCTAATCACTAGTTCTGCAATGTTATGTTTAATGTTGTTGTACTATACTATAAATTAGTACACAAGTAATTAGAAAAAAATGTCACTCCAAGTTCGTATTCTTAAACGCATTTAAATTGAAATAGTATATCTGTGTGTGTGTGTGTGTGTGTTCTAATGCAACTTTATTTTCAACATGCTCCATTACAATATAATGTAATACTACATGTTATATTATTCTTATTAATTATTAACAAATACTAATTAATAAAAATTCAGTTATAAAACACAATACATACATAGGACTATAGCTAATAGTAATAACAATAATAACGCAACAGTGAATAACTACGGTAAAACTAAACACAATTCGTGACCAAAACAACCAAAAGTAACAACAATACTATAACAATGTAGATCACAAAAGATCAAAATTTATACTGTTGACAAATATAAGAAAAGCTTTAATTTGTTTTTCGTAATTATATCTTTTTCTTGCATTGGCCAGACTCCACCACACATTGCAATACTTCTCCTGAAGGCCGTTCTCTCTTTATGTAAAATTTTACACTCATAAAGGAGGTGACGAACTGTCTGTTCTCCACTTTTACAGCTACACATTTGGTCATCTGAAATCTTGAAACGATAAAAATAAGAGTTAAGCTTACCATGGCCTGTCAGTATAGCTGTCAATTTGTGTAACATTGGGATATTTACGACAATTCTTTGTTTAATAGTAGGAAAAAACAATTTAGTTTGAGCTCCATTTGTTGAATTTGCCCATTCATTTTCCCATTTTTCTGTACTTGTATATCCCGCCTCAGTAATAACTGCACTTTTGGGAATCAGATCAAATGAGGATGGAATTTGAGTGTTTAAAGCTGCTTCCTTGGCCAGCTGATCGGCCAGTTCATTGCCATGATTACCTACATGAGCTTTAATCCAGCTAAAATGTACGCACCAGTTGTCACCTTCAAGAGATCTTATCACATTTCTGATCTCTTCAATTAATTTATGGTGCTTGTCTGTATTCCTCAACGAGTCCAATGTTATCATGCTGTCTGTATAGAAAACTGCTTTTCTATGATCTATTTCCACATCCTTCATGTCAATAATGTTTTGCAGAGGTCTCAGGATTGCAAACTGTTCCGCTTGGTTGTTAGAGCATCTTTTATCCAATTTATACTTTAGTTCTTGAACAAGTTGCTTCTTTACATACAGTGCCACACTTGCCCCTACACCATTTTCACTTTTACTGCCATCCATGTACGCTTCTACTAAGTAGTCGATTTTCTTATCCCTTCCAGTAATTTTTACTATATCTGCAGGGTGAGGCCATTTATTTAATTCAACCATCGCATCAAACGCTTGATGTGAATTCCCCATTATTTTTGTAGTCTGGTAGACGTCAGTAATCTCTTCTTTTTTAATTAAAATTGGGGTCAACGCAGTCAGGACACATAGTGCCCTGACAACAACATACGATCAACATCATAAGATGTTGTTCTGAAAGCTTTTGCAATTTTTATGAGAACTAATCTTTGCACTCTCTTGTATTTACGTTGGTTATTTTCCCTAACCAACGCATCTTTCAAAACTGGGGCTCCATACGACAAAAGGGGTAGAATTGCACCTTTGTATATGATCTTCATAGCTTCACCTGTTAGGCCCCAGCTATTTGTGGCAGCTTTTGATAAAATATTAATCAATTTTGTACATCTTGTCACAACGTTGTCTATATGATCATTAAACGTAAATTTTGTATCAAAAATAATTCCAAGATATTTCAGGGTATTCACTTGTTCTAATTTTTTATTGTTAAGGTGTTTGTGTTTGTGTTACTGATGTGTTTTCTGCTTTCCCATCTCTTTTTAGAAATTATTAAAACTTTAGATTTTTGCTCATTAAAGCTGATTTTCTTTTTTTTGTCCAACTCTGTAATTTTTTTGTATTTCTATGTTGGCATAGTTTTCAGCTTCGATGACTGATTTACCTTTAATTACCACAATTACATCATCTGCGAAGGCAATGACATTTGAATGTCTGGCAAAAACCAATCCCAACAGAGAGTTGTATTGCATGTTCCAGAAGCCAGGACCACAACAAGAACTCTGAGGACACCCTCTACTAACATGTCTTTCCAATGTTATATTATTTGTAGATACTGCGGTCCATTTTCACTAAAACACTGTGTATTTCTTCCTGTGTAAAAGCTCTGTTGTCATAGGTATCTATAGGTTTCTGCATTTCGTTTCTGATAAACTTATGATACTCAGTATCATTTATTTCCTCATCCACAGGTATAAAATAATCTAGCATACAATTAATAGTGTCCTTTAAATCACTTGTGAAAGAACCATCAGGCCTCTGTTTCCGTGTCTTCCCAGATGCCAATTTATATACCGCATTCCATGGGTTATTCACAGGAGTTAGGTTACAATAGCGTCTCCATGACCATCTTTTCTCTTCGTATAGTCAATTGATACTTCTTCTTTTCTTCGGAATACTGGACCTTTCGTTGCTCCCTGAGTTCGAAATTATTTTTAGTTCTTTGGTAACGTGTCCTTAGAGCAGTTAACCTTTTTCTCATTATTGTTAACCGTTCTGTCCACCATGGAACTGTCCTACCTCTGACTGACTTACCTGGTTGGCCTGATATTCTAAACGATCTCTCACATGCTGATACTATGACGTCCTGAAACATCTCCACTGTCTTCTCAATGTCCTTTACAGCTCCCACCTGCCTGTGTAATTCCTTATCTAAATCTTTTGCATAGACTATAGAGACTGTATTGTTATTAGAAAGCTGATAGACAAATCCTCTAACTATATCATCAGAAACTTTTAGCCTTTCTTCTTTAATGACAAACCTTTTACACGGAAAGCGTCGTGCCAACCTATGAGCATTACTTTGCTTAATATCAAAAGAAATGATTCTGTGGTCAGAGTAACTTTCTTCTACCCCAGATTTCCAGTCATTTATTAAGGAAACTAAATGAATATTGGTAACGGTCAGATCTACATTGCTCTTCCCTGTACGTGATTCAAATGTGGGAATGTCACTTTCTTCATTAATAAGATATAATTGATTTGACATTAGAAATTCTTCCATTTTCCTACCTCTTTTATTAGTCATTACATTGTGCCACATTCTTAATCTAGCATTACTGTCCATTGCCATAACTACACCATTTAAGCCAACGAATTTTAAAATATTTTCTAAAATGATCAAGCTATTTTCTATTTCAACAGTAATATCAAAATATATACTGACTGCATAAAAGTGCAAGTTTCCATAAATTACTTCCAAAACTACAGAATCTTCATCTGAGAGCTGATTTATTAGTAGAGTATCTATGTAACTATTTCTCACTACTACGGCTGCTCCTTTTTTTCCCACTACCATAGGTAAAAATTTTATGACGTCTAGAAAAACCCATGACTTGGTTATTATTAATGTACAAAAACTATATCTACTTCATGCTGTTCAATCAGTTGTAAAAGATTACTAGTTGCAACTTTAGAATGATTTAGATTTATCTGCATACATTTAATTGACATCTCAGAACTAATATTTTTATCAAAGTATGTTGTCTTTGCTATCTTTGTCTGAGTATAGTTCATAACTAATAGTCTGTATTGTGTTCATACTTTTTGAGCATGGCTAGCAGACAAGGACAATTTTTATCTAGTGAAGAATGATTATCAACAAATTTTGTGGTTTTGGTATACTTATTAAAATTCATACAATTTGTACATTTAAATTTTTCTGGAGATGCCTTACATTCTTTCAATTTGTGGCTTCCAGTACACAATGGACATGCTCCTGTACCCCTACATGCTTGAGCTGTGTGATTAAACTTATTGCATTTAAAGCATCTCGTAATTGCTAAATAGTCATTGACATTACAAAGATGCCAACCTAATTTTAATTTAGTTTGCAACAACCGTTTTCTTATTTCAGCGCTTACTTCCATAACAAGATTTCTAAAATTTCGTCTATTTTTAAAAACAAATTTTGGTTTCACATAACCACTATTCAGATTTAATTTTGGTTTTTGCATCGTTGTAATTTGTATAATATTTTCTGTGGTAACATCTTCTGGAATATTGTATATTACTATTTGCAGATTCCGAAGTCGCGGAATTGACACTTTCTAAGGAATCTTTACATGCATCATTAATATTTTGACTTATATGATCTATTTCGTCCTTCTTTTCAGATTCAATCATTATCCTACCATCTCTAAGTGATTTAAACAAACTTATTCCTAATTTCATCTGGACGGGTTTATATTTTTCTTTATTACGGTTTTAACTATATCCGCTGATTCATTATGTTTTGATTTTATAAAAATTTTATACGTTTTTCTGTTATTATTGTCACGTTGTGTGTGTGTGTGTGTGTGTGTGTGTGTGTGTGTGTGTGTGTGTGTGTGTGTGTGTGTGTGTGTGTGTGTGTGTGTGTGTGTGTGTGTGTGTGTGTGTGTGTGTGTGTGTGTGTGTGTGTGTGTGTGTGTGTGTGTGTGTGGATACTTAGGACTATTTCGTGCATTGTGTATTTTGAATTTTATTTAGAATATGTTTCCAAAAGCAAGCATTTTTTTTCGTTTTATATATAGGTTCTGTTATATAATTCATATTCAAATCATCAGAGCTGATTCAGACATATTTTTATTAAAATTTTTTTGTACAGTTTCTACAAGTGGGAACTTGTAGATTTTATTATTTATTATTAAATTATTTCAAATTTGTGTATTTCTATATATTTCTCAAAATGTTGTAAGAATCATACACTGTGTGAGTTAAACTGTAAAACTGTGATGATGTTGAACAATAAATAATCTATTTTGGTAAAATCTTTAAGGAAAAACCAAAATACATACTTGTATTTGTAAACATTATAAATAAAATTTTGTGTATAGTGAAATCTTGATACAACACTTTGTGGGCCAGAGAAAGAATTGTAGAGAGAGTTTCAATTTCAATGTAGTAATTTGTTCTCATTTTCATTTGTGTGTAGTTAAACATCTCTGATTAGAATTATATGAGCTACTTCAAAATTCATAAATTAAGTCCGACAAAGACATGACAGTTTGTAAGTATAGAAAACAATACAGAAAAATGTGCAACTAAAGTATCTAATATGTGTTCAATACACTGTCTATTGTCCAATGAGTATTTGTTGTCCAAAGTAAAATGTTAGCTTACTTTTTGTTCTGTTTGATGGACACATTTTTCAGGTTAAGTAAAACTACATTACAGTTTACACTTGTTGCTGTTAATACTGTTCAAACTAAACAATTGTATTTTGAAATGATTGACAGACAGAAATGGAAACAAACGTTTTATTGCACTGAGTGATTCTACGAACCTCAGAAACTTGCAACATAGGTCTGGAGTGCTTCACGAGACACATGAGCTTCTCCCTCACTTAATGATTGTTGATTCAGACTTTGTTCTCCCCTTCTTCATCTTCTTCATTCCCTTCATCTTCTGTCAGGCTGGTTTGAATTTCATCCAGTATTGTATGACTATACTGACTAGTAAACCAATTATTATTGTTTAAATCCTTGTAGCCTGCAGGGAAGATTTTCATGGAATTCTTCTAAGCTACATTTTCATGGAGTTTAAAATTGCTACTATTAACATGTGTGATTGCTAGGACTATTGTGGCGGATATGAAATACATATATATGTAGGACATAAATAACTATCACGTGTAGCATAAAAAAGTTTTTCCTAGCTGCGGTATGATATTATGTTGGCAACTTGGTGACTAGTCCATCGTTAAATAATTTTTCTATTTTCTTGTTCATAGTAAATATTTAGTAGTAGAAAGTGTTTTAAACTTGGGTTCCTATGTTATCTTAAGAGTGTTTATTCACATTAAGGAATAAACAGTATGGATGCAAGAACAAGAAATCTGACCAGTTATGGGGTGTGTTTTAGGCTGTGGACATTCACAAAAAACACTGTTGTATAGTTTGAGTGTTTATTAAGTGTATATTTATTTTTTTATTTAATTTATATTATACTTAACAAGTTGAGAAGTAATAAACATTTAATTTCCATCTTTTTTTTGATACGTTATTTACTTTTAGTGACCCAAAATCATTTATTTTTATTGTCTGCACACGCACACATGGTGTGTATAGGCACAATAATGTTTATTATAAGATGGTGGATGGAAGATTGCATAAGGCAGTTTATTGCAGGAATTAGACCATATAGTGGAACCTCGATATAACACTCCTGTGATATAACGCGACCCTTGATATAAAGCTCATTTTTCACGGTCCCGGCAAATTAAATAGTTAAACTTGGGACCTTTATATAAAGTGACCCTCGATATAAAGCGCTTTTTGGCCGGTCCGCAGAAGAGCGTTATATCAAGGTTTCACTATATATAGAGCGCAATCAATGAGAAATTCAATAGATGAAGATGCAGAAGACTTGTAGGTTCAGACTTCTAATCGGACAATTCATTTAGAGTGGAACTGTGTATTTATCTTAATTTCAATTTTGTATGCTTTGTTAAATTTGTGTACATTGATTGTTTTGTAATATTTGGCTGCCAAAACCCATTAAATTTGAGGATCATTCTAGTAAAAGAAACTCCATGGTAGCACATAGAGATGCATTTACATTGGTCCTAAAAGGGTTAAGGAATACATTTTTCCTAGCTTTTTTTGACATAGAACTTGCAGCATTTCAGTGAAGTACCATGAGGGTTACAGTAGACACAAATTTATAACGTATACTTCAGTTCAAGAACTTTTCACATGACCATCTCAAGTGTACAGATTTGTATTGCAGAGTGTACTGAGTTACTTGCATAAAGGGGAACACATTTTGTGTAGGTATCTGATGGTGCTTTGGTTGTCAACATCGAAAAAGTGGAAGAGTTGCCTTCAGAATCAGAAGTTCTACTAGAAGCACCCACAGAATCAAAATTTGTGGAAGAGGCACATAGACAATCTATAGGAAAGGCATCTACAGAGTCTCTGAAAGAGGCATGCTTGAAGGTATTCAAGATATAAACAATTTTAAATAGTTTGTAGTTGTAATTTTAAACAGTTTGTAGTTGTAATATAGTTTTTTGTGCTATCCCTCATGTTGCCATTTTGTCTTGGTATCACCCATGTTTCATGTTCTATTATTACATTTTGTTAAAAGTTGGACTCAGTTTTGATGGTTCCCAGTAAATCCATACAGATTTTCTACTCTTTTGCTGTTTGTTGCTCAGACAAGTGTTAGGACACTAGTTTTGCACAAAGTTTATGGTTGTGCAAATGGGTTATTTTAATTCTGCGAACCGTGACCAAGCCCATTAGCCTGATATTTAATTGGTGTATTTGGAACACCATAGCCTACACTACTGCCACATTATAATTCGTTGACAAGATAGGTCTTCAGAAATGAGATTTGTTCTTTAGTATTTTCTTGGGCCTCTTTGAAAACACTATGCCAATTAAAAGCCACAGTTCTTGATAGAATACCAATAACTCTTCATAATAGAATATTATAAATTCTTCATAAACTTCAATTAAGAATTGTAAAGAATTACTTATTGTTTAGTGTAGGAACACTAGATCAAATTGTATCATGTGAAAATGAGTAGCGTAAACATAGAATAAAAGTCATATGGCTGCTGGAATAACAAAAAAGGGAAGTTATCAGTAATTAAAAAGACAAGCTCTGTATGTGTGGAAACAAGTATGGAAAACTTACGTTTGGAATATTAGCCTTTACTGTCTGATGACATAGAGAAAGGAATCGTTTGTTCTGATAGAAACCAGCTAAGAAACGTAACAACACTGTGCTTCAAGTATAGTACCTTTAGTCAGTGCTGTGTGGCGTTAAATACACTTTTAAATATATAAAATACATAAATAATACTTCCACCTACCTGCAAAGTTTCGGTTATCTGGGTCCAGGATCGAACGAACGTAAGATACAAACGTGTTTCATAGGTTAGTGAAATGACTTACTCTACACATTTTTATGAAGAGAATTGATAATTTAATTATTCAGAATCATTTAAAATTTTGTCCAAAATTTTTGTTCATGGTTTTACAGATTAAATTACATTTTTTCTTGTTCGCTTTATCATCTGCTACATATTAACTTAACCTATTTTCTTACCTTACTTGTTACACATCAATACATAAACCGACAGAGCCCAGCCTGCAATTTTTCACACTCACAACCACACAGAAAATTACCCAGCCCTTAACATTTTAAAGGAATACCCATTCCGGCCGACACACGGTGACCATTCGAGCTCGTTTCGTTTATGTTTATAATTACGTCGCTGTCGAATATAACTGATTGGGTTACTCTCCCATGTTTATTGCTATCACTGACACGTTTTGGTTACTTTGAATTCACTTTTGAGCTTAAAAACTGATAAAATTTAGCAGAGCGCACTTGGCTCTGAGTCTGCGCAGACTCGATCAGTGACGAACTGGGAAAAGAGTATTTGTTGTGGACGGATATAGATGCCCTGCCGGACGAATTTGTCGACGCTCATACTTGAGTTGTTGCAGTTTAGTCGCTATGCGCATGATACATAGTGGTTTTTTCTGAAGTGTGCGCCGACGATATTTAGGCGCTTCTGGCTTGATGTCACAAAAGAGGCGGACCTTAAGTCTCATTTCCTTCAGCACGGATTGTAGGTCTCACAAAACTTCGTCTCTGCGCCATTTTCGATAGCGTCGGTTGATCTGCTTACGTCCCCGCCCGCGCACATGTTCGTATGATGGGTCCGAGCACACGGTCACATTCTCGCATAGTTCTTGGAAACTTGAGGTGGCTACATACCTCAACTGATTGCACAATGCTATTACGTCTTGCCTTTGTTCTAAACTGTTCCATTCACCACGTGGTCTGTCACAATGGGATTAAATTTTACAATATATTTTTATGAAACCCCGAAAATGAAATAAAATAAAAATATCCACATTTTTGACACATTACAGCTGCTTGATGTAGACAATAATTTAGTGCTTTGCAAATAGTGAAATGTCTTAAACCTGAAGAGTAAATATAAAAAATAATTTTTTCAGTAATAATTACCATTATGGGAAATAATGTGATATTATTTGATCAGAAGTATGAATTATTTAATGAAATTATTCTGTTGTATTGGTCTCACATAAAATGCAGCAAATACAAACGTTATCCAACTACTATATTTTAATTAGCTGTTAAGTAATATTTTAATGAAATTTTCAAAAATATGTAAAGAAATAACCAAAAAGAAAGAATGGCTTGTGGTGTTTATTGGTAACTCATATTTAACCAAGTGGTATTGCCAAAACGTTTGAAACTTGATCTTCATTGTTGTCAGTGGCATTGTATTTCAGTTCATACTGACTGTCATCTCAGTCCTCATTCTCCAGGCCTATTGTTACATTGTTTGTAGGTTTCTCTACAACTGGCCTCCAATCCAGTAAAATCTTTATTTTTTATATGCTTAGCCATCCCAATCACTAGGAGATATAACTTGAATGGCTTCCTCCTATAAGTGTTGTCAGCACTACATTGCTAGTTGTATTATGTTGTCGTAAAGATTTAATTTTAAGAAGATGAACAAGTACTACTACAGTTTGTAACTTTTTTATCACCACTTTGAAACTGTTATTTTCTAATGTTTTTCATACACACTGATTTATTTATATGTGTATTAACAAATTATAGATAAATATTTATTCTCATACATTAGGCAAAGTCTGATCCAGCTTAAAACATTACGAATTAATTAATGATTAGAATATTTAAATTGGGTATTACTTACCCTTAAAGATTCGTCCATATTACCAAGGTTTCGTCTGATGTACTTTGGCAGAGAATAATAGGTGAATGCAAATGACCAACGCACATTGATGTGGTTAATGAACACTTTTTATTTTATCTGACTAACTCCCATCTCATCAATTTCTTTTATACTATTTTGAACATATTTGGCCACGAGGCTCAATTAACAAAACAACTCA
Source organism: Magicicada septendecula (assembly GCA_034769895.1). Taxonomy (NCBI): domain Eukaryota; kingdom Metazoa; phylum Arthropoda; class Insecta; order Hemiptera; family Cicadidae; genus Magicicada; species Magicicada septendecula. The sequence goes on from CM068367.1 coordinate 1,217,230,408, forward strand.
TTATTTAATTAATTATTAACTAATTATAAAACAACAAATCAAATGAATTTAATTATTATATAAATAATTACGCAACCAGCACTTCTATGTTAACATCCTTCTCTCTCACTCACGCACACGCAAACATCCCATACCTTTAAGAGATCTCATTTTTATTCTTGTTAAACAAATTTAAAGAAATTGGTACCATTATACTTTTAGTTTAACCCGTTTTTAGGTTTTACTTTACCCCATTTATTACTTAACTGCTGCTGAGTTTCGAAGACGCCGCATTGTCCGTGCACTAGATAGATTGTTGTTTTCACTGAATTTAGGTTTTTATCAAATTGACGTTATTTAATTCACATTCTTTAAAACTTTAGACGTATCGTTTTTAAATTTGAGATATGTTATTCACATTTTGTTGTTTTGCGGGCGACGTAAACTTCGCCTAAACCGGCTGGCCGGCGGACGCGACAGTTCTATGCGTCCGACACTGGTAGTTGTTATTTGCCGACTGTCTTTGTTCTGTCTGCGTGTCGAAACTGCTAGCGCTGCTACACCCACATTCCAGCATTATATAAGGCGCTGACGTAACATCGTCTGATGCTCAGTTACATAATTTGTTTACAGTTTTTTGTAGGTCATTGTCTGACCTTGACGCAATTCTGCTGGTTGTTTTCTGCGTTAGTTAAATTCTCGAACAATATTTTCAATCACTGCTGCCACTTTCACTACCAATGAATTTTACCTTTCTGTTCACGTTTTGTAAAAAATGTTATTTGCTTTTATGTCAAATACAAATTTATTTATTTTATCCCAGGTAGGCCCAAATGTCACGTTACAATACCCCCCTCAATGAGAGATTTTATGCCGAAGCATAAAAAATCTCATTGACACATTCATACTTGCTAAAGGGATCAGCCAGGATATGTTGCCACAACCCCCTTGATGGCTTACCAAAAAAAAATTATATAATTAACTCACCCTTGGTCCGGTGACTGTGACCACACCTGAATGACAATACTGGACTTCTCTCTCGAGATCCCAACACCATAGAGTCAGACAGATACTTAACGCCCCTGCTCTGACGCGCTGGCCAGCTCAGGTCCGCCGCCACAGCATCACCAAACACTGAAACAACAAATCAAATATCAACTAGTGGCCTTATACAACACCATATCCCCAACTGATCTGTTTCCCCTTAACGGGCTGGTTTGCGCCAAGAAGCACTGGTTTTTCCTCTTAACCTCTAACATATATATGAAGACCTAACAACACAACATGATACCCATTTTAAAATTCCATAATCTCATTCTGTCTACTTTCTCTTATTAACTTTAAAATCCCAAAATTCAAAATTATTGCCCTGATTCCCATCAGAATTTAAATAAACATTTCCCATTACCATATTACACATTTCTCTAATCCCCAATTTGTATCAAAAAATTTTTTTAAATTCATAAAATTCTCTTAAATACTAACAAACACCATAATACATAAGAAAACATAGTACATTCATAATTCATATTGTTATTACTAATTAAAATAAACAATTCACATTTAAGTTTGAACATAATCTACACACTTTACATCATTAACTTCGAATATAAAATTATAAAATTTCCCTTTTAATCTCAATTTAACTTTTATTAATTCATTTCCCAAAAAATTAAATTTTTTTTTTTTTTTTTTTTTTAATTAACAATTTACATTACATGACATTTCTAGTCTTGTTGTTGTTTTAATCTCATACATTTCTTTCTTAACTTTCCCTACCTTGACCTTCATTAACATAAAATAATAAATACAACAAAATATTTACTTAGTCACTTAACGATGTTGTCATTACATGAAAATAAACAATTCATTTTTTATACAATTTGTATAGAAACTTATAAACATTATAATTTGTAATTTTCATTTACTCTTTTATATATCACCATTTCATTACTTATCCTTCGTTGCAATTAGATTCCTCAAAATTTCAAAATTATTATTAACATTTATTTTTAACCTTTATGTTATTCCACAAATTAAACTATTTGTTTAATTTATTTATTCATTAATTGTTATTTAATTGAAATCTCCTAAAATAATTTAAATTCATTATAAAAATTCAAACATATAATATTCAATCACAATAAAACATCTCAAATTATTTACTTCAATTGATTATTAAAACACAACATATTGCAAATATTATCAAAAATTTACAAATCATTAATTATTGTCTTCATAATTATTTTTATTATTTATTTAGACTGCAAAATATTAATAATATTATTATTATTATCACAACATTTTCTACTACATATACACATTGTTTACCTAACATTTTACAATACACACAATTGAATTCACTAAATTATTTACAAATTATTCGTCATTAACTGTTCCATTTTTTCACACTTCATTGTCCAGGTCATTTACCAATTTACCAAATTACAATATTTAACAATGTCCATACACTGATTTTTTAATTTCAACCTCCATCATCATGTATATAACGAATATATTTATAACATGCATCATTGTTATACACACGCAATTTGTTATTATTATTATTATAATAATCCATTAACTTTATTTCATTCATTATGCCATTATAATTTATAGGGTTATTCCCGATTAATATTTCATACACCTTGTCAACATAAGTTATTATTGTCCAGTCTCCATCAGTATTATTGGTTAACGTCAGGTAAGCTATTTTATCATTTTTATATTCCTCTACTATTACATCATGTAACTCATTATCGTTTATAAAGATATTATCAAAATAATTCTCTATCTCTCTTTCAACAGGTAAGTATTTTATATGGTTTATCTTCACCCCTTCTAATCTTTCTCTCAACTCATTATAATTTCTCTTTAACTTATATAATTCTATTTCTCTATCTGCACACAACTCTCTATCTAAATCTCTCTCACCCACATTAGTTAATTTCTGATTTAATGGTTACATTCAAGTCTTTTCTGACTTTAATTATTTCACGCTCATGTTCTGCTTGTTTATTCTTTAAACTAGTTACATTAATCTTAATTGCATCAACTTGTTCAAAGTTACTTCTGAATTCATCATTTATATTTTCTTGTATTTCACTCGCTCGTTTGATTTGCTCACACTCATTAATTATACATTGAACATTACAGTCAATTTTGTCATTTTGCTTTTTAACGTTATCATTAAATTTACTTGTCAATGTGTCAAATTTTTTATTGTCTCTAACATCTTCTCTTTTTGTTTTTCGTTAATTATTTTTCTATCATTTTTCATTTCGTTTTGTATCTTATTTATAACACTAGTCAGTTCATCTTTCACTCCAACAGTAGTCTCATTCATACTTTCCAAGCGGCTATTCATATTTATTTCACTCGCTCTCAATTCACTTCTTATTTTCGTAAACTCGTTACTCATTTCTACTTTTACTACATTTATTTCTGATTTGATTTCAGATTTTAAATTGTTGTTTTCTGTTTTCATTTCATTTAAGCTCATATTTACGACATTTATTTCTGATTTGATCTCAGTTTTCATTCCTGACATCATCTCCATCATCAATGCTAATTGGTTAAATATATTTACCCCCTTGTCTTTACTACCCCCCGCTACTACAGTTTCGTCTACATCTGTTTCAACACTTTCATCAACAAAATCATTGGTTGTTACCATATGATCTTGCGTAATATTTAACATAGATTCTTCTACGCTACTTTTACATAAGTCTGCGTTCTTATTTCCCTCTGCCATTTTCGACCAGTTTGTAAATTAATTTAATTTTTTAATTCACAAAGTCCCTGTTCGGGCGCCATTTAAAACATTACGAATTAATTAATGATTAGAATATTTAAATTGGGTAACTTACCCTTAAAGATTCGTCCATATTACCAAGGTTTCGTCTGATGTACTTTGGCAGAGAATAATAGGTGAACGCAAATGACCAACGCACATTGATGTGGTTAATGAATACTTTTTATTTTATCTGACTAACTCCCATCTCATCAATTTCTTGTATACTATTTTGAACATATTTGGCCACGAGGCTCAATTAATAAAACAACTCATTATTTAATTAATTATTAACTAATTGTAAAACAACAAATCAAATGAATTTAATTATTATATAAATAATTACGCAACCAGCACTTCTATGTTAACATTCTTCTCTCTCACTCACGCACACGCAAACATCCCATACCTTTAAGAGATCTCATTTTTATTCTTGTTAAACAAATTTAAAGAAATTGGTACCATTATACTTTTAGTTTAACCCGTTTTTAGGTTTTACTTTACCCCATTTATTACTTAACTGCTGCTGAGTTTCGAAGATGCCGCATTGTCCGTGCACTAGATAGATTGTTGTTTTCACTGAATTTAGGTTTTTATCAAATTGACGTTATTTAATTCACATTCTTTAAAACTTTAGACGTATCGTTTTTAAATTTGAGATATGTTATTCACATTTTGTTGTTTTGCGGGCGACGTAAACTTCGCCTAAACCGGCTGGCCGGCGGACGCGACAGTTCTATACGTCCGACACTGGTAGTTGTTATTTGCCGACTGTCTTTGTTCTGTCTGTGTGTCGAAACTGCTAGCGCTGCTACACCCACATTCCAGCATTATATAAGGCGCTGACGTAACATCGTCTGATGCTCAGTTACATAATTTGTTTACAGTTTTTTGTAGGTCATTGTCTGACCTTGACGCAATTCTGCTGGTTGTTTTCTGCGTTAGTTAAATTCTCGAACAATATTTTCAATCACTGCTGCCACTTTCACTACCAATGAATTTTACCTTTCTGTTCACGTTTTGTAAAAAATGTTATTTGCTTTTATGTCAAATACAAATTTATTTATTTTATCCCAGGTAGGCCCAAATGTCACGTTACAAGCTCATGAAGTGCAAACAACAGACACAGTTTTCCAGACAGAGGAGCCCGATCTATGTGATGTGACCAAAAATCCAAAACATGATGTTTTAGAAGAATGTGAAGAACTAAGAAAATTTTTTCCAACACAAGGTCTTGAACTTAACAAAGCTGTTCAAGTAAGTATGTACTTTTTGAATGGTTTGTGTTTATGGAAACATATAATTCTAGTATTCTGCATGAAAGGTTTTTTCCAAGTGCTTGAACATATAGAAGATAGAACTGGTTATTAATTTTTATGTGTGTGTGTGTTTGTGCGCATGCACGCGTGCTTGCACGCATACCCTTTATATGAAATAAATCACTCAAGTAGCACGCTCAAGTTTCACATTCACAAAAAAGTTGGCCACCATTGTTGTAAAGTGTCTGGTAGTATGCTTACCGCCTGTCTTCTTCAGTGCTGGATAGTGAGTGGAGTGTTAACACCATAGCAGACAGAATTAAACTGAGCTCCATAGTTGTGGAGGGGAACCTGAGCTGGAGCGAGAATGTTAGTAGTGTGCTGAAAAGGTTATAGGATGGCGCATTACTCCTGCTTTGTGTTAGCATTCTAAACCAGTTGTTTTATCTCTCTTCATCTCATTTCAAGTGCTCACCACCTCCTTTTGCCTCCACCGCCAAGTTTCCATAGCCTCTAATCATTGTTTTTATTTTTTCTGAATAGGTAGTGGTCGAGAGCCACACTTAACTTAAGCTTCAAAACACATTTTAAATTGTTTATGAAATTTAGTATCTTGGGTAAAGTTGTCAGTTATAAACAACTGGTGAAAATAATTGGTTTACACTTGTGAGTTTGCATGCGTGGAGAAAAATCAACATACAAGCTAAATATACAAATAAGGTGTGTATATATCAGGGATTACTATACCCGTATAATCTGTTTATATTGAGGAAACACTTGGTAATGGGTGGGCCTTCTAAGTATTTGGTTATCCAGTGCACAAAGTGGCTGAATTCTGATTCCTTTAGGCCTGTATTACACTTGCAACTGATTGCAAAAAACGTTGTGTGGCATTGGTTTAAATGTAGTATATTACACTTACTGCAATTGGTTGCACAGTCTGTAATCGACTGCAAGGCAGTTGTAATCCTTGCAACTGCTCGTGCAACTTTTAGTTTCACGCACTCGTTGTGGGGCAGTGATTCAAATGTACCCCATTACACTGTGCAACCAATTGCATGCAATTCGCCTGCATATGCCCATTATATAGACAATGAAGAAATTTCATGACATGGGACTGACACAACATATACAATTTTACAAAATCGCCAATATCTCGAAAACGAAAAGGAGGATTTTAATGAAACAAAAACCAAAATAAAATTTGCAATTTTTTTCTGAATTTCACTCGCTGACATCATAGAGCTATCTCTTACAGAACAAAAGTTTATTGCATGACAAAAATTTCATGATATGGGTTTAAATACCATTTTAAATCTCTGTTCTTGAAAATTATTAAAGTTATTGGTTAAAATTTATGTCTAAAGCCATCCTCAGACTTCAAGGAACACGGTGGTGAAAGAATTTTTTTTTATCGGATCAGTAGTTTCTGAAGTTAGCCCAGACAATGATACAAATAAATTTTACCCCTTTATAATAGTAGTATAGATGACATGCTTGAACTGCAACTGATTGCAGAGCCGTTGCAGTCTATTTTTACTACACTGCAAATAGTTTCATGTAGCCTTGAAATCAGTTGCATGCAATCAGTTTGTATAGTGTAACTTTAGTTACACGGATTGTTACAGATGTCTTGGAACTGTTTGATTGTATTTGGATAGGTCATTTACTATCCAGGTACCTATAGTTCAGTTTTTTTTTTTGCAGAATGGTAACACAGGAATATCTAAGTAGATTGACATTGCCCTAACAAACTCTTCGCTACAGTTCACAACATAAGAAAATTATGTAGCTTTTTACATAATCAATTTTTGTATTTATTATAAGAGAATTAGTTTTTTGGTTGTGTGCACATTATTAAAAAGTGTGTTTATGAGTGTTTTTAGGGAGTAGCATGTTAACAGAATGTTAGCCCAGAATCAGGTTAAATCTTAAAAAATTAAGAGGTAAATTTCTAGAAGAAATAGAAAACGAGTGATCAGTTTTTTAATTGAAATGAGTTTTCAGTGATTCATTAAGTTCAGGCCGAGAAGGATAACAAATACAGCCAAATTATTGTGGCATAATTTTCCATGAGGGTACAGTTTGTTGTAGTACAGAGTTCTAAACAAAAATTGAAAATTGTTTGATAACAGTTTTGTACTGAAAGAAGAATAATTGAGTTGATGATGATGATCAATAATTGAGTTACAAAATTATTGAGTTGATGACGGAGGACAACAAAGTATATATTTTGGTTGAAGCCTAATAAACTTAGGCTATACAAAGTATAATAAACTTTCATATTATTATATTGTTTTCTCTCTGTCAGTTTGGAATTACAACCACCAACACCAATTTTTGTTTAAAATTTTTTTTAAACCAAATGATAACATAATTTTTGTTACCAAATAACTTATCTCGTAAATTTGGAGTTCAGTAAATTTAATTAAAAAATTATTCATATTTAGTATAGAAAAGTCTCAAAATATGTGTATTTAACATTGAATAAAATGAAAAACTAGTAAATGATTAGAAAAATTTAAATGATTAAAAACTATACTTGTAGTTACTTTAATGGATTGTTTTGCTCAGGTGGAAATAAATAAAATTGAAGAGGAAAGCTGCTGGGTTATCCTGACTTCTGAAAAAGAAAAGTTTTTAGAGTTAATGTGTACGTTGCAAACAGTAGCTGAGATAAGTAAGCCATTATTACCATCTGCAAATGTTTTGTGCCTTGCTCTGCATGAAAATATGTGGTAAGTTTTTAATTATATTTTATCAGTAAAATTACTAGCCAAAGAGCACTGACCGTTTTTAAGGGTCTGTGTATTTTAGTAGACTTTAGTTCAAAGTGAAGTATATACTCCAGTCACCTAGCAGATGTGTAATAAATACAGAATTTTAATGTGAATCAGCAGTCACATTGGTAACTGGTAGTAATAATTCTGGGACTTTAAAATTATAATCTTCTGTTTAACATGTATCCTGTAAGAAATAGATCTGGAGTGTAAGTGAATCGGTTTCATAATGAACTAAGCACTTTGTAACAATTGTTTAATAATTTTGACCAGAGGACAGGTTCTAGAGCTAGTGAGCATTTTGTGTATTGAGATATATATTGTTATGTAACAGTGTACTTGTGGGTTTTGTTATTTATTTTGAAGAGTTTAGTAGTGTAAATTGACCCCACTTGTGTCAGAACGGATCTGTTGCCGCAATTGATTGTGTCCTTGAGCTGTTCTTCTTCTAAATACTTTGGTCCGTTCGCTGCTCACTCTCCTGTTGATTTACCTGTAATTGTCCTGTAAACTTTCTAATTTTCTACAATGACAACTCCTTTTATCACAAATAACAAGATTTAATTTTATTTAAGTTATTTAGAGAAAGGAACAGTCGTCTTGTGTCGAAACAAAATATTGGCCGGGTCGACTTTACCACTCAATTCGACTATTACACTAACAACTTTCAATAAACAAATTAACTATAACAATATATTAAATCTCAGGGTTTAAGGGTTCTTTGAGACTGTCATTGAATTCAGAGAATACATACAAAAATACAGTACATTACAAAGGTAAGTAACATTTTAAAATCTTAATACTATATTTTATTATTTCGTTACTAGGCAACGACGCCGTGTCGGCAAGATGGCCGCTGAAACGACTAACCTCGTGTTGTTACAAATTATTTTAAAATAAATGTTTTAGTGTTCACAGTTTTAGTTTTTTAAGGTTTTCCTTCAATAAATGATCACTGGTGTTTTTCTATAAGTGTAGATAGTGTCTACGATAATGCTGTGTAATCGTACCTGTAGTGTGGCTAATAATTAAGCTTGGCATCACTCACAGAAGTTATAAAAGTGTGTTCATTATAGGCAGTCAGGATTTTCTGAGTTTCTGCGTTTAATTGTAGTTTTAATTTAATTATTTTCGTCTTCTTATCTTCCACAGTGTTTACAGCTTCTGTTGGTAAATATTTTTTATCGCCAACGGTCCAAAAAACATTACTGGTATTTGAATAAAATTTTCTTCATCAGAGCTCATCTGCCCTCTGCAATGGTTAACAATACAATTCTAAATTCCTGCTCCTTCATCAACGGTTTCGTGACCTCACAATACTGGCCTGTGATTGGTCAAAACTGAGAGTTCATAAGGTCACATGGTCAGTTTACAAGATTTAAATGTTCATTTGCCTATAAGAAAAATACTCCTTTTTTAGCTTTAAGTTTTCTTAAATTTAAATCACATCATGTTTTTCAAATGGCTTAGGCCATTAGTGGTCTTCTAATATTATTTTATAATTTACATTTACTATTGCTTAATCTCTGATGCTGAACCCTTTTTCTGATTTTAACTATTTACTAAACGAGTCTGGACCCTTAACATTATTTGAACAATGGTTACAATAAAATCCTTTGACATATTATTTAATATATTGCCTCTACGGCCTAGTTAACAATTATAAAATGACAAATAATATACTTCATGTTAATACAATAACTTGATAAGAACAATGACTTAATAAGAATAGTAACTTGCTAAGAACATCAACTTGCTAAGAACAGTAACTTGCTAAGAACATGGTTTATGGATGTTACTCATAAGCCTTGGCATAAAACATAAACATAACTGGTTATGCCAAAACCTTTATAAACATCTTAACTTTATTATAAACTCCCATCACAACTCTCTATTAATATGGTTCTTGGGTTTTCTTTTTACATAAAAGTACTTAACCTATAGGGTCATTCCATATCAAATCAACCAATGAAGAATTTAATTTGAAACTTCATGTCTCAGATATTGGTAATTTTTTGTATATTTGTTGTACTTATAAAGTACTTCAAAAATAAAAAGTTTCAAATTTTTTTGTTGGGTAGTTTTTTTTAAAGATTTTTTAAAAACGGCACAAAACGCCATTTTTCACATTGTATTGAAACAGAAAACTGTGTATAATTAAGGAACCGTTAGACCTGGAAAGCTCTTTTATAGCTCATTTTAAAGGTCTTTGTAAGGGCTTTAATTTGATATGTAACACAACCTACTTTGAACAAAAACCTTTTTTTGGCATGTTTTCAAAAAACGTTTTTTTGAAAATTTCAAAAACACCATTATCGAATTTTTTCAAAAAAATATGTTATTTGTAAAGACATTGACTAGAAATATACAAAGTTTGAAAGTGGAGAAATGATGGTTTTTTTTAAACAAAAATTTAAAGGCATCAGTGTGGAGGTTGTATTCACGTACATTTGCATTACATTTTATGTCACGTAACAGTTACATTTTATGTCATTTTTAGTTTGACTTAGTACCATAATGATAAATTACAAACAATTACTAAGACTCACCTACAAATTCTCTTGAATAAAGTGTCCCATATTGATCTTGCAGTGAAATGATTTTAAGCAACAAAACTCATTTATTAGTTGTATATTTTACGAATTAAAACATATCTGTAGAAGATTCTAGTCTATATATACACTACACAGTGCAGTCTTATAAGAACAAATCATGTTTGTAAATTAAAATAGTGCTTTTGAATATTAATCATTTAGAGTTCACACATAAGTTAATAATAAGTTGTTCACATTTTCTTCAACTGTTGTTCAAGTAAGTGAGATGAGTCTGTCATTTCTTCTGTGGTCAAAGTATACGTTCTTCCTGTAGCGGTTCTAGGTTCATCCTTTTTCAGAAGGGTGTCTGTTGACACATCCAAAATATCCAACCGTGGTTGAGGATAGAAAAATGATGCTGCAGGTCCTCTGGGATGGAAAAAGCTCACTTTAACTTCATTTGTCTCGTTGTTTTTCCCTAGGATGCATGCAAGCCACCAGAAGTTATCATACATGACAGTTACAAAACCTGATTCAATTTCTTCTAATTCAGCTGTTACACTATCTGTTATAACTGGTGCTTGTAGCTTTCTTTCAGTACTTGAAGAAAACAATTTTGTTGCAATTTGTGTGTCAGAAATAGGGATAACTGCATGTAAATTATGGGTCCCTTTTATAGTTTTTGTTTTATCAAAACGTGTTGCTAAACTTTCTTCATTTTCATTGTGTTCTTCTATTGTACAGTATTTAAACTTGATGCCTGGTATGTTGGTTGCTGCAAATTCATATAATTGATGCGGTGTCATTATTTGCTGGTCGTACGGTCGCTGTAAACTTGCTTTCATAGCTAATCTTTTAACAGTCCCCCCTAGACCATCACAGGCACTTTTACCATGTGATGTGGCAAAGAAATGCCACTCAGCATCAATGCCAAAGTCTTTTTTGTGCAAACAAATGTTCTGGAAATTCTTACGGTTTTTATATTTTCCTGCACAACCATCTGAGAAGTAATAAATTATTTTAATCCCTGGGATGTCTTCTTTTAGGGCATTAATCAGGTGCGTCTGAAAGAGATTGAATGCAACACTGTTGTGGGTAAGGCACTCTGATATAAAAACATAATTTAAGTGCTGTATTTTACTGTCTCCTCCTCTATAGTAGACAACAAAGGGATGGAGTGTTGCCTGGCTATTGGTCCAATGGTAAGATTGAACCTCATCTTGGAGGACAAATGAATAATTTTCTGAAAAATCACAGGTTACAACCACTTCCCCTTCCTCTAAGTTAGTTTTTGTTTCACGGTAAAACTCTTTTTGCATGTTTGCTAAAAAAGAGTGTGTCTTTAACTTTAAAATAGCTTCACTGAAATCTTCTATGAATTCATCCTTTTCTTTTACAACAGTCTCTAACGTACATCTATCTACAGACATCCACTTTTTAATTGTTACACTATCTATCATCTCATCTTCAAACTTCTGGCGCAGTAAAGCTTTCAAAGGTTCTATCCCAGGACACTCTTTGCATGCGTTCAGATAACAGATAGGAGATGCCGGGTTGCACATAATTTTGTACAGGCAGGTTTGGTAGTTTTTTAATGCCACTTCATCTCCATCCAGTACAAAGCTGTGCATTTTTGATCCATTCATCATCAATTTTACATTCTGATGAATTAGACACACACATACTGTATGGGTGCCACTCTTTCTGGCCAAAATGCAATTTTTTGGATGCAAATCACAAAATTTTGAAAAACCTATTTGGTGGCCTGGGTTTTCTTCCTTAAATAAAAATTGTATATACTTCATTCAAATTGAGTAAAATTAATCTTTTTTGAAGATGAAGTTTGTCCTCTTTGCCTCTACGCACTGTGACAACATCTTTCTTACCAGGCATCACTCTAGTTATGTCATCACAATTGTAAAAATCAATAACTATCTCTACTGTTGTTGTGTCTAGGGTTTTACCTGGTTTGGGATTAGGAGTTGAAAGGACACATTTTTCTTTAACTAATTTTTTTACTGCTCTTCCCATATAATCACTGAGACCAAATTCATTTGTAATTCTACTTCGGCTCCAGCTTTGTGGCAAAACCGAAAGTATCATCATTTTTTCACTTCCCTTTGTTGTAGTCAAGAACTTTTTTTCAACTGTGTTATTATTTCCAATTCATCTTTTTCAGCCTGAATTTCTTTAGTTTCAGGCTTGGCAATTTTAGTACTGACAAAATTCTTTTCAAGAGAGTTTAACTTTATCAAATTTTTGTGTAGCATATGAGTCTGTTTTCAGTTTTTTTTTCTTTATTGGGGACTCACCTACCAATTCCAGTGATTTATTCAAATAGTCTAATGATGAGGTGGGATCTGTATAGCTACAATCTTCCTGACTATTATCCCCTGTCAATTTATCATCATCATTTGAATTTGAATTATTTTTGTACCGTTCGCAAATTTTAAGCCTGCAGCCATCACAAACCTTCATTCCTTCCTCACCACCTTCGAGGCCTAAAGTACACATCCAGTTAGTTACATTCCGCAGGTTGCCTGACTTAAAATGGTGTGTCTCCTTCAAAGGATTACAGCATTTTACTGAAAATACAGCCCAGTTGGCTAATTTTTCTGGTTTTAGTTTATCTTTGTCAGCCATGGTAAATAAATGAGCACAAATATAAAATGAACCCAAAATGTAAATATTTTCAAAATAGAACTGTTTTCCAAAAAATGTTCACTAGGTCACGTTCACAATCGGAATAAACACGTACTACACCAACAACAGCTATAATGAAAATTAAATAAGAGTACATTTCTTAAAAAAAAAAAAAAAAAAAACAGTACAATTTAACACTATATATCATACCTATATTGTACCACAACTCACAACTAACTTGGGCAGAGAATGAAACACAACTGATCTGAGTGAGAGAATTTGCGTCGTTATCGATGTGCGCGTTACGATCGCTTACAACTTTGTTGTTGTATACATTTCGCTCTCGCATTCGTGTTTGGATTTCTCCTGCCACTCTGACTATAGAAGTGACCTCGCCATAACGTCTGTACTTTTTAACTCTATTACTATAGATTCTTTGCTGGTACGTTTTCAAGATTTTTTCGGACACCGGTACTTTTTGGTTGATCTACCGGCCGCTTGGCGCGCTCGAGAACATGGCGTTCTAGCGTGCGTGGCATAGAAAAATAAATCAATTGGTGTCATAAACTTTTAAAACTGTCATTAATTTCATCAAAATTTTTTTTAGGCAAGTCTTAGTAATTGTTTGTAATTTATCATTATGGTACTAAGTCAAACTAAAAATGACATAAAATGTAACTGTTGGTATTGTAATGCAAATTTACGTTAATACGACCTCCACACTGATGCCTTTAAATTTTTGTTTAAAAATAACATCATTTCTCCCTTTCAACCTTTGCATATTTCTAGTCAATGTCTTTACAAATAACATATATTTTTTTTGAAAAAATTCGATTAATGTGTTTTTGAAATTTTCAAAAAAAAACGTTTTTTGAAAACATGCCAAAAAAAGGTTTTTGTTCAAAGTAGGTTGTGTTACATATCAAATTAAAACCCTTACAAAGACCTTTAAAATGAGCTATAAAAGAGCTTTCTAGGTCTAACGGTTCCTTAATTATACACAGTTTTCTGTTTCAAAACAATGCGAAAAATGGCGTTTTGTGCCGTGTTTAAAAAATCTTTAAAAAACTACCCAATAAAAAAAATTTGAAACTTTGTATTTTTGAAGTACTTTATAAGTACAACAAATATACAAAAAATTACCAATATCTGAGACACTAAGGGTCAGACCCCTGGTTGACTTGATATGGAATGACCCTATACCGTTTCCATTTCCCCCTCACTGACACTTTTAGTTTGGGAATATCACTTGTACTTCACTATATAATATCAGGGATCACTAACTTTATCTCCCACTCCTTCACATTTACTTAATTACACAAAGATTTGTATGTATATTATATACTTACTATAATACATTTTGCTTAGTTTTTTTTTTGCATTGTATTTTTTCTCTTATCATTTATATTGGTCAGTCTTTTTTTTCTGTAACTAAAGGTTGTTTATTTTTATTTGGTTTATGTGGATAGCATAGGTGACTTTGCCTACTATCATACCTACTGAATTGAGCAGTTTTGGTTTTGGGACAGGGCTACTATTATGTCGCATTACATATGCTCCCCCACCAAAACATGTTTATTTTTCCTAGTTGAAGGCCTAGGGAAAATTAACTGTTAATCTTGATGCTTTGGTTTATTTGTAAAACCTTTTTCTTCTTTATTATTTTTTTTCTTATGGTTTTAGGGATTGGGTTGTGATGAATTTTTTAAGTTGGTTATTATCTCACAATTTACACATAACTTCTTTTCTTCTTCGGCGAATCTACGAAAATATATTATTTTTCTTCATCTTCTTCATATAGGCTATTTAGTTACCAACTGATTGTTCCTTTCCTCGGGGTTTCTTCTGTTCCTATGGATTCCTTAATTGGGGTTATCAACTCCTCCCTAACTCGAAATGGCACGGTGAATGCATATCGGCTGTGAGTGGCACTATTCTGACCTATTCCTCACCCGACCATTCACCCCGTGCATGGTACAGTGCTCGTTGGCCCCTGCCCTATCATAATAATTATTGAGTGGCGCCGTAGCTTTCTACACTCTTACAAAAATGGTAACTCTTGCGTTACTTTAAATACCCCCTCAGAATAATATTGTCTTCTTACTTCTTCTCATTATTATAAATTGCATCCCAGCAGGTCCCCTTACTTCATATAACTTATTTTCAGTTTTGGTAAAAATCCTTTGTATACTTCTTCTTCTCCATTTAATTTTATTTCGTTGTTAATTGATTCATTAGCCACTATGTTATTCATCTTCTGTTTCAATATCCCTTTTTAGCAGTTACAACTATAGTTATTATCACTCTATTTATTTACAAACATCAATTCTTTTTCTGCAATTTCATTACTTATTTTATTTGTTTTAAGTACTTCTTTTTTCATTATTATCACCTTATTATCGTTATTAACTGTCTTTCTCTTAAATGGTTGTTGCTGTTGTCGGTTCTCAGAAAATCAGTCCCTTTTCTCGATAGTGTGTTTGGAATTACTATGTTATTCATCTTCTGGTGCAAACCGGATTACTCCACTATTATTTTTTCCCCGTGGTGGATTCTGTCGGTTAAACGCATCAACAAACTTTGCTATGGGATTGCCCCATTGTGGATCACTCCCATACATTTCAAGGTTGTCGTATGAGTATATTCGTTCGTCTTCATTACTGGGACCAGGCTCGTGTTCTTGGTTTTCACGACGGTTAACTCTTTTGTCCACCTTTCTTGGTCGCTGTTCATCATGTCTCCTCAGCCATTATATAATTTACTTGGGCTTGTTCGTTTCCCTGATTGTTACTTGGTGGATTTTCCGAAGGTATGTCCCTATTTCTATCCCCACTTCTGGACCTCCGATAATCATTGTGATCATTCCATTGTCTCCTGTTGTCGTCGTTTCTTCCATCTCGTCGGTCATTGTTGATATTACGTCTCCATTCTCTGTTTCCGCCATTATTATTATTATTATTATTATTTTGGTTGCGGCTGTTATAATTGCCTTGGTTATTTCTATAATTGTTATTATTATAGTTGTTACCACTATTTCTATTATTATGATTATTGCCATTGTTCCCATTTCGGGGCTGGTTTGACCTTTGTTGTTGGTCTCTCCAATTATCTCCTCGGTCCATCTGGGACTGGTCATACTGCCTCCTTGATCTTCTATAATAATCTTGGTGTTCATAACTTCCAAGCAGTCTCTCCATGTCAGCTATGGTCTTGATCTGGCTGCATAGGGTGGCTTGGACAATCCCCTCATCAAAGTGGTGTGCCATTTTGCTAATTAGGCATTCTTCAGGAGTTTTCGGTTCTAAGTTGCGTGCTACACACACCTTCCCGAGAAAGTAGGCCGTCGGTGACTGGTAATGGGTGGCGTTGTACCTTCCATGGTAGAGATTATCCCTGATTATATTCTGTACTGACTCTGACCAGTATTTTATTCTGAAGGTCTGTTTAAACCCCTCATATGTCGTTATCTCATTTCTGACAGCCGACCACCAGTTGTCGGTTATCTCCTTGAAGCTGTCATCCAGTAGATTCTTAATCATTGTCCAACGGTTCTCTTTGGTTCTTTGTAGACATTCGTCCACCCATTCTAGGAATTCCACTGGGTTCCTGCGATAATTTTTAAAGTTTATGTTCTCTCTGTTGTCCAGCATATTATGTTGAACTCTGCAGGCTGGCCTATAGCTCATTCTGTTGAGATCTTCTCTCAGGTTTTTTAATTGTACTTCCTGGATTTTATCAATTCTTCCTGTACTATCATTCATTTGGTTTTTTACTCGGTTCATTTCCTCATTAACTCGTTCGATTTTTTCTGAGGTGTTAATTTGTAATTCTTCCAATCTTTCTTGTGTTCCTTGCTGTACCTCTGCTATCCTAACTTGGTTGATGTTATCTGCTTGGTCTATTCTGGCGTCTAATTCTGCCCTGACCTGTACAATTGTTTCTGTGTTTTGTTCCACCTTTTCGACTATTTCGGCTGTTTGTTGCTTTCTTTCTTCATTATATTCCTCTACCCTTTTGCCAAGAGTCTCGTTGATATTTTCAATTTTCTCATCAATTTGTTTTAAATCTCCCTTTTGTCCATCGACAATTTCTCTCAACTCTTTGTTGGAGCTATCAATTTTCTCGTTTATTTTCCTAAAGTCTTCCTTAGTACTCTCATTTGTACTATCTATTTTCTCGTTTATTTGTCTTAAACTTTCTTCATTTCGGTCGAACTTTTCGGTTTGTTTCCTAAAATTTTCATTAATTTCTTCTTTATTCTTGTCAAACTTCTCGTTCATTTGTTTATTATTTTCATCAGTGTTTTCCTTAACGCTATTTATTTCTGCTTTCATTTGTTTTAATAAATCTTGCCTCAAGACCTCGTTTTGTTTCCTGGAGCTTTCACTTATTTTTTCCTCCATACTGTCTATTTTTTCATTAGTTTCTTCTTTATTCCTGTCCAATTTTTCGTTTATGCTGTTCATCATTTCCATAAATTTATTCCAATCCGGTCCTCCTCTGGCTTCCTCCTTGTCACCCGCCTGTTGTTCCATTTCGGTGTCTGGTACTGTTTCTGTCTCTTCTTCCCGTCTGCCTTCTTCCGTTTCTTGGTCCTTTGCCAACCTTTTCGATACTCCTCTTGTATGCATTTCCGTTTTTCTGACAGTCGCCAGCTGAAATTAGGTTTCCCGTATCGTTAATAATTACGTTAGGATCGGTAATGTCCCCTACCTTCAGCCTCACTGGTTGGACGCCATTTATTATGTAACAGTGTACTTGTGGTTTTTATGTTATTTATTTTGAAGAGTTTAGTAGTGTAAATTGACCCCACTTGTGTCAAAACGGATCTGTTGCCGCAATCGATTGTGTTCATCTTCTAAATACTTTGGTCCGTTCGCTGCTCACTCTCCTGTTGATTTACCTGTAATTGTCGTGTAAACTTTCTAATTTTCTACAATGACAACTCCTTTTATCCCAAATAAAAATATTTATACAGTGAAACTTGGTTAATTCGAACTTCAAGGGGAAAGAAAAAAAATTCGAATTATCCAAAATTCGAAATAACCAACATCATACGGAACAATACTGTAAGTTCACATTTTTTGTTAAGTACTGCAACAGAAATAATGTACGTTAATTGCACAGAAGAAACTAATTTATTTCAGTAATAAAGTGAGTTATTTTACAGGGTATTACTCAAAAATTGTATTACATGAACCAACATTTATAAAAGAGAATTACCTGTACCCCAAAAATGTGTAATCTTCGTTTGTTTTTGTTTTTTTTTAGTTGTAAACACTGAATAAAATCTTCTAATTCACTCACAGCACAAAAAATTTTGTTATTAACGTTGGACTGAGCTTCGACGAATCGTTTTAAGTCCGTGATCATTGAAACTGCTTCAGAAGATCCCTGCGTATTTTTCATCACTTCTTCGAGAATTTCCCCATCCGTCAGAGTTCCACAGATGGCGACGTCAGTATCGACATTTAAATACGCTTCGTAGCTTACATCAACATTTAAATCTTCCCAGCCATCTGGTGTATTTTCTTCAGGATGGTTCCAATCAGTATTTGTAGAGTTTGCAACTTCATTTGCTTTATCATTTCTGATCTTGAAACCAGCGACCCTGAAACAGTGTGCTATCGTACTAGGCTTAACTTTGTTCCATGCATTATGTATCATATGAGCAGCGTCCAATACGTTAATTGATTTTTTGTTTGGTACTTCTAAGATTTTCATAACAACCTGTCGACGATAAAAATGTTTCAGATTCTTAATAACCCCTTGGTCCGTAGGCTGAACAACTGAGGTCATGTTAGCCGGAAAGTATTCAATTTTAATCCACGTTAGCGATGGAAGGTTGTTGTGGGCCGTGCAGTTGTCGATAAACAACAAAATTTTTCTCTTTTTCCGTCCAAGTTCTTTGTCAAGATTCAGAAGCCATTTTTCAAACAATGCAGCTGTCATCCAAGCTTTTTTATTGGCTTCGTAAGTTACCGGTAAACTTCTTGCAGACTTAAAACATCTCGGCTTTGCTGCTTTGCCAATCATTAAAAGCGGTAATTTTTCTGACCCATCCATATTTGACCCTATCAAAATTGTCAACCTTTCTTTACTATTCTTTCCCCCACTGCACTTTTCGTTTTTAAATGAAAATGTTTTGTTTGGTAAACACTTAAAAAATAGCCCTGTTTCGTCGACATTAAAGATATTTTTTGGCTGGTAATTTTCGATAGTTTTCACTAATTCAGCATGCCACTCATCTACTAAATGTCCGCTCACTGATCCGCTCTCACCACAAACATTTCGAAAAGAAATCGGATTTCTGTCATTAAAACCCGCAAACCAACCGGCACTTGCCTTAAAATCCCGAATGCCCAATCCCTCTGTGAATTCTTCTGCTTTTGCACGGATTATTGGTCCACTTAAAGGAATGTTTTGGTCACGAGTTTGTTTGAACCACTTTAAAACACAATCGTCCACTGCAGGATAATCTGCTGTTCTTACCCGCTTTCGACTTTTCCCGTTTTTTTTATTCCAGTTTTCCATAAGTGTGTTTTTATTTTTTAAGAAAGACGACAAAGTGTTCGGTAAAATTCCGTATTCTTTTGCAATGTCACATTTTCGTTTTGCTCCCCGTTCCACGTCTTGTATCACTTTAACTTTTTCGTCTAAAGTTAAACTCTTGTACGGGCCGCGCTTAGCCATTGTTAAACTGAACGTAACCTCTAGAATGCATGTAAGCTCTAATTGTAGCCAAAACACTACTGTAGTTTTAAAATTAAATCGAACAACACGATTTTGACAGCACGCAATTAAATCGAGCAGCACACCTTACGCACTATTCAACCTTACTGTAACATTACTGACTTAACTCTGTTTTGGTAGGGGAAATTCCAAACTACCCTGGGGGTACAGTATTGTGTACAGAGCAAGTTTGGAATTCCCTACATTCCTCATGCAATTATAGTTAGGTATAACGGTACCTACACCTATTGTGTATGACTGTATTGTGTCTGTTTTCAACCAAAACGAAAGCAAACACTCCGAGCTAATCAAACATTTTAAACTTTGTCTTTGAAAAAAACTTCGAATTATCCAAACGAAATATTTTTTACTTCGAATTAGGCATGCCATTTTTATAAGAGTTTAAATACGTTTTTCAAGGGGAATACCAGTTTATTCGAATTATCCAAAAATTCGAATTATCCAAGTTCGAATTAACCAAGTTTCGCTGTATTTATTTAAGTTATTTAGAGAAAGGAACAGTCGACTTGTGTCGAAACAAAATATTGGCCGGGTCGACTTTACCGCCCGATTCGACTATTACACTAACAACTTTCAATAAACAAATTAACTATAACAATATATTAAATCTCAGGGTTTAAGGGTTCTTTGAGACTGTCATTGAATTCAGAGAATACATACAAAAATACAATACATTACAAAGGTAAGTAACATTTTAAAATCTTAATACTATATTTTATTATTTCGTTACTAGGCAACGACGCCGTGTCAGCAAGATGGCCGCTGAAACGACTAACCCCGTGTTGTTACAAATTATTTTAAAATAAATGTTTTAGTGTTCACAGTTTTAGTTTTGTAAGGTTTTCCTTCAATAAATGATCACTGGTGTTTTTCTGTAAGTATAAATAGTGTCTACGATAGTGTTGTGTAATTGTACCTGTAGTGTGGCTAATAGTTAAGCTTGGCGTCACTCACAGAAGTTATAAAAGTGTGTTCATTATAGGCAGTCAGGATTTTCTGAGTTTCTGCGTTTAATTGTTTTAATTTAATTATTTTCGTCTTCGTATCTTCCACAGTGTTTACAGCTTCTGTTGGTAAATATTTTTTATCGCCAACGGTCCAAAAAAGATTACTGGTATTTAAATAAAATTTTCTTCATCAGAGCTCATCTACCCTCAGCAATGGTTAACAATACAATACTATTTTCTTGCTTCTTCATCAGTGGTCTCCTGACCTTACAATACTGACATGTGATTGGTCAAAACTGAGAGTTCATAAGGTCACATGGTCAGTTTACAAGATTTAAATGTTCATTTGCCTATAAGAAAAATACTCCTTTTTTAGCTTTAAGTTTTCTTAAATTTAAATCACATAATGTTTTTCTTTATGTAATTATGAACATTTTGATACCTTTTTTTACATAAATTGTTTATTATAAAGGGTGGTTTCCCACCTTTCAAAATTTCTAACTCTGGGCCTACACTTTTAGCTTACTGACAATATTTCTTTTATGTTGAATTTGTAGCTTAGGCCATTAGTGGTCTTCTAATATTATTTTATAATTTACATTTACTATTGCTTAATCTCTGATGCTGAACCCTTTTTCTGATTTTAACTATTTACTAAACGAGTCTGGACCCTTAACATTATTTGAACAATGGTTACAATAAAATCCTTTAACATATTATTTAATATATTGCCTCTATGGCCTAATTATAAAATGACAAATAATATACTTCATGTTAATACAATAACTTGATAAGAACAATGACTTAATAAGAATAGTAACTTACTTTTAAGAACATCAACTTGCTTAGAACAGTAACTTGCTAGGAACATGGTTTATGGATGTTACTCATAAGCCTTGGCATAAAACATAAACATAACTGGTTATGCCAAAACCTTTATAAACATCTTAACTTTATTATAAACTCCCATCACAACTCTCTATTAATATGGTTCTTGGGTTTTCTTTTTACATAAAAGTACTTAACCCATACCTTTTCCATTTCCCCCTCACTGACACTTTTAGTTTGGGAATATCACTTGTACTTCACTATATAATATCAGGGATCACTAACTTTATCCCCCACTCCTTCACATTTACTTAATTACACAAAGGTTTGTATGTATATTATATACTTATTATAATACATTTTGCTTAGTTTTTTTTTTATTTGCATTGTATTTTTTCTCTTATCATTTATATTGGACAGTCTTTTTTTTCTGTAACTAAAGGTTGTTTATTTTTATTTGGTTTATGTGGATAGCATAGGTGACTTTGCCTACTATCATACCTACTGAATTGAGCAGTTTTGGTTTTGGGACAATATATATATTGTAATGCGACATAATAGTAACCCTGTCCCAAAGCTAGAACTGCTCAATTCAGTAGGAATGTTAGTAAGCAGAGTCGCCTAGGCTATCAACAAAGACCAATAAAAAAAAACTTTAGTTATAGAAAAGAAGACTGTCTCATATAAATAATAAAAGTAAAAATACAATGCAGGTAGTTAATAAACTGATCAAAATGTAAAATAAATATATAATAACATACAAACCTTTTGTAATTATGTTGATGTGAAAGAGTGTGGGATAAAGGTAGTTACTAAGCAAACAGAAACAGACTGTGAAAGCTAGTGACCCCTGATATTAGATAGTGCGAACAAACAAACACCCAACTAATAAAGTGTCAATGAAGCACCAGTGATATTCCCAAACACAAAAAGTGTCAGTGAGGGGGTAATGGCAGAAGTGTGGGTTAAATACTTTTATATAAAGAAAACCCATGGACCACGTTAATAATGAGTTGTGATGGGGGTTTTAGATCATGTTAAGATGTTTACAAAGGTTTTGGCATGACTAGTTATATTTGTGTTTCATGCCAAAGCTTATAGGTAACATTCATGAACCATGTTGTTAGAAATAGTTGGAACCTATGAGCAGAATCAGAAGGTGATGCATTAGGAACCAAAAACCCATGAACAATAATCTAATCACTGATTAGTAGTACTGGTTAAGATTAGTGGGATGGCTGAATAGTATGCCAGTTATAGGGGTACCACAGACAAAAAAAAGTTCCAGTGCGAATGCGCTGGCTTGGCGGAGAAGGCTGTCACCCCCACCATGTCTGTCAACAATGCTGACAGCTGTGCTGTTAGTTGTCTAAGCGGTCAGTGTGTTATTCAGTTAGATGCGTATGCATATTTACGAATAAATTGCTATTTGTTTTCCTTTATACGATTTCTTTACGTTTTCGTTTAATTTAATTGTATTATACGATTTATATTTAGTTTTCGTTTAGTATTTTGTTATAATTATTAGAACTAACAGTGTGTTGTGTATTTTAGTTTATGCTGCCTAATTACCAACGAATTACCATTCGTTGTCGTATTGTTACCGTAGCGTGTTATTTTTTTTTTTATAAATGGCATCGTCATTGAATAGTAAACTAGCTTCTGGGAGACCTCTAACAAGTCAAGCCAGAGAAATTATTTTCAACGTGGCAGAATATTTAAGAAAACAAAAAAAGGAATACAAATTAAATTATAATATTGCCGCCAGTACAAGTGAAGCAACAGGAGTCTCTCAGGCTACTGTCTACAATATTTTAAAAGAAGTCAAGAAATTGCCAGCTTCTGGTTGTGAAAAAAATCTGTTTTCTATGCCAAAAGGAAAATCACAGGCTCATAAAAAAAAGATTGAAGTGGACTCCTTCACAGATAGTGCAATAAGGAGAAAGGTGCACGAATTTTATGCAGTGAAAAAAGTCTCACCCTCAATAAAGAGTTTACTGCAATCTCTAAAGGAAGATGATGTCATTCAATGTGAATGAGAATATTTGAGGCAACGACTTAAAAAATTAGGATTTAAATGGACTCGCTGTCAATCCAATAGAAGGCTCCTAATAGAAAGAAGTGATATCGTTGCTTGGAGAATTCGCTATCTAAGTGACATAAATAAATACAGACGAGAGGGTAAAAATATTGTTTACATTGATGATACATATGTTCAGGCATCACATTCAGTATCTTCGTGTTGGCAGTCTTCTGAAGAGGTTGGGATAACAACGAAAATTGGGAAAGGTAATAGACTTATTATAGTTCACGGTGGGGGAGAGGCTGGTTTTGTTAACAATGCTCTGTTAATATTTAAGTCTTCGTCGACATCTGGAGACTACCATAGCTCTATGAATTTTAATAACTTCGGTAAGTGGCTATCAGAAAAATTACTACCTAATCTCCCAAACAGGTCTGTAATAGTGATGGACAATGCCAAGTATCATTGTGTAGAAAAAGATAAAAGGCCGACCTCGGGTTCACTAAAACAACAAATAATTGACTGGCTTGTGAATCATGGTGTTGCAATAGATTTTACATTAACGAAATCTCAGCTGCTGGAAAAAGTGAACTCAGTTAACTGCGAAAAAACATTTATTGTCGATGAAATAATTCATGCACAAGGACATATTCCACTTCGTCTGCCACCTTACCATCCCGATCTGAATCCTATAGAACTTGTCTGGGGAGATATTACAGGAGAACTTGCACTTAATTTTAGTGGATTATCTTTAGATGAAAAGAAAAATGGTTGCGAAAAAATAGTTGATAATTTTACAATTGAAAAGTGGAAAAAGTGTTGTGAACATACAAAAAAAATTGAAGAACAGTACTGGATTACGGATCATATTATGGACGAAGAAGTGGACAAATTAATTATTTCTGTGGGAGAAGATTCAGATTCAAGTACAAGTGAAGATTCAGATGATGAATAGGTAAGGAAAATTAACACTATAAATATTTATCATTTTTATTATTAATAATTAATTATAATAATTAACATTATTTAGTGTTTAAAAATGTTTAATAACATTACTTTTACTACAGTGGTTGGCATCTCGATTTACACAGGCGGTTGCTTTATGTAGCATAAGAAATGTTTTTAAAGCATGCCTTTCACAAATGTTGGGGTTAGGTTCTGCAGTTATTATATTAAGTAGAGTTCTGCTGTACTCAAATTAAGTAGAGTCTATACAAATTTAAGGATTTTAGAATTTGTTTATTGTGAATTTTAAAGAAACGTGCATGATTATTTTATGATCTGTTACTTTGAATAGTCTGTTACAAATTAATACCATGCATACGTTTTCGCACACGAAGAACAACTCGTTGCTGGCATGTAAATAATACGTGTAAAATACTGCAGTAATAAGTGTGACTGACGACAATGGAGGGGGTAATGTTCCCCCTTCGTTGTGACACTGTTGTGGCAACAGTCCCCACTCCAACTATTTTTTGTCTCTGGTCTAGCTATAACTAATGATTGTGGCTAATTATAAAATACAAGGTTTAACCATGTACGCCATGCTTAAAACATAGCATGCCGGATGATTCTGTTCTTATCAGGTTATTTGCAACTAACATGTTGGATATTTTAGTTCCAATATTGTTATGTATAAACAATCAGGTTATTATATTAATACTAATTATATTATTTGTCAATTAATAATTGTAGACTAGGCCATAGAGGCAGTATATTGAATGATATGTTAAAGGATTTTATTGTAACCATTTGTTAAATAATGTTAAGGGTCCAGACTCGTTTAATAAATAGTAAAATGAGAAAAAAAGGGTACAGACTCAGAGTTTAAGTAATAATAAATGTAAATTATAAAATAGGATTGAAAAACCAGTAATGGCCTAAGCCACAAATTCAGTATAAAAGGAATAATGTCAGAAACAAATAGATTAGTAAATAAATGTAAGGAGACCAAATTTATACAATGCACTTTGTTGTTTAATAATAATAGCACATATTAAGCTAAATTAAAGAATTGTGAAGTAAAATTGCAGAAGTGAAGGTAAAGTGTAGGCCCAAAGTTAGAAATTGTGTAAGGTGGGAAATCACCCTTTAAAATAACCAACACGTAAATAAGGTATCAAAATGCTCATAATTATATAAAGAAAAACATGATGTAATTTAAATTTAAGGAAACTTAAGGCTAAAAAAGGAGTATTTTTATTATAGGTGAATGAACATTTGATTTTTGTAAACTGACCATGTGACCAAATGAACTCTCAGTTTTGACCAATCACAGGCCAGTATTGTAAGGTCAGGAGACCGTTGATGAAGAAGCAAGAAAATAGTATTGTATTGTTAACCATTGTAGAGGGCAGATGTGCTCTGATGAAACCAATTCTAATTAAATACAAGTAATGTTTTTTGGACCATTGGCAGTCAATAATAATTACCAACAGAAGCGGTAAACACTGGGGAAGACCAGAAAACAGAAATAATTAAATCAAAACTAAAACAAAATGCAGAAACTCGGAAAATCCTGGCTGCCTAGAGCGAACGCACGTTTGTAACTTATGTGGGTGAGACCGAACTTAATTCATAGCCACACTACAGATACGACTACACAACACTACCGTAGACACTATCTACACTAACAGAACACACCAGTGATCATTAATTAAAAGAAAAGCTTAAAAACTAAACCTGTGAACACTAAAACATTTATTTATAATAATTTGGGTGAGTTCGAAATGAACGGCTCGTCAAGGTTAGACGTGTGAGCAGCCATCTTGTGGAATTATCGCTGCCCGCTATAGCCACGAACCAATAGTCGCTGCTTAGCAATATAGTATTAAGATTTTAAATTTTACTTACCTTTTGTGATGTATTGTATTTTTGTGAGCATTCTCTGAATTCAATAGCAGTCTCAAAGAACCCTTAAACCCTGAGATTTAATATAATTATTACAATTAATTTGTTTACTGAAGGTTGTTAGTGTCATAATCGAATTGAGCAATAGAGTCGACCCGACCATTATTTTGTTTCGACACAAGTCGACTATCCTTTTCTGAACAATTGAAATAAAAATAAATATTATTATTTTGCTAAACATTATGCCACTGATTTGTTATAATATTATTATATTATACATCCACCAAAATCAGTAAAGTTTCAATTTTTTAAAATTATTGAATAAGGCCTTTTCGAAATTATTATAATTTCATCATCAGTTCACACTAAAGAATTTTGTTATTTGTGTCCATTATATCTCACTGCACTTCATATTGAATCTTCCACTGCCATCATTATTTGGTGTAACCAAGCAAGTCATATATTGAAATAGTTGATCATTTTCGAATATTGTCTGCTGATTCATTAATTTGTTATATTTTTTATGTAGGTATATATATATAATTTTTCTAACTGTATAATGTCATTTTTATTATTATTTACTTCTACTATTTCCATATTGTTGGTTATATCTGTTATACTATGGTTCATATCAATAAGGTGATCTGCTATATTGGAGATTCCCATTTTTTTATTATTAAAGGCTCTGATATGTTCCATAAATCTCTGTTTGAAATTTCTATATGTTCTACCGATGTATATGTAGTCACAATCATTACACTTTATTTTGTATATTCCACTTAATTTGTATATATCATAGTCTTTTCTATTTATTATTATGTTGTATATTTATTTGTTTGTACACACGAGTGGAAACCTTACCTGTTCTTCAGTATGTGTTCCTAAATCCCAGGTGGCGCCAAATTGTTTAACTAAAAACAATTAAAAAAAATATAGGACGATTGAGCGTTCTTAGCTAGGACGGTATGGTGAATTCAGATTTACTCCCGCCACATGTGCGAATTTCTTAATCTAGCTGTTAGTTCGCCGAGTTTCCGATGTGAGCGCTTACCGTCATCTTTGCTGTTCGCTAAAATACACAAATAATATAATGTACTTTCCTATGGAATAAAGAACAGTGGTTACAACTCTGTACTAGTTTATTAAATTGCGATTAGTATTTATTCAGTAAGATATAAAATTATATTTTGTTATTCAACAAATTCGCACCAGCAATTATTATAAGACAAAAATCTCAAGGTTCGGCGAAGTGACTCTGAATGAATTATTCAGTCAGACATGGCGACTGCAACAGTTTGTTTACTATTAATTTTGTTCAGATTCTGGATTCTTGTGATTACGAAAAAAATATCAATTTGATTACAATAAAGTACACTACCTTACATTAATTGTACTTATATAATGTGTAATTATAATTTGTTCCTAAAGTGTTATAAAGTGTGTTTCAAAGGTTCGTAATTTTTATACAGGTTATTTTTCTGAGTTAACATAAGTTTAGTGTTTTATTTTTTCTAATCTTTGAAAGAAATAATATCATCAGTTTATAGTGAGAGTTCAAAGTGTTATCGGAAAAATTAAAGAGAATTTATTTCATAAATTCGGGTAACTCAGCAATACTTATCAAATCAGTCGATTTGAGGTGTAATGTCATTCAGTTGGAATGGGTTGTTGTCTTCGATAGTCATCAATCTTCAATCATCTTGGGATTTAAGTACGCCTGGCTTCTTTTTCGTGTTAGTTGGTTTAAATTTATTAATTTAGAAATTATTAATCAGGTATTAGGCATCAGTTGAATGTCCTCATCTTCTTACTTCATTTTTTCAAATTTGGATTACTTTTAAACATTTTATATTAAAATTTTGGTCATTCACGGCTTGGCGTCTATTCCTGTTGAGCGTCAAAAATGGAATAATAGTTTCTAATGGAAAATTCATAAATAATGTTCAGTTGTCATGGTAACTGATTGACTCTGATTGGCTGAACTTGACTTAAGCCCATTGTTATCATATTTGAATTTTTATTCAAACTGACTGTATATCTTCTGATTGCTATTATTCTTCTGTCTTCTTATTTATGTATGAGATATTATCACAACTGTTCGTATTTTCTTTCAAAGATCATTTTGACATCCCACAAAGCGCTGGGTTTGCTTATGTATTATTGTTTGAACAATTATATTGATATTATCTAATTACATTTCTTTCTAATTTTATGTCCTTAATTTAACATTTTATCTTTTAATATGATTCATTAATTATCCTTGACTAGTTATTTGCCTTGGATTTGCTAATATTCTTGTTAATTTTTTACAATTTGTAGTTATTGGTTTTATACAGTTAGGCATTTCATAGGCCTAGTTAGTAATTGGCTATCTTTTCTTAATTTATACAAATTACATATTAATTTACCCTTATACATGTTTTGTTTTGGTATTACAAATGATTTGTTTACTTGTTGAATTGTTTGGGTTTGTTTTATAATAATTGTATGTTTTTATTAGTTTCCACATTATGGTTTGTCTATTATTTTCTAACTGCCCTTCCAGTACCATTAGATTTATATTAATTTATCTTTTTACTTCTTTCTATTGCCATTGCTTATAAATTGTATATTATTTACTATTCTCTATCAAATATAACATAACATTTAGGCTTATGGACTGTATAACTCCTTCAGCCATATTCCTATTCATAGATTTAATCACACAATTCTTTAACATTCATTATGCTACTCTTGTTTACAATTTGTTTTATTCTTACTTATTTTTTGGTGATAAACATCATCACACCCTTTAACTTTACTTAACTAACTATCCTTTAGAACATAGGATGTTTATTGATTTTGGCTTTCCTATTCTTTACTATATTTTTTCTTATATAAAATTTACTCTCTATCCATGGTAACACTAATTTTTGACTTTCCATGGGATTCCTTCCCTGAATACTATTGTATCCCTCATCTACAATTAATCTTAATACTATCAATAACAAAATTCTTATTTAATAATACTGTTCACCAATAAACCTTTAGTGTTCATCACTGATTATTAGGTGTTTATACCTATTAATAGGGTTTCTATTTATTTTGAGGTTTTACACTATCACTTTGCACTTCTTATATTTTATTTAAGTGTTATTAGTGGGTATTCCCTAACATTACATTCTCATTGTCACTTACTCATGTTCATTATCTTTATATCTCTCTATCTCTCACTTTACAAAGGTTAGTTATGCTGTTAACAAGTTCATGTCATTATAGAGTTCTTTATTACATTTAAACTCTATTTCTTTGGTTATTGTACTTTGTTTGTCTTTACTTTATTGGATTTTATCAATTATCATTTACATTGATTATTTAGTCGATACTAATAATTATCTTTTACATTTGTTATTTATTGGTTTCTTTTTCATTATTATATTTGAGTGTAACATTTCTCCTTTTTCTGTTCTATATTATTTGTTTGTGTCTTTTCATTTCTTCTCATTTTATTTCATTTATACTTGGTTTGTTTCATTTTCATTTACCTTCTTCTTTGATTTCATTTTATTTTGTGTTTCCCCTTCTAATTTGGTTTCATTTTATTTGGTCAATCACTTTCTCATTTGGTTTCATTTTATTTGGTCAATCACTTGGGTTAGGTCATGCAGTCGTTTGTCGCTTCATCGTCATTTTATTTTCTTTAGTTTAAACATTTTATATAGTTG
The DNA here is from genome assembly GCA_034769895.1 of Magicicada septendecula. NCBI lineage: Eukaryota > Metazoa > Arthropoda > Insecta > Hemiptera > Cicadidae > Magicicada > Magicicada septendecula. The sequence goes on from CM068367.1 coordinate 1,217,260,501, forward strand.
ATTCATCGTTTTGTCCCTGGTATTGGGGTGGCTTATTTGTGCTGTAACAATGCCTCTCCTTCAAAATTGATCATTTTGATAAAACACTAGCATAGTTTCTTATGAAATTATCATTTATATATAATTTTTTCCCTTTTCTTCTTGCTTATTTCTTCTTTCTTCTTTCTCTTCTTACTTGTTCCACTCCATTTTATTTAGATCTGTTTTTACTTATTTCCATTAGTGCGTTCTCCCTGTTATATAATTTTTTCCTTAACTTTTAGTAGCTGGTTTCTTCCATTACTATCTTTTTTTCTGAGACCGGAGGAACATCATCTCTGCTCAGTTAATTGATTGCTGGACCTATTCTCAGTCAATCTTAAATACCTTTTTTGTCATCTTGTGACTTTCATTAATAATATTTTGGGGATTGTCCACTTCGTGGATTTTAGATCATTTTAACCTTTTACTCATTCTTCCTTCCGCTGTACCTTTGCTATTTTCTGTTATCTACTCACGCAGTTGATAGTTTTTTATTTATTTAGTTGTTAATTTCATTATTTCTAACTTGTAATTAGTTTGTTTTTCTCTTCTTCTTGTGATTATTTTAATTATTTTAGACATCTTTTTCCTTTTCTTCTTTGTTGATTACCATTATTTTGCTTTAGCCATTTGCTGTATATTTGCTTGATACATTTTTTTTTCTGAATACTTTGTATTCTTTGTAATTTTAGGTATTTGTCTTAGCAGTTCTTGCTTGATTTTATTTTTGTTTATTTTAATTGGTCTCCCTTCTAATTCTCTTGTATTATTAATTCTTGTTTTCACTTTGTTTTGGTTTATTTTGTTTTGTCTCAAATATTATTCTAAATAATTTTTGTAAGTTTGTTGTTCTTACTTTTTAGGAATTTTTGTAACTTATTCCTTTATTTTATATCTTATATTATACCTCATATGTTATCTCACTATCATCGTAAGTTTGTTGTTCTTACTTTTTAGGAATTTTTGTAACTTATTCCTTTATTTATATATATATATTTTTTTTTTCATTTTACCTCGTATGTCATCTAAATATTTTTGTAAGTTGATCTTACATCTTTTTTGAATTTTGTAATTCTTTCTTTTTTCTTTTCCATTGGTTTGCATGCTCGGTAATTCGAAAATCAGTCCCTTTTCTCTGTGTTTATCTTCAGTTAGTTTACCCATGGTCCATCATTTCCTCTACCCTTGTCGTTCGGATCACTCTGGTGTGTAGAACTATTTCTGTCCGTGTGATATAGGTCTCTTCTACCTTGTACCACAATTCTTCTAATACCATGTGTTCATTAGTACCCATGCCTACCTCAATCACTTGATGATGTTGTTTATTACTCAACGAAGCTAATCGTACCTCCGTCATTGATGTTATCACTGATATTGGTTTATTTTGCATTTCTATCTCTGGTAATTTCCATTTGCGTATGGAGTTGTTGAAGTTTTTATTCACTGGTTTGTTATGAATCCCTTCTATAATTTCTTTTAGAGTCCTCCTACAATCTTTATATTTCATTAATTTTCTTTGGTTGGTAATTGGTAAATTAAACACATCAATTAGTCTATTCTTCATCATCTCTCCTTCTTCCCGTGTTTTTATTAGTTTCCTTTTACATATTTTTCCTATATCCTTTGTTTTCTTAATCTTCTTAATTATTTGGTTCTTCTTTACTTCTCTACGGTTGGTGTCTATCTGCTTAATTTTCTTTTTGTTTTTGTTATCTTTATTCTCAGGTAACACTACACTTTTGTCTTCTTTATTCTCTTATTTCCTCTTCCTTCTCTATTATTTTCTGAGTTACCGGTTCCCTGTTCTTATTCCATGTTTCTTGGATACCTTCAGAAGTGCTGTCTAGTGTTTCATTTGTGTGAAACCACTATATAATGTTTCATTAAGTTGATCTGCTTTGTAATTTGTTTCTTCCCATTTCTTGTTCATCCCCGTTTTTGTCTGCTTGACTTCTTCACGATACCCTGTTAGTATGTATCTTAATTCTTCTCTATTCTTTGCACTGTCTTCCTTCAGTTGTCGTTGGAGTGTTTCATTATTATGTTCGATTTTATTGTTCATTGTCTCCATATCTTTTTTGATCTGTCTCTTTAACTCCTCACTCTTCTCTTCTAAGATCTCTTGGATTCTCCTCAAGGTTTCATGGTTGCTTTCCATCTTATTATTCAGAAGTTCGATGTCCTCCTTGAGTTGTTTCTTTATTTCATTTAAGAATTCCCTGTCTTCTTTTCTTTGTTCTTTAGTTTCTTCCTTGTCTTCTTTTCTTTGTTCCTGGATTTTGTTATTTCCTTCCATAAGAATCCTCAACATCTGCATGCTCAGGTCCTCTTCTGAGTGGGTTTACTTGGTTGGTCCCCGACTATTCCTTCTACTTCCGGTTCTGGTTGGGTTGGTTTTTCTGGTTGGTCCTCTTGGGCATCCTCTTCGATCATTTCCATTTCTTCTTCGTCAGTATTCTCAGTCCTCTTCTTAGATTTTCCCCTTGTTGTCATGGAGTGTCATACGTTTTCGTAACCGCCGCTAATCTTCAATTCTAGCCTCACTAGTTGGTCGCCAATCTGTAACGTTGTAATGACGTCCGCCTTGTTTAAGCCCCGCGATGGAAGCCAATCTGTAACGTTGTAATTAGTAACCATCTCTTAAAAACGTGTATGTTTGTTTGTGTGTTCGCCTTACACGAATGGTCGTTACTTTATTTTCACGCTGACGATGTCCGTAGCGATCTTTCGAATTACCAGTACACACGAGTGGAAACCTTACCTGTTCTTCAGTATGTGTTCCTAAATCCCGGGTGGCGCCAAATTGTTTAACTAAAAACAATTTAAAAACAATATAGGACGATTGAGCGTTCTTAGCTAGGACGGTATGGTGAATTCAAATTTACTCCCGCCACATGTGCGAATTTCTTAATCTAGCTGTTAGTTCACCGAGTTTCCGATGTGAGCGCTTACCGTCACCTTTGCTGTTCGCTAAAATACACAAATAATATAATGTACTTTCCTATGGAATAAAGAACAGTGGTTACAACTCTGTACTAGTTTATTAAATTGCGATTAGTATTTATTCAGTAAGATATAAAATTATATTTTGTTATTCAACAAATTTGCACCGGCAATTATTATAAGACAAAAATCTCAAGGTTCGGCAAAGTGACTCTGAACGAATTATTCAGTCAGACATGGCGACTGCAACAGTTTGTTTACTATTAATTTCGTTCAGATTCTGGATTCTTGTGATTACGAAAAAAATATCAATTTGATTACAATAAAGTACACTACCTTACATTAATTGTACTTATATTATATAATGTGTAATTATAATTTGTTCCTAAAGTGTTATAAAGTGTGTTTCAAAGGTTCGTAATTTTTATACAGGTTATTTTTCTGAGTTAACATAAGTTTAGTGTTTTATTTTTTACTAATCTTTGAAAGAAATAATATCATCAGTTTATAGTGAGAGTTCAAAGTGTTATCGGAAAAATTAAAGAGAATTTATTTCATAAATTCGGGTAACTCAGCAATACTTATCCAATCAGTCGACTCGAGGTATAATGTCATTCAGTTGAAATGGGTTGTTGTCTTCGATAGTAATCGATCTTCAATCATCTTCAATCATTTAAGTACGCCTGGTTTCTTTTTCGTATTAGTTGGTTTAAATTTATTAATTTAGAAATTATTAATCGGGTATTAGGCATCAGTTGAATGTCCTCATCTTCTTACTTCTTCATTTTTTCAAATTTGGATTACTTTTAAACATTTTATATTAAAATTTAGGTCATTCATGGCTTGGCGTCTATTCCTGTTGAGCATCAATAATGGAATAATAGTTTCTAATGGAAAATTCATAAATAACGTTCAGTTGTCATGGTAACTGATTGACTCTGATTGGCTGAACTTGACTTAAGCCCATTGTTATCATATTTGAATTTTTATTCAAACTGACTGTATATCTTCTGATTGCTATTATTCTTCTGTCTTCTTATTTATGTATGAGATATTATCACAACTGTTCGTATTTTCTTTCAAAGATCATTTTGACATCCCACAAAGCGCTGGGTTTGCTTATGTATTATTGTTTGAACAATTATATTGATATTATCTAATTACATTTCTTTCTAATTTTATGTCCTTAATTTAACATTTTATCTTTTAATATGATTCATTAATTATCCTTGACTAGTTACTTGCCTTGGATTTGCTAATATTCTTGTTAATTTTTTTACAATTTGTAGTTATTGGTTTTATACAGTTAGGCATTTCATAGGCCTAGTTAGTAATTGGCTATCTTTTCTTAATTTATACAAATTACATATTAATTTACCCTTATACATGTTTTGTTTTGGTATTACAAATGATTTGTTTATTTGTTGAATTGTTTGGGTTTGTTTTATAATAATTGTATGTTTTTATTAGTTTCCACATTATGGTTTGTCTATTATTTTCTAACTGCCCTTCCAGTACCATTAGATTTATATTAATTTATCTTTTTACTTCTTTCTATTGCCATTGCTTATAAATTGTATATTATTTACTATTCTCTATCAAATATAACATAACATTTAGGCTTATGGACTGTATAACTCCTTCAGCCATATTCCTATTCATAGATTTAATCACACAATTCTTTAACATTCATTATGCTACTCTTGTTTACAATTTGTTTTATTCTTACTTATTTTTTGGTGATAAACATCATCACACCCTTTAACTTTACTTAACTAACTTGAGATGTTATTTTTTGTCATTAATTTATATAAATATATAAACTTTACTTCCACCTACCTGCAAAGTTTCGTTTATCTGGGTCCAGGATCCTTCTCGTACGAACGTAAGATACAAACGTGTTTCACAGGTTAGTGAAATAAATGATTCGACTCAATTTTTGCATGAAGAGAATTGATAATTTAATTATTCAGAATCATTTAAAATTTTGTCCAAAATTTTTGTTCATGGTTTTACAGATTAAATTACATTTTTTCTTTGTTCGCTTTATCATCTGCTACATATTAACTTAACCTATTTTCTTACCTTACTTGTTACACATCAATACATATACAGACAGAGCCCAGCCTGCAATTTTTCACACTCAAACCCACACAGAAAATTACCCAGCCCTTAACATTTTAAAGGAATACCCATTCCGGCCGGCACGTGGTGACCATTCGAGCTCGTTTCATTTGTGTTGAGAATTACGTCGCTGTCGAATATAACTGATTGGATTACTCTCCCATGTTCACTGCTATCACTGACACGTTTTGGTTACTTTGAATTCACTTTTGAGCTTAAAAACTGATAAAGTTTAGCAGAGCGCACTTGGCTCTGAGTCTGCGCAGACGCGATCAGTGACGAACTGGGGAAAGAGTCTATTTGTTGTGGACGGATATAGATGCCCTGCCGGACGAATTTCGTCGACGCTCATACTTGAGTTGTTGCAGTTTAGTCGCTATGCGCATGATACATAGTGGTTTTTTCTGTAGTGTGCGCCGACGATATTTAGGCGCTTCTGGCTTGATGTCACTAAATAGGCGGTGACTTAGCCACATTTCCTTCAGCACGGATTGTAGGTCTCACAAAACTTCGTCTCTGCGCCATTTTCGATAGCGTCGGTTGATCTGCTTACGTCCCCGCCCACGCACATGCTCGTATGATGGGTCCGAGCGCACGGTCACATTCTCGCATAGTTCTTGGAAACTTGAGGTGGCTACATACCACAACTGATTGCACAATGCTATTACGTCTTGCCTTTGTTCTAAACTGTTCCATTCACCACGTGGTCTGTCACAATGGGATTAAATTTTACAGTATATTTTTACGAAACCCCGAAAATGAAATAAAATAAAAATATCCACATTTTTGACACGTTACAATACCCCCTCAATGAGAAGTCTTCTGTCCAAAACAGAAGAAATCTCATTGATAAAGCCCCTAAGAGGACCGGTGAGGAACTGGTGCCAACAACCCCTTCTGTTCTTACTCTGCATGGGTAAACGACCCCCCTGGCTCGGCGACTATGGACGCATCTGAACGAGATCACTGGACTTCCCTTTAAGAGATCCCAACACCGAAAAATCGAACAGACACGCACCACAGCGCACCTCACCTTCTATCATGCTACCCCAAAAATCCTCAATCCCTGGCTTAGATCATGCCAGATCCTCCACCGATATGTTTCCCCTTATATGCAAGCTGGGCTGCCTTTAGCAGAAACTGGGCTCACGCACACACTGATATTACATATTATAAAATTGTAAAATTCTTTGAAAATTTATTTAAATTACAACTCACTGGTTGTAATCATTTAAAATCAAAGCACAAATGTTGTATCTATTTTGAATTATTCTCTTCATTGGTCTTGGTTTCTTGTTATCAAAAAATTTAAATCAATTGAATATTTCTTAAAATAAGTAACATCCTTAACCTAACATGTGCGTACACCTATACTCTAACAATACAATTCAACAAAATGATTCAATAATAATAAACACAGTTAGTACACAAACCATAAACTAATTAAGGTTTAAAATTATCCATTAGCTGGCAGGCGCAAAATCAAGATTTTTTTTTTCAAAAAAATATTTTCCAAAAAATTTTAAAATTCAAAAAATTTAAATTTCTCAAAATATTTTCCTTTTTCCGTATAGAAATCATTTAAAGTTTATTCAAATTGATTAAAAACAAAAGTTGGATTAGCTTCCATACTAAACATGCCTAGTATATGACCTCACTATCAGCTGATCAAAACTAGGTCAAGTCCACAACCTTGACCTACATACATTACATACAAGTTCTATCTGAAAATACACTTAACATCTGTAATATTCTCTCTTAAAACACAAAACATAATAAAATAAAACCTTTAAAATAACAAAATATTATTATAAATAACAATCAAATTGACATTTAAATTATTCAAAATAAACACTTTCTAACTTTACATTTACAAATTCTATCAAAATTTGTCACTGGTTTCAATTAAAAAATTTTTTATATATTCAACTATAACTTTCTTCATTTAACAATCTCATTCTACATTACTGTGGGTGATTTAAATACTTATAACAATTTAATTTACCACTTGGAAGGCTAAATTAATAATTTATAATCTCTACCCCTCTGACTCTAATACTCATCAACTTTAACTAACATGACACCCATCTCTATCAAAACAGCTATCCAACAATCTCTAAACCCAACTTATCATAAAACTCAATTCGCCACCTTCTCTCAATATATAAAAAAATGCTCTCTAACCCTTTGTACCTAGGATAAGTGTGTTCCCCCCCCAAAAGCTCATCCCTTAATCTGGTCCCTGGATTCTACCTAAGGCAACCCCTTCCCACCATATCGGTCCCATCCCGTCCCAACCATTTTGTTGCGGACTCCCACATTACACTACCCCCTATTACAAAATTGCCATCCCCAATAATCTCAATCTTATTACCTTACTTCAACTACAACAAAATAACATCATCAATTATAAACATCAATATATCCCTCAAAACTCTACATATATTACACACAACTACTGTGTCAACCTCAATACTTCTCCAATTCTATAACATTAACTCACAACAACATTACATTAACTCAAAACAATATTTTTCTCTCTACTACCCGGTTAACTTTGACTTTGACTTGGACTGATCTACTTGTCCCAATAAAATATTCATCACCCAAAAACTATCTTTTATTAGCTTTCACAAATTATTACTTTATTTCTCAATTTATCAAATTACTTTTCTCATTATTTTAAATAGCATCTGTAATACATTGAAACATTACATTTAACATGGATTACCTTGAACATCTATAAACAATTTTACAGTGACCCTTTACTACCGCTCAGCTGATATTCTTAATAAAGTGAAGACACCTTTCAAAAAATTGTGCAGATTACATTAAATATATATGCTTATCAATACTTACATCTACCATCAATGTTCCCCCTTTCTCTGAATCTGGTAATTTTATGTTAACCGCCTGCCAGTCGGTTTAGTTATCTACTCAGTTTCAAAAATACACAAATTATATAAAACATATACCTTTTACCAATTCTTATATCTACCCTATTACAATAAAATACTACATTTAAAAAATATAGAATGAACACCTTATAGTGAATGTATGAGCATCTAGTTATTTAAACGGAACACAGGCATTTTTATTAGATCAAAATTAGAGTTAGCAATTTTTATGTTATAAATTTAAATTCGTGGCTCATCTGAGCCACCTCCCATCCACACACGCTATTGCAATTTATGTAAGACTGTAGCGCCTTTTTGCTTCCACAAAGACTGCATATTTGGAGGAATTTGACATCTCCGTGTCTTTGTTTCGGCAGTTACATTTCAACGTTTTGGATATCAACATATCCTTGGTATTTATTGAAACGCCCTTAAAACGGGTCTACCACCTGGCTTTGCTGTCCCCACGCGGACAGAGTGGTAGCCGCTGTTCCATAGTTCCTGGATTCCCCTAATTTCACCCCCCATTTAATTTCTATTATAAACCAATTTCAAGTCAGCTATGGTCAAGGGACTTGGTATGACCATAGCTAACCGCTAGCCAAAGCCACGATTAGTGCTGGTAAGGCAGTAATCGCCCGAAAAGTCGGGGAAATCTAATTTCATTTCAACGCCTGTTCTACATCGTCATTAGTATGTGCGACACGAGCATCTATCAGGGTAAAAATTGAATTTGTACCAAAAAAATGTGCCGCACATTGTCGCCATGTTGGCCTCCGATGGAGGTAACACTCTCTGTTACCCCCAACCCATTACACTATCTACTCGGGCACAGGCCACCCCAGCAATAGCACCTTAATAACGAGATAATTAAAAAATTTTATATACATTCTAACGTAATATATTGTAACATAACCAGATGTTACATAACCTAGACATATACTATCAGATTTAATAAGTACATAACGATAATGTAAACAGATAATGTAATGATAAGAGTAACCAAGAAGAGAGGAACCATGGAAGAAGAAAGAAGCAGAAGTGCCACAAGAAGCAGTAAACCCAAATACTGTTTGACACTACAACCATACTATAACTGACACAAGCTAATGGACAAATTAAATTCACTTTAAGCTGTCAAGCGAGTCAGTGAATAACTTAAATGGAATATGATATGTTAATAAAAAATGATTAAATAAGAATCTGAATAATGTGAGATCAGAATCAGTGTGTGGCTGAGAATTAATCAACCATGACTAGTAATTATTAATGCCAAGGACTAAAATTAGCGATGGCCACAATATGAGAATGAAGCTATATTTCAGTCTCAAATATACTTATGACAAGTGAACATGTTTGTAAGAGGGAACCTTATACAAATAAGCTACCTCAGCAAAATACCGGATTGTGAACTAATAAATGTTTTTAAGACAGAAATCCGATACAAACGGTATGCCTCAACAATGCCTAAACCAAACTATCATCAGTAAGGTGATTAGTAGAAGGTAATATGAGGGTAAATAACAATACACAGAACAATTTTTATACTCAAACATAGCGATAAGCATTAGTAATATGATATACAATTAATGGTTCAATTGTTAATTAGTAGAATGGAGCAAAAGAATGTGAAACGAAATATCATAGTGAGTAAGTATTGTTAATAGCAATGTATAAGTTAAGGTTTAATTATAATACTCAGTGAATAAATATCAGTACAGATATAATAGTGTTCTAACATAAACGTTCAAGTGAAAAAACGCGATGTGGAACACAAACAATATTAGTAAGAGTGTGTAATCGCCGACTTCGATTAGCAGACGACAGTGCGAAGCCGTGTACCTGAACATTGTTTATAAAGCAATGTCAGTAAAAGTGTATATAAACCAGGGTCAAACTATATCAAATTAAAGAGGACAAAATATCCTTTAATTTGATAGCGATACGACCCCAATCGCAACTATAATAAGTGCGTGAAAGGCGTTAGCATCATTTGCACAAAATGCATAAGAAATCTGTTTATCAACACTAATAACAACGACAACTGTCAATCATTCCGGCGAATGTCGGTTAGAAAACCGTTATTGACGGTTGGAAAAACAATACGTCACTTTCATCACACCTGGCTAAGCCAATCAAAAAATAGCTTAGTAATTAATACAATCGCCTAAAGCCGATCAAACGATTGGGTATATAAGGAACTGCAGCGGATTACCGTCAGACACTTTTTAATTTCATTCAGCGTGGAAGGTGCGCTGGTCTCATCAAAATTTTTACTAACTGATAGCGTCATTACAACAGTGCATCGATGGAAACATTGCGGCAACAACCAAAAATAACTTCAAGATATTCTACAAAGAACCAGTGCGTTTAAGTGCAGTATTATTTCATTTAGTGCGGGAAAAATAACGAACAGAAGAAATAATTAAATAATGTCATATATGGTTCTTTTAGTTAGAAGCGAACCAATTTTCTCTGTTCATGTGCGTGTGTAGTGAATAACGATGATCATTATAATCCGATCATCGATGTGTTAATTGAATTTTAATCAAAAGATTAAAACACAAAGGTAACAGTGTAACAATTTATTCACTTACTCCGAGTGCCATAACCTGTATGTTTTGATAAACAAATCTGTACTGACGCATAACACTGAAACATTTTTCTGTACTACATCATGTCTAAATTTATTTAATGGATTTGTCAATACTAGTTAAGTTGAATGTTAGTTATAAGTGATCTCAAAATATAACTTTGTAAATCATGAATCAAGCGTTACGAACGCATAACCTATAAAATAGGTTATTTTTATTTTTATCTTCATATTAGTAACCTCAAAGGCATTACTAGTCCATATTATATCAGAAAATCATTAGCTATTGTGTAGGCATGAGCATTCATTTTTGTGTTTCAAAGAACTTACGCCTGAGATTTAAATAATATTAATGTTTAAAGTAAAGAGTACCTGGACTTAACCAGAATTATTGCTTATGCTCTGAGCCAGTTATATAGGGTATATAACAACATATTTGCAATTGTACATCATTGTATTCTTTTAATTATATTTGTTTGAATTCTCTATCAAGGGTATGAATAAAACCCCATTATTAACAGCATAACTCGACTTGATTTATTTCTAAAAAGTAGATAAATAATTCATTTAGAAGAATCAAAACAACCTTCAGTTGTGATTAAATATTGTTGAATTGCATTGCCATAAGGGCAATAAACAATTATTGTAAATTTTTTTAAAATTATTATCTGATTTTATTAATGGGTTTTCCACGGGATTTTCCCAAAATAAACCTGTGTGGCGCCCATTATTAAACAAGGTAACCTAGCCTTGTAGATAAAGTGAGTTGGTTTTGTAAACCGTCTTGGCAGCTTATTGAACTTCCAGAAAACACGAACAGGTACGTGAAAGTGTATTATATTTATTCTATTGTCCAGACATTACTAGACTTTACGAACTTAGACGACTATCAACCTGGAGGAGGAGTTTCGCAGCTAGTATCATCAAGACGGTCACCAACAGCAAGCGACCAGCTATTACACTTTATTTTCAAATTTAAGTAACGTTAGTGTTTAAATAATATTAACACAACTATTTTATTTCTTTTATCTAAGGGAATTCTTTTCAGACAATTATAATTCTGCAATTGTAAACACACTTTTAGTAACCTCGAATGTTACATTTTAAATTGCTTTATAAAATTAGTAACTTTCAATTTTCAACAGCTACGACCTTTAACATTTCAAATAATAGTTAAATAAATATTATAAACACTAAAGATTTTTTAAATTTTATTACAATATTCATCAATCATTGATCATTTAACTCATTCATCACCTTGAAATTTTTTAAATTCATTGTTAATAATTATTATATATCATCTTTCAGTCATTATTAAAATTTTTTTTAATCATTTTTATTTAACACAATTATATCACATCATCTCATTATTGAATTAAAATCACTCTATCGGAGTTACCTCTGTAAACATTTTGATTATACTGGATTCGTACTATAAAATTTCTATACTTACAGTCCATTTAAATTGACATACACAAAACATATACCATACACCAATACTTTCACCTCTCCTATGAAACATTTAACACAAATGTTAGTTTAAATAGACAATTTTTATTTAATTACCACATTCACAAATCTCGTAAAAATAATTTAAATTCCTTAGAAAAGTTAATTATATACCATTTATCAAATTGTTTTAATTAAATTAATTACTGAAAAATACAAGTTTAATTTCTACCAAAACAATTACAATTAACCAATTACTGTTTTCAAAATTAATTCTGTTTATTTATTTAAATTGCAAAATATTAATATTATTATTACAACCCTCTACACACACTTGTTAGCTTAACATTCTACAATGCACACAAATAAATTTACTACAATTATTTACAAACTTTTGTCATTAACTGTTCCATTTTTTCACACTTCATTGTCCAAATCTGCCAGGTCAAACCACAAAACAAAATATTTATAACTGTCCTTTATTGTTTATAGTTTAGCCTCCATCGTCATAGATTAATCTTTGTTTTATATCACACTTTTCAGTTTTATTGACAAACAAATGGTTACTTTGTGTGTCGTAACCGCAAAAACTAAATTCATTCATTTTACCAAAATAATCATGCAACAAGTCAACGCTAAGTACAGTAGAACTTGGCTAATTTGAACGTGCATAATTCGAATTCGTGGATAATTCGAACTTTTACCGTGGTCCCTTGAATATCCTATGTAAAACCATGCAAAAACATCGTCTGTAATTCGAACTTTTTTTGGTTAATTCGAAATAAAAATTTTGCTCTAACTACAAAAAATCGCCTGCTGTATGGGCTAGACCACGTAACAATAGAGACATGACTGGAAACAGACAAGCAGGCATCGCCCTTTGTGAACAGACGCTTGTCCTTTGTGTCAAATTCGTGGAATTGCCGTCAGTATCTGGCGATGACACATGACTGGCTCGTGTAACGGTACCGTCCGCCATTGTCCCTTGTTCCATGCCTTGTCAGTCAGCCACCCTCACTGTTGCTTTCAGTTCAGTCTGCCTGCATTCGTGGAAGTGTTAAGTCTTTTTGAGTTTCTACTGTGCGAGCTGTGTTCTGTAGTGAGAGACCGTTCCTTTCTTTATACAGTAATGTATACACAGACTGGTGTGTTTTAGTGACGCTTATTGTGCAGTTTTATTGTGTTGCGTGTTCATCATGGCCCTTTCAAAACCAACACAGACCCAATACAAATCATTGACATTTGCCGAAAAAGTTGCCGTTATACGGGAAGTGGAAAAGGGACAAAAAAAGAAACCTGAAATTGCCAAGGAATTCGGGATACCACCAAATACGCTGTCAACGTATCTAAAAAATAAAGAGAAGATTTTGAATAGTGTGTGTAAAGCCAGCGACAAAGATAGGAAAAGAGCGGGAGGACCAGAAAATCCTGACGTGGATGAATGTGTAGTGAAGTGGTTTAAGCAAGCAAGGGACAAAAAAATTCCAGTCAGTGGGCCCCTCGTCAGAGCCAAAGCTGAGGAATTCGCATCTAGCTTAGGGAAAAATGATTTTAAGGCCAGCACTGGTTGGCTCGATGGTTTTAAAGAAAGGAATGGCATGTCTTTCAAAACTGTTTGTGGGGAAAGTGGATCTGTTGACGTTGAAGCTGCAAATTCATGGAAAGACGATTTGTTGCAAATGATTTCTGATAGAGGCGCTAAAGACATTTTTAACGTAGACGAGACAGGCTTATTCTTCAAATGCACCCCCGAAAAAACACTTGCTTTTAAAGGAGAAAGTTGTAGTGGCGGCAAACACAGCAAGGAGCGCATAACACTTTTAATCGGAGCAAACATGGATGGCTCGGAAAAACTGCCTTTGCTAATGATAGGGAAGTCAGCCACCCCACGTTGTTTCCAAAATGTAAAAACGAAACCAGTTGAATATGAATCAAACAATAAAGCTTGGATGACAGGTGAAATTTTCGAAAGATGGCTTTTAAAAATCAACAGGAAATTTCGGAATCAAAACAGAAGAATCGTCTTGTTTACTGACAACTGTACAGCACACAACACTATTCCTGTGATGGAAAATGTAAAGGTTGTGTTTTTCCCTCCAAACATGACTTCAGTAGTTCAATCTATGGACCAAGGTGTAATAAAAAATTTTAAGTATTTTTACAGACGGCTTGTGCTTGTGTCCAAAACATTCTGTCAGGTGCTTATTTAGATGAGCACGAAAATATCAAGATTAACATCCTTCAAGCTGCCCGCATATGCAACAGTGCTTGGAACCAAGTTACGCAAAAAACAATTGCTAATTGTTTTCGTAAAGGTGGTTTCTGCCACATTGAAGGTGAAGAGGAGAATAAAGCTGCTAGAGAAGTCGTACCCACTACGGATAACTGGGAAGATGTTGGACATGACGTAGGCATTCGTTACGAAGAGTTTGTAAACATGGATGAAGACTTGGCGGTGTGCGGTGAACAGACAGATGCGGAGATCGTGGCTGATGTTATGAACAAAAGAAATGATGGTACATCTTCAGATGAAGAAGGGAACCGGCTAGAACTTCCAGAGATACCGATTCCAACGGCTTCACAGTCATCAAATTACATTCAAGACTTGAGACGGTTTGTTGAAGGACAGCAGAACGTAAGTGACGCTATTTTCCAAGCACTTAATAAACTTGAAGAATTTACTATAACTCAGTGTATTAACTGCAAAATGCAATCAAAAGTTTCTAGCTTTTTTAAAAAACTGTAAATGCTATATTTTGTACTGAAACATGTTTATACGTTTGTAATACATATGTATAAGGAAATTGTTTAATAAAATAACATATTGCTTTACTGAATTTCGGTTTTTGATTTGATTTTTCTGCCGTTATTAAAAGTTTTCCTAATTCGAATTTTTGGATAATTCGAATGTTTTACTGGTCCCTTCAGCTTCGAATTAGCCAAGTTCTACTGTACATCTGTTAAGTCTCCATCGGTAATTATATTCATTATCGGGTTATTTACTTTTGTATTATCAATCAAATCATTCTTATTTAAATTTACTTCTAACCTTTCTTTCCATTCCTCATAATTTCTATTTAAATTATATACTTCTGTTTCTCTCTCAACATACAATTCTCTATTTAAATCTCTCTCATCACCATACCATATCACACTCTCAATATTATTCCAGACAGAGGATACAAAATTATACAACAAAAATAAACACTTCAAATCTTCTACTAACACGGGACTCTTGCCCTTCATCAACAACACTTGTGAACACTCTGGTTCAGAAAAAATAAGGGGAAAATTTACCCTCTGCCCCCATTCTACCACTATACTCTCTTTCCGCTCTCTCTCTAACTCATTAACACACATTAACATTTCATAATCACATTCTACAAACTCATCAGTACTCTCAGATACTACATTTTCAATTACATCACTATTCTCAATACTACTTTCATTATTTTCAACATTATCGTCATCATTTGTTAACTCTGTATCTAATACAGCATTGCCATTACAACTTTCATTTGTATTATTCAAACTCTGTTCTACTTTATTCAAACTATTTTTTATTTCATTTTCATTTTCTAGACATTTATTCTTTTCTTGTATGTCATTTATTAAACCATTAAATTTTACACTAATACTCTGCTGCAACTGAATATTCTGTTGTTCGCATTTTATTCTCTGTTTATCTAATTTATTGTTAAAATCACTTTTCATCTCATTCAAAGTTATCTCGTTACTATCAAAGCATTTATTTTGTTTATCAAAATTGATTTTCATAAAATCCAATAGGTCATCTAATGACAATTTTTTCTCTTTTGTTTTATTCATTACGGGAGTTGAGATCGCTCCCGGCGTACTAATTACAGATACTTCTACATTATGCTCATTTATTGACATTAATTCTGTTTGAATACCGGAGTCGGTCTGACTCTCGGTCTGACTGTCAGAGAAGCTGACTTCATTATTATCTGCCATTTCTTATTATTTTATACTTGATACTTGTGCGTACATATAATATAATCAATATATAATGTACTGTATAACCAATTTTTTGTGAATAACGCACCTTTATTTTATTACGCTAACCTCAAACACACGTTTGTATCTTTTCTGTAGGTACGGTTTTTACTCAATTTTTTAATTCATAAAAACTGTCCCTGTATCCGAAGCCATTGAAATGTTATTTTTTGTCATTAATTTATATAAATATATAAACTTTACTTCCACCTACCTGCAAAGTTTCGTTTATGTGGGTCCAGGATCCTTCTCGTACGAACGTAAGATACAAACGTGTTTCACAGGTTAATGAAATAAATGATTCGACTCAATTTTTGCATGAAGAGAATTGATAATTTAATTATTCAGAATCATTTAAAATTTTGTCCGAAATTTTTGTTCATGGTTTTACAGATTAAATTACATTTTTTCTTTGTTCGCTTTATCATCTGCTATATATTAACTTAACCTATTTTATCACCTTACTTGTTACACATCAATACATATACAGACAGAGCCCAGCCTGCAATTTTTCACACTCACACCCACACAGAAAATTACCCAGCCCTTAACATTTTAAAGGAATACCCATTCCGGCCGGCACGTGGTGACCATTCGAGCTCGTTTCATTTGTGTTGAGAATTACGTCGCTGTCGAATATAACTGATTGGATTACTCTCCCATGTTCACTGCTACCACTGACACGTTTTGGTTACTTTGAATTCACTTTTGAGCTTAAAACTGATAAAATTTAGCAGAGTGCACTTGGCTCTGAGTCTGCGCAGACGCGATCAGTGACGAACTGGGGAAAGAGTCTATTTGTTGTGGACGGATATAGATGCCCTGCCGGACGAATTTCGTCGACGCTCATACTTGAGTTGTTGCAGTTTAGTTTGCGCATGATAGTTTGTTTGCGCATGATACATAGTGGTTTTTTCTTTAGTGTGCGCCGACGATATTTAGGCGCTTCTGGCTTGATGTCACTAAATAGGCGGTGACTTAGCCACATTTCCTTCAGCACGGATTGTAGGTCTCACAAAACTTCGTCTCTGCGCCATTTTCGATAGCGTCGGTTGATCTGCTTATGTCCCCGCCCACGCACATGCTCGTATGATGGGTCCGAGCGCACGGTCACATTCTCGCATAGTTCTTGGAAACTTGAGGTGGCTACATACCTCAACTGATTGCACAATGCTATTACGTCTTGCCTTTGTTCTAAACTGTTCCATTCACCACGTGGTCTGTCACAATGGGATTAAATTTTACAATATATTTTTATGAAACCCCGAAAATGAAATAAAATAAAAATATCCACATTTTTGACACGTTACAAACTATCCTTTAGAACATAGGATGTTTATTGATTTTGGCTTTCCTATTCTTTACTATATTTTTTCTTATATAAACTTTACTCTCTATCCATTGTAACACTAATTTTTGACTTTCCATGGGATTCCTTCCCTGAATACTATTGTATCCCTCATCTACAATTAATCTTAATACTATCAATAACAAAATTCTTATTTAATAATACTGTTAATACATTGTATCTGCTTACTTGCTCACGCGCAATCAGCCCACGCACTTACGTCATCCGTCGCAGTACAGCACGCGTCGCCAGCTGCTGCGATCAGTTAGTTAAGACTCAGCCTTTCATCTGTGCACTGCACTCTTCCTTTTTTGCTAGCCGCGGCAATGTAAATTTATTAATGTAACTTCTCATACAATTGTTTCTCTCTTCTATACATTATGTATCTTGGCAATTTACGCCACACGTATTTGTATTTTGGCTATGTACGCCGAACGTAATTGCGTGGGCCTGCGCTTCTTCATAATATTGCAATAAACGCTACTTAACTCAGATCATACAGTCCACTTCTTCATTCAAAAACATATTCCGACTCCTATACCAGCATCACTTAGCTTGCCATACCAACTCTAGAAATTTTCGAGAGCGTCAAGCAAACATCATATGGTCCTCCGGGCCAGATATTATTTTAGCCTTACGACAACATTTTTGGTCCACAAGCGACCGCCATTCTTTCTACACAAGCGACAACATTTTCGGCCCGCATGCGACCGCACTTTTGCCCAGCGACAGCATTTTCGTCCACAGCGTCATCATATGGTCCTCCGGGCCGCAGATATGATTCATTTTATGGACGTACAATCCACACAATGTATTTCACGGATGTGACTCATTTCATGGACAATTCGTTTCATGGATCAGTTTATTAAGCAGGCCTATCAGCATTTTTTCTTCATAATTTAAGTCAGCAACTCCTTAATTATCACTACAATTGGAGCTCGTATTGCACGACTTGGGGACGTCATATTTCGCCAACCGGAGCATTTGAAGCATCAGTACAGCAGTTGAGCACCATCAGCACGTGGCATTCAGCATGTGGGAAAATGCAGAGCAGCCTATCTAGACAGGATTCGACCGCATCGGACATCACCTGACAGGCAGCGACCGTGTCTGCATCATCAATTCATGGGTACCTGACAGGACTACCAAGGTTTCGACAAGCTTTGATGCCTTCTAGAACATGCCGATAAGTACCATGTCAAGTGACTATAAACTCATGTCTCATATTAGTTTTCAATTTGCATGATTCGCATATTTTTTCAATCTCATTAAAGTAAAGGAAGCAGTATTAAAAATAATAATATAATTTTTAAATCAGTTTCATTTGAATATAAACTTGTAATTGTTTGCGATCTCAACAAGCATTTTTTAATTGTAAGTCTTACCTTTCAAAGGCATTCACATCATTAGTGATTATACTGCTATATTGTTTGTACCGCCTAGATCAGTATTTATTACCATATAGAACTAGTTTAAGATGTATTAAGTAAGGGTTACTGTGTCGTTGCGTGACTTTATAATTTGGATTTCCTGCCTGGTCTTGCTCATCGCTTTGCATTCACTTGGCTTCTTTCGTATTATCATTTAAATTTTCTCTCATACCCAATCATGACGGATATGAAGGCGCTGATCAAGAAACGTGGCACGATCAAGGCCTCTATATCTCGCATAAACACATACGCAGACAATTTCGATCACGATACGCATGACCATCATGCACTAAAAATAAAGCTTCGCCACCTTATGGAGCTATCAGCCAAATATGATGAAATTCAAACACAAATTGAGTCTGAGGACTCTGACTTTACATCCGCGAGCGATAGGGTTCAGACCGACGATGATTTATGCAGCATAGAATGCAAGCTGCAAAATTTAATAGACCATGCCGAGGAGATGAGCAGGAGGGCAGCAAGTCAATCCGAAGTAGTCACATTCAGTACGCCTTCTATTCAGCTCCCCTGAATTAAGCTACCCTGTTTCGCAGGTGATATAATTGAATGGCAACATTTTTACAATATGTTTTTGGAGTTAGTTCATGTCCGAACGGACCTGACTGGCATCCAAAAACTGCATTACTTGCACTTATCATTAAGGGATGAGGCGCTGAATGTCATAAAATCGCTCCCTATCACGCACAAAAATTACACGGTGGCCATTGACTTGTTAAAGGCCCGGTATGACAGTAAATTGATTGTTACCATGTATCATGCGGCTAATGTCTTGGGCATGAGGCACATGCAACAGGAGTCCGTGCTCAGCATTTCTAAATTTATAGATGAGCTCACCGCTAATATAAATGCGCTGAACTCATTGAACCTATCAGTAAACACATTTGAACTCATTTTTGTACATTTTCTCGCCCAAAAGCTTGACGAGCGTACGTGCAGATTGTGGAAGGAAACTCTAGATGAAAAACAGCTTCTGATTTATGATAATTTTATTAGATTTCTAAATGCAAGACGTCAGCTGTTACAAAACGTAAATGCCCCGACTGGTTCGTCTGGCGGCAGACAGGTTAGCAATAAGGCTTCTTATCGCAAATCAGCTAAACGCGTGGAGTTCACTGGGTCACTCATCCACACTCAAACAAACAATAAATTTTGTCAGCTGTGTCGTGGTAATCACAAATTGCTCGAATGCCCACAATTCATAGCTTTACAACCTACGCAACGTAGAGAGGTTTTAATAAGTAACAAACCCTGCCTGAACTGCACACATTCGGGCCATGAAAGCTCGCGTTGCCCTTCTAAATTTTCCTGCAAAGCATGCTCAAAAAGGCACCACACCATGATCCATGCTTCAATAAATAACTCGACCAACAGGAGCAATAAACAATGTTCCTTGAAGCTACAAACTAACAAATCAATTTTATTGTCCACCGCCGTATGCATCACCACCGATCATGCCGGTAACAAGCGCCCAGTAAGAATCCTGCAGGATTCAGGGTCGCAAGCGAATTTTTGTACAATGGGTTTCGCCCGCCGCATGGGCTTAAAACTAAACAAATCCGAGCTGCCTATCACGGGCATAAATAACTCACTATGTCAAGCCAATTTTAGCACACGGGTGCGCCTAAACTCACGCTATAAGCATTTCACTTTAAATGTCCACTGCGCTGTTCTGCCCAGAATCACAACCTCCCAACAGAATCCTTTGACATGGCATCGTTGAAAATTCCGAAGGGGATATTTTTAGCTCACCCACAACTTAATCATTCGTCACAAATTGACATATTACTCGGGGCACAGTATTTTTTGCAGTTGATTGAGCCGACTAAATTTGTTCGCAGTCCGCACTTTCCTATAATACAGGAAACAAAGCTAGGGTTTATACTCGCCAGGAATTTACCCTTCAACGTAGAAATGACTAAGCCGGTCTCTTCGTTCATAGCACACGGCGACAATAATGCTATCTCATCGCAATTGAAAACCTTTTGGCAGTTGGAGGATGTTTCGTGCCGTACTCCCTCAGCTCAGGACACGGAGTGTGAAAATCATTTTCTTGCAAACACCTATCGTAACGATAGTGGTAGGTTTGTTGTGTCGCTGCCCCGCACTATAGAGTGCCTCGGCGATTCTCTTCCCGGAGCGGTTCGCAGGTTTCAAACCCTAGAACTCAAATTTAGGCAAAACCAGTCTTTACACAAGGCGTATACTAGTTTTATGCAAGAATATTTAAATCTTGGCCATATGTCTCCGCTTGATTCATATGATTTATCAATTAACAAGTCAAACATTTTTTATTTACCTCACCATGCTGTCTTTAAGACTACTAGTACAACCACCAAACTTCGCGTTGTTTTTGACGGTTCCCCAAAACGTCCAACGATTTGTCGTTAAACGACACCCTTATGGTTGGCCCTATGGTCCAGCAGGGCCAACGGCATAAATAATGCCGTTTTATTAAGTTTTTGATCTAAAAATGATATTTTTCCTTCATTTTGTAATTTCTAAGTTCTAAGGTCTAACTTCCTGTTCTTTTCCAAATTCTGCCATTACCAAGTTATATTAATGATTATTAAATCTCATATTGTAATAAAAGGTTTATATTCCCTTAATTTCTTGCAATTAGATGAATTGGTTAAGTTTTAAAATATTATGTTGGAATATATGACTCCCCTCTCCAAATTTTTGAGTTCTGTCATTTCCATTTTTATCAATAATTCTGGCTATAATTTTACAAAATCTTTCTTAGTTATATTTCTTTGTTTCTGATTTACATTATCTAAATCCCTTCAGTTTAATGTATTTATGTACTTAGTTTCTCAGTTTCGATGATGTTTAGTTTTTAACATTTGGCCTAGATTCCTAACAGTTTTTACATACAAATTTTTATAAATAATACATATTGAGTTATACCCTCTCTGACTTTCATTGATATTGTAACATAAATTAAACATTTTCTTCTTGTAAACAAAATAACAATTAGTATATGTTTCATACTATTAACATATAACAAATAATTCCAATTAATAGTTGTCTTTAACAAATCAGACATTTTTTATACTCAAAGATTAATAATGATACATAACAAATATCATATATAAAGAATGTTGTTCCATTCTAACATCTTAATTAGTTATTAACAATAATACCTATAATAAATATTTTATAATTAAAGAATGTTAGTGGTTCTGACCTTTTTAAATTTGCTTATTCCTAATACATTTTTACATATCTTATTCTACATAAACAAAACCTTATTTACTATAATCTTATACTCTATATTCCTTATATTAAGTTTTATGAACAGTTTTTATCTGTTTTTAATTGGGTTTTGGGTAATTGTACCCTGTCACTTTCACTTTTTATTCTGTGCCTGCTCTTGTTTTATAAACCATTCTAATGAATGTCATTTAAATCGATTGGCAGTTATTTACTAAAACACATGTATTAACATTATTTCTGAACATAAATTAAGTCACTTCAAAGTTGTATCATTTCATTATTTACTTAGTTTGTGAATACCAATAATGAAACATAAGGTTCATTTTTTATAATACTAAAACTTGCACTGGTTCTCTTTACATTCCTTGATTCTATTTCTAAATGGTTATATAGTCTTACTAAAAATCAAGAAATCTATTTGTAGATTATAATGAAGATTTGTTCTTTAGTATTATATTATTATTTCACCTTGGTTTACTTTCAACTCTTACTCTATACACTTTTTTGGCTTATATCTATTGTACATGTGGGTTTTTGCATTGATTCTTTGTTATACTTTTTTATTATTATTATATTTATTTATTTTGGGGTTTGGGTTTTTTTTACAACAGCATTCCTTCTTCTTGTGGATGCTGTCTTCTTCTTGTTTCTTCATTGATGTCTTCTTTTCTTCTGGTTTCTTATAATTGTATTTTCTTCATCTTCTTGTGGATGTCATCCGGTTTCTTCTTCACCTACTCTTCTTGTTTCATACAAATGCATCACCTTTTATGGTGGACCTTGCCTTGTTCTGGGTTTCTTCCTTATCTACTCTTCTGGTCTCATACAACAGATTTTCTTCTCTTTGTTGTGGGGTTAGTTATGTTCTGGGTATCTTCCTTGCCTACTCCTAACCTTCCTGGGTATTATATTTTTTCACCTTATTAGTTATTAAAATTGGTTTTGATGATTCATCACTTGTAACATTTATTTTATATGAACTTATATCTTAAATCAATGATTGTACTGCACGGTGGTTCTTAATTAATTCTTTATTATATTGCTTTCTTCGGATTTAAACGTGTTATTACTTTATTTTAATGATCAATTCACCATTCATTTTTATGGGCTTATCTGTCATGCTACAATATTATTCGGTGAGCCTTAATTAATAATGTATTTACATTTGTTTATGTTGTATTTGTATTTATGCCAATGTTCATGTATCATGTATTATCACATCTTTCCAATTTGCAACTTATTAATGTATACTTGTGTGTTTTTGAGTAATCTTGTTTTTTTTTTACTGTAAACTATGTCAAAATTGCCCGATTTTGGGCGGGCAGTATGTTAATACATTGTATCTGCTTACTTGCTCACGCGCAATCAGCCCACGCACTTACGTCATCTGTAGCAGTACAGCACGCGTCGCCAGCTGCTGTGATCAGTTAGTTAAGACTCAGCCTTTCATCTGTGCACTGCACTCTTCCTTTTTTGCTAGCCGCGGCAATGTAAATTTATTAATGTAACTTCTCATACAATTGTTTCTCTCTTCTATACATTATGTATCTTGGCAATTTACGCCACACGTATTTGTATTTTGGCTATGTACGCCGAATGTAATTGCGTGGGCCTGCGCTTCTTCATAATATTGCAATAAACGCTACTTAACTCAGATCATACAGTCCACTTCTTCATTCAAAAACATATTCTGACTCCTATACCAGCATCACTTAGCTTGCCATACCAACTCTAGAAGTTTTCGAGAGCGTTAAGCAAACATCAAATACTGTTCACCAATAAACCTTTAGTGTTCATCACTGATTATTAGGTGTTTATACCTATTAATAGGGTTTCTATTTATTTTGGTGTTTTACACTGTCACTTTGCACTTCTTATATTTTATGTAAGTGTTATTAGTGGGTATTCCCTAACATTACATTCTCTTTGTCACTTACTTATGTTCATTATCTTTCTTTCTATCTCTCTATTTCTCACTTTACAAAGGTTAGTTATACTGTTAACAAGTTCATGTCATTATAGAGTCCTTTATTACATTTAAACTCTTTTCTTTGGTAGTGTACTTTGTTTTTCTTTACTTTATTGGATTTTATCAATCATCATTTACATTGATTATTTAGTCGATACTAATAATTATCTTTTACATTTGTTATTTATTGGTTTCTTTTTCATTATTATATTTGAGTGTAACATTTCTCCTTTTTCTGTTCTGTATTATTTGTTTGTGTCTTTTCATTTCTTCTCATTTTATTTCATTTATACTTGGTTTGTTTCATTTTCATTTACCTTCTTCTTCGATTTCATTTTATTTTGTTTTTCCCCTTCTAATTTGGTTTCATTTTATTTGGTCAATCACTTTCTCATTTGGTTTCATTTTATTTGGTCAATCACTTGGGTTGGGTCATGTAGTCGTTTGTCGCGTCATCGTCATTTTATTTTCTTTAGTTTAAACATTTTATATAGTTGATTCATCGTTTTTTCCCTGGTATTGGGGTGGCGTATTTGTGTTGTAACAATATATATAAAACATGGCTCTTACTGTTTATAATACTCACTTATGAATTTGATTTTGAAGCACAGTTTTCATGACAAGTAATTTTTTAAAAACAGTGAATTATGTTTCAAAATGTTATTAATAGAATGAGCCAAGCGAGTCTTTGTTTTTACTTGACTGTTTGGCATTTGTCGGTGTGTCTGCCTGGGTATGTTGCACATTAACTTCTGAAATCGTTAACCACTTTTCTAAAACTTGGCATATGTTTCCTACGTTTACCCGACAGAACCCTATTGTTTTTTTAGATTGATTCCCAAAAATAGTGGGGCAGGAGGCAAAAATGTGAAAGGGTCAACATTTTGAAAAATCTCAGAAGTTCATGTGAGGTATCAAATTGATGGAAATTTTAATCAAAATATGAATTTAGCTTCATTTTTGAAAATTTCAAATTTTTGGAACATGCACCAAAAAGTGGGGGAAATTTTTTGCTAAAACTGCAAAAAATTCATGTGGTGTATCAAATTAAAGAGCATTTTAACTCAATGTGATTGTAGTGTTAAGTTTTAGAAATTCAGAAATTTTGGGATACCAGGGGCCAAAAATGGGTAAAGTTTGATAAAATTGCAAAATCCATGTGAGATATCAAATGAAAGACAATTTTAACCATAATCTAAGTGTAGTGTACAGTTTTGGATATTTCAGAATGATTTGTTCACAGGGAACAAAAATTTGAAAAAGTGTAAAACTCCAGCCGGGTGTAAGACTAAAGGGAATTTGATCACAAATCCGATTGTTTGGAATTTTTAGTGTTTATTCTACAATTACTTTATAATTATTACTTTACTAAATAAAAATAGTAGGGTAATTGGGATTTTTGTAATTTTTCTGATAATGAGAAACGATCGTAATATCAATATTTATCCCATAGCAAACATACTTTTTTCAAAATAGAGAGTGAGTTTTGCAGTTAAGGAGCATACTAGTATCGGTTTTAAAAAATAAACCAGTAGTATAGTAAGATGCAGGTTAGGTACAGTGCAGTGTTCTGTATAGTTAGTTATATGTCAGTAGAATATGGCAATTGCAAGAAAATTTTTTATGTGAAATGTAAGTAATTATAAGTAAATGTTTGTTATTCACATCATGAAAATAATTCTTTCACAGCTATAGTGTTGTATTTCAGCTGTATCAACAAATGTTTTTTTAAAAACTAGCCGATTTACCCAGCATTGCTCGGGTTCATAATTTATTCATAGGTTTACAGGCACCTATTCTTGTTCTAACGTTATATTACTTCTATATTGTATAATCTTCCTTATACGTTCGCATTCTCACTGGAGGAATACTATGTAGCGCACCTGCTTAAGAACATGTCATAAACTTTATTCTTATATCTGGAGAAGAATTCTGTTGTGCGTGATGCTCCTGCTTGATTTCTAACTCTGGGAGAGGGCGAACAGCTAAATTAGTTTTCAATAAACTGTCTACAGTACTTGCACGCGTTACGTATTTAACTGTTGTTTTATAATTCATTGTGTTAATGTTGAAATAAGGTAATTGTTAAATTAGTGTCTCCTAAACTTATTCTAACAATACAATACTTGTATAGATTTCAGCTTGTCAATTTTTAAATTCAAACTGAAGCAAGCGCATTTATATTGTCTTAACACTACGATCTGAATATGTTCACTAGCAAAACGTTTTTTATACTCGCTTATAACTTACTTCGATCTTAACTTATCCACTTTTAAATTCAAACTGAAACAACTCTGAATTCACGCACTATTAAGAAGTTTCTTAAGATGCATACACCACCTTCGATATCATAACCTATATCTTTATTTATAAGAACCGTGGACTCTGGCCCGGCCGTCTTTCGTGGGATCCGACCTAAGACTCCCCGGGTTCTGTGGACGGACTCCGGGGAAGGCCCGTCGGATGACTCCCGTGCTATTCCCTATGTGGGAGGCTTCCACCTATGCCGGGACAGCACCTGTTTTTCTGGGCATCCAGGAGGCCGGTCGAACTCCCGCGCTAGGACTTGATCAGAGACCTCCTCGGAGTACGGAAGGTTCTTCGAAGCCCAGGAAAGCTGTAGACATGCCGGGCGAGGCGCTGAGACTCTGGCCCGGCCGTCTTACGCGAGATCTGACCTAAGACTCCCCGGGTTCCGTTGATGGACTCCGGGGAAGGCCCGTCGGACGACTCCCGTGCTATTCCCTACGCGGGAGGCTTCTACCTATGCCGGGACACCGCCTGCTTTTTCCGGCATCCAGGCCGGTCGAACTCCCTTGCTAGGACTTGGTCAGAGACCGCCCCGGGGTACGGAAGGTTCTCCGAAGCCCGAGAAAGCCGTCAACATGCCGGGCGAGACGCTGGGACTCTGGCCCGGCCGTTTTTCTCTAGATCTGACCTAAGAGTCCCTGGGTTCGGTGGACGGGCTCCGGGCAAGGCCCGTCGGACGACTCCCGCGCTATTCCCTAAGCGGGAGGCTTCCACCGATGCTATGGCAACCAGAATGTATTCTATTGGGTTGCCATGGTAACCAGATCTAATTGTTTTTTTTTAGACCCCAAATGGCCCCCCAAAGAATCGTATCGAAAAAACACCTGTCCTATGTTGGTTCTCCCGTTGCGTAAAATATTTGTGCCAAGTTTGGTTGAAATCGGTCCAGTGGTTTAGGAGGAGATGTGGAACATATATTATGTAACATAAGATTACACCTCAGAATAAAGACAAGTATATAATCAAAATTCGTTGTGAGTTATGCCTAAACGCAATCTTTTTAGAAATAAAATACAAAGAAGAATAGAATAAACTTAACAAATAAAGAAATGGCAACAGAATATACTATTTAAAGATAAATAATAATGTCAAGGAATAAAAAGTAATAAAAACAAAAGGGAAATATTATAATAAATAAATACTAGGGAAATAGGGAATGAAAATTTAGGAATTAAATAATTTAATTATAATGACAAAACGATAACTGATGATGTCCATTATACCCAGAAGAGAAGATCAAAGAATAATGAAAATGTAAATAGTTATTAGTAAACTTAAGTATAGAGTGGTTAACTATTAAACCTAGTAAGTGAAAAGACAGTGATTATAGCATTAGACTATTAAACTAGAGGGAGGTCTGCGAACCTCAAACAGTTATTTTGTATAATGAACTACAAAATATAAGTGACATTAAAATTACTAATAGAATTGTATTAAGCTATAATTGTAAAAGTTAAGTGGTTTAATAATATAAAATCATGAAAAGAACATATTAACTCTGAGAAAAAGAGTTTTCATGTTATCAAACCGAAAAGAGCTACAACCGAAGAAATGGACAATGAATGTTAATACAATTTAATATATGTCAAAAAGAAAGTATAAATAAATTTTATGGAATTTGAGACAAGAGTGAATAGGAGTTTTGATTCTTTATTTTAACATAGCATTACATTGAAGAATGGTAAGAGTAGGATTAAAATTCACACACATAAGAGTCTAGTTAGAAACACTAATACAGTACAGTTATATATTTGGCACCAACAACTTGCGGCAAACATAACAGAAACATAAGTTATATCATACAATATATAAAATATAGTTATAATACATACATAAAATGACTTATTTATTTTAAGATTACATATACTTGAGATTGCATGTTACACTACGTTTTTATAAGTTAATAAATTCTTGCACACATTTATAAAAATTTTACTGCTTTTTCTTACCTTCGGGTTATTTCCAGGGTCCTATAGACGAAACAGTTGCAGAGTGATTATTTAGGTTTAAGTGCGAAATAATTACTCTAACAGTTTTTTTTTATTCTAACAAATTAATTTTCTTTTATTAAGCATAATTACGTTATTTTCTCTCCCTATTTGACA
The DNA here is from genome assembly GCA_034769895.1 of Magicicada septendecula. NCBI lineage: Eukaryota > Metazoa > Arthropoda > Insecta > Hemiptera > Cicadidae > Magicicada > Magicicada septendecula. The sequence goes on from CM068367.1 coordinate 1,217,288,944, forward strand.
ATGACTCAACTTCTCATCATTTCTAGTAAATTACTACATCTACCTCAAGCACAAGTTAGAGGTATACAATTGACAAATGAACAATATTATAAAGCTACTATTCTTACATAACTAAAACAAGTAATTGCTATGATTAACCAACCAGTACTTTTCTTTTTTTTTCATTCACTCTCACTCTTTTACCATTAACATTCGAATAAACCCGATTTATTGAGATCTCATTATTATTTGAAACATCCCCCGGTATAAAGTGGAATATAGTTAAAATTTGGAATTAAAATGGATTATAGGGTACTCAGCCTGGTTGTAGATCTGGTCCGACTGTTGAGGCACTTATACCACCCCGCACTCCGAAAGTCAATTGAAGATAGCTAAAGTTATTTTTCTTTTGACTGGCGTTGATTGTTCACTGTTTACTAGAACCTCGTTTTATCACCTTTCGCTTTTAACAATTGTGTCAGCCGACGTACTTACTAGCGAGCACTGGTTTTTTATGACCACGCGGTCTGAAAAATGTGAGTCGACTGCGGTATATTGCTCGCACACTGTTACTAGTTACTGGAACCGCGCGCTCCTTTACAGCCCCGCGCGGCTCTGCTGTGTCTACTTGACTGGTCCAACGATGACTGCAGCTGTTGCCTCCTGATGAAACGGGCTTGTGGCAATTACATATTTTTCCGTAATTCACAGACAGCCTGGGTTGCAAGTGATTATGTAATGCGTCTAGACATAAACAGACTGGTCTCTCATAACATTGTATGCAGCTTTGTTAAAGCAGGGGTTCCCAAGAGGTTGTACACTGTTTTAATTAATGTTTCTGAAAATTCTTTTTCACCCAATTCTGTACCGTTACAATCCCCCCCCCCAATGAGAGGTTTTATGCCGAAGCATAAAAACTCATTGCCGAAGACCTAAGAGGATCAGCGAGGATATAGTGCCACGACCCTCCTTTAATACTTATTATAATCAAGGGTTACTTACCCCCCTAGCCTGGTGTCTGTGGCTGCACCTATCCAACTTTACTGGACTTCCCTCTTGAGATCCCAACACCATAAAATCAGACAGGCACGTCACCACAGTATCACCTGACTCTGAAGTATTCAATCCAAATATCACTAAACGGCCTTCCATTACTCCATATCCTCCACAGATTTGTCTCTTAGTTGTGCTGATTGGTTGTTAACAAAGTACTGGTTGATTTTTTGCCAGATACTGGTTTCATATTTAATTTGTTAATGTACAAATACATCTGTTCTGCATTCATACGCAATTACCTAATAATCAATTCAACACTTTATGGTTCACTCTTAACTATAATACAACATAATAAACATTACCATTGTTACATTAAAATAAATCTTTTTCCTTTGAATTTACATCGAAATTACCAACAAAACATTACCCCTTAGTATTCAATAGTTACCATATGGCTTCAACTCTGAGTTTCTATTAAACATTTTGATCACCTACCATTGATGATTCAATTCGAATCTCAACCAAGAAATTTAAATTCATTATCCCAACTCCAACTCTTACTTTCATTACAAATTAATCAAATCATCACGAATTGATTTAATTCCTTTTTTTCTCAAATAATTGAACTTAATTACCTCAAATTAATTTAATTACATTGATTACCAAGATTTATATCTTTTAAGCATTTCAAATAATTTCAAATAACCCTGTAACTTGATTATATAAAATACAATGTCTACATAGCAATATAAACTTACTGTATACTTACATCTAATACACATAAATCCCATACAAATTACATACTGTTAACATGACAGTTTTCCCCACAAAAATCACAAATTAATTACATACACTACCAGTAAATAATAACAACATAAACTTACTATAGAACACATATTACAGATAACGCCACCATGTCGCCTTTAAATTCAAATAAAATTTATGAACATTACAATTTTAAGCTCAATCTTAAATAACCATTTTAATTGTTTACCTTTCATTATAACGTTTACTTTACTTTTCTATTAAACATTTTTATCATCAAACTTCAATTATTATTACATTATTCCATCATCTGTTACACAATTCAAAATAAAATAAATTTAAGTTCATTACCAAAATTCACATTTTAAATTAATTTAATTCCTAGTCAACTTTTAATTTAATTACCTCATTTGTTCAAAACAGTTCAAGTTACTTTAACTACCTTATCCAAAATGATTCTAGTTCCTCTAATTTATTTAGTTTCACCTTTTAAATCAGTTTAATTCCAACTCCAATCAAAACAATTAACTTTGATTACATTATTCAAAACACTTTTGATTTAAATAAACACTTTCAATTCATAAAATTCATTATTACCTCCTGTTAATTATTTGGTCAAATAAAATATTATTATTATTATTATTATTATTATTATTATTATTATTATATCAATCCTTACTACAAACATTTGTTACATAAACTATTGTATACATTCCAACAGTATCACCTTGACACAATACATTTAACACCAATACACATTTATTTACAAATTTTTGTCATATCCAGTTATTATTTACCACACTTCATTACCTAAATCAGCCAAGTAATTATACCATTAACTCAAATAATTAAATGTTCATTCACTATTTATCTAACCACCGTCGTCAAAAATTAGTCTGACTTTCACATAACAATTTTCATTCTTTTTTCATCAATCATATTATTACCATTTGTGTAATAACCATTTAAATCTTTGTTATCCATTTTACCATAATAATAATTCCCAGGGTGATCCCCCATTATTATTTTATCATAAGCCATGTCTACTTTAGTATTTTTTGTCCAGTCTCCATTAGTATTTATTGTTAAACCCAGATGAGTTACATCATTATCACAATTATCTGCTACTACAAGGACACTAATTCTCCCAACAGGTAAGTGTTTATCATCATCATCATCATCATCAATATAATCATTGTTTACTACTGCACTGGTTTACTTCATAAGGTAAATATTTAATATTACTAATTCTCTCAATATTTATTCTCTCTACAAATTCTCTATAACCTCTCCTTACATTAAAAACAACTCTATCACTCTATTTCTCTCTTGATAATCACTTTCCCAAACCCATTTCACATTCTCACTCCACTCAGAGGGCAATACCACATTATTAGAACACCATCTGGCCTTACCAGATACACTAACAACCAAGGGACATTTTGAAGATTTTTTATCTTCTACAAACACTATCGAGGAACTCTCGTCCTCCAAAAACATTCGTGAAGTCTCTACTTCACCCTCATCACTGGGAAATTTTACCCTCTGTTCACACTTTACATTTAAACTCTCTCTCCATTCTCTTTCAATCTCAATAACACTCACTAATACTCCTCTAACCTCAACTGATTTTACACCAGTATTATTTCTTAATGTATCAGGCATAAATACCTCATTATCAACTACTTTGTTATTATTATTCACCATTATTTTACCCTTGTTAATTATTTCCTCATCATAATTAACATTATTACTCACCTTGTCTACTGTCGCCTGATTTGCATTTAAACGATCAGCTTTCTGATTATCACTTGTATTAACATTACCTACCTTGTCATTTTTTATCTCATCACACCGTTTAATTAATTCATCACATTTTACATTTATACTATTCTCAAATTTCACATTTTGTTCTTTATATTGTTTTACTTCCCCCTTTATTTCATCAAATTTAACATCATTTGTGTCGAAACATTTATTTAATTCATCAAATTTAGTCTCGTTTATGTCAAAACGAATATTTATGTCGCTACTTATTTCATTGAATTTAGTATTAAATCTTTCATCACTATTGTCCAAACGATTTTTTAAGGCATAAAATTTCTTATTTTGTTCATTTAATTTAACGTGCATATCCCCCTTTATTTCATTAATCTCACACTTAAGTTCATTAAAATTGGTTTCGAGTTTATTACTTAACATTATGTTTTGCTTTTCTAACATTAGTTGTATCATGTTCACTATATCGTTATTGTCACATTCTTTGTTTTGGATAGGCGTTGAATGAATCCTAGCGCCCTTCCATTGTTACGGACTCGGTTAGGGTTATTTCGTTTACTACCGTTTCTGTTACTATCGTATTTACTTGATTGTCTGTACTAGTGTTCTTTAAGCCAATTCTGTTGACTTCATCACTCTTATTTTCCATTTTTTCTTATTGTATTTACATATACAATTATACTTTCTAACCTACAACACCATCCTCACTCCCAAATAATCCGTCTCTGCAACTAAGATTAGGTCTAATTTGTATAATTAAAATAAAGTATACAAATCGTCCCTGTTCGGGCGCCACTTGTTACACTACGTTTTTATAAGTTAATAAATTCTTGCACACATTTATAAAAATTTTACTGCTTTATCTTACCTTCAGGTTATTTCCAGGGTCCTATAGACGAAACAGTTGCAGAGTGATTATTTAGGTTTAAGTCAACTAAACGCTATGCAACTCACCGTCTGTGGCTTAAGTAAATTTCTTTATACAATTGACATGTTTCGGGACACTTGTCCCATCCTCAGAATATTTAAAAAAGTCTCTTCATACCATCATACGATAGCACAGTCGTCAATATATTAAAAATATTAAAATCCACATAACACAAAACACAATTACACTACACAAAGTATGCACACAACAATTTTCGGTGTACACCGCACGGTAACCGACAGCGCACTGGTTCATATTTGACTCGTGTCGCGACAATATCGCAACGCAGTATCATACAGGACATTAGATTTAAAGTTCAGCTGATCATTTAAAACGTGTGGCCTGGTAACAGGATTATTATACGCTCTATATATTTCAAACTCTTCAAGGGCGTTCATGTAACGTCCTTTATTACAAAAGTGAAGGGGTATCAAGTTGGTATGAAAATTAGTATAGTTGTGATTTTCATGAATAAGATGTTTAGCGAATTTAGATTTTATATTTTCTGTGTTGTGAAAATAAGTGGGTGGCTTATGTTCAACAAACCTCTTGAGAAAACCACGGCCCGTTTGGCCCACATAAAAAGCATCACAACTATTACATATTAATTTATAGATCCCTGTTTTCTTTTCAAGGACGGTTGGTTCCCGAGTACGAAGGCTATTTAAAATGTTATTTGTAGTCTTATATGTGACAACAACGTTGACTTGTTTAAAACAGAAGACAGAATTCTAGGTAGAAAGCTCATGTATGGTATAGAAATGTATTTATACACACTGTCCCCAGGTGCCCTTAGCATGTTTGCGTTTTTTTGTCTCATATGTTTTTTAAGGATACTATTTACTATTGCTTTTTTGTAGCCATTGGTGACCGCAATGTGTTTAATTGTATTTAGTTCGTCTTGATAATCCTTGTCGCTGAGGGGCAATGATAAGAGGGGGTTAACCATGCTGTGGAAAGCAGCCATTTTCTGCGATACCGGATGATAAGATGTGGCGTGTATTACAGTGTCAATTGTAGTGGGTTTCCTATAAATATTAAACTCCAAATTATTAATGTTTCTGGTGACCGTCAAATCAAGAAAATTTAATTTTCCACTGTCCTCGTGCTCTAGTGTAAACTGTATATTGTTATTAATACTGTTTAAATATGTGTGTAGCCTATCTATTTGTCGATGTGTGCCTTTATAGATCAAAAAAGTGTCGTCAACATACCGGCCATAAAAAACAAGTGTTTTAAACTGCCTGTCTTCTGTTTTAAACAAGTCAAACGTTGTCACATATAAGACTACAAATAACATTTTAAATAGCCTTCGTACTCGGGAACCAACCGTCCTTGAAAAGAAAACAGGGATCTATAAATTAATATGTAATAGTTGTGATGCTTTTTATGTGGGCCAAACGGGCCGTGGTTTTCTCAAGAGGTTTGTTGAACATAAGCCACCCACTTATTTTCACAACACAGAAAATATAAAATCTAAATTCGCTAAACATCTTATTCATGAAAATCACAACTATACTAATTTTCATACCAACTTGATACCCCTTCACTTTTGTAATAAAGGATGTTACATGAACACCCTTGAAGAGTTTGAAATATATAGAGCGTATAATAATCCTGTTACCAGGCCACACGTTTTAAATGATCAGCTGAACTTTAATCTAATGTCCTGTATGATACTGCGTTGCGATATTCTCGTGACACGAGTCAAATATGAACCAGTGCGCTGTCGGTTACCGTGCGGTGTACACCGAAAATTGTTGTGTGCATACTTTGTGTAGTGTAATTGTGTTTTGTGTTATGTGGATTTTAATATTTTTAATATATTGACGACTGTGCCATCGTATGATGGTATGAAGAGACTTTTTTAAATATTCTGAGGATGGGACAAGTGTCCCGAAACATGTCAATTGTATAAAGACATTTACTTAAGCCACAGACGGTGAGTTGCATAGCGTTTAGTTGATTATAAAATACGTGGCTTGGACTATAAGCGGATTTATTCCATTAACAATAGGTTTAAGTGCGAAATAATTACTCTAACAGTTTTTTTTTATTCTAACAAATTAATTTTCTTTTATTAAGCATAATTACGTTATTTTCTCTCCCTATTTGACAATGACTCAACTTCTCATCATTTCTAGTAAATTACTACATCTTCCTCAAGCACAAGTTAGAGGTATACAATTGACAAATGAATAATTGTTATAAAGCTACTATTCTTACATAACTAAAACAAGTAATTGATATGGTTAACCAATCAGTACTTTTCTTTTTTTTTCACTCACTCTCACTCTTTTACCATTAACATTCGAATAAACCCGATTTATTGAGATCTCATTATTATTGAAACATCCCCCGGTATAAAGTGGAATATAGTTAAAATTTGGAACTAAAATGGATTATAGGGTACTCAGCCTGGTTGTAGATCTGGTCCTACTTTTGAGGCACTTATATCACCCTGCACTCCGAAAGTCAATTGAAGATAGCTAAAGTTATTTTTCTTTTGACTGGCGTTGATTGTTCACTGTTTACTAGAACCTCGTTTTATCACCTTTCGCTTTTAACAATTGTGTCGGCCGACGTACTTACTAGCGAGCACTGGTTTTTTACGACCGCGCGGTCTGAAAAATGTGAGTCGACTGCAGTATATTGCTCGCACACTGTTACTAGTTACTGGAACCGCGCGCTCCTTTACGGCCCCGTGCGGCTCTGCTGTGTCTACTTGACTGGTCCAACGATGACTGCAGCTGTTGCCTCCTGATGAAACCGGCTTGTGGCAATTACGTATTTTTCCGTAATTCACAGACAGCCTGGGTTGCAAGTGATTATGTAATGCGTCTAGACGAACTGTCTAGACATAAACAGACTGGTCTCTCATAACATTGTATGCAGCTTTGTTAAAGCAGGGGTTCCCAAGAGGTTGTACACTGTTTTAATTAATATTTCTGAAAATTCTTTCTCACCCAATTCTGTACCGTTACACACACACACACACACACACACACACACACACACACACATCCTTTACTCAGACAATATCAGTTAATATCCATTACGTTTGTGGAACCCTTCTGATATTTTTATTTTATACAACATGTCTTTTAGTATTAAATTCCTCCAAATAGAAAAATATCTTTCAAAAGCATACGCATGAGCATAGTATAGTGACTGCCTGAAGACCACCTACTTGGAGTATACAAAGGGTTATGTATACCCCTGTAAGACCTGAGAATTTTTGTTCAAAAAGTACTCATTACTTATTAAACGCTTTTATTTAATTTGCTTTTCCCGTCGGTCTAAAGTGGATTTTTCAAATCGAATTTTCGCATACTTCCCGATGTGATAGCGACTTGAAATTTTGCATACACACTTGAATCACGTGACAATACAATATTATGAAAAAAATACATACATACATTTACCAATGTACAGATTATAAGTTAAATGTAGTTGCATTCATAAGCGAAGTTTTATATGTGTACTACGTTATTGACAACAAAGAAGTAGTATCTATGGAAACTCACCGGCTCCCATTTTCGATCACGCGCAAATGTGCGACACGTCCTTATAAACATTTTCAATGTTAAAACTGTCTACGTGATTACAAATAACGGTAAGTAATTTTACTTTGTACAAAACGTTTCACTTTGAATTTTTCTCTTTTAAAATTAAAATAAATAAAGAATTCTTAATATGAATTTACCCTGGCTTGGTATATGGCACTATTGAAAGTTTTCGATCTCAGATACGGTCTTTTTTAGGTTAATTAATACTACACTTCTTAAAATTAAACACAAAAATAATGATTAACAACTAACAAAAAAAATTACAACAGTTTTATGGTGTGATAGTTCAGTGTTTGTGAAAAAATAGTTTGCTGGTATATATAGTGTCACAGGTTAGTTTATAATAACCGTTAACAATTTTTTAAATTTGATTAATATCACAATACTTTCCTTTTTAAATTCACATTTTTATATTCCTTTTTGGTTGTTTCCACTATATAATTCATTTATTATTATTTTAACAATTCACTATATAGTTTTATCACTCGATTATAATTTAACTCCGGTTCACTGTACACCTAACCCGTCTGATGTTCGATTCCGAGTCCTTAATTGTAAACAATGTGTATAACTAAAGACTTTAACCTCCAGCATCAACCGTTGGAAATATGTATGAGAAATGAAAAATGAATAATGGCATTGGTTTTTGACGTGCTGTATCTACGTTAATACAAACTTACTGTGTCATTTGTACCAGCGGCCGGCAAACATTTTTGTAAGGGGGGCAGGATACTTTTAGGCTTAGTGGAGCAATCAAAATTAAAATCAGTGTGGTGAAACTGTCTACGTGATTACAAATAACGGTAAGTAATTTTACTTTGTACAAAATGTTTCACTTTGAAATTTTCCAATGTACGAATGCAATTGTAAAATTACTGTGATCATTTAATTATGTATATTTTATACAATAAAAAGCAATTTATCTATGTATCTATTTCATAAATAATTGTTTATTGTTTATGTATCATTCTCTTTTCATTATGTAATTTATCTATAAAATTTGGCTAAAAAGTGTGAAATAAAAAAAAGTAAAAATTTAAAAAAAAAACACTTTTATTTAAAATTAACAAAATGATCACTGTACTAAAAAGGATAAAATAATTTATCTTATACCAAATAAGAAAACAACAAATGAAAATAATGTTTATTAATCAAAAATTTTTGTGACGTTAAGTTTCTCTGATAATAAAAGCGTGGGCGCCTAAGGAGTGATATACCATGTTTAAATCAATCTTCAATAAAAAAGATCTATAACTGATACTATTTGTTCTACATTTACTATCACTGATAATAAAAGCATGGGCGCCTTCATTTAGACAATGTGATCTTAAACATGAATTCGAAAATATAATTAATCAATATCAAAATGAATTTTGTATCTCAAAAATATTATAAAAACTATTTGTTTATATTCAGTGCATTGTGTAATTTTTTTTTTAATTTAAAAATATAATCCTTGACAATCCTAATTTCAACGTCCCCTCTTAATAATAGTTTGTAATGTGAAGTATAATGTTATAACGTGATTCAATGGAAAGGAATCTTCAAATATCTGCTATTTTTCCAAATTTTGTTATACTATGATTCTCTTTATAGAATGTAAATTTTGGAATTGCGCACGATTGTACTTGTAAGACAAAGGTACACATATATGCATACTCTGAAAAATTTAATTCCTCAATAATCAAATAAATGTAGAACAAGTAGTATCAGTTATACATCTTTTTTATTGAAGATTGATTTAAACATGGTATAATATCATTACTTAGGCGCCCACGCTTTTATTATCAGTGATACTTAATGTTACAAACATTTTTAATTAATAAACGTTATTTTCATTTGTTGTTAATGTATTTGCTATAAGATAAATTATTTTATCCTTTTTAGTACATTGATCATTTTGTTAATTTTAAATAAAAGCGTTCTTTTTTTAATTTTTTTTATTTTACTTCAAGGGGATAAGCATGCATAAAGTTGTAAGTACATTAATAAAGTTTTGGTTGCAAAAGTTCAGTATTTTTTTTAACACACCTATAAAAATAAGCTTCTATACATAAAATATTATTCTGTATCTACGCCTTTCTTGGTCGGAATTTGTACCTGGTCAAAAAATTAGGAATTTCTTCCTTATGGCTTTTTAAAATACAGTTTTCACTTCAGATTTGCAGATAGTATCAGATTATGTGAAACTCAGGTAATATTTTGTTGTCTGTCTTGATATCTATAAATTTGTATTCCAAACAATTTTTGAATCTATTTATGGTACACATAACGTATTGTTACAACTGTCTCCTTGATCATCGTATGGTACAGTGGAAAACAGTATACAAGACACCAATAAAATCACCAATTACCAGCTTTACTTATCACAATTAACAGTTTGTAATCAACACGTTATTCAACAAGATTATACTCATACAATAATTCAAGTTAATTTGTCCATACCAATAATAATGTCAACTATAAAGAATTCCGTGCTATAATCACTTTTCACTAATAACCACTTGAACGCACAGAGTAATCGCCCAAAGTAAACTGAAACTAAAGGCAGGTGTGGGCTATTTATAGTCTCCATCGCTCCATAATATGACTCCTTAACAAGCACTTGAAAATTCTAGAGGATACTTCAGCTTGGCCTTGGCAGAAACACACACCGTTGGGGTAGTTAAGAAGCTTGTCAAACAACACTATTGAATGTACGAGAATGTTCTGTATTATGTAACACTGTATCGATTGTAGATGCATGTTAAGTGTCACGTACGCACACAAAAATTACAGCTTGTCTTTGCTGGGATAGCCGAGAGACATGTAGAACATTCTGTAATGGCGTAACAGTATCCTTCTTTGGCAATGGTAAACAGGAGAGAACCAGAAAACTCATTTTCATAGCAGAGTTGTATGATGATGTTTCTAAAATAATTACGTCAGCCTTATCTCATTACTCAATGGTCTCAGCTAACACTTGGAATGGCAATAGGTGTCTGAAACTTTGAGGTTCAGTTTCTGACCAATCATTGTTATATTCAATTACATAGAAGATCTGTTTTTCCTGTCTAGTGCTTGAAAGACTTGTCTGTGTCTGTTCCACACACAAAAATAACCTGTATAATATGTTTTCTATTAAAAAATTAAGAATTTCTAATAAAATTGTAAGAATCTATTTAGTATTCAACTTGTTTATTGGCATTAGAATATTTTTGTATATTTTTTGATATAAAATCCAAGAATGTCTTATAAAATTGTCAGGAATAGTATTTAGTATTTATTTACTTTTAGTATTTGGTATATATGTTACTATAAAACTGCGAAGTAAGGTAAATCTTAAGATTTGCCGTTTTATGATGGTAAATGTCTGAAGATCCTTTTAAAATGTTTACATTTTAGACTTACCAACATTTAGTGGTAAATGTCAAGATTGTAGTAAAAGCGTAATATTTTTAATTTTAAAGAAGTTTATAGTTGATATTAAAAAAAAAAAAGATCATTTCCATAAAAACGCATGAAGAAAGGAGATAAAAATAACGCTTTACACTACTGCTTGTTTAAAAAATAATTTTTATTTAGCAATGTACAATGAATTGTTGTACAACTACTAAAAAACCTACAGCAAAAAATATATAAATTGATAAAATTATCAAAGTTTACTTTAAAAAAAAAAGAACATTTAAAACCATTTAATTAATCATTTTGTGTAAATGGAAACGCACTGATTATAACAAATACGAGTGTTTTTTAATGTTTTTTTTTAGTCAAATAATTAACTGATACAAATACAGTGGAACCCCGCTGGTCCGAACTAATTGTGACCAAGTCCTGTTCGGATTGGCGTAAATTCAGATTAATCGGGTTATAGGTTATACAGTACTGTATATTATAAATATAAATTGTGTAACGTGTATAAACAGTACCACATTCGTGCCTACAATCAAAGCACTGTAGCCTACTACCGTTTGATCTTGCAATTTCTCTTTTATACTACAAAAATACAGTGAATACCAGCTAAACATTGCATTGACTACTGTTAATTCCGATACACTATGTGACTCGCGTCAATGAACGACACTGAACAACTAGCAGCTAGCCGACGACACAGACGTCAATGAATGGCTGGCAGCTGACATTGAAGACCATCAAGTTTTGACTGATGAAGAAATCATATCTTTGATACAACCAATACGTGATGACGATTCCGATGAAAATGAAGAAGGAGATGATCCTGTGCCACAGATCTCACATGCCGAAGCAGCGAGAGCTTTTGAACTACCGTTAGCCTATGTAGAGCACCACGCCAATGCTACACCGGCAGATGTCTTATTTTTGAGGCGCTGGCGGAACATCGCGGCGTCTGCTGGATTTTACAGATTTGCATCAGAGAAAAATGACTGATTTTGTGCAACACCTTAAGTAGTGTCTAGTTATGTAGTGTGTATTTATTATAGTTTTTTATGTTTTATATACTTTTACTGGCACTAAACTGTAAGTACCAATATGTTTTTCCATTCATTTTACAGACGCTAATTTGTTGATAACGTAATTCAAAACTTTATTTTGCCATATATTTAAACCAATCTAAAGTACGGTTTTAATAAAAAATTTCACTGTAAATGCATTAGTGTGTATTTATCTAAGCTTTTTATGTATAAATTATATTGATATGTTCCAGTTATTTTGTCGTATTTTTTTATTTCTTTGTCCAATTTTTAGACCCTTTTTTCAAACTACCGGTTCGGATTAAGCGGGGTTTCGGACTAGCGGGGTTCCACTGTAAATTAAAAATTAATAAAGTAATAAAACTAAAATACAGTTATAAAAAAATGAAAAATTACTTGTGGCAGCGGGGTTGACTGTTATGACATTTAGAATTGCACAACAAAGAAAAGGCTTTACATAAACACTTCTTCGAGTACCCTTTTTTAAACAATTACACTATTTGAAGCCTTTTCCTCCAACTAAAGATAATTTATTAATCACTTCTTGATCAGTAACGTCTTCGTTTCCTACTTCTGCTGCAACCCTAATCAATTTTTCTGTAAACAGCGTGAACTGATTTCTCGTGTATAAAGATGTAAGTTTGCCAATTGTGGTACCAATTTGATAAAATTCATCATTTTTAATATTCAGTACGACAGCTATGATTGCTTTTGAGTCCACTTTTGCCCGGTCTACATCTGGCACTTTGACTCACACATTCTTTCCAACTAAAGGTTTAGCTACTTTTTTATAAGAGACAACTGTCATTTTTTCTGCTTGTTTTTGAAGTCCTTCGGCGGCTCTCTTTTGAAAGCGCTTCACTGTATCGATCCTGCTTATTACAGAAAAGCCGAATTTATAAATTAAAATGTAAAGACTGCAACAAAGTGTACCTAGGTGAGACAAGACGAAAATTCGTATGCAGGTTGTCTGACCACAAACGTGGAGAAGGTAATAGAACAACCAATTCGTTATATGCAAGACATTTCGTAGAAGACAACCATAGTTTGTTAATCCTTTGGAAGACTACGAAATTGTAAAAGTAGTAAATAACACAGTTGAAAGGAAGCTTAGAGAGGAGTTAGAAATATTGAAAGAAAGAGAAAAAGGGTTAGACAATTTAATTAATACTAAAATTAAATTTTATAATGAAGAAATATTTTATAATATAATTAAGAAGTAAATGATATAGGACAGATAGATAAGATTAAGAATTAAATTGCATAGTATTATTTGGATGTTTTAAAATAAGGGTGTGTGACTGACCTACGTGTGTGGAGAGGAAGACGGAAAATTAAAAGGAATGTACACACACACACACACACACACACACACACACACACACACACACACACAAAACACTGAAACACAAGGAATTTGCTAGAAAAATATGTAACTGTCCAGATGGAGGGACAGGGCTCAGGGGGTGGGGAGGGACATTTGAATTATAGCTTGTTGTGTGTGAGCAGGGTGGGGTGAGAATGGGGTGAAGGGTTGTTTTCACATTATTTCTTTCAATTCTGATCTGACGATGAGCTGTGAAGCTTGAAAGCGCTAATCGGGATAATTTTTATATAGTGGTGTGCAACAGTGATCATTCTGCTTGGTATTTCAGGTTCGTCTGTTATTGAAGATTCAGCTTGTATTTCCATTCTACTTGAACTACCTTGCAGAAAACGTTTGACAACATTCATTGTTTGGGTATTTTCTTCGCCATCTTCTGGATTACTGTCACAGTCATTTGTAGTATTTAATAGTTCTTCAAAATCTTTTTCATGTTTGCGTTGTGCATTAAACTACGTGGTATAACTGATACCCATTTTCATTGAAACACCAAACATTGCTTCATGCGGTGAACATTTGATGCCCTCATAGTAAGCCCTGTTTTTCATTGCTTGCACAAATTTCAGGCCTTCAGACCACTTAAAAGTCTGATTTGTTCCACCAAGCTGTCAACATGTTTTCAATATCCTGTTTGGCATGTTCAACAGATCCCTGCGACTGACTGTGCCTTGGTTTTCCATGCACAGTTTTAACATCTTTTCATATGTCAGCTAAACTTGTTATAACTTGGTTACAGAACTCTTGTCCATTATCAGAATGAAGAATATTAGGCACACCAAAAGTAGTAAAAGTGTTCAACTGATGATAAACCACTTCCTTAGATCTTTTTGATCTGTTTGATGTGCTCGTAAAAGAACGGATTTAGTTAAATGGTCCTGATATACTAGTATAAATTTCAACCGATTATCTGGGTTGGCTTGCATGTTGAGTAAATCGATTTGGTAACGAGAATTCATTTCGTTTTGTAATATAGGTTTCACAACAATACCTTTTTTAACGTTTTTTGTTTCTTTTGACACAGCTCACATAACTTTAAATAAGCAGCAATTGGCTCTACAGTAACGTTTTTATATTTGCGATTTAGTTCCACTATCATTTTCGTTCTTCCTCCATGACTAATAGCAAGATTTTTGTATTAAGCCGCGTCCAGACGTACGAACCGCACGGTGTGCACACGGTGCGTGCACCGTGTGCACACCATACGTCGTAATTTTTTGTTTCGGCGCACGGTGTGCGAGTTTCCGAGATCCAGAAATTCTGGCGTACCAACCACGAACCAGTCTTGCAATTAGTATGGAGCAGGAAGGAGCTCTCCTCGTGTGCAGTGGTGCTGCCGCCGTCATCGGTTATATCTGCGAATACCTCTGCAAGTTTTAAGTTTATCATGTAATTTGTAAATTTGTCATCGATATCTAGGAATAAAAGTACTATTATGCAAAAAATAAATAAGGCTGTTATATTTATAAGTAGTTATATAAATTCATTACAATTATTTAATAAATTTCCAGATGAAATTAAAAATATTCAATATAATAATAGAAAAATTTTTGAAAAGGAAGCTCAAAGAAGCTATATTGGTGTAGAGTTGTTTTGTGATAAAATTTGTAATATCAGAATATATGGCAAAGTTACTGTGTTACTGCTTGTAGGATGCCAAATTATAATTTATGGATTTTAAGTATGTTGACTGTATAAACAATTTTAAATTAATGTAGATAGATATTTTATATTTATATTTGTATTTTATATCTTATTTTTGTTATAGGTTATTCAGTTTTAAGTTAGTTATAAGCACCAGACCTTCGCACAGATAGCTCGACTATCTCTGCAGGATGCACATGTGTGTATACTTTATGTTCTGGGTGAATAAATATAAATATATATAAAAAATGTGTACCGTGTCCATTCTTTTGCGAAGGGGTATCCCTGTCTTCCAAGAACTTCATCGAGTCGAACGCAAACCAGTGGCTGGTATACACTTGCTTAGTACCTATAGAAAAATAATACGATTGTTATTATTATTTTTTTATCGTTATAACAATAATAATAGGTAAAAAATGCAAAGCAAAATAATTCAAAATGAAAAGATTAAATCAAGTACCTATGTAGCTGTCAGTATTATTTATAGATAGACACATAGCTAGGTAAATAAAAATAAAATGCCGGAAAATATCGGAAGCAATATAAAACGAACCTAGTATTTATAGATTGATACTTAAATAAATGAAAATAAAATGAAAGGTACTAGTTTACAAAAAGAAATTTACCTGTTCCAGTTCCTGTGGAATTCTTTACTTTCCCCTTCTCTCTTCTGTAAGATGAAAGTAATTAAATCATTTTCTTTTTACACTCCTCCGCAGGCCACAACATCTTATCATCAATGTCCTTCCACGCGTCACTTTTTTTTATTTTATTAAAATGTTGTGGATCTGAAGGTTTTCACAATAATGGATATTGTTTATAAATTTCGATCAACTGGAGAACTTTATCTTCTGACCACTCCATAACACTAAAAACAAACTAGAAAGAAAAACAATAGAAAGAAAACACAAATTAGTTCGCGAGGGGGAATGGTATGTGTGCGCCGCACTGTCCAGACATCAACTACCTGTCCACACATGACGCACGAACCGCTTTGTGTTCGCGGGAAAAACCGACAAAATCTGGATCGTGGCGCACGGTGTGCGAACGGTGCGTGCACCGTTTGCAACGTGTATGTCGCGCTGTCCAGACGGGGGAATTTCATGTACGCGCATGGTGTGCACACCGTGTGGTTCGTACATCTGGACGCGGCTTTACATTAAATAGTTCATCAAAACAAACAGTAAAGGATCTCTTCTTGTCCCACAGAAACAGGTGTATGAGATTATCTTCACCACCGATGTTAAGAATGTCATAACGTTTAAAACGCCTGTAGTGCACAGATTGTTTATAAGTCACAGATTTTCCATTTTTACTTCAGCTAACAAAGTATTATATTTTTCTTTGGATAAATAAAAGTTGTTGTCCTTTTTATTGCGCACCGATTCCCCTAAAAGTTCATAAAATCTTTTACTCATTACTTCACTAATTTTTCGGAACTGAAAACTGAACAAATACCAAATATAATATTAATAAACAAAAGATTCAAAGGCATACATACCCGCACAAGGACAGATAGAAACTGAGCCTTTGCGATATAAAACACATTGACAATGAATGTGACTAACAAACATGTTGGAAGATGGCTGAACAGGTCGGCAAGCCAACGAAAACCTCCGATTGCAGCTTTTACCACAACACAGCAGTAAATTTGACATTTACCACTAACTGTTGGTAAAAGTCTGAAATGCAAACATTTTAAAAGGATCTTCAAACATTTACCATCATAAAATGGTAAATCTTAAGATTTACCTTACTTTGCGCTTTTACAGTAACATACATTTCTGTTAGCATTAATAATATTTTTGTAAAATATGAACTGTTTTATAGTTATACATAACTCACAGTTTATTATTGATTTTGTCAACTCGTTTTACAGTTGTAGAATGTCCTGTGATAATGTTTTTAAAAATATGTTATTTGGCAGGTCCCGTGGCTTTGTAAAAAATGAGAAAACCTTAGAAGTGTTCTTTTTTGATCTTGGTGAAATAGCTGAATGCAGTCTGGGTGAGATTAAAGAACTACCCACAGAATTTCATACATCTCCTCCAGCCTTGGTGAGTTATGGTATTTATTTATGTATTTATTTTTGTATATTCTTCTTTATAAGTGATTGTGCTGATCTTTATGAGGTTAATTGACTTAAAAAAAACTAAAGGTGTAATATGAGGTGATACCAAAAACTTGTAATCATTAGAATGGGTTGTATGAATCAATATGCTAAAAATGTCAAAAATGAGTTATTAAATTTAACATTGTTAAATTTGTTATTTTTCCAGAACATATTTAAATATTGTATTACTGTAGTGTTACCATGTTACAGATGTATATTTTGTAAAAGATAAATTTGTACGTATATAATATTCAGATAGCTCTGTAAATGAAGTTTTATTTTTAGGCTCATAAACTACGTTTTGGAGAAGAAACACCCATCAAATATCTGGATAAACAGGAATGTCAGTCCTTAACGGTGAAACCTATTTCAAAGGTAAGAACGATTCTTCTCAGTCTTTTTGTGCATTTTGGTTTGCATTATTTTGTGTTCTTCGTTTATATGTGCAGTCAAACTTCTTGTGAAATACCATTAGTTATTGTTACTTAATAAAATCTTTTGCACTTGCAGGGTGATGATGGTAGCTGGTTAGTTCAAGTTGAGGAGTCTGTTGACAGTGAACCTACAGAAACAGATGAACAGGTGAACCATTGTACAAACAAAAATTTTCTGAGGAACGATATTTTTACTGAGGTAAATGATAAAAAGATTCTATTCTGTGTCTTGACCTTTAAATTGTTACATTAACGTTGTATTAAATTGTCAAATCCATTTTTTTAGTATAAACAAGGAATATGAAATTACCACAAGCCAACAAATTGCTTGCCTGGGTACAAATTGGTACAGTCACGAATAAAAGCAGTACCTATTAAAGTATTCAAAGTATGTTGTGTGTATCAGTGTTTGTTAAATTTTAATAATCACAGTGTAGTTTTAAATATAAAACCGGTTTTACATTTACCTAATCATGCTATATTTGTACTACATCTAGCCTAATCAGATGACTGCTGATGGTAAATTGTATAGCAATGTATGAGAGACATTAATATGATATAATGTAATTGGTTTATACAATAGTTGGGTAATACCATGCAGGCAAATTAAGCCAGCTGTCTGTTTTTGCTCTGTATGCTCTACATCAGCTTGGGATGTAGGCTATTCCCAAAGCAGTTGCAGTGAAGCATAGTTTTGTGAGGACACATCAGTTCTTGTTGCAATGATTGTGAGAAAGTTAAGTTACACATTACCAGGCACGCATGAAAATAATGAAAATTCAATACAATTCAGTACAATATGGTTTTGATATATTATAATTCTAAAATAATTTAAAAAATTTTTTAACATTCTCATACAAGAATATTTTCTTTGCAAGCTTTGTGTCCATGCTTGTACCATGTCAGTACGAATTGTATCAGATACTCAGTTCAGTCTGTTTACAAATAAAGTACAGGCCCTGAGGCGAGTGATGAAACTGTCTTGGTGGTGCGCAGTGGCAAAGAGAAAGAATGCGCATGCGCAGGACAGCGGCTAGGGACAACAACCCATCAGTTGGCTTAGGTCTCTGTACGTGGTGATTGTGTTATTGCCTTTCTGAAAACATTTCAGTGTATTTCCAGTGTTGTGTAGCTGTTGTCTCCAGGAATGTCTGGGCCATCATCGTCACATCATACAACGTCAGCAAGTAAGTCTGTTGAGAGAAAAGTGATCCACAGCCAGAGCAGGCAGATTATTCACAATGTTTACGATTATATGAAAAAAGAAAATGGCAGCTTAAGTGAAAAAGCTTTACAGACTACTAAAGTGGCCGCTGCTTGCGGTGTATCTTTTAGTAGTGTTAGAAGAATTATCAATGAGCACAATAAAAAGTCCGGTACATCATTGCCTAAGTTCAGTACTCCAAGAAAAAAGAGGCCTAGAAAAACTTTGAAAACTACATTCGATGATTTCGACTTATCTTTTATTCGCAAGACAATTCATGAATTTCATCTAAGTGAGGGTGAAAGGCCTACTCTCAAAGGAATACTACATGTATTAAACGATAAAATAGATTTCAAAGGAAGTGTTTGGTGTGTCCAGAAGGTTGTAAAAAAATTAGGTTTCCGCTGGAAGAAAACAGAATCCAACAGAAAATTACCTGTTGAGAAAAGCGATATCCGAAATTTAAGGTTAAACTACTTGGTAAATGTTGACAGATATAGGAAAGAAACGAGGCAGATCGTATACATGGACGAAACATATTTCCATAGTACAAAAACAACTGAGAAAACCTGGACGGACAGCACAGTTGGCGGGCTAAAGAAATCAGTCAGCAAAGGATGAGTAATTGTTTTACACACAGGAGGCGAGGAGGGATTTGTAGCCAACGGTTTATTAATGTTGTAACATCACAAAATGTTCCATAACAATAATGAACACCAGAAGGGTGGATAATGCCAAAAGAACTATAAAGGAGTAAACAGAAAGAATGTAACAGTGAAAATAATAAACCAGCAAAGAAGAAAAGGAAGCCTAGTAAGCAGTGATGAATCCACTACATGTACTAAATGACACTACAACCATAATAAACTAAATAAACAAAGACAAAATGACAAGACAAGATTCCCAAATAAACTGTCAAGTGAGCCCAATAAAAAACATTTTGATAAATAAAATCAAACCGTATAAATAAAATACCCACTGACTTGAATAATATTGTACTATATATTATGAATAAATAACAGCATATTAGCTGATATAAGTAGAACAATGATATGGAAAGGACAAATACAATGTACTATGCTAGAGGTAGCCACAAACCTGTAAAAGATAGAATGAAAACCAAATATGTGTTATTACAGATTAAGAATAACTATAAATGTAAGCACTAAATGTGTTTAGGTAACTTCATAAGTGAGTAGTATGTGTACAAAAGATAATAATAGTCAGGGAACAAACATTGTAATATAATGATAACAGATCCTGAATGACCAATTTAAATCAATAAAATGAGAGTTAAATAGAAACCCTACTAAACATTATATAGTAGAATCATGAGTATAATGAATAGAATGTAAGTTACCACCACATGGGTGATACTATACGAATAAGAAATGAGAAGGACATATTAAAATATAAATTGTAAATTATGAAAGTTGATGTTAGTAAATCAACATAATTAGACAAATAATTAATATTGTTCAGCTGAATGCAGCAATTATATATAATAAGGTATTCTTTTTACTCATGTTCAAAGTAGAAAGTAAGAATAATTAATCAAATATTAGAAAAATGTTAATAGTCGGATTTGCATTGTTAGCAGACGACACTTGTAAACAATGTTCTAGTAAGTTTAAATTAAAGGAATCTTAATGAAAACTGTGTTTAAACTGGCATCAAGGCATATCAAATTAAAGATAAATAAATAAGCTGTAAACTAATAATAATAGTATCCGAAATGGAGTTGTAATAGTCGAGAAATTAACGTTAGCATCATAAATTTGGTGAATTACTAGGGAATATGAAGAATACTAACAAAAACGACAACATACACCAAAATACCACGAGGTAATGTCTATTAATAGAATTACGTCATCATGACATAATTTCGAACCAATCACGGACGAGTTTAGTAAGACATACGACGCCCTAAGTGGAATGATGAAAAACTATATAAGCAAAGATTGTCGTAAACACAAGGCATTTTGTCAAATTTCACTCTACCAGCAACAACAAATCCAGAACAAATAATCATCAAAATTAACTAATTTGACAATAAAGAAGAAGTATATTTTAATCTGTGCATCGAAACCAGTAGTGAACCTTAACTAGCAGTGCGTGTGATTGAACGAGGTTAAGAATCAACATAACCAAAAAGCAGTAGCTTATTTATTAAGAAGTAAATTACCTCGTTCCAGTGCGAATAATGTGAAGTGAAAAAACGATTATATAATCAGATCGTTAAGGTGATGTAATCTTTTAGTCCCTGCAATTCGGGCGCAAAATGTAATCTTTTACATAGATTGTTTTTATTACTTATGGTGAAAATATAATTTTGGTCTATACGTAATTAATTTCGGTCGCCATGTTTGTTAAGGTAACATAATCGAAATTTACTTTTAGGGCCAGACTTCGTGTGACACGAACCAGTTAGTGAAACAAATTACCTGAAATAAAGACATACACCAAATAACATATAGAAAGTATTTATTAATATTAAACATTGATAAGTATTACATAGATATAGATATCTGGACGATAGATTGCGCCATGGGCGTTGTCCACATGAAATTACACTATACAAAAAATATACGCTGCATTATAATACATGGTATAAAATAAGACATACATTTATTATTTCAATGTAAATTTCAGCACAACCCAACACTTATAAATTTTAACCCACACACTCAAACACTCCCTCTAACACGCTCATGGTACAACTTTTGTAACTTTTATAAATTTTGGAGCTCCTTTTATTAGATTGAAATTTTAAAATAAAATGAATTTCTACAATAAAATGATATTGGGAAATTATGAAATCAGGAATTAAGGAACGTTCTCACCCATTTCGTGTTGCTGGTTGTTATAGCTGGCGGTAAAACTTCGCGTCCAGTACCGCGAGTTTTACGTGTACCCGTAACGGTCACATTTTTGTAATCGACGCACTGTACGGTGTTTTACACAGTTTATTAACCACCTATAGTGGTCTAAAAAGTTAAAATTCACCCGTAAGTGAATGGGCAGCCGGCCGGCGCTGATCAGTTGCTGCAGCAGAATGACGACAATTCCTTGTTGAATTCTGCGGAAGTGGGGTGTACTGACGTCACATTTTCTTTGTTTAACTTGTTGACATCACCGTTTTGTCGTGGTCAACACATTCTCCGCCTCTGACGTAATTAAGGCTTGGCTTGCTTATCGCAATAACTGCACACTGTTTTTATGACATTTTACAGATTCTGCTACGAATTAGTTCAAATCCTGGCAAATATTGTGATATAGTCCACTCACTGTAGATTCGATATCGGGTGTTTGAGGTTGGGTGGGGTATGTCAAAAAATAGAAAAATACAATATTTATGATCTCGTTACCATATTTTAGGTAATTATAAAATGTACCATGACAAAA
The DNA here is from genome assembly GCA_034769895.1 of Magicicada septendecula. Lineage (NCBI taxonomy): Eukaryota > Metazoa > Arthropoda > Insecta > Hemiptera > Cicadidae > Magicicada > Magicicada septendecula. The sequence goes on from CM068367.1 coordinate 1,217,311,571, forward strand.
CCCCCTCAATGAAAGATGGTGTGACGAAGCACACAAACTTTCATTGACCCTTTCATACTTCCTAAAGGGATCAGCCACAACCCCCTTACAAATTTACATAAAAAATAACAACTCACCCTTGGTCTGGTGATGATGACCGTACCTAGATGACCTTACTGGACTTCTCCTGCGAGATCCCAACACCATAAGGCCACTTAGGCTCTTAACGCCCCTGCTCTGACGCGTTGGCCAGCTCAGGACCGCTGTCACACCACCAAACACAAACAATATATAGTAAATATTAAAATAGTGGCTTAGTAAATCACTCCATCCTCAACTGATCTGGTTCCCCTTAGCTAAGTGCTGGTTTGTGCCAATAAGCACTGGGTTGGCTTAATATATTTTAATACGCTTAATAAAATTATAATATTATAATCCTCAAGAATTAAAAAGAATATCTCTTCTTCATATTAACAAATACTTCTACCCTGAGTTGAAAAATGGTTTCGATTTCTATCGATAATATTTATCTTCATTCTTTTACAATTACTAGAATTGTAATATAAGCACATTAATATAATATAGTTACCAAAATTGAATAAGATATAATTGAAAATATAATAAGAAAATTACACATTACAATCTCCCAAATCTGGAGAAAAACAAATTATAAAAGAATTAATAACTCTATATATTTATTTATTGAATACTCTTAGTAAATGATAAAACAAAATAAATTATTATTATTGTTATTATTATTATTATTAACAGGTAATTATTTGGCTGATAAATATTATTAACAGCGCCATTTAAAATTTTTTCTCTTCATACACATATTATAAAATCATGTTAAAAAGTTTTCAAATAAATACATAATACATTAATAATTAACACTGATATATCAATAATACAGTTAATACATTTTAAATACTCAATCATATTTAATCATATCTAAGATATGCATTAACATTTGTATAATTTACTTAAAAGTTGTATTTAAATTAAAATTTACCATTGCAGTTATTAATTAAACATCAAATTTATTTATTTATAATAATAAAATACATTTTGAACTTATTGTTACTATTCATATTACATTATTATTTCATTATTCATAATTCATTGCCTCTATACTCTGAACTTTCTATCTACCTAACTACCTAACCTTTCACCTTCTATCACTATTTAGTCTGGATAACTCCTTTATTCATTTTTTATAAACTCACCTTCTTCTAACTGACCATCAAATTTACCTATCAATGACACCAATATCTCAATTATATACTCCATTACTATTTTCATTTAAATCCTATGGCACCGCTCGTCTTTGCACTGGGTTGGGTGTTCCCTAACTGGCTATATACATTCATATTATTTTGCCCTTCCAAAATATTCGGCAAACACTCCCTTAAACTACGCTATTACCTGCCACAATTGGTTGGCTACTCTTTATCACCTCACCCCCACTACAGAATTCATCAACAATAATTATATGTTTATACCTTTACTTAAACACCTTCTCTACAATAATCACTAACTACTGTGTCCCTAAATATTTAATAATTCTCTTTGTATTTTCTTAAAAATTCTTACCTTTCTAACTCCATTTACATTAACTGCATAACTCACCTGCATTTTATCTATACCCAGGCTCTATTCCTGTTTAAACACTTACCTTACTGTAATCATTTACCATTGTCTTATAAAATTCCTCTCCTACCTACTTACAACAATACCTCTTTTCAAAATTCAAATATAATTATTTATTTAAACATTCATTATTATTCATTAGTAATTAATTAAAATATTATTATTAAACATGTTATATATATAAAATATATAATAATACACACCGGGGTACCTGTAATACATAATACACATCAAAATACATGGATAAATACAGTTAATACAATAAAATATACACTCCAACTTCATTATTGTGTCATTAATCGAAATCAGTCCATAGCAGTCCAATTCAATACCACTTTTCATATTATTATTTGATGTTCATTTCACAATACAACAGTCTATCCACCATCATTAAACAACAAACGAATCTTAGGTCTATATAAATCATTTTTGATTAAATACATTATCTTATTATTATAAATGTAAAGGTTATTCAATTTTTTATAATTTTCCACAATACTATTATAATCAATATGATCACTCCATATCATTATCTCATATAATTTGTCACGATCGATTATGGTCCTATCACCTTTAGTATTATCTGTCACAACCAGGTAAATTATAAAGTCATCATTAATAACATCATCTCCTCCTGCTGCTATATCAGCTTCAATATAGAGTAAGTACTTACAATAATTATTAATTCTCTCTCTACTCACTCTCTCTCTTAATTCTGTATAATTTCTCCCAACTTCAAACAACTCTAACTTACTATCACCATACCTATCTCTCTCAAAATATACCTCATCATAACACCAAGTCACACTCTCTCTCTCTCCAGATATGCAGGGGTCCCTATCATAAAATTGTTGCACCTCTTCTTAGGTACACAAAAACATAAAGAAACTTTATTTGTAGAACTATCGTCTATCAAATATAAATTAAAGGCATTCTTATCCTTATAACAATTACATGAAGACTTGTCTTCACCCCCTAATACAACATTAAAAGAAAATTCTACCCCCTGCATTCCTTGTACTAAAATACTTTCTCTCAACTTTCTTTCTGACTTCATAAATTCAAATATTTCATTATCATTCATTATACTTTCATTATCATGTTTATCCTTTTCTAACACCACAATCTTACTACTTGTATTATTTGGATTATCTATACTACATTCATTATTGGAATTATCAGTTTTAAATATGTTATCCAGTACAGCATTTTGCTGGGTACTACTATCTAGTACTTTCTGACTTTCTACTTGATTTTCTACCACATTTAAGTTATCGAGTTTTGTAATAAGCTGGTCACATTTCTTAATAAGTTTGTTGTGACCTAATTGAATTTCATTTTTCAATTCACTGAATTTAATATCAGAATCTATTTTCTGTTCATCTAGTTTTTTGTCTAATTTTAATAGTAATTGCATCATTGCATTATTTTCATCGGGTTTACTATCTAAACTAGTTGAAATGGATGTGTTAGCTTTAGTTATCTCAGGCCTACTTGCCTCATCAGTCTGACTAGTTTGAGGTGTTTGTACATCCATTTCACTAATTACATTTATCTCCGATGTACTGGTTTCTATTACAATATTGTCACTGGTATACATACATCAACGTAGCTGGAAACCCACAGAGGGGAAATTTCCCCTCCGCTGACAAACTTCCCACTACTACGTGAGTACGCGTGTACTAGTTGGTACAGTCACCACTGCAAGCAGTGTTCGGAACGCTTTGTTTTTGTCAGTGTTTATTTAAATATCAATAATTTAAGAGCTGTTTTAAATATAAAAATTGCACACTCGTGCGCTCATAGCCCCCAGGTGGTAGCAAATATGCCTTATATTTTTATGTCTTAAGAAAAATATCCACTGTCACTTTAAAAATAGAACCAAACAACGAAATGCAAATACTACTTTTAATTATGTGCTACTGTAATTTCTAAATTTTGTAATGCAAATTATTTTCTATTTAATGTTTTTGGATCTAAATAACAACATTTATAATCGTTAACGTACTACAAATTAAACACAGAACACTAACAAAGCATACCGAAAATTATTGTAGGCCTATAAATATGCCGACATTATCAAATTAATCCATTCATCACCTCACCCCACTTGCTCCTATTTATGCAGTAAAATAGATCATTGGAACTACGTACTATAGAAGTAGGCCTACACAAGACAACAAAAATGAAAAATGGAATTATGTTTATACAAATTACCTTTCATGATTCCAAGGCCATCTTCAGGGCTCTTTTTCGTTTCATTTCAGTAGACGATCAGTAATATGCAGTCCTATGGTCACAAATAATTGCTAACTGTTCAAATAGAAAATAATAAAATTTTTACTGTGCAAGTCATAGTAATATGACTTTTTTTATAGTAATCTACTTTTTTGTAACAAACAAATTTTCAACTTAGTTAACAGCTATGACAGCAGGTAAACCACACTTCACATTAAGTCTTCAATTCCTGATAGAGTTTCTTCACTGTCCGTGTCCATTTGACTACATCCGCTGGCGTCATCCTCATCTGTGTCACTGGTTTCCCCTCCAAGTTGAATGATGAAATTTTCAACAGCGTTTTCTATTTGTGGTTGAGATGTAACGTAGTCTTCTTCAACCTTTTTTACATGGTCACATTTTTTTTGCCAGGATTCTCTGGTGATTTCCCCGAATTTTTGTACTGTTAGCTGCTTCACGTCTTCAATTGTAAACGTTGTGTTGTTGGTTGCTACCCAGTTCTTCACCTCGGCCCGAATAAGTTCTGTTGGGTTGAGCTCCGGATGGTATGGAGGTAAGCGCAATACAGTGTGGCCGTGTTGTTGAAGGAGCGAATCGATTACATATTCTTTGATCCTTGGTTTATGTAACGAAATCAACTGCAGTAACTGTACCTTCAGCATCGAATCATCGAAAGGTTACTTCGAAGCCACTCTTGCATTTTACTTTTAGTTGAAGCGGAGGTTGGACACTTTTTTGACTGCACATTATGGTATGGTGCATTGTCAATGACAAGTACACTTTTTCTGGCAGGTTTGGTATTAATTTTTCAGGTTTGGTAAAAATTTAAGGATTTAATTAATTTTTCTGTCAACCACTTTTGGTAGTTATCAAAGTTCATTGAACTGTGATAGTCTCCTGAACACAGACTTGATTTCCACATGGTGAAGCAGTTTTCAATAAAACCCATCTCTCCTCCCGCATGAATTATTATAAGTCTTGCTCCTTTAGTGAGGGGTATAGCGACACCATCATTGTTATTGTCTGCCCACGATTTCTGGCTCACATGTGACGAGTGAATATAAGTCTCGTCCATGTAAACTACTGGTCGCCCTTCTTCTCTGTATTTCCTAATGTTTTTTTAAATATTCGTGTCTGTGGAAGGCTGTGTGTTGTTGTTCAATAAGTACATGTCTGTTGTTTGTCGTCTTTTTCCATTTAAAACCCAACTGTTTGATTACTGTCCTTAAACTTGTCTTCCCTCCATTAAACCCTATATCTTTCTCTAATTTTGAATGTAATTTTGGTAGTGTAGGTAGACATTTTTCAACGAGGTAAAAGCCGTTGATCATTCGGCGTATAACAGATTTATCAAAATCGTCCAAATCTGTCACAGGCTTTTCTCTCTTTCTTTTCTTATTTGGCGTTTCAAATAATGGTTGCCCCTCGCTTCTCTGCCTCTTCGCTTCCTGGTTTATTCTCGCTAGTGTCATCCGACTTACACCAACTGCAGCCGACACTCTTTCTCTAACTTTTTTACAGTCTTTTAAAAACCCTCCATGATCTGCTTCCTTCTTCATAAACTCCATCACATTGTATATAACTTCGCGAGTTTGGCTTTTAAGCACCTTTCCCGACAACTTACTCATTGTTAACCAATCACTAATAACAAAAATTAAAGATATAAAATGTACCGCGACGAAAAACAATACAAACAAATTAGTTTTAAATAACGTCACAGAAAGGTAAACCTAATCACTAAGATAGCTATTAAAATACAAAACCCAGCAACTCAGTAACTTTTGGAATGCTTGCAGACTGTACGGGTAAACAACACCACACTTACAGTCATACTGTATGGTGGGAGACGCTCATTCATTGCGCATGCGCTAACCAGGCAACTTCCTAAATTGATGTGTGTATACTCATTTTGTATTATTTAAGGTTACTAAACGTATTTATTTATAACCTAAAATTTAACCTTACCTTTCGCACGCTTTGCGAACTATTACGCTATTACCTCAAGTAACTGTTTCACATACCAGTAGGTGTACTCTACATAAAATTTTATTTTATGTCGAGTCCCTGGTCGGCACGCGCCAAATGTAATCTTTTAGTCCCTGCAATTCGGGCGCAAAATGTAATCTTTTACATAGATTGTTTTTATTACTTATGGTGAAAATATAATTTTGGTCTATACGTAATTAATTTTGGTCGCCATGTTTGTTAAGGTAACATAATCGAAATTTACTTTTAGGGCCAGACTTCGTGTGACACGAACCAGTTAGTGAAACAAATTACCTGAAATAAAGACATACACCAAATAACATATAGAAAGTATTTATTAATATTAAACATTGATAAGTATTACATAGATATAGATATCTGGACGATAGATTGCGCCATGGGCGTTGTCCACATGAAATTACACTATACAAAAAATATACGCTGCATTATAATACATGGTATAAAATAAGACGTACATTTATTATTTCAATGTAAATTTCAGCACAACCCAACACTTATAAATTTTAACCCACACACTCAAACACTCCCTCTAACACGCTCATGGTACAACTTTTGTAACTTTTATAAATTTTGGAGCTCCTTTTATTAGATTGAAATTTTAAAATAAAATGAATTTCTACAATAAAATGATATTGGGAAATTATGAAATCAGGAATTAAGGAACGTTCTCACCCATTTCGTGTTGCTGGTTGTTATAGCTGGCGGTAAAACTTCGCGTCCAGTACCACGAGTTTTACGTGTACCCGTAACGGTCACATTTTTGTAATCGACGCACTGTACGGTGTTTTACACAGTTTATTAACCACCTATAGTGGTCTAAAAAGTTAAAATTCACCCGTAAGTGAATGGGCAGCCGGCCGGCGCTGATCAGTTGCTGCAGCAGAATGACGACAATTCCTTGTTGAATTCTGCGGAAGTGGGGTGTACTGACGTCACATTTTCTTTGTTTAACTTGTTGACATCGCCGTTTTGTCGTGGTCAACACATTCTCCGCCTCTGACGTAATTAAGGCTTGGCTTGCTTATCGCAATAACTGCACACTGTTTTTATGACATTTTACAGATTCTGCTACGAATTAGTTCAAATCCTGGCAAATATTGTGATATAGTCCACTCACTGTAGATTCGATATCGGGTGTTTGAGGTTGGGTTGGGTATGTCAAAAAATAGAAAAATACAATATTTATGATCTCGTTACCATATTTTAGGTAATTATAAAATGTACCATGACAGTGATAATAATTTAATCATTACGATTAATCAACAGGTAGTGATCATAATTACTTGTTTACATTTTAGTAAATAACAGTATAACATAATACACGATTGTACTGATGCAAAAACAATAAGACTATAAGTAGATAACACTGTATCAAAGTTATTTAGAGGAATTAAAATATTCCAACTTAAGATTATATATGTTAACTTTTTGATAACTGAACTCAATGTTAGTCAGAACAAACGAACTTTTCTTTCATTAACTTTCGATTATTAAAGGTGTCTAACCTAACCATATGATATCAATATAGTATTTTGAAATAAAGTGGCATTCTATTCTGTAGCTTAAACGAAGCCACCCTTGAGGTAAACAAATATAATAAATAATTTATCAATAATAATTAGAGTTTTCATCGTTAACTAAACTGAGGCAGGCAAAGTAAGGAAACCGGACGATTTGTGATCCGTTGATTGTTATTTAATGCATGTACTTAATTGAAATTATTCAATAACGAATAATAAATACCACTATTGTACAACAACCTTTGTCAATAATTATTTCAACTATAATTGGTAATAAGTATTACTAATCACTGAGGTGCATTTGATAGTAAACAACCAAGTAGAAGTTTAATGCATGATCTCAATCTAGCTATCTGATCATTTATTGAGTAATTAACAATCAGAATTCAAGATCAATTCATTCAGAAGAATTCTTTTTATAGGACATTTCTGTCGAAAACCCATATGGCACCCAAGTAAATATTAAAAGTGTTATAAAAGCTTTTACAGCAATAATATACTGCTCAATCAAAGGCTTGACAGTTTATTAATCAACTGTGAACAACTGAACGTCCAGTACATCATCACAGGTACGTGAGAGTTTAATGTAATATGTATAATAATCTTGTCAAGACAATACACTGACATACATAGACGACACTTTTAACAGAAGAGTGAACCAACATCAAGAGATCTACGCAACAGTTACATTCATCAACGGATCTACATTACATATTTACTCATAAAAAATCTAAACCTATTTACTAAACGACGACAAGAGTAAGTGAACCGATTTATTTATATTGGATTCAATAATAGATTGAATTGGATTGAATAAATCAATAAACCGAAACAACTAATAATAACAAACCTTACTAATAATTAATAATTACTACAATCGAGACATTATTAAACAATAAACGAGGACAGGATGTAGTCTCGTTGTAGAATTGGCGCCCAACGTGGGGCTAGAATTAGGCAGAATCTAATTCAAAATAAACAAAAAACAATATTTTAAACAACCTAACTTCTAGTGGCAGCTACAATACGAACAAACAGAAAATGTACACGAGAGGCAGCTCAAAAAAGAAGACAGAGGACATCAATATGGACAACAAGGAGGCGACACCAGTCGAAGATATCGAAGCGATATTAAACCCCGCGGAACCTACTGAAATCGCACGACAAGAGGAACAACCTGAGCGACCCACACAAACAGGGGAAGTCAACTTACAGGAAATAATGAAGGCGATAATGGAAACCAACAAGAATGTCAAATCGTTAAAAGAAGATAGTCAGAAGAATATCGAGTCATTAAAGGAAGATTTAAATAAAAAATTGGACGACAACAGTAAGACGTTGAAGGAAGATAGTCAGAAGAATATGGAATCATTAAATAAAAAATTAGACGACCATAATAAGAATATAGAGTCATTGAAGGAGGATAATCGAGATATGAATAAAAAAATTAGACGACAACAGCAAGAAAATGGAGGAGAAAATCGACGACATCAGCAAAAGAATAGAGGACAATAACGCGACGATAAACACGAAAATAGACGGAGAAATCACAATAGTTAGAAGAGAGATTGCGGAAGTACACGAGAGGTGTAAACAATACAACCAAGAGTTGCAGCAAACTAAAGAAGAGGTCGATGGACGGATAAACAGTCTCGAAGAAGTTAACGAAGTCAGAATAGAATCTCTGAAGAGGAAGATTCAGGAAGAAATAAAATGGGTGCGAACGGACGTAGGGGAGAGATGCGAGGAAATAGACGCGTCAGTAAATAATGTGCGAAGCCTGACCATCAATAATAAAGAAAAGATTGAAGAGTTACGACAGCGGGAGATCCTGCAGATACGAGAGGAACTCGAAACAATCCGTAACCGACCAGCACCGGGTCAATACCTGCAAAATGCGGACAATCGCGACATAATAAATTTTAAAAACTATAAAAAGAATCCAATCAGATTTCTGGAAAGAGCAGAGGAGAACGTGGCCAGAATTCGAGAGAATAGGTGGACCGTGATACGCAGTTTAATAGACGAGTATTTTAAAGAAATACACGACAACTGGTGGACGGAAACCCGACACGAGATTCAAAGTTATGAGGAGTTCAAGACACTCTTCAGGGCTAAGTATTGGTCAGAGTCCACTCAAAATATTGTACGAGACGACATATGTCACGGCAAATACGACGCCAGTCGAGGAACGACACCAACTTCTTACTTCCTTGGTAAAGTATGCTTGGCAAGAAACCTCGAACCGAAAATACCGGAGGAATGCCTGGATACGAAATTAGCGTATCACTACGAGGAGGGAGTAGCGCGAGCGCGACAATGGGGACAGATTAAAACCATCCAATCCATGGCGGCGCTACTCAAAGACAATGAACATGAGGGTTACTGTAGAAGGAGTCGTAAGCGGAACGATTATTACCTAGATAGGAATAACAACCAAAGTGGTAATAACAACCCCACTTATCGGAATAAACCAAAACAACTAATAATAACAAACCTTACTAATAATTAATAATTACTACAATTGAGACATTATTAAACAATAAACGAGGACAGGATCTAGTCTCGTCATAGAATTGGCGCCCAACGTGGGGCTCGAATAATCAGCCCCAACCGTACAGAAGGGTTAATTATGTCCACGCCAATAATGATCATGGGAGGAGGCGATATTACCCGAGACGCCGAAGCTTTAATGGAAATGATGATAGGGAGTACCAGCACAACGACAGGGGAAATCCAAGGGGCGAACCACGAAGGAGCCGAAGTATTGAAGGCGACAGAAGAGATAACAATTATCAACCCCTAGTACACTTCATACAAACCAGTAACCAAACCAACCATGGAGGATGCCCCGAAATAAACGAGAGGAACCATGCAAACATGCCGGACAGACGGGAGGAAGAGAACGAACTCTCTTTAAACGAACCGCGGCAGTGAGAAACCAACAAGACCCCTCACTGAGCCAGTCTATTGGGTACAATTACAAACAAAACTTAGACGAGACAGTAACTATAATAAGGAGTCATTATTTGAAGAATGTCAGACAGGAACTACTTGAGGAAGAGGAGATCGACCACGACCACCGTAACAATGAAATAGCACATGTGACTGCCGAAATAAACAGAGTGACCACCACATTGATGATCGACACGGGTGCGAACATCTCTTTAATTGATAGCACCGAGATCAACAGAATACAAGGAGAATGTAAATCGGTAATACCAACTCTACTGATCAACAACATAGTATTAGTGGGAGCGACTGGGCGACAAAATAAGTCCGTCAAAAAACAGGTCAATGTACTAGTCATGGGGTCAAGATTCCGATGATATTTTTAGTAGCCAGTGGCTTACCTTTTTGGAGTTTAATCGGCTGCGATATTCTGAGAAAATACTCAGCAGTTATTGACATAAGCAGAGCGAGAGTAACTCTGAGTACAGGAGATTTGGAATGGACGGCTGAGTTAATTGGAGGCAAGGAAGCCCCTCAAGACCGCACCATTTTCCACGTTAGGGAATTACTAAGTTCTAGGAATCAGACACCCAAGGAAGAAACCGAATATCAAGAAAACAATAACAGCTTATGGAATGAGAAGATCGAAGAAATCCGCCAATTTAAGTCAACAAAGAGAGACAACCCACCTAACCCAGATCAAATTGAAATCTTAATAAACATCTACAACAAATATAGACATGTATTCTCAGACATCCCGGGTAAGGTCAAGAATTACCAATGTGTACTAAAATTTAGAGAACCAGTAAATTTTAGTAGGAAATCCTACCCTATTGCATATTCTCTAAAAGAGGCAGTCAGGACCGAAATCAACCAACTATTAAAGGATGACATCATTGAGTGCAGTCAGTCGCCTTATACCAGCCCTATTGTAGCTATCAAGAAGAAGAACGGGAAAGTAAGACTTTGTTTGGATGCTAGGGAGATCAATAAAAATTTGGTTAATGACAGAACATCTCCAGGAGAAATAGAAGAGATTTTGAAGAAGTTTTATGGCACGCAGTTTATTAGTTCCTGGGACACAGTCTGGGGATACTGGCAGGTGGAGCCCCAAGCAACCGAAAATACATGGCCTTTATATTCGAAGGGCGCAATTACCAATTGAAACGATTGCCCTTCGGATTAGTGTAGTGAACTCTGTAGCGGTGTTTATTCAATGTATGGACCAGGTCTTAGGTCAAGAAGCGCTCCAGTTCACCACCATTTATGTAGACGATATACTCATAACGTCTACCAATTGGGAGGATCATTGTTGTAGAATAGAACATGTACTAAATAAACTGTCAGAAAACAACATCACGTTGAAACTAGAGAAATCGCAATTAATAGCTAAGGAAGTACAGTTTTTAGGTTTCCATTTATCAGAGCATGGAATCCCTCTATCCTTCTATCCCTCTAGAGACAAGATAGAATCAATCCAACAATTCCCCACCCCGAGAAACAAAAAACAGTTAGTCTTTTTTAGGCATATGCAACTATTATCGTAAATTCCAGAGTAACTATTCAGAATTAATCACTAAATTATCGCCACAATTATCTTCAAAAGACAAATGGACGTGGGGACCAAATCAAGACGCTGTATTTCAATTGATTAAAAACAAGTTTCTGGAGACTGTAATGCTGCATCACCCAGATTTCAATAAGCCGTTCTACTTGAATTGTGACGCAAGCGACATCAGCTTAGGGTTTACACTGTACCAAGAGGACGAAGAAGGGAACCACCTAGTTATAAGCTTCGCCAGTAGAACACTGAACAAGTGCGAGCGAAATTACAACGTGACAGAAAAAGAACTGTTAAGCGTAGTATTTGCTTGTGGAAAATTTCGGACCTATATTTTGGAATATTCAATAACTGTGCGGACTGACCACAAGTCCGTATCATTCCTGAAGAACTGTAAATTAAGCCACGGTAGATTGACAAGATGGACCCTAGTCTTACAAGAATATAACATCAGTTGGGAGTACATTCCAGGCAAGAAGAATATAGCAGCAGACGTATTGTCATGTATAAATATAACGAATCAAACCTATGAAGGAGAGAAGGAAACAATTGCAAAAGTCTATCACATCATTAAGGGTCGATCGGACTTAGAAGAAATAGTCAAAGGAATCGAACAACACCAGAAGCAAGACACCAATTTACTCAAATTCAACAAAGATTAGGTGCACAGGACATTAGGATAATACCTTACTATTGTATACACCATGATCTTTTATTCATCAAGACAAGATACCACAATAATATTTGGAAATTGGTAATACCCCGAGCGCTAGAGAAGGAAATCATCATCGATTATCACATACGCTATGGACACATGGGAGCATTGAAAGTGATAAGGGCACTGGAAGAACACCTGCACATCAAGGACATAAACAGAAGGGTGCGTAATTATATTAGAAATTACCACATATGTCAATTAGTAAAGTGCAACAACGAGAAGAAAGATGGGATAATGATAACTATAACTTCATCAAACAAATTAGAAAAGGTTTTCGTAGACATCTGCGGTCCATCATTCCCTCGAAGTGAAGGTCGACATCAGTATAAATACCTCATAATAATATTCGACAATTACACGAAAATCATAAAATTATACGTGATAAATCGTCCCACCACCAAGAAGATACTCACTATCCTAATACAAAACTATATACCTCAAGTGGGAAGTCCGAAGACTATCATAACAGATCATGGAACCCAATTCAAGGGGAGGAAGTGGAAGGACACTCTGCTAGATCATGGTGTGAGAACTTATAAAACTTCGGTGTACCATCCTAGCAGTAACCCGGCAGAAAGAGTGTTAAGAGAAGTGGGGAGAATCTTCAGGACATACTGCTCTAACCAACAACGGAAATGGAATGAGTACATATCGGCAGCAGAAGATTTCATAAATCTAGCTCACCACCAATCCATCGAAGCCACCCCATATAATGCCATGTTTGAGAAACCACCACCACGAGAAATAACTGACATTGTTAAATTTCCCCAAAGCCAGGAATACCAGTTCAACAGAGTCCAATTTCATAATAAGATTGTAGACAAGATAGAAGAAAGTACCAGAACAAAACACCACAGAAAATAATATAGTACCAAGTAGGGGATAGAATATTACTAAAAAATCGAGAATTACCCAGTACAATGGAGGGTATCACGAAAAAACTATTATTGTATACAGGTCCATATACCATCACCAAGAACAACCAGAACAACACATATGAAATTTCAGACCCAGAGAGTAAGAAAATCAAGGGTACATTCAACCAGGCATCATTGAAGAAATACTATGAGTGATGAGGGCCATTAATTAGGTAATATTGCATAATATCCGAACTATAATGACAATGACTCAGACGAAATGTAATTGACCAACAAACAATTAACCCAATAGATTGGATGAAAAGTGAAAACCAAAGACAATTAAAGGAAACTAACCAACATAAAATGTTACAAACTATTATACAAGCAATGTTAAAAATGAATTATGGTGAAAATGAAGAAGACTAGAAGACTATAACATAAAATGATGATGAATTTAAGAATTAATGGCATAACTATATGGTGATGAAGATAAGTGTGAAAATAAAAATAATGAACAACCACAGAACCAATGTGCAAAATAGTATTGATGAATAACAGCAAAGCTTATGATAATATAACAAATATGTCAAGGTATAACCATTAATAACCTGTGAGAAGAAATATGTTAAATGAACTGATAAAGCGTCAGAAGTGATGGAATTTATGTATATAGAACCTCTAATCCCTTGAGTATTCTAATGAATATAATGTCTTATAATGAAATATAAATAATATATTATGTCTTATGTGTTGTGATAGTGCAACTGTTGTTATGTGCAACTTTTTATTGCCCCAGACAGAGATGAAGATTCCTCTGATCTGTGAGTGTATAGTGAAGGAACGGTGGAGAATGGATACCAATGAGAGCCCCTCTGACTCGAACCTGCTATAAATGTTAGGGAATTATGATACTCCAAGGATTAAATCAACAACTTCGAGGTAAATGAAGAACAAAGGAGAATTGTCACAAGAATCAAGATATGTATAATGTGAAGAAAAAATGTATTACTACAGGAGAACAGGGAAATTATCAAAATAAGAACAAATGTATAATATAAACAAACCACCAAGAGAAGAAAAATTGACCAATACTTATAAGCCGAAGATTGACTAACGATGAACATAGTCTATACCAACACACCAAAAACCCATTAAGTCAGATAAAGAAGAAAGCAGTAGTCTTATAATTAAACCAAGTTAAGGTGATAATTTCATCAAACCACAGAACGTGTTTTTCTCAAATTATAACTTTTGAGAGGGGAGCATATGTAACATCACAAAATGTTCCATAACAATAATGAACACCAGAAGGGTGGATAATGCCAAAAGAACTATAAAGGAGTAAACAGAAAGAATGTAACAGTGAAAATAATAAACCAGCAAAGAAGAAAAGAAGAGAAGGAAGCCTAGTAAGCAGTGATGAATCCACTACATGTACTAAATGACACTACAACCATAATAAACTAAATGACAAAGACAAAATGACAAGACAAGATTCCCAAATAAACTGTCAAGTGAGCCCAATAAAAACATTTTGATAAATAAAATCAAACCGTATAAATAAAATACCCACTGACTTGAATAATATTGTACTATATATTGTGAATAAATAACAGCATATTAGCTGATATAAGTAGAACAATGATATGGAAAGGACAAATACAATGTACTATGCTAGAGGTAGCCACAAACCTGTAAAAGATAGAATGAAAACCAAATATGTGTTATTACAGATTAAGAATAACTATAAATGTAAGCACTAAATGTGTTTAGGTAACTTCATAAGTGAGTAATATGTGTACAAAAGATAATAATAGTCAGGGAACAAACATTGTAATATAATGATAACAGATCCTGAATGACCAATTTAAATCAATAAAATGAGAGTTAAATAGAAACCCTACTAAACATTATATAGTAGAATCATGAGTATAATGAATAGAATGTAAGTTACCACCACATGGGTGATACTATACGAATAAGAAATGAGAAGGACATATTAAAATATAAATTGTAAATTATGAAAGTTGATGTTAGTAAATCAACATAATTAGTGTAATGCAACATAGTTGAGGTTCCCCAATGTTACATAAAAGATTGAATGAAATATGGTCAAGGACCATACCCTGACTTAAGGTTGTTCAATAGTTCATGTGTTTGAGAAGTACCTCAAGTAAAAAGGAGGCAATGACTAATATTAAATGTAAAAGAACCAGACCAATGAATGATTGGATGTAATGAAATGTTTGTTTTGTACTGTGACATGTTAAGGTCTACAGAGTATTTATATTGTATGTTGAATATGCTAAAAATGAAATGATGTTGTTTGATAATAATACTTAATCAATAATTATGTTTATATTTATATTAGATTTGTTTTTATACAGCACAGTATAGTTACCAATGTTAGGCACTGTACTAAGTTGTCAGTATTGTATAAAATTGAAAGATACTGTTGTTCTAATTAATGTTTATAAACTGGATCAGGAGTGTGACCAGTGTTTCAAGTCTAACAAGTAGTTCTGACAATTATGTCATAAATTAATAAAGGGTTCCAGAACCAGTTAATTAATATAAAAACAACTAACCACCAGTAAATTAAAATTCATGTAATTAACTATGTAATCAATAATTAATTGTACAGTAGGTCAGGTAAAAAGAAAATTAAGTTAAAAACCAAATAATGTTATAATGGTTGTAAATGAATCTATAGGCCTAAATTCCATGTTAGTGAAAGGAAATTAATACCTTTTTAGTAAACCCAGTCCAACGAAACTCTAGTAAAACATTTACTGTTTAGTAAGGAAGGTTAGGGGAGAATTTTATGTGATTCTAGATTAATCCAAGCATGGAGTATTTTATTGGAAAGGAGTAGTAATATTCTATAATGCCGGCTCAAGGATACATAGAGAACGTGGTTGTTAAGGCAACTGATATATAATAAGTTGTTGATTTTGAAAATGGTACGGATTGTTACAAGCTATTAGATTGAGATGGACCGATTTGTTTAAAAATATATGAATAAATATAAAGGAAAGATATATCCAAACTGATAAAGCCTTTTTGTAAAACAATTATATTTGAATGCTAATGAATCATACAAATTAAATAACACTCTAAATTATCAATGAGTACAATAAAAAGAATTGAAAGCTTCTCACCTCAGTCACTAAATAATTCCGCTGAATTTGGTATCAAACCAATTCATGCTATAAATTGAAGACCAGTAAAGAGTTAAAGCCTGAATTAACGGAAATATTTGGAAATACAGAAGACTCGGTTGACGAAATAACCTTCATTGACAGCGTAAGCTGAGATCCTAATTCCAGTTCATTGGGACCAAGAATTGTGAAGTCGCAAAAGAAGAATCGAAGCACAAGAGTTCCTGTGGGATTACCAGTACACACCATCATCAATTCATTGAAAACCAGAGCAGTTTTACTGGTGAAGACGATATAAACTGGATTTTGACCGCTGTTGACAAACATTCACCGCCTAACGAAGCTTTCGTCGTTTGGGTAAAAAACAAATTATTTTCGTATCATTGTATTTTAAGTAAATAATTTTATTCTTTTGTAAATTGAACAACCTTAATTATGCGTTTTACCTGGCCTTACTAATGGTTCAAAGAACTATACGAACCCTGGGATAAGAATTATTTGTCATTATTTTCAAGAGTATATGTTTTTTAGAGTTTGAATAATTAAGAATCGATATATGTTGGGATAGTCGATTGGATCGTCTTATTGTTTGTCTGAGACAACGTAACTTGTTAAATATCAGAGAAAAAATAAATAAAGTACATTTGTTGTATGTTTTAGTCATTGCAGAGAAAATACTATATGTAGTTGGTATAATAATTTATAAACAGATTGATACAAACACTCCGAATAACTAACCTATAAGTACACGTATTTCTAGTAACAGCGCTTAAAATTTGCAGCTGGTGGGACGGGAGATTGCTGAACTAACTGGTTTTTTAATACTAAATTTGAATGAAACTTTTATCATTGAGTGACTAGGGTTGAAACAAATACCACTTACATTCAGTAAATACTCCATATATATTGCTCATATTAAACAACCACAGAGAACTAAGTTAAGTCTATAGAATAATACCATTATAAAGTGTAGCGGGGCATTTTGGGGGCCTACCTGAGGCAATCTAAAGAAATTTGTATATTTTTTGTAATAAATAAATAAAAATCTGCATTTGGGATAAAACATACAAAACTTAGGTAAATTTGTTATTTTGGAGCGATCGTGACGATGGCAGCACTGCTTGAGACGTGAAGACAATATTATTATTTGTTGATATTTTAAAACAGCTTCAACAGACGCAGAATTAATAAACTGCCACTGTACCAAGGTCAACAGATGACGAACACGAAACCAGTAAACAAATTATGCAACTGACATCAGGCGGGCGTTACGTCAGCGCATTACACAACTAAGAATGCAGGGTGTGTCAGAGCCAGCAGCTGTGTGACACACAGAACAAAGAGTTAGTCGGAAATCAACATCTCAGCAGACCAGACGCAAAAAAAACAACTGTCGCGTCTGCCCGGCTCGCGCCGGTTTTGGGCGAAGTTTGGTGTGTTCGCCGGCAGTGTGTACTTTTGGCCCGCAGAACCACAAAAATGTAAATTTCAGTATTTAAACAGTTTCTTTATTTTACAACAATGAAGTAGAGGCAGTGAGTACAATTGAATATAAATTAACAGTTCGGACATAAAATGTGAAGCACGAGGACTGTAAACCACAAGTTGATATCTACGCCGCAATAGCAGGAAAGTAGACATTTTTTTTTCTTAAATCATTCAAAATACTAAATTCTTTCCTTTTTCAAGAGTTGAGCTCAATAAATAAAAAATACAGTATGACCTAGTATGGGGTATATGTTTGCGTGAGAGCGTGTGTGTAGGTACCTAAATTAATATGACGTAAAGTGCTGGTTTCCGTTTTGTAAACGAATACTAAGTTTATAATATGTATTTAGTTCTAAGTTCTAATCATGCATAATAAATGTTGTTATTGTTCTTTTTTTTCTATAAGATTGCCAAAGTAGGAGAAGGGAAAGGGAACATTTTTCTATGTAACATTTGCAATTAGGTTACGTGATATATTGTCATGTTTTTTTTTCTTTATTTAATACGAAAATGAATTAAAATAGTTGTCATGGTAAGTCAATTGTATTTTCTTAAATAACCTATTCTGCACTTCCCGGTCCGCTGAATCGAACCTGGGTAAATATTCACAGTTGGTAAACTTTAAATATGGCGCCCGAAGAGATTATTTAGAAAGTGTTTAAGTTCCCTTAGGTTAAATTAAATTGAATTAAATATCAATTTGTTTGATTGAGCACAAAAGTCAGGAACATAATTCTAATTCTGTTGGCTTAATAATCTATGTTCTGAGGGTTTCACCGGTCACAACCTAAAGGTATATTAATTAATAACATATTAATTAAACCAGGTAACAGCATTTTAATTGTTACGAATTGCCACCTGCAACGTATTACTTGGCGTTTGTTACACAGGAGTCTCTTATAATTAATTACACCCATAGACAAGATTTCTTTACAATTTGACGCTTCCATCGTGCAGTATATACCATAACATACATCCTCACATAATTAACAAGTAGTTCGTTACTAAATGAATTACAACAGTGAGGCTTTAAGGAGAGATACCGAGTTTCTTTACAAATTGCCGCTTCCAATGTGGGGCATCATCGTCTCCTCTTAACACCTTCAAAAATTCCTTTACAAATTGGCGCAAAACAACGTGGAGCTTATAAAGACTTTCATCACTCTACATAAATTCTTTACAAATTGGCGCAAAACAACGTGGGGCTTAAACGAAAACGAGGACGCCTACCGAAATTAGTTTATTACATTAGACAAATAATTAATATTGTTCAGCTGAATGCAGCAATTATATATAATAAGGTATTCTTTTTAATCATTTACTCATGTTCAAAGTAGAAAGTAAGAATAATTAATCAAATATTAGAAAAATGTTAATAGTCGGATTTGCATTGTTAGCAGACGACACTTGTAAACAATGTTCTAGTAAGTTTAAATTAAAGGAATCTTAATGAAAACTGTGTTTAAACTGGCATCAAGCCATATCAAATTAAAGATAAATAAATAAGCTGTAAAGTGATAATAATAGTATCCGAAATGGAGTTGTAATAGTCGAGAAATTAACGTTAGCATCATAAATTTGGTGAATTACTAGGGAATATGAAGAATACTAACAAAAACAACAACAGACGCCAAAATACCTCGAGGTAATGTCTATTAATAGAATTACGTCATCATGACATAATTTCGAACCAATCACGGATGAGTTTAGTAAGACATACGACGCCCTAAGCGGAATGATGAAAAATAATTAAACTATAAAGTTTTACCTTAATCCGTCTATGTGATCGCTTAACTTTTCTTCTTTTCTTCTTACGCGTTTCGGATTGTTAATCCATCATCAGAGGTTAAAATAATTCGTCGGTTAAGACTTCGTTAAACATTAAAAGTTGCGTAAAAAACATTTAAAAATTACACTAAAAGAACATTTAAAAATATAGTCCACAAACACAGCGACGTAGCGGATGCGAGTGCGCACTCAATACCGGTCAGCGACGTACTGCACAGTTTATTGGAGTTTTCATGTTATCTATTGATGTGTTGGGGTATGTATTCTATGGCTATGTTATCTATAATCTTATCGTATAGTGTATGCGATTTAAATGCCAATTGTTCGTTTAATATATTATTGGGATTATTTCTGAAGGCTCGGTAAATTTGGAACTCTTCTACTGCATCCATATATCGTCCCTTTCTGCAAATGTGTAAGGGTTTGCAATTTGTCTCAAAATTTGTATAATTATGATTTAATGTGACGAGATGTTTAGCGTAGTTTGATTTATTTATATTTGAAATGCTCGTGGGTAAGTGTTCTTTATATCTTTCGAAAAAGGTCCTGCCAGTCTGACCAATGTAATGCATGTTGCAGTCATCACATATCATTTTGTATACACCCGTTCTTTTTTCCATTGATGTACGTGTGGCATTATTTAGCATTTTACGGATATTGTTGGTTGTTCTAAATGCGATGTGGATGTTATGTTTTTTAAAGGTGTTTCTAATGAGCATTGAAAAGTTGTTAGTATAATCAATCGCCATATATATTGCGTTCGTCGTGACACGGTGAGGGTTGTTAGTTCTGCGTTTGTGTCTAAGCATCAAGCGTTCCACTAATGAACTGCGGTAACCGTTCGTAATTGCAATATGTTTAATTATATCTACTTCTTCTTTGTGGTTGGCGGGATCTAAAGGTACGCTGTATAAACGCGTAAGAAGAAAAGAAGAAAAGTTAAGCGATCACATAGACGGATTAAGGTAAAACTTTATAGTTTAATTATAATAATTGTGACGCGGATACCAATACAATGACTTTAAAAATGATGAAAAACTATATAAGCAAAGATTGTCGTAAACACAAGGCATTTTGTCAAATTTCACTCTACCAGCAACAACAAATCCAGAACAAATAATCATCAAAATTAACTAATTTGACAATAAAGAAGAAGTATATTTTAATTTGTGCATCGAAACCAGTAGTGAACCTTAACTAGCAGTGCGTGTGATTGAACGAGGTTAAGAATCAACATAACCAAAAAGCAGTAGCTTATTTATTAAGAAGTAAATTACCTCGTTCCAGTGCGAATAATTTGAAGTGAAAAAACGATTATATAATCAGATCGTTAAGGTGATAATAATTTAATCATTACGATTAATCAACAGGTAGTGATCATAATTACTTGTTTACATTTTAGTAAATAACAGTATAACATAATACACGATTGTACTGACGCAAAAACAATAAGACTATAAGTAGATAACACTGTATCAAAGTTATTTAGAGGAATTAAAATATTCCAACTTAAGATTATATATGTTAACTTTTTGATAACTGAACTCAATGTTAGTCAGAACAAACGAACTTTTCTTTCATTAACTTTCGATTATTAAAGGTGTCTAACCTAACCATATGATATCAATATAGTATTTTGAAATAAAGTGGCATTCTATTCTGTAGCTTAAACGAAGCCACCCTTGAGGTAAACAAATATAATAAATAATTTATCAATAATAATTAGAGTTTTCATCGTTAACTAAACTGAGGCAGGCAAAGTAAGGAAACCGGACGATTTGTGATCCGTTGATTGTTATTTAATGCATGTACTTAATTGAAATTATTCAATAACGAATAATAAATACCACTATTGTACAACAACAACCTTTGTCAATAATTATTTCAACTATAATTGGTAATAAGTATTACTAATCACTGAGGTGCATTTGATAGTAAACAACCAAGTAGAAGTTTAATGCATGATCTCAATCTAGCTATCTGATCATTTATTGAGTAATTAACAATCAGAATTCAAGATCAATTCATTCAGAAGAATTCTTTTTATGGGACATTTCTGTCGAAAACCCATATGGCGCCCAAGTAAATATTAAAAGTGTTATAAAAGCTTTTACAGCAATATTATACTGCTCAATCAAAGGCTTGACAGTTTATTAACCAACTGTGAACAACTGAACGTCCAGTACATCATCACAGGTACGTGAGAGTTTAATGTAATATGTATAATAATCTTGTCAAGACAATACACTGACATACACAGACGACACTTTTAACAGAAGAGTGAACCAACATCAAGAGATCTACGCAACAGTTACATTCATCAACGGATCTACTATTACATATTTACTCATAAAAAATCTAAACCTATTTACTAAACGACGACAAGAGTAAGTGAACCGACTTATTTATATTGGATTCAATAATAGAGTGAATTGGATTGAATAAATCAATAAACCGAAACATCTAATAATAACAAACCTTACTAATAATTAATAATTACTACAATCGAGACATTATTAAACAATAAACGAGGACAGGATCTAGTCTCGTTGTAGAATTGGCGCCCAACGTGGGGCTAGAATTAGGCGGAATCTAATTCAAAATAAACAAAAAACAATATTTTAAACAACCTAACTTCTAGTGGCAGCTACAATACGAACAAACAGAAAATGTACACGAGAGGCAGCTCAAAAAAGAAGACAGAGGACATCAATATGGACAACAAGGAGGCGACACCAGTCGAAGATATCGAAGCGATATTAAACCCCGCGGAACCTACTGAATTCGCACGACAAGAGGAACAACCTGAGCGACCCACACAAACAGGGGAAGTCAACTTACAGGAAATAATGAAGGCGATAATGGAAACCAACAAGAATGTCAAATCGTTAAAAGAAGATAGTCAGAAGAATATCGAGTCATTAAAGGAAGATTTAAATAAAAAATTGGACGACAACAGTAAGACGTTGAAGGAAGATAGTCAGAAGAATAGGGAATCATTAAATAAAAAATTAGACGACCATAATAAGAATATAAGAGTCATTGAAGGAGGATAATCGAGATATGAATAAAAAAATTAGACGACAACAGCAAGAAAATGGAGGAGAAAATCGACGACATCAGCAAAAGAATAGAGGACAATAACGCGACGATAAACACGAAAATAGACGGAGAAATCACAATAGTTAGAAGAGAGATTGCGGAAGTACACGAGAGGTGTAAACAATACAACCAAGAGTTGCAGCAAACTAAAGAAGAGGTCGATGGACGGATAAACAGTCTCGAAGAAGTTAACGAAGTCAGAATAGAATCTCTGAAGAGGAAGATTCAGGAAGAAATAAAATGGGTGCAAACGGACGTAGGGGAGAGATGCGAGGAAATAGACGCGTCAGTAAATAATGTGCGAAGCCTGACCATCAATAATAAAGAAAAGATGAAGAGTTACGACAGCGGGAGATCCTGCAGATACGAGAGGAACTCGAAACAATCCGTAACCGACCAGCACCGGGTCAATACCTGCAAAATGCGGACAATCGCGACATAATAAATTTTAAAAACTATAAAAAGAATCCAATCAAATTTCTGGAAAGCGTAGAGGAGAACGTGGCCAGAATTCGAGAGAATAGGTGGACCGTGATACGCAGTTTAATAGACGAGTATTTTAAAGAAATACACGACAACTGGTGGACGGAAACCCGACACGAGATTCAAAGTTATGAGGAGTTCAAGACACTCTTCAGGGCTAAGTATTGGTCAGAGTCCACTCAAAATATTGTACGAGACGACATATGTCACGGCAAATACGACGCCAGTCGAGGAACGACACCAACTTCTTACTTCCTTGGTAAAGTATGCTTGGCAAGAAACCTCGAACCGAAAATACCGGAGGAATGCCTGGATACGAAATTAGCGTATCACTACGAGGAGGGAGTAGCGCGAGCACGACAATGGGGACAGATTAAAACCATCCAATCCATGGCGGCGCTACTCAAAGACAATGAACATGAGGGTTACTGTAGAAGGAGTCGTAAGCGGAACGATTATTACCTAGATAGGAATAACAACCAAAGTGTTAATAACAACCCCACTTACCGGAATAAACCAAAACAACTAATAATAACAAACCTTACTAATAATTAATAATTACTACAATTGAGACATTATTAAACAATAAACGAGGACAGGATCTAGTCTCGTCATAGAATTGGCACCCAACGTGGGGCTCGAATAATCAGCCCCAACCGTACAGAAGGGTTAATTATGTCCACGCCAATAATGATCATGGGAGGAGGCGATATTACCCGAGACGCCGAAGCTTTAATGGAAATGATGATAGGGAGTACCAGCACAACGACAGGGGAAATCCAAGGGGCGAACCACGAAGGAGCCGAAGTATTGAAGGCGACAGAAGAGATAACAATTATCAACCCCTAGTACACTTCATACAAACCAGTAACCAAACCAACCATGGAGGACGCCCCGAAATAAACGAGAGGAACCATGCAAACATGCCGGACAGACGGGAGGAAGAGAACGAACTCTCTTTAAACGAACCGCGGCAGTGAGAAACCAACAAGACCCCTCACTGAGCCAGTCTATTGGGTACAATTACAAACAAAACTTAGACGAGACAGTAACTATAATAAGGAGTCATTATTTGAAGAATGTCAGACAGGAACTACTTGAGGAAGAGGAGATCGACCACGACCACCATAACAATGAAATAGCACATGTGACTGCCGAAATAAACAGAGTGACCACCACATTGATGATCGACACGGGTGCGAACATCTCTTTAATTGATAGCACCGAGATCAACAGAATACAAGGAGAATGTAAATCGGTAATACCAACTCTACCGATCAACAACATAGTATTAGTGGGAGCGACTGGGCGACAAAATAAGTCCGTCAAAAAACAGGTCAATGTACTAGTTATGGGGTCAAGATTCCGATGATATTTTTAATAGCCAGTGGCTTACCTTTTTGGAGTTTAATCGGCTGCGATATTCTGAGAAAATACTCAGCAATTATTGACATGAGCAGAGCGATAGTAACTCTGAGTACAGGAGATTTGGAATGGACGGCTGAGTTAATTGGAGGCAAGGAAGCCCCTCAAGACCGCACCATTTTCCACGTTAGGGAATTACTAAGTTCTAGGAATCAGACACCCAAGGAAGAAACCGAATATCAAGGAAACAATAACAGCTTATGGAATGAGAAGATCGAAGAAATCCGCCAATTTAAGTCAACAAAGAGAGACAACCCACCTAACCCAGATCAAATTGAAATCTTAATAAACATCTACAACAAATATAGACATGTATTCTCAGACATCCCGGGTAAGGTCAAGAATTACCAATGTGTACTAAAATTTAGAGAACCAGTAAATTTTAGTAGGAAATCCTACCCTATTGCATATTCTCTAAAAGAGGCAGTCAGGACCGAAATCAACCAACTATTAAAGGATGACATCATTGAGTGCAGTCAGTCGCCTTATACCAGCCCTATTGTAGCTATCAAGAAGAAGAACGGGAAAGTAAGACTTTGTTTGGATGCTAGGGAGATCAATAAAAATTTGGTTAATGACAGAACATCTCCAGGAGAAATAGAAGAGATTTTGAAGAAGTTTTATGGCACGCAGTTTATTAGTTCCTGGGACACAGTCTGGGGATACTGGCAGGTGGAGCCCCAAGCAACCGAAAATACATGGCCTTTATATTCGAAGGGCGCAATTACCAATTCAAACGATTGCCCTTCGGATTAGTGTAGTGAACTCTGTAGCGGTGTTTATTCAATGTATGGACCAGGTCTTAGGTCAAGAAGCGCTCCAGTTCACTACCATTTATGTAGACGATCTACTCATAACGTCTACCAGTTGGGAGGATCATTGTTGTAGAATAGAACATGTACTAAATAAACTGTCAGAAAACAACATCACGTTGAAACTAGAGAAATCGCAATTAATAGCTAAGGAAGTACAGTTTTTAGGTTTCCATTTATCAGAGCATGGAATCCCTCTATCCTTCTATCCCTCTAGAGACAAGATAGAATCAATCCAACAATTCCCCACCCCGAGGAACAAAAAACAGTTACAGTCTTTTTTAGGCCTATGCAACTATTATCGTAAATTCCAGAATAACTATTCAGAATTAATCACTAAATTATCGCCACAATTATCTTCAAAAGACAAATGGACGTGGGGACCAAATCAAGACGCTGTATTTCAATTGATTAAAAACAAGTTTCTGGAGACTGTAATGCTGCATCACCCAGATTTCAATAAGCCGTTCTACTTGAATTGTGACGCAAGCGACATCAGCTAGGGTTTACACTGTACCAAGAGGACGAAGAAGGGAACCACCTAGTTATAAGCTTCGCCAGTAGAACACTGAACAAGTGCGAGCGAAATTACAATGTGACAGAAAAAGAACTGTTAAGCGTAGTATTTGCTTGTGGAAAATTTCGGACCTATATTTTGGAATATTCAATAACTGTGCGGACTGACCACAAGTCCGTATCATTCCTGAAGAACTGTAAATTAAGCCACGGTAGATTGACAAAATGGACCCTAGTCTTACAAGAATATAACATCAGTTGGGAGTACATTCCAGGCAAGAAGAATATAGCAGCAGACGTATTGTCACGTATAAATATAACCAATCAAACCTATGAAGGAGAGAAGGAAACAATTGCAAAAGTCTATCACATCATTAAGGGTCGATCGGACTTAGAAGAAATAGTCAAAGGAATCGAACAACACCAGAAGCAAGACACCAAGTTACTGCAAATTCAACAAAGATTAGGTGCACAGGACATTAGGATAATACCTTACTATTGTATACACCATGATCTTTTATTCATCAAGACAAGATACCACAATAATATTTGGAAATTGGTAATACCCCGAACGCTAGAGAAGGAAATCATCATCGATTATCACATACGCTATGGACACATGGGAGCATTGAAAGTGATAAGGGCACTGGAAGAACACCTGCACATCAAGGACATAAACAGAAGGGTGCGTAATTATATTAGAAATTACCACATATGTCAATTAGTAAAGTGCAACAACGAGAAGAAAGATGGGATAATGATAACTATAACTTCATCAAACAAATTAGAAAAGGTTTTCGTAGACATCTGCGGTCCATCAGTCCCTCGAAGTGGAGGTCGACATCAGTATAAATACCTCATAATAATATTCGACCATTACACGAAATTCACAAAATTATACCTGATAAATCGTCCCACCACCAAGAAGATACTCACTATCCTAATACAAAACTATATACCTGAAGTGGGAAGTCCGAAGACTATCATAACAGATCATGGAACCCAATTCAAGGGGAGGAAGTGGAAGGACACACTGCTAGATCATGGTGTGAGAACTTATAAAACTTCGGTGTACCATCCTAGCAGTAACCCGGCAGAAAGAGTGTTAAGAGAAGTGGGGAGAATCTTCAGGACATACTGCTCTAACCAACAACGGAAATGGAATGAGTACATATCGGCAGCAGAAGATTTCATAAATCTAGCTCACCACCAATCCATCGAAACCACCCCATATAATGCCATGTTTGAGAAACCACCACCACGAGAAATAACTGACATTGTTAAATTTCCCCAAAGCCAGGAATACCAGTTCAACAGAGTCCAATTTCATAATAAGATTGTAGACAAGATAGAAGAAAGTACCAGAACAAAACACCACAGAAAATAATATAGTACCAAGTAGGGGATAGAATATTACTAAAAAATCAAGAATTACCCAGTACAATGGAGGGTATCACGAAAAAACTATTATTGTATACAGGTCCATATACCATCACCAAGAACAACCAGAACAACACATATGAAATGTCAGACCCAGCGAGTAAGAAAATCAAGGGTACATTCAACCAGGCATCATTGAAGAAATACTATGAGTGATGAGGGCCATTAATTAGGTATCCGAACTATAATGACAATGACTCAGACGAAATGTAATTGACCAACAAACAATTAACCCAATAGATTGGATGAAAAGTGAAAACCAAAGACAATTAAAGGAAACTAACCAACATAAAATGTTACAAACTATTATACAAGCAATGTTAAAAATGAATTATGGTGAAAATGAAGAAGACTAGAAGACTATAACATAAAATGATGATGAATTTAAGAATTAATGGCATAACTATATGGTGATGAAGATAAGTGTGAAAATAAAAATAATGAACAACCACAGAACCAACGTGCAAAATAGTATTGATGAATAACAGCAAAGCTTATGATAATATAACAAATATGTCAAGGTATAACTATTAATAACCTGTGAGAAGAAATATGTTAAATGAACTGATAAAGCGTCAGAAGTGATGGAATTTATGTATATAGAACCTCTAATCCCTTGAGTATTCTAATGAATATAATGTCTTATAATGAAATATAAATAATATATTATGTCTTATGTGTTGTGATAGTGCAACTGTTGTTATGTGCAACTTTTTATTGCCCCAGACAGAGATGAAGATTCCTCTGATCTGTGAGTGTATAGTGAAGGAACGGCGGAGAATGGATACCAATGAGAGCCCCTCTGACTCGAACCTGCTATAAATGTTAGGGAATTATGATACTCCAAGGATTAAATCAACAACTTCGAGGTAAATGAAGAACAAAGGAGAATTGTCACAAGAATCAAGATATGTATAATGTGAAGAAAAAATGTATTACTACAGGAGAACAGGGAAATTATCAAAATAAGAACAAATGTATAATATAACCAAACCACCAAGAGAAGAAAAATTGACCAATACTTATAAGCCGAAGATTGACTAACGATGAACATAGTCTAGACCAACACACCAAAAACCCATTAAGTCAGATAAAGAAGAAAGCAGTAGTCTTATAATTAAACCAAGTTAAGGTGATAATTTCATCAAACCACAGAACTTGTTTTTCTCAAATTATAACTTTTGAGAGGGGAGCATATGTAACATCACAAAATGTTCCATAACAATAATGAACACCAGAAGGGTGGATAATGCCAAAAGAACTATAAAGGAGTAAACAGAAAGAATGTAACAGTGAAAATAATAAACCAGCAAAGAAGAAAAGAAGAGAAGGAAGCCTAGTAAGCAGTGATGAATCCACTACATGTACTAAATGACACTACAACCATAATAAACTAAATGACAAAGACAAAATGACAAGACAAGATTCCCAAATAAACTGTCAAGTGAGCCCAATAAAAACATTTTGATAAATAAAATCAAACCGCATAAATAAAATACCCACTGACTTGAATAATATTGTACTATATATTGTGAATAAATAACAGCATATTAGCTGATATAAGTAGAACAATGATATGGAAAGGACAAATACAATGTACTATGCTAGAGGTAGCCACAAACCTGTAAAAGATAGAATGAAAACCAAATATGTGTTATTACAGATTAAGAATAACTATAAATGTAAGCACTAAATGTGTTTAGGTAACTTCATAAGTGAGTAATATGTGTACAAAAGATAATAATAGTCAGGGAACAAACATTGTAATATAATGATAACAGATCCTGAATGACCAATTTAAATCAATAAAATGAGAGTTAAATAGAAACCCTACTAAACATTATATAGTAGAATCATGAGTATAATGAATAGAATGTAAGTTACCACCACATGGGTGATACTATACGAATAAGAAATGAGAAGGACATATTAAAATATAAATTGTAAATTATGAAAGTTGATGTTAGTAAATCAACATAATTAGACAAATAATTAATATTGTTCAGCTGAATGCAGCAATTATATATAATAAGGTATTCTTTTTAATCATTTACTCATGTTCAAAGTAGAAAGTAAGAATAATTAATCAAATATTAGAAAAATTGTAACAGTACAGACTGACTCAGTACCGGAATTATGGGAATTATGGGTATTTTCAATGTTTATATTATGTATTTATTAAACAGACAGAATGGTTAGGTACATTGTCCCTCTGGAAAAAAGGAACAACGTAAATTCGGCCAGAGTAGAACACCAAGGTCTCCGGTGGACGTGAAAACATCAAAATATACCATGGCGGTGTTTATGACGAAGTACAACAATATGCATTATGATTGGGCTATAACACTAGTCCGTCATCGCTAAGAACAATGACGCACTGAGTACAATGTGTGTAACGAGGCGTTGTCCAGCAAGACAAAGCGGGATGACGTAAGAACTACACACACACAAGCAAAAATTTACCTTTGCCTCGCTCTCATTTCAACGCCATTCTTCAGAGGAGACATAGCGATGTATCGCTGTGTGAACGATTTTCTACAAATAGTTCAAAATAATTAGATCAAAATACTATCATTAATAGTGGAGCAATGAAAGCTCATTTTGTTTAGCAGTATGAGTATTAAAATGTAAAATCAGTGCATATATCTCTCCAGTTAGACTCAGCAGAATTAGAGGCGAACACCGGACCTTACCATGGGCGTCACACAACAGCATCGGATGGACAACACCAAACGATAAGCAGAGAAGTCCCATTTTATCATTTGTTATAGTTTAATGAGCTCATTAATACAGAATTACTAATTAAAGAATGTACTGGGTTAAAGATGAATGTGTGTGAGAGTGAACGAGTAAACTTATGGCCATAACCACAAAATGCTGAGGGCATTGGTTTGTGTATTAACGAATTCAATTAATAAAGGTTTTTAAGCTGCAGCAATACAATTTGCACTGATATTAATTTAGCAGACAAAAGAAGTATAGAGAGTAAAATGAGATATAAAAAATAACAGCCATTTTGTTTTGGTCATGTTATATGACGTCATTGTTTCGACCGCATGGTCGTGTCTGTAATACATTCTGGAGCATTAAATTTTGATGGTTATTCTCAACAAAACAGTGTTATCAATTGTATCGTCCACTGTGTTTCGAAATCTTACTGTACCCGAAACCCTGGAACCCTTAGGTATAAAGCAGTGTATAAAAGCAGAAGATGAGCCCGGCAAATAATGAAATTGGTGAGTACCAGTAATACCGAATTATGGTATTTGTCATACATATCCTACTAGAAATATGTAATGGTATTATCAGTATTATATCATTATTATTGAAAGAGGTAGTAATAGTACAATTGACACCCTCACTGGGACTTGATAAATTATTATTATGGGTAAGATAACCTTATTTATGTATTTAAAGTTTATTGACAAAGGTAGTATTGTTAAATACAAATATAAATACATTTATATTATTTATATTATATAAAATATTAGATAGTAATAGTACAATTGACGCCCTCACAGTGACTATAAGTTATTTAATAGTACAATTGGTCGCCCTCACAGTGGACTTTATATAAAATTAATTTATATAAAACAGATAGATGGAGAAACACAGAAGACGATATATAATGAATGAGAGGTTATGTTGTTAAAGTCAAATAGTTAAATACGAGTGGAGTATATTGCGTAGTCAGATACAAATAAAGATAAATAACCATTTAAAATACTAAAATACAAAATGGCAGAAAACAATAATAGCATAGAAATAGAAAATTCAGAGACAGAATCCATTTTACTGGAAAGACACATTAGCTCAACACCCAAAATAGTCGAAAATAAAATATCATTAGAAGACCTGTTCGCATTGATTAAAACACAAAATAGTGTGTTAAAGGAGATTGACGAGAAGTTTGATAGCCTCGAAAATGAATTGAAAAAACAAAATAATGTGCAAGATGTAAAATTGAACCAATTAGAAGAGAGATTAGAAAAATTTAAAAACGAAATACAGAAACAAAATTGTAACATGGACAAGGTAGACAAATCAGATAGAAATAAAGACAAGGTAAGTAGTGGTGAGAATTATAATAGAATTACAAATATGGTGTTAGAAAATAATTGTGTGAGTATTGAGAGTGGTGATAAAAGTATAATGGGAGTAGAAATTGATAATGAAGTGATAAAAAGTGTTGATGAATTAGAGAGAAAGTATAGAGAGAATTTACAGATAAAGGGGTTGCAGGGGGTAAATTTTTCCCGTAATGTTGTAGTAGGGGGTGAAGTAAAGACTTCACGTGTGTTTAGGAAGGACGAGAGTGCCTTCAATGCGTATTTGGAAGACAAAAGGTCTACAAATAAAGTGGTCCCTGGTTTTTTTTGTGCACTTCACAGGTGGTGCAGTGATAAAGCAGTAGAGTCCCCTGCATATATGGAGAAAGAGTGTGTAGCTTGGTATGATGGTGAGAAATGTTTTGAGAGAGAGAGAAAGAGAGAAATTGAGATATATAAAGTAAAGAAAAATTATGAAGAGTTTAGGAAAAGGTTAGGTGTAGAGATGATATATAATAAAAATAATAAGTACCTACCTTGTAATGAAGCTGATATAGTAGTCGTAGGAGATGATAATGAAAATAATGACTTAGTAACTTATCTGATTGTGACGAATTATACTGGAGGTGACAGGACAATGACCAATCATGACAGATTAAATGAGTTTGTGGAAAATAATGAAAATTTGAATGGTATATGCATTTATGATGTTAATATAAGAGATTCAATAATAAGCAATGTATATAGATATAAGATAAGACTATTGTTCGACGATATGGGGTAATTGTTTATTGTGTTATGAACATTTAATTGTGTGGACAGTGTTTTTAAAAATGGACTGATTAGGACTGATTATGGCAAATGATTTCATGATTATGTGAATTGTATATTTTTGTGTATTGATGTCTATGTATTTGTGTATTTTTACTGTTGTGTATTTTGTGTATTTTTAGGTAAGCATGTATTGTACGATTTTAAATAACTGAAGAAAGTTTAAAGGATATTATGAGAATTCAGATTCTAATGGTTAGTAGATGATTATGTATTTGGATATGAAAGGTGTTGTTAGCAGATAAGTGATGAATTTCTAATGGTATATTAATGTTGAAATGTTATAAAGAGTTTGGGGAATAGTGACAAATAAGGGCATTGGAGTTAGTTAAATAGAGTTATTGGGAGTTAGGAAAAATAAAGTGTTGAGATGTTGATAAAATATAAAGAGGTGTTAGATATTTTAGGGACACAGTGGTTAGTAATTATATGTAGAGGTGAGTAATGTGCATGGTAATTTTATAGTTGTTGATGGTGATATTTTGTAATAAGGGTATTGGTGTAGGAGTCCAACAAGAGATGTTGAGACAGGAGGGATCGTTGTGTGCCGGAAAGGGTTATCTGAAAGGGTCAGAAACCGATAAGGGAATGAGTTGGTTAGAGGGAATACACACATACTGGTACAAAAAAAAGGCGCGGTGCCAGAGGTTTTAAATGGGATTTGTGAAGGGGGTTATTAAGAGATATTGGTGTCAAAATATATATTAATGGTTAGAAGCGGCTAGTGTAAAAAAGGGGTAGTAAGGTTAGGTTGACAGATGCCAAAATAAGATAGAGAAAATAATGAATAATAGAGAGTCACCCAAACGAGTAAGGATAGAAGGGTTAGAAAAGGAGAATTCATGATAGGAAGGTAATTGTAACTGAAAGGTAAATGATAAAGTTGAAATTGTTGTATAGAGTCTGATGAATGTCAAATAATTAAAAGTTAATAGAAAATTGTTGAAGTAGTAATGTGATAAAGTTTGGTACAAATCATGTAAATTTAAATTGTTTAATGTAAGGTAAATGTAACAATGTTAATATGTAATGTACAATGTTTTATGATGTTTTATTATGTTGGGGGGCAATAGAGTGTGTGGTTAGGAGGTCGTTACAGGGGTAATGACGATAACAAGTGTTAAGAGATAGTATATTTTAAAGTGAGAAGTTTAAAGTTAAAAATGAAGTTAGCAAAAATATTCTAGTAAACTGCCATTTACAAAATAGATAAATGATTATAAGTTGAGCAATAGAATTCAAATAATAAAAGTCTGCCATGATAGTTGTAAGCTGAATTTGTAGAATTAATTAGGTGAAGGTATTTTGGGGTATAAGAAAGAATTATTGATATATTGTGTTATGAGTGTAGTTATAGATATGTTGTTATTTTCTTACAAATAAGAAATTGATTTAGGTGGTGGTAAAAAATCAATGTATTTTAAGTCTTGTTGTGATTATGTGAAACTGTTGATTTTAAAACCAAACCAATGCCCCAAACACAAACCAATGCGTCTAAAGGGGAACATATCAGTTGTAGATGCGTAGGTGTATTATACCACTATTTTGAATTTTGTATTGGATGTTTCAGAGTTTTGTGGTGTTGCGACCGCAGTCCTGGGCTGGCTGGAGTGTCAGAACAGGAGTGTAGAGTGCCTCATGGCCTTATGGTGTAGGGATCTCTCAGGAGAAGTCCAGTAAGGTCAGAGGGTGCGACCAACATCATGGGACCAAGGGTAAGTGATGATAAAATTTTTTTGTAACATTACAGGGGGTTGTGGTGACGTATCTAGACTGATCCTTTTAGGAGAGTGTGAATGAGTCAAGGAAATTTTTGTGTGTTCCTACTCAAAAAAATTTTCCTTGAGGGGGTTTGTAACAGTACAGACTGACTCAGTACCGGAATTATGGGTATTTTCAATGTTTATATTATGTATTTATTAAACAGACAGAATGGTTAGGTACATTGTCCCTCTGGAAAAAAGGAACAACGTAAATTCGGCCAGAGTAGAACACCAAGGTCTCCGGTGGACGTGAAAACATCAAAATATACCATGGCGGTGTTTATGACGAAGTACAACAATATGCATTATGATTGGGCTATAACACTAGTCCGTCATCGCTAAGAACAATGACGCACTGAGTACAATGTGTGTAACGAGGCGTTGTCCAGCAAGACAAAGCGGGATGACGTAAGAACTACACACACACAAGCAAAAATTTACCTTTGCCTCGCTCTCATTTCAACGCCATTCTTCAGAGGAGACATAGCGATGTATCGCTGTGTGAACGATTTTCTACAAATAGTTCAAAATAATTAGATCAAAATACTATCATTAATAGTGGAGCAATGAAAGCTCATTTTGTTTAGCAGTATGAGTATTAAAATATAAAATCAGTGCATATATCTCTCCAGTTAGACTCAGCAGAATTAGAGGCGAACACCGGACCTTACCATGGGCGTCACACAACAGCATCGGATGGACAACACCAAACGATAAGCAGAGAAGTCCCATTTTATCATTTGTTATAGTTTAATGAGCTCATTAATACAGAATTACTAATTAAAGAATGTACTGGGTTAAAGATGAATGTGTGTGAGAGTGAACGAGTAAACTTATGGCCATAACCACAAAATGCTGAGGGCATTGGTTTGTGTATTAACGAATTCAATTAATAAAGGTTTTTAAGCTGCAGCAATACAATTTGCACTGATATTAATTTAGCAGACAAAAGAAGTATAGAGAGTAAAATGAGATATAAAAAATAACAGCCATTTGGTTTTGGTCATGTTATATGACGTCATTGTTTCGACCGCATGGTCGTGTCTGTAATACATTCTGGAGCATTAAATTTTGATGGTTATTCTCAACAAAACAGTGTTATCAATTGTGTCGTCCACTGTGTTTCGAAATCTTACTGTACCCGAAACCCTGGAACCCTTAGGTATAAAGCAGTGTATAAAAGCAGAAGATGAGCCCGGCAAATAATGAAATTGGTGAGTACCAGTAATACCGAATTATGGTATTTGTCATACATATCCTACTAGAAATATGTAATGGTATTATCAGTATTATATCATTATTATTGAAAGAGGTAGTAATAGTACAATTGACGCCCTCACTGGGACTTGATAAATTATTATTATGGGTAAGATAACCTTATTTATGTATTTAAAGTTTATTGACAAAGGTAGTATTGTTAAATACAAATATAAATACATTTATATTATTTATATTATATAAAATATTAGATAGTAATAGTACAATTGACGCCCTCACAGTGACTATAAGTTATTTAATAGTACAAAATGTTAATAGTCGGATTTGCATTGTTAGCAGACGACACTTGTAAACAATGTTCTAGTAAGTTTAAATTAAAGGAATCTTAATGAAAACTGTGTTTAAACTGGCATCAAGCCATATCAAATTAAAGATAAATAAATAAGCTGTAAACTGATAATAATAGTATCCGAAATGGAGTTGTAATAGTCGAGAAATTAACGTTAGCATCATAAATTTGGTGAACTACTAGGGAATATGAAGAATATTAACAAAAACGACAACAGACGCCAAAATACCACGAGGTAATGTCTATTAATAGAATTGCGTCATCATGACATAATTTCGAACCAATCACGGACGAGTTTAGTAGGACATACGACGCCCTAAGCGGAATGATGAAAAACTATATAAGCAAAGATTGTCGTAAACACAAGGCATTTTGTCAAATTTCACTCTACCAGCAACAACAAATCCAGAACAAATAATCATCAAAATTAACTAATTTGACAATAAAGAAGAAGTATATTTTAATCTGTGCATCGAAACCAGTAGTGAACCTTAACTAGCAGTGCGTGTGATTGAACGAGGTTAAGAATCAACATAACCAAAAAGCAGTAGCTTATTTATTAAGAAGTAAATTACCTCGTTCCAGTGCGAATAATGTGAAGTGAAAAAACGATTATATAATCAGATCGTTAAGGTGATAATAATTTAATCATTACGATTAATCAACAGGTAGTGATCATAATTACTTGTTTACATTTTAGTAAATAACAGTATAACATAATACACGATTGTACTGACGCAAAAACAATAAGACTATAAGTAGATAACACTGTATCAAAGTTATTTAGAGGAATTAAAATATTCCAACTTAAGATTATATATGTTAACTTTTTGATAACTGAACTCAATGTTAGTCAGAACAAACGAACTTTTCGTTCATTAACTTTCGATTATTAAAGGTGTCTAACCTAACCATATGATATCAATATAGTATTTTGAAATAAAGTGGCATTCTATTCTGTAGCTTAAACGAAGCCACCCTTGAGGTAAACAAATATAATAAATAATTTATCAATAATAATTAGAGTTTTCATTGTTAACTAAACTGAGGCAGGCAAAGTAAGGAAACCGGACGATTTGTGATCCGTTGATTGTTATTTAATGCATGTACTTAATTGAAATTATTCAATAACGAATAATAAATACCACTATTGTACAACAACAACCTTTGTCAATAATTATTTCAACTATAATTGGTAATAAGTATTACTAATCACTGAGGTGCATTTGATAGTAAACAACCAAGTAGAAGTTTAATGCATGATCTCAATCTAGCTATCTGATCATTTATTGAGTAATTAACAATCAGAATTCAAGATCAATTCATTCAGAAGAATTCTTTTTATGGGACAGTTCTGTCGAAAAACCCATATGGCGCCCAAGTAAATATTAAAAGTGTTATAAAAGCTTTTACAGCAATAATATACTGCTCAATCAAAGGCTTGACAGTTTATTAACCAACTGTGAACAACTGAACGTCCAGTACATCATCACAGGTACGCGAGAGTTTAATTTAATATGTATAATAATCTTGTCAAGACAATACACTGACATACACAGACGACACTTTTAACAGAAGAGTGAACCAACATCAAGAGATCTACGCAACAGTTACATTCATCAACGGATCTACTATTAAATATTTACTTATAAAAAATCTAAACCTATTTACTAAACGATGACAAGAGTAAGTGTGTAACGGGACATTTTGGCCTATTTTTGGGAAATAAAAAATCATTGTATTTTAATAAAAGTAAACAGCATTTTTTGCGATGTAATAATAATAATTTGGGAGACGTAAACATAAAGTGACAATAAAGGAAAATTTTACTGGTAACAAAAAGTGGCAGGAGTGATTGAAAATATTGTTCATAAAATTATAAAGACGCAATAGACAAACACGCGAAATGTGTCAAGGTCAGCTCCAGATGCAAGTAAAGCAGTTATTTTGAGCACCAGTGACTAACTGATTGTGTAAACAGATTATATAACATCTTACGTCAGAGACGATCATAACTTTGGAATGTAGGAGTGTCAACGCCAGCAGCTTCGTTGCACTCACAGAACAAAGGCAGTCGGCAAACAACATTTATAAGTGTCGGACGCGAGCCGTTTGTGCGTCCGCCGACTGGACACAGTTTTCGTCGCCCGCAAAACAGAAAGAATGTGAATAATATATTTAAAATATGATTTAAACATCAAAATTCATACTTGAAGTGTAATTAACAGTTTTCTTTATATTATAACAGTTCGGAGATTATGAATTAAATGAGAGTGCGCACGTAAAACGATGTGACGTCTTCTGGACTAGAATTCGGACTCAAATTCAGCTAAGTACCTACAATGATATAAACAAAACTATCGAATTTCATAAAACAAGAACAGATGGGGAAAATTTAATTAAATATGAGATCTCTAAGGGCATAAAGTAACTGTGTGTGTGTGTATGCATGAATGAAAGTAGGTATACAAAGAAGGCTGGTTTGTGTTTCTTAAAAATTAGTTATAATTAATATCTTGATTTTCTTATTGTTTGAAAATTTTTGTACCATGTTTCAATTTGATTTATGTGAGTTTAGAATGGGAATTTATAACAGATGAGGGAGTTGAAGAGGTAGTTTGTCAGTGATATAAAAAAAAAAAATATAATGATGAAAGGAAATAATCAAATGTCAATAAAACTTAAGTATGGGAGATAATTAAAGCTTTCTTATTTTGAATAACCATAATTCTGTTCTCTTGTGTTCGCCGAAAAGAATCTGGCCCGAAATTGGTAAGTACATATATTTTTCTTGCAATCTGTACTAAGGCAAGATGGCGCCCGGAGAAATTAGATGTAAACAGAACAGTGAATAACAAAAAATTAAAATCAATTAAGTTTTAATTATATCAATAAAAGTTATACCACATGTGAACCGATTTGTTTATATTGGATTCAATAATAGATTGAATTGGATTGAATAAATCAATAAACCGAAACAACTAATAATAACAAACCTTACTAATAATTAATAATTACTACAATCGAGACATTATTAAACAATAAATGAGGACAGGATCTAGTCTCGTCGTAATGTTCAAGTCTGGATTAAAAGAGGGAGACTACCACGGGGACATGAACTACGATAACTACGAGAAGTGTATCAAGGAACAACTTATCCCAAACCTGAAGCCTAACAGTGTGTTAGTTATCGATAATGCGCCGTATCATAACAAACAGGTCAACCCGGCGCCAACCTCATCGTGGGAGAAACAAGATATGCAAAAATGGCTGACTGACAGTAGAATTCCTTACTGTGAAAGTATGCTTAAGCCCCAGTTATACTCGCTAATTAAACTGAAGAAACATCAGTTAAAAATTTACAAGATCGATGCAATCTTAGCCCAGCACAGTCATTCTGTACTCAGACTACCCCCTTACTATCCGGATCTGAATCCAATCGAGTTAATATGGACTACAGTGAAAGATGACATAAAAAAAATGTCAAGTTGTGTCTACAAACCGTCCTCCAGCTTGCAGCCGAGAAATTCACCCAAATCACTCCAGAAGTCTGGAAGAAGCGATGTGAACATGTGAAGAAAATAGAAGAGGACTATCTGAACCGTGAACATGTTATCGACCAAGCGACTGAGCGTTTTGTTATACATGTGGATGATAGCAGTGATAGTGACAGTGACAACAGTGACACTGATTCAGTTGCCAGCGAAGAAAATATGAGTGGAATAGAAGAACTAGACTAAAGCCCAATTGACTCGACCGTGTAAGTGTATGACATGACAAACTGTATGTTTTTTGCTTTTTAAATGTTCCGCAATGCTATTAGTAAATCTTAATGTGTAAATATTCTGTGTAAATAATAAACACTTTTTTTTAATTTTTGTAACACAATTACTTATTATTACTGCTTCACCTGATATTTTTAACAACTTAATTAGTCGCATACCATTTATTTTATAAAAACATTTCTTAACCTAATGTTAAGGACAAATATAAGAATTTTATTAAGCATACATTTTCGTAATCTTATGTGAATAATTACAATGAATAAAGTTTCACTTGAACTGATTTTGCAGAAATGACGTAAATTTTAAGGCATACTAATCAGTTCTAAGAAATATTTATGACAAATTCGGTAATAAACATATACGTATTCCCAGTTTATTACCATACAAGGATATATAAAAAAATTAGTTCAGAAAGTCAAAAGAAAAAAGTTATAAGTTTATACAAAAGGTATCTACGAAAACGCGGTTTTTTATTAAAGAAATTAAATAAAATGATCACTATCATTCAGTGCTTATATATGAAAATGAATCTTTAGAATGTCTTCTTTCTATACCTTTTAAAGCAGTTTTAATATTTTAAAACTGTCTTAAGTACCAGTTGTCCACATCTGTTATCTTCATTGCCTCTACGGGGCACTAAAAGGACAAACAATAGAACCATCGAAACTCTGTTTGTCGGTGGTGTGTGGGTTAATTCTGATATTTTTGTATAAATTTTTAATAAATTTAGATACTTATAAATAAAGATACAACAAAACACTTGAACTTTCGAGAAAAGTCCTCTGGATGAAATTAAATCTCCAAATGTTTTTGTAGTATAGGATGTCAGTGGCATCGTACGGGGTGATGTTCGGCGGGTGGCTAGTACAACAATAGCCACCGGCTCCGGGAGGGGAAGCTTCCTCCCCAACCTGCTACCTCCCCTCCTACGCGCATAGACAGTTTCATCACTCGCCTCACGGCCTGTAATCTGTAAAGATTCATTATGTTGTGTGATGCATTTATGGTAACTTCATTTATTGTAGTAAACTATCTCACTCAGTTTCGGCAGTGATTGCAGTACAGTATTACTGCATTTAGCTGTTATACAACAGAGGCTACTAGTGGGTAGACATTCTCTAATTCATTCTTTTTTTTTTAATAAATTGATGCATACAATTTTCTCAGCATTAATTTAGAGAAACCTGACTGGCTTTTCCCCCGTCTTGTACTCAGTCAAACTGTATATATGGGGTATCTGCAATTTTGTTATAATCGTCTGTAAGGTAGCAGTATACTTAGTGCTCTTATATGCCAACTGATGTTGCTGTTGTCTCCGCTTGTGGACTATTAGACTGTCCGTCACATCAGTCAGCTATGGATTGTTGCATAATAAATATGGCTGCTCCTCTCTCCGTTTGCAGCAATGAAGACCAGCGTGCAATAATCTGGTTTTTGTGGTCTGAAAGTGTATTATGAGCCAAAATCCATAGGAGACTTTTAAAACAATATGGGAGTAATGTTTTACCACAGTGAAGTGTATATGAATAGATTGAAAAATTCAAAAACAGTCGGACAAGCGTCAAGGATGAGGAAAGATCAGGACACCCATCTCCTTCACTACTGATGCCATTGTTGAACAAGTTAATTCCATGATTCAGGCGAACCGAAGAGTGACTACCGATGAAGTGATGTACCATCTGCAACTTTGTCATGGTTCTGCATATGACATTATACATAATATGCTTTGCTTCTGTAAAGTCTCTGCAAGATGGGTCCCAAAACAGCTGACAGAAGAGCACAAGCACAATCGTGTGGCCATCTGTCAACGCTTACTGGTCCATTATACTAATAAAGGTGAAGTTTTTAGAAGTGAATAGTCACTGGAGATGAAATGTGAATCCATCACTTTGAGCCTGAAAGCAAACGCCAGAGCATGGACTGGAAACACCGAATCTCCAATCGAAAAGAAATTCAAGAGTCAGCCCTCTGCAGAAAAGGTAATGCTCACAGTATTCAGGGACTCATAAGGGCCAGTACTGCAACAATATTTGGAGGAGGGCTTAACAGTAGATAGTGCAAGTTACAGTGATATGCTGTCCAACATACTGAAGCCTGTAATTCGATCAAAACGCTGAGGCCTATTGTCAGAAGGAGTGCTTTTGTTACATGACAATGCGCACCCACATACTCCCGGCCTCACTGTCCAAACCCTTGAGAAATTGCATTTCGAGGTGTTGGGAGCATCCTGCGTACAGCCCTAATCTTGCCCCATTGGATTACCATCTCTTTGGTCAACTTAAAGATCTCTTAAGGGGCTGTTGATTCTCCAGAGACCAAGAAGTGAAGGAAGCGGTGTATATGTGGCTTGCTACTCAGCCAAAAAACGTTTTCTAAGGGGATCAGGAAGCAAGTGCAACGATGGACCAAGTGTATTGAAGAGCAAGGAGACATGTTAAAATTGAGCTAACTGTCAGATTTGTACTGTTGTTATAAAAATTACTTGCAGATACTTATTGATTTACCCTCTTATTTACCACTGATTGAGGTAGCTACGAACACTTTATTGCCTTTGTTTATTAGTTTTGAGCTTCAGTTATCACCATCTGTACATGATGTACCATTTGTATCAACAGTACATGATTTTCAGATCTCTATTAATTGATTTTGTATTATATTTGTTGATACGTTATTATTTATTTTGCCACTGTATCTACTTCATAGTACTGTAATTGACTTCATATATATTTTTACTTTAACCAATTGTGTTAATTTATTGTTACCATCTGTGGATAATGTGCAAACTGGATAAGCAGTGGTTTATTACATCTTAGACTACAAGATATTCTTTTTTGTAATTATCTTTTTATTAATTTCTCCTGAAGCATGTT
Source organism: Magicicada septendecula (assembly GCA_034769895.1). Lineage (NCBI taxonomy): Eukaryota > Metazoa > Arthropoda > Insecta > Hemiptera > Cicadidae > Magicicada > Magicicada septendecula. The sequence goes on from CM068367.1 coordinate 1,217,354,136, forward strand.
GTTTTAACAGATAAGCAAATCCATTTTATATTTTAGTCATACATAAATGTTTAGTCACGATAACAGCTGAAAGAAAACAAAACTTTTTATTTAAATTTTTGTTGAGTGCAAAATCATACTGTTGCGAATCAAATATTTGTAGTACTCTGATCGTTGCTTTCAGTGTTGAGTATAATGAATGTGTTTAGAATAATAAAATGTGTCTTAAGTAAATCTTGTACCTTTCCGTTCTCTCCGCTCATGAGTAAAACATGTTAGGCTATCATTATGTAGCTGTAAACAGGAAATAATCATTTTAAAAAACTTACACAGCCATTGGCAAGTTATATGTAAACAGCATGAATATTTCATTTTATGGTGACATAACCGGAGTGTGAGTGTGTTTTACTCATCTGCTGTGATACGCTTTATGGTGGGAAACTAGTGTTTTAAATTTTTATTGATTTTCAATAAAATAAAATTACTACCCAAAATGAAATATTCCTATTAAGGAATGGAATATTTTAAGAATTAGAATTTAGTAGCGAATTTGTGTCAAGAAGTAATGTGTATATATATATTTGTTTTAGGTTGTTTTAGTTGGAAATCAGAACGATAAAAAAGATATGTATTATGTTCAGCCACAAACAATGTTACCCACTCTATGTGAAATGAATGTGTTACTTACTTCTTCAGGAAGAACAGAAGATTTTGTGCCATGTGTCGGTACTATATGTGCTAGTATATTTGAGGAAATATGGTATGTTATATTCTAAATATTTAAACAAGCAGTGTAGTAAATCATGCTTTGTAAGGAAGTAGTCCATTATAATCTTTGTTTTTTCACAGGTGCAGATGTCGTGTTGAAAGTGTTTCACATGAAAGTGTTACAGTTTTTTATATCGATTATGGTAATATTGAAGAAAATATCTTGTTTGAAAGGCTTCAGCCTCTACCTGAAAATTTTTTAAAAATTCCAGAGCAGGTAACGACATTTTACACAATATTTATAAAGTTTTGTAGAATTAGTTGTTGAGAATTTATATTTACATTTTGTGTAATGTGTACAGTATTTGAAGTATTCTGAAACAGTATACACGTTTTGTAACATATTCGTTAAACTTAGGTATATAATAATAGCTTTTAATTGCACCAATTTATGAATAGATATTTACCACCATGTAAGTCAAATCAATAAGTGCAGACATGGTATGTGATTTTACAAACACTTTACCATATAATAATTAAGACAAACTCATCTTACCTTTCGTATGCCAGGGTTCTTCACACGAACTCATAGTCTATAAGCGTGATTTAGTGTTATGTGTCGCAATAATTACTCTCATTTACGGTTAACTATTTCAACTTCATTTATTGAACAAGTTGTGTAATATTCACTTTTAGGCATAAATGATATAACTTCCTTTTCAACTAATAATCAGAGTTCGAGTACAACAGATTTTAATATTGAGGGTTACACCCCATTTACCAAAGATATACAAAGTGTAGCATTCTTGTTATACATTTTTTTTATATTATACTTAAAGTAAGTAATTACTTAAATTATCGAAAGGCAACCCAGTAATCTGCTCACACACACACACACACACACACACACACACACACACACACTCTCACGTCTTTTACCCCCTTTATTTAATTTTAGCGCTTTTATTAGAAATTTTCATATTTGATTTATTTATATTCAGTTACTTGACTGGCGGCGTCCCTGCAGACCACGTCGCACTCCGTATTTTAGTTCGTCGAGACTGAGTTCTCTTTAGTTCACTAAAGTTACTTTGATGTTTCAATTTAATGTTATTTTACCATTTTTTTGTTGCAATTTAGTCACTATTTACCACATTTTAATAAATTTTCGGCTCCCGAGCCCTGTATATTGAACCGCGCGGTTCTACTAGTTGACGTTAAGTAATTTTTTCAAGATGGCTAAACGTCTTATGGTCTGTGGCAACTTGCAATTTCATAGGCTGATCAGGTGTCACGTGATATCTTCTGGAGTGCGAGTTTGTGTACCATAAAATTGCGTTCTGAGGCTCGCAAAAAGTTCGTGCCATTTTCGTGGGAATGTTGGCCGACACATTCGCTCTCCATGTGAATGCGCACCCTCACTGATAACTGAAGTATAACGAGGTAATTAGTGTTTGAAATATTTCATTTTGTATTACTTACCTCTATTGATAATTCACCAGGGTGTCGTCTGATGTTCTTTGGCAGAGAAAAACAACAGGTAGTGCAATGACAAACACATATTTATAGGTCTAATTAACACATTTTATTGTTATCTTTTTTGTCAGATGATATTAAAACTCTCACATCAACAAATTCTTTTACGTTACATCGATAATAACTGCTGGATGATAACTTTAATTTATGTATTACTCATTGTCTTAAAAAATTACTATTTGTTCCACATTTATTTAACTATTTACTTTTACGTTCGTTCATTGTTAATTTCTCTTTCTTCATCTGTTTGTTATACATAAAAAGACTAGTTGTATTACTTACAGCTAACAATCTTAGATTCTAATCATACTTATAATAATAATAATAATAATAATAAGACATCCCAGTTTGCTACACGCTCCATTCACACAGTTTTAAAACCCCATTTTATACGGAAGAGATCTCTTTATAATTTAGTTTCATTTTTAAGAAAAATATATGGTCGTTTTACTTCCCTGTCTTATATGGCAGAGCACGTGTGGCAGTCAGATCCTTTTTAAACACTGGTAGACCGGAATATTGTCAGTGTTAAATTTTTTTAAAAACATTTGTCCTGATGATCTAAGATTACTTTAAATCGGCACTGTTAGAGGTTGTTCTTTTTTCATATTACATTTTACACTTAATCAAGATTTCTTTTGGAACGCGCGTTCATTATTCAGCCGGCCGGCCTCAGGGATGATCAAACACAACACAGTTTTCTTGGCGTCTATATGAAGCCCCGCCTTCTTGATACATGGCAACTTGGTCCGTGATTCGCCAACCCGCATCACATGATATGTTAATGGGTGGTCATGTGTTATTACCAGTGGAACGTTCACCTATATTTCTTGGTCGTTAGTTGCTCGCTGTAAAGTTTTTTACTTTCCTCCCAACGGAAAGTACAGGTATGCGCGCACAGGTTCGCATTCCAGCACGTTATCTTCAACGCGTACCTGCCTCTGCTTGTTACCGAGTTGCATACAGGGTGTTGCGTGAATCAAGTTTCGTGGACCTACATGGGGCCCAAACATATTAGCCCCAAAATTATTATTAAATTGAAAAATGGATGTTTCCCTTTAAATGCCCCATTACAATAACCCCCCAATGAGAGGTCTTTTGTCGAAACAGAAGAACTCTCATTGCTAAACCCCTAAGAGGATCAGTGAGGATATGGTGCCAACAACCCCCCGTTAATTTCTTAACACATCATGGGTAAACTACCCCCCTACCTAGGCCACTATGGCTGCACCTGAACGAGATTACTGGACTTCTCTGCTCGAGATCCCAACACCATAAAATCGAACAGATACGCACCATAATGTACCTAACCTTCTAACATTCCAACCCCACAATCAAAACCCTGGCCTTATACCATACCAGATCCTCAACCGATATGTTCCCCCTTTCATGCATACTGGGTTGCCTTTAGCAAGTACTGGGAGCGTACACATATTCATTATTATATTATATATAAATTCCATATTCAAAACTTATAAAAGGTTTTATCTTTTAAAATTCATTTCTTTTTCAATTTCCTTGACTGGATGTTACAGTTTCGAATCCAAAATAAATTGAAACAAATCAGATTGAAATCATTTGAATCTTGTTCGCCTCTCAAAATTTATCTAAGTTCATTATCCACGATCCCTTAATTTGATCATTTCTCTCAAAAATTTAAAATCTTTCAATTAAATTTATAACTTTCTTACTTATTTGTTAACAATCCTAAAACAGATAAAAATACACAACTTATTTCTACTATAAATTCAAAATTCAATATAAATGCCTTCGAGTATAAAAGAGAACATAAAATACACATCATAAACCAGCTGACACCTTCCCTACTTATAAGGAATATTACAATTTCTAATAACGTTCTTTAATACAAAGAATAGAACAATTTTTTTTTTCAAAATTTGAATTTCCCAAAATATTTCTTTTATTAACTTTGAGAATAAATAAAATTATTTAATTTAATTGATGTAACAAAATTCATGAGTTAATCACTGAAAACCTATCCTGTCTCTAACATCAGTTATCAGCTGATCTCTCTGGGTCAGGTGAATGACCTTACCCCATATACATCACACAAAACTATATCATGAAAATTACGCAACATCTATTCATAATCCTTATACTCTAACATAATAACAATTCGTAGTCCTTCATCCTTTCGACAGGTTTGTACCCTCCCCACATATACCCGTGGTGCGTGTGGTACTGAGTCTCTCACAGGTATATGGGACCTACAGTTTAACGCCGGATCCGAACGGCATAATAATAACAATAATGACACAATAAAATATAATAAACAAAATCTGAGAAACGTCTTCTCCACTTGAGATAATTTTTTAAAAATCAGTAAATTCATCTATAAAATATCATACAGAGCATAACACATGTAAATCAATTATATGTCTAACTTTTACATGTAAATAAATTCGTACAAGTTGTCTACGGTAAAATTACAATCATTTAATTAGCTTGTCAGCTAGTCAGCGTCATTTAGTTTCAAATTTTAGTTCGTTACTCCCCTGAGTAACCCCCTTTACCACACACACTATGACCCCCCCTGGACTGTGGCGTCCAGTTGCGTCCACAAGGACTGCATTGGTGGAGGAATTTTGGCATCTCCGTGTCCTTGCTTCGGCCTTACATTTTAAAAATAATTAGATATAATATCCAAAAGTTGCGTATTTATACAACCTTAATGCGGGTCTATCACCTGGTTAACTGTTCCCATGCGAACAGAGTGATAGCCGCTGTTCCATAGTTCCGGGGATTCCCCTAAGTCACCCCCCCATTAATTTCAAATCTATACCAATTTCAAGCACAACCAACCATGGTCAGGTTTACAGTTGCTGCCCACAGCTGGCTGTCGTCCAAAACCACGATTAGTGCTGGTAAGGCAGTAATCTCCCGAAAATGCGGGGAAATCAACTTTCATTTCATGCATGTTCTTTCGTCATCATAATACACTGCACGGCAACAAATCAACGTATAATATGAAATTATATAAAAAGTTGTGCAGTGTATATTACGCCAGTTTGGCATCCGATGATGGTAATGTGCCTTGACGTTACCACCAACACTCATCGCTATCTGCAGTAGCACATGCCACCACTGCAATAGCATAACTAATAGCTAAACTTAAGTCCTTCTACTTTTGCAGTCTCTACTTTCCATGATTATTTCACTTCTATTAACACCACACGACCCCCCAAAATTACCCATATATCTTGTATGATAACAAGTTTAAAATCTCAAATTTTTCGTCATTTTGTTTTTTTAATTCATCAAACTTGTCATTCTGTATGTCAAATTTGTTGTCAATTTTTCGTAAAAAACTCATTATATCCATTTCATCGGATTGTTTATTTTTATTGGTTAAAACTGGGGTTAACTGAATCCCAGAATCAACAGCTGTTTCACTTAATTGTATTTGAGCAGCGATTGGGGTAGAATGAATGATTACATTGCCGCGAACAGCTGTTTCTGTAACAGCGCTCGGCTCAGCTGTCCGCATATCACTTTCATTCAGTGACTGCGACTCAAGGTCACTTTCACTCATTTCTACGTTAGTTATACTGCTTTGTTTAGTATGCTCAGACATTTTTGTTTAGTTTATAACTTATTTTTTACTTAAGTATTAACTACAATTGATTACTCTTCCCTTCCAAAACGTTATACTACAGCATATATATAATAAACCTTACCATAATTACATACATTTCACGTAACTAAAATTTCGCTTTCACAACCGTACTTCATTCAATGCACTGTCAAAATGTAGGCCGGTGTAATACAACTTTCAATTATATTACATCCTGCTGTCACGGCACCAATTGTAACACTCGTTTACGTGTTAATAATGAATTATATTGCATACTTCCACTTACCTTTTGCGTCTTAATCTGGCCTGATCTCTAAGTGGGGACGAACCCCGTTCGTACGGCGAACTTGACAGCACATCAAATGAAATAAGGTTTTTTAAATGAATTTGCTTACCAAAATATATCAGTTAAAAGATACTTGTTTTTTATTTTACGATTGTTAAACAACTTTTCCATTTTTAAAATACAAAAAACGTTATTCTCTCCACAAGGTGTTTTGATAGCTTTTGAAGTATAGCATTATAAATTGTTTACAACATAATAAATACCTTACCTTATTCTATATCATTCAGACTGCCCAGCCTGCATTTTACACACACACACGCTCAATTTATTTTAATAACCCCTCCCCTGATCATTTTAATTACCCCAAACCCTTCAACATGTGGTGAAATACTCCAGCCGACAACGTGGTCTTCGTTCGAACTCGCTATTTAGCGTTTGGCAATCACTGGTGTGTCCAAAAAAAAAATGTATATGTTCTTCACTGCATAATATTGACCGCGGTCACATAGTTAAACTGTTAATTCATTTTAAAACGGGCAATTTATAAAAATTTTTAAACAGTAGCCCCGTGGAGCTGTACCTGCAGGTACGGTCTATGTTGGACTGTCCAGAGCGGCACAGCATTTGCCGCTAACTTGATTGCGTCTTTTGTTGTGGAAACCAAGGCCTCATAGTTCTTCGCCGCTTGTAAGTCCTACTCAACCCATGCAATTGATGGTGTTTTGATCATACCCGATATTCGCGCAGCACTGGCTGACGTCACTAGGTAGGCGGGACTTAAGCTTTACGTCCGGCCGCATGGTAGACTAAGGAAACAGAAATTGTTCTCGTAGCCATCTTTGGTGTTTCACCCAGGCGTCAGTCCGCGCGCATGGTCGTGTGATGCATACGGGCGCACTGCCACACACTTGCAAAGTTCTTGGAAATGACGACTTGGTACATTCTTCTGTACTGATTGCACAACTTGAGAAACTGTTAGAAACTGTTTCCATACACTACGTGTTCTGGTCCCAGATGGAAATAAAATTTATAAATATTTTAATAAAACCACAAAAATTCAATAAAATAAAATAACCCTCAAATTCGGCCCGTTACAATTTGATGTTTTTACTGTTTACTAGCACTTGAGCCTTCTACAGCTCCACTATCACATTTTAATTTTAGATAATAAGTCCTTTTAAAACTTTTGTTGAAAACTGAGTCGACAGCGATACATCGCTGCTGACCCCTTGGTGTGCTGTGCTGAACTGAGAACGAGGAATATGTAAATTTGTGCATGTGTTAGTGCATTTGACGTCACCGTCTTTTGTTTGATGGGACAACGCCTCGTTACATACGTTGTGGTTCAAGCGTCATTGTCTTTTATTCATGACGAAACAGCTTTATAAACCAATCACAATTGTTATTTATAGTCCGTCATCACATACACCGCCATTATTTCCACTTGCTTTTGCTCGTCCACCGGTGACCTTGGCATTGTGCTACTCTCACTGAATATGCGTTGTTCCTTTTTACAGAGGGACAATGGACCTAACCATTCTTTAGTTAACTGTTATACAATAAAACATTATAAAATAACCTCAAATCCCATAATTAAGGTATTGGGCCTTTATGTACTGTTACAAACCCCCTCAATGAAAGATTTTGTGTCGAGACACAAAAACTTTCATTGACTCATTCATACGGTTCTAAAAGGATCAGCCTAGATATGTCGCCACAACCCCCTGTAATGTTACTATATCAAAATTTATCATCACTTACCCTTGGTCCAATGATGCTGATCGCACCCTCTGACCTTACTGGACTTCTCAGGCGAGATCCCAACACCATAAGGCCATGAGGCACTTAACGTTCCTGCTCTGACGCACCGGCCAGCTCAGGACCGCAGTCACAACACAACAAAACTCTGAAACATCGAATACAAAATTTTAAAATAATGGTCTAATATACTTCCATATCTACAACTGATATGTTTCCTTTTAGATGCATTAGTTTGTTCAATTAAAATTTTTTCAAAACAACAACAACAAGAATTCAACATAGACTGATTTTTCACCAACACCAAACTCAATCTCTTCTTTGTAAGAGAAAATATATATATTCCTACAAATAACATAATACATAAACAATTCTTTAATATTCCCCAAAACACCATCACCTATTTATTTCTATAAGATTCAACCTTATAACAAAAAGAAAAATGTACCTTCTTCAACAACCTCACGTCAGAGTCGTCAAGTTATAACAAATAGCAAAGTGAGTATGGGTTGTTATGTGTTGTAAAATGTCGGGCATTACCTCCGCCCACTTTTTGTACTTACCGGTGACTGGATCCTTTGTGATGATGTAGTCCTGTAACACAACTTAATACTAGGTTTTTTGTGGGCGCCACTTGGAATCGTTTGTTCCAAGAAAGAAATGTGATTATTAAAGAAATTAAAATTTTGAATCTTACTTCTATGAAAAAATGTAAACAAGTCAGTTTAGTTTGAAAAAATAAGGTAAGTTTAATGATTCTTAAAAAAAAAACACAAATCGTCTGAAGGAATAACATCCATGAAAAAATTATAAAAATTGCAGAGTTAAAAAAAAAAATTCATAAGTTATTATTATTATTGACAATTTTATTTCTCCAATCAAGTATCGGCTAGTATTTTCAATTTTTTTACTCAGTTGGAAAGCATGAGTTTAATACGTGAAAAAATCTTTACTCTCAGGACGTGACTCCTTTGAACTACCAAGACATATCAATAAGATGCTTTACAAGAAAAATTAAGTGATTTGAAGGTGTGTGTGGCATGTGTAGTACAACTGTGTGACAAAATGTAACCAGGTAAAAAATGACTTTAATTTTGGTAACTCACGTTCCAATGGTTAATTAATCTCGCACTGGACACTCCTCTCGGGTAGTTTTTCAATCTCGCCTCTTCATGTGTGCACTGAATCTATTTTAAGTCAAAATTGCGATCATTTACAATTTCCGCACTTTTTGTGAAACGGTTTGGCAGTAGAATTTCGCTCGGATCCCGCCGCTTACAGGTCAGCTGTTTCGCGTTGGTTACCAAATTGGCCGTCACAGCGCTGATACCCTTGCAGTAGCGAGAAAGGCTTTGTGTATGTAATACGTTATGGGAGTTTTTTTGTCAAGTTAGTTTGTCTTTGCGAACACAGCAGAATTGGTTCTCTATTTAAAATTTCGGTCCCTCCTGGGCCGTTGACGTTCTGGCTGCGTGATTTCTATTAAAATGTGCCGTGTTGCTGCTCTATTTCAGCAACACATTGGCGTAGATTCTTGTAGAGGTTAAGTCAGTCTGTTTGTCAATGTACGGGAAAAGCCTTTCTTCGGGTCTTGTGTCGATTTCTCGCCTTCGGTTTCGCCTTGATCAGTGTCGTGGGTGATGCGTCTGTTCCGGATTTCAAGCTTCAAGTGTTTTTGGGTCGAATTTGGTCTCTCTTTTATACTAATTCAGGCTGATTGTTTTCATTGGCTTCCGGTATATTTGTGTAAAAATTCCTTCTAGATTGTTCGAGAATTAAGAAATGGAACATCATGGAACAAATTTAATTTCCGTCTAAGCTTTTAGAACAAATTTCTTATTCTTCACACTAAGGATATTTCAAAAATTACTCTGGTATTTGTCAAACAGTTTTACATTAGTACTCACAATTTGCATGCCATTATTACATTTAGATTCCCTGTTTTCAACTGAATCTAGCGATACTAATTATGATTGGTTTTTAAATAAATTAACTCTAATAAGTAACACAATATACAACTCTTACCTTGGGTTGTTGTCATTGAAATTCAATTTTTTAGAACAAAAAATTGTTGTGAAACTATTATGTTTCTTCCATAACATGAACACATAATATTACTATCTTCCTATAACAAAACAAACAAATTTTAACATATATAATACACAGATAATTTCAATTTTACATGGCCCATGCCCATGGCCTATGTTGTTGTCAATGTTATGACACAATAATTAGTCTCTTTCTTTAACATATATAATATTTCACTAGTGTACACTCAGAGTTTATTACATTGTCTGTCTTTTGTGGTACCTGGTTACTCTTTACACATATTATCTTTATTACAGGGTAACATAGCATCATATTGGTTGGTCTGAGATGTCCTTTTTCATAGTGTGACAAATCTCACTCTTATAAGTTAAATTCTTTCATAATTGATCTTATTTTCAACTGAGTCTGTTCGTTTTTAAGGTATACTGAAGTATTGTACCATTCTCTTTTATTTTTGTCAACATTTTGTAAATATTTAGCCAGATATGACTATTTTTTGTACTGGTTGATTGGTCCCAGCCATACATGGTATAGGTAAATATTTTGCTAACTCGACTATTACAATGTTAAAGTTAGTCAAATATATTAGTATAGTCACTTTATATTATATTTCAACTTTCTAATGCAATTTGGTTGCATTTTGGCAACATTAAAACCATAAATCATACAATATTATATGCCTACCACATGTTTTTTGTTAATACTGTTTTTGGCTATTTTGACTGACTTTTATTCATTTGACAGCTTTCTTTATCTAAGATAAATTGTTCATTTTTGTCTGCTTGACAATTACATATAGTTTTTATTTCAATTTGATAATAATTAATTTTTACATGAAATCTGAGTGTTTGGTCTCAAATCCAACACATTAATATTTTTTGTCATAACAATTATATAGTTTTTATTTTAACTTAGATTCTTTCTAATAATGTATTTAAGTCATTTAATACATTTATTTTATTTACATTACATAATATAATAATGGATCATGTCCATTCATTCACAATAAATAGTTCTTTATACTCTATTCAGAGTTACTAAACTTAATAATTAATGACTCCATTTGGTTGATCCTGATATTATTTGTCTCTCTCATAGTATCTTATAGTTTTTTCACTGTTATGCACTTTAATAATATATATGGGGTTTGTGTCTTAGTCACAGTCTGGTCGTTTTTCATGTTAGTAGTAATAATTATTAGACAATATTACATAATTTTTTAGGGCTACTTGGGTTCGATACTGTCCACCTCACTCTCCTCTTATGATAAATTGCTATGTAAATGGTTTCCTTTATGGAACGTTCTGTGACGTTACATATGCTTCTCCGTTAAAATTGATAATTTTTTTATTGATATTTATTTAATAATCTCTACCTCCTTTCTAATTATGGGTAAGTTAGAAAAATTCATGTTAACGTGTTTTTAGTCAAGGTACCTTCTCAATGATGCTGTATTTGACTTGGGTTTTTCTAATCATGGTACTTTTTCAATGATGCTTGATTATACGTACCTTTTACTTTGTTATTAACCGTGTCGGTTACCTCGTAGGTATTGTTTTTATTGTCTCTGGTGATAGCGAAAGGTCCTGTATATAAAAGTAGCAATTTCCTCGTTATGCCTTGTATAGCACTGGGCAATTCTCTATTTTTAACTAACACCTTTTCTCCTACTTCATATTTAATTGTCTTGGGCTGTGATTTGACATATTTTTTCCGCTGCTGTTCCGTTTTTTCTAGCACCTTGTTATAAAATTTAGTTCTTTCAAATTGGTGTGCGGGTTCGTCAGGAAAATTAATAATCTCTTTTATCTCTCGTGGTGGGGGTCTTTCGAACATAACTGTGTATGGCGACACCTCGATGGTATTGTGATGTGAGAAATTGAGAAAATCCTCGGTTGATGCTACGTATTCATGCCATCTTTTCTGTTCGTTATGGCAGTAGGTTCTCAGCAACCGTCCTACTTCCCTTAACATTCTCTCGGCTGGGTTACTATTCGGGTGATATACAGACGTTTTGTACGTTTTTATTCCGTGTTCTCCAAGGTTTTCCTTCCAAAGTTTTCCCCTAAACTGGGTACCGTGGTCCGTAATTATCGAATACGGTCGGCCTACCTCCATTATATATCGCTCCATTATGATGTCTCTTATCTTCCTGGTCGTTGCCCTAGTTATTGGGTATAGCTTGGTATATTTGCTAAAATGGTCGAAGATGATTACGATAAATTTATATCGGTGTCTCCCACCGCTGCGTGGAAATGGTCCACAGATATCGATAAATACCTTTTCCAATTTTTCGGTGGATGTTATGGGTATCATGACCCCATCTTTTCTCTCGTTATCACACTTTACTTTTTAACAAATATCGCACGACCGTATCGCCAGTTGCACCTTCTTATTCATCCCTTTGATGTATGTTTGCTCTTCCAATGCCTTCCTTACGTAGAGGGCACCCATATGTCCGTACCTGTCGTGATAGTCGATTATTAGCGGTCTCTCTATCGCTGGTGGGATTACTAACTTCCAATTCTCTTGGTGCGGAGTATTCCTTATAAACAAAGTATCGTTGTGTATACAGTAATATCTATTTATGACCTCATCGCCTTCCTGTACCCGTTTTCTAATATCTCCTAATCTTGGATCGGCCTCTTGTTGTGACTTTATATTGTTTAAAATATTTTTCAAATCTTCCCTGCTCTTAATAATATGGTATACTTTTGCTAATTGTTCCTTTTCGCCGTCAAAGGTTTGGTCTGGTATATTGACACGGATAGGACGTCGGCTGCTACGTTCTGTTTGCCGGGTATATATTCCCATGTGATATTATAGTCTTGCAAGGCCAAAACCCATCTCGTCAGCCTTCCGTGGTTCAGCTTACAATGCTTTAAAAATGATATAGATTTGTGGTCGCTTCTAACTGTTATGGGGTACCCTAATATATATGTCCTAAATTTACCGCATGCGAAAACTACACTCAACAATTCTTTTTCGGTAGTATTGTAGTTTCGTTCGCAACTGTTCAGCACGCGGCTAGCGAAGCTAATTACTAAATGGTTACCATCCTGATCTTCCTGATATAGGGCTGCACCTAAACTCACGTTACTGGCATCGAAGTTTAGAAAAAATGGTTTTGTAAAGTCGGGATGATGTAACATTACTGTTTCTAAAAACTTTTCCTGTATGAGATTGAGCACTCCATCTTGCTCTGGTCCCCAAGTCCATTTGTCTTTAGCTGATAACTGCTTTTGGAACCTGGCAGTTAGTTCTGAGTAATTGGACCGAAACTTTCTGTAATAGTTACAGATTCCTAAAAATGACTGCAGCTGTTTCCTATTCTTTGGGGTGGGGAATTTCTGTATGGCCTCTACCTTCTCTTTGGATGGAGTAATCCCCTGTTCTGTTAGATTAAAGCCTAAAAATTTCACCTCATTTGCAATGAATTGGGACTTGTCTAATTTGAGGGTGATATTATTCTCTGATAGTTTCTCTAACACCTGTTCAACCCTATTACAATGGTCGTCCCAATTCGCTGAAGTTACCAGTAGATCGTCGACGTATACTGTCGTAAACTTCAGTACTTCCTGCCCCAATATTCTGTCCATTATATTTACAAACACCGCCACAGAATTTATTAAACCAAAGGGTAACCACTTAAACTGATAGTTTCTGCCCTCGAATATGAATGCCATATATTTCCTACTATCAGGGTGGAGTTCTACCTGCCAGTAGCCGCATACGGTATCCCATGAACTTATATACTTTGTTCCGTGAAACTTTTTCAATATCTCCTCTATCTCCCCAGGTGATGTGCGGTCGTTAACAATCATCTTGTTGATCTCCCTAGCATCGAGACATATACGTACCTTTCCGTTCTTTTTTGGCACAGCTATGATTGGGCTGGTAAAGGGCGAATGACTATACTCGATTATGTCGTCCTCTATCATCCTGTTCAATTCTTCCCTGACTTCGTTCTTTAGCGAGTAGGCGATCGGGTACGATTTCCTGTTAAATTCCACCGGAGTTTTGAATTTTATGATGCATTGATAATCTGTGGCTTTACCTGGAGCGTTTGAGAATATGTGTTTGTATTTGTTGTATACCTTGATTAATTGTTCCTCCTGTATTTCGTTGATCAGATCTCTTGCTTTCGTCCTTCGGAAATCCCGTATCTCTTCTAATTTTTCTAACCACAACTCTGGGTTTTCCTCCTGATATAACGGCATGTTTATAGGTCGATCGGCACAATAATAATGGTTCACTATCGCTTGATAAGGTGTGTTGTCTGTACCATCTCCTTGGACATTGATTAAATTATTGGTCCAAATTCCCTTGTTAGTTTTTAAAGTTATCATCTTACCTTCTAAATCTATTACTGCATTATATGGCTCAAGTATATCGCAGCCTATTAGGATACTCATGGGTAAATTATTCGCCACTAATAACCCTACTGGTATCCTTACCCCATTACTAGTCATCTCTAATGACACCTGTTTCTTTATCGACTTATTTTGCCTCCCCGTTGCTCCGACTAGAATGATGTTGTATATAGGCAGAGTGGGTATTGGTAAATTACTATTTTGTTTGATCCGCTCTAACTCTACACTATCAATAAGCGATACATTCGCCCCATGTCAATGAGTAATATTGCTTCTCTGCCATTGATATTTGCCTTGATTTGTACGATATCATTATTCCCCTTGTCATGGTTTTTAACGATATTGTCACTCTCTTCTAATAACTCCTCTCTAATATCCTTAAGATAATTATTTATTTTTAATGTCATAGTCCCGTCATTGTCCTGTCTATGTTTGTAACTAGTCACCCCATAATATTGGTTCAGTGAAGGGCGGTTTTCCTTTTCCACTGCTGCGTTTAGTTTAAATGAGCCACGGTCTCATTGGCCCGGTCTCCCAGAATATTGGGTTGCTGATCCGTCTGTGGTTCTTGCCTAACCTCGGGATTACCACTAATATATTTGATGTATTACCCGGGTTACCTAGCGCCTGTTGTGGGTAAAACATGTAAGTGGGTACATTGGGTGGATATGGCCGTCGGTTATTGGCCATTGTATAGTTTACCTGGGGCCTATATTCTTAATTTCTCCTATCGCCTCCTCCTTGGTCGCCCCCGTTACGATAATTATTACGTTGACCGTAATTATTTCCCCTATAGTTATTCCCGCGATAACTGTTTCCCTGGTGGTAGTTTCTACCGTAATTATTCCCGGTGTAATTACCTCTGTTTGGTCCCGGATAGTTGCAGTTATTTGGACCCTGAGTGTTATCACTTCGGCCATTTGGTGGGGTATTATTATTCTGACTATTTGTGTTAAGGTTGTTACCGTTTCCACCTTCATTCCGGTTTGGTCCGTTATTGTTGCTATTGTATTCTACCTTACGATTGGGGGGTTGGTAATCCTGGAACCTTCCAGTGGATTCACAATTTTCTAGTAATTTGGCTAGATCAGCTATTTTACTGAGCTGTTGGTACAATTGGGCGTCTTTGATACCATAGCTGTAGTGTCCAGCTAACTGCCTTACCAAACATTCCTCCGGGATTGGCGGTATCAACTTTCGTGCCAAACATACCTTTCCTAGGAAATAAGACGTCGGGGACTGTCCATCCTTACCCTGTTTTGTGCAGTCTCCGACCAATACTTTTCCTTGAACTGGCGTTTAAACTCGGCTAAATCCGTGATTTCGGGTCGTACCGCTATCCACCAGTTATCCCTAGTGTTTTTAAACGTCTCGTCTAGCATCTCCCTTATCCAGTCCCACCTTGTTTCTCTATTTCTCCCAATAAACTCTTCCATCTTTCTAAAAATTCCATTGGGTTTCGACGATAGTTTTGGAAGTTAATTGCCTCCCTGTTTTCACTATGACACGTATGAGTATTTAATATAGGTGTGTCTCTCAGCGCCTCCAATCTTTCTTGCAGGTTTTTCTCTCTCTGGTCTATTTCCTGTATGCTATTTTTGTTAGTTTTTATTTGTTCGTCCAGCCTGTTAGCGATGTCATATGTTCTCTGCATCCTCTCGCTAACGTCTTTCTGGACTTCTCCCACCTCCTGCATGATGGCATCTTGGTTCTGCCTTACCTTGTTTTCGAGAGTTCTAACATCTTGTTTGGTCTCTACTATTTGTTCCTCTATATTTTCAAAACGGGTTTTACTTCCCTCCTGTAATCTTTCCAACTGTTTCTCCATATTTTCGACCTTCCTGTCACTATCGATTTTATTATCATTGATCTTTTTGTTTACTGTTTCGTACTTTATGCTAATTTCGTTTTTCAGGGACTCTATGTATTTTTTATTCTCCTCCTGAAATAGCTCCATCTTTTTCCCATTATCATCTATTTTCTCTGTTATATACTCCCTTAAAGATTCTATGTTTTTGTCTAATTTCTCCTTATCTTCCAGTC
This sequence comes from Magicicada septendecula, assembly GCA_034769895.1. Classification (NCBI taxonomy): domain Eukaryota; kingdom Metazoa; phylum Arthropoda; class Insecta; order Hemiptera; family Cicadidae; genus Magicicada; species Magicicada septendecula. The sequence goes on from CM068367.1 coordinate 1,217,370,463, forward strand.
TATTTTTATTCATGGATTCTATTATTTCCGCCTTGTCTTCCTGTCTATTTTTATTACTCTCCTTCAGGGATTCTGTATTTTTGTTCATATCCTCCTTCATTCCTTGGAGCATCACCATTATTGCATTCATGTCAATGCTTGCTGTTATTTTTTCTGGTTCGGGTTTCTCTGTTTGTTCTACCATTTGTATGGGTTCTTCTCCCGTTTGTTCCTCTATTTCATCTGCCGTTTGTACTGGTCTTTCCATTTCTAGTGTGGGCGGTTCTAACTCTCCATTTGTACTGCCTCTCCGTCTTCTACACTTAACTCGGGTTCCACATTCTTCTTCGCCTTTTTTCCCTTAGGTTGCGGCATTTTGATCTGTTGGTAGTTGCCGGGCTTGTTCCGTTTTTTTAAGCCTCACTAGTTGGGCTGCCAATTTATAACAAAAAGAAAAATGTACCTTCTTCAACAACCTCACGTCAGAGTCGTCAAGTTATAACAAATAGCAAAGTGAGTATGGGTTGTTATGTGTTGTAAAATGTCGGGCGTTACCTCCGCCCACTTTTTGTACTTACCGGTGACTGGATCCTTTGTGATGATGTAGTCCTGTAACACAACTTAATACTAGGTTTTTTGTGGGCGCCACTTGGAATCGTTTGTTCCAAGAAAGAAATGTGATTATTAAAGAAATTAAAATTTTGAATCTTACTTCTATGAAAAAATGTAAACAAGTCAGTTTAGTTTGAAAAAATAAGGTAAGTTTAATGATTCTTAAAAAAAAAACACAAATCGTCTGAAGGACTAACATCCATGAAAAAATTATAAAAATTGCAGAGTTAAAAAAAATATTCATAAGTTATTATTATTATTGACAATTTTATTTCTCCAATCAAGTATCGGCTAGTATTTTCAATTTTTTTACTCAGTTGGAAAGCATGAGTTTAATACGTGAAAAAATCTTTACTCTCAGGACGTGACTCCTTTGAACTACCAAGACATATCAATAAGATGCTTTACAAGAAAAATTAAGTGATTTGAAGGTGTGTGTGGCATGTGTAGTACAACTGTGTGACAAAATGTAACCAGGTAAAAAATGACTTTAATTTTGGTAACTCACGTTCCAATGGTTAATTAATCTCGCACTGGACACTCCTCTCGGGTAGTTTTTCAATCTCGCCTCTTCATGTGTGCACTGAATCTATTTTAAGTCAAAATTGCGATCATTTACAATTTCCGCACTTTGTGAAACGGTTTGGCAGTAGAATTTCGCTCGGATCCCGCCGCTTACAGGTCAGCTGTTTCGCGTTGGTTACCAAATTGGCCGTCACAGCGCTGATACCCTTGCAGTAGCGAGAAAGGCTTTGTGTATGTAATACGTTATGGGAGTTTTTTTGTCAAGTTAGTTTGTCTTTGCGAACACAGCAGAATTGGTTCTCTATTTAAAATTTCGGTCCCTCCTGGGCCGTTGACGTTCTGGCTGCGTGATTTCTATTAAAATGTGCCGTGTTGCTGCTCTATTTCAGCAACACATTGGCGTAGATTCTTGTAGAGGTTAAGTCAGTCTGTTTGTCAATGTACGGGAAAAGCCTTTCTTCGGGTCTTGTGTCGATTTCTCGCCTTCGGTTTCGCCTTGATCAGTGTCGTGGGTGATGCGTCTGTTCCGGATTTCAAGCTTCAAGTGTTTTTGGGTCGAATTTGGTCTCTCTTTTATACTAATTCAGGCTGATTGTTTTCATTGACTTCCGGTATATTTGTGTAAAAATTCCTTCTAGATTGTTCGAGAATTAAGAAATGAAACATCATGGAACAAATTTAATTTCCGTCGAAGCTTGTAGAACAAATTTCTTATTCTTCACACTAAGGATATTTCAAAAATTACTCTGGTATTTGTCAAACAGTTTTACATTAGTACTCACAATTTGCATGCCATTATTACATTTAGATTCCCTGTTTTCAACTGAATCTAGCGATACTAATTATGATTGGTTTTTAAATAAATTAACTCTAATAAGTAACACAATATACAACTCTTACCTTGGGTTGTTGTCATTGAAATTCAATTTTTTAGAACAAAAAATTGTTGTGAAACTATTATGTTTCTTCCATAACATGAACACATAATATTACTATCTTCCTATAACAAAACAAACAAATTTTAACATATATAATACACAGATAATTTCAATTTTACATGGCCCATGCCCATGGCCTATGTTGTTGTCAATGTTATGACACAATAATTAGTCTCTTTCTTTAACATATATAATATTTCACTAGTGTACACTCAGAGTTTATTACATTGTCTGTCTTTTGTGGTACCTGGTTACTCTTTACACGTATTATCTTTATTACAGGATAACATAGCATCATATTGGTTGGTCTGAGATGTCCTTTTTCATAGTGTGACAAATCTCACTCTTATAAGTTAAATTCTTTCATAATTGATCTTATTTTCAACTGAGTCTGTTCGTTTTTAAGGTACACTGAAGTATTGTACCATTCTCTTTTATTTTTGTCAACATTTTGTAAATATTTAGCCAGATATGACTATTTTTTGTACTGGTTGATTGGTCCCAGCCATACATGGTATAGGTAAATATTTTGCTAACTCGACTATTACAATGTTAAAGTTAGTCAAATATATTAGTATAGTCACTTTATATTATATTTCAACTTTCTAATGCAATTTGGTTGCATTTTGGCAACATTAAAACCATAAATCATACAATATTATATGCCTACCACATGTTTTTTGTTAATACTGTTTTTGGCTATTTTGACTGACTTTTATTCATTTGACAGCTTTCTTTATCTAAGATAAATTGTTCATTTTTGTCTGCTTGACAATTACATATAGTTTTTATTTCAATTTGATAATAATTAATTTTTACATGAAATCTGAGTGTTTGGTCTCAAATCCAACACATTAATATTTTTTGTCATAACAATTATATAGTTTTTATTTTAACTTAGATTCTTTCTAATAATGTATTTAAGTCATTTAATACATTTATTTTATTTACATTACATAATATAATAATGGATCATGTCCATTCATTCACAATAAATAGTTCTTTATACTTTATTCAGAGTTACTAAACTTAATAATTAATGACTCCATTTTGGTTGATCCTGATATTATTTGTCTCTCTCATAGTATCTTATGGTTTTTTCACTGTTATTCACTTTAATAATATATATGGGGTTTGTGTCTTAGTCACAGTCTGGTCGTTTTTCATGTTAGTAGTAATAATTATTAGACAATATTACATAATTTTTTAGGGCTACTTGGGTTCGATACTGTCCACCTCACTCTCCTCTTATGATAAATTGCTATGTAAATGGTTTCTTTTATGGAACGTTCTGTGACGTTACAACCTACAGCTGCTACTATGGCAGACAAGATTATTGTTCAAATTTTATTACTCAACTTTATAATCATTTTATATGTTTTGCAAATGACATCATACTATATTTTGCTCAACACCATTTCTAAATTTATCTTTTTAATATTCAAGATCTCTTATCCTTTAACATTTGTTACCGTCGTTACCAATAACAATAAAACATCATAAAACATTAGACATTACACATTAACGTTGTTACATTTACATGACTTGTACCAAAACTTTATAACATTACTACTATCAACAATTCTCTATTAACTTTTAATTATTTGACATTCATTATATTAGATTTTATAAAACAATTTCCACTTTATCATTTACCTTTCAGTTACAATTACCTTCCTACCATGAATTTTCTTTTCTAACCCTTTTATCCTTATTAGTTTGGGTGACTCTCTATTATTCGCTATTTTCTATTTCTTATTTTGGCATTTGTCAATCTAACCTTACTACCCCTTTTTCTTTTTTTTCTACTAACCGCTTCTAACCCTTAACATATTATGACACCAATATCTATAATAACCCCCTTCACTAATCCATTTAAAACCTCTGGCACCGCTCATTTTTTGTACTTGTACCCGAATTCTAACCAACTCATTTCCTTATCGGTTCCTGATCCTTTCAGGTAACCCTTTCCGGCACACAACGGTCCCTTCCTGTCCCAACACCTTTCGTTGCGGACTCCCTACACCACTACCCTTACTACAAAATATCACCATCAACAAATATATAATTACCATTCACATTACTCACCTTTTTACATATACAATCACTAACCACTGTGTCCCTCTTTATATATTATCTGTATCTCAGCATTATTATTTTCACTAACTCCCAATAACTTTATTTAACTAACTCCAATGCCCTTATTTATCACTATTACCCAAACTCTTTTACAACATTTCACCTTAATATACCACTAGAAAATTCATCACTTATCTTACAATCCTAAAACAACTCAATATCCAAATATATCATATGCTTAATCATTCACTAACCATTCTTAATCATTCACTAACCATTAGAATCTAAATCTCATAATATCATTTAAACTTTCTTCAGTTATTTAAAATTCTACCGTACATGGTTTACACGAAATACACAACAGGAAAAATACACAAATACATTGACATTAATATACACAAAAACATACAATCCAAAATTATCATTATATCATTTACCATAAATCAGTCATAAACACTATCCACATAATTAAATGTTCATAAACACAATTAGAATATTTAACCTCCATCGTCAAATAATAGTCGAATCTTAAAACTGTATACATTGTTTATTATTAGATATCTTATACTAACATCATAAATACATATACAATTCAAATGTTCATCACTATCCTCAAACTCATTTAACCTGTCATGATTGGGTATAGTTCTGTCACCTTCAGTATAATCAGTCATAATTAGGTATTTTGTAAAGTCATCATTCTCATTATCTCCTACTACTTCAGTTTTATTACAAGGTAAGTTCTTATTATATTTATCAATCATCTCTCCTCCTAACCTTTCCATAAACTCTTCATAATCTCTACATATCTTAAAAATCTCTACTTCTCTTTTTCTCTCACCATACCTCTCACTTTTAAAACATCTCTCTCTATCACACCAAGCTACATTCTCTCTCTATATATTTGCATAGGGCACTACTATTTCATAAAAACACCCCCTGGCCTCACCAGGTACACTAACACAAAAAACTAAGGGATCATTTGGAGACCACACGTCTCCCACATAAACTCTAGAGGAACCTTCATCCTCAAATAACAATTTCCGAGTCTTTACTCCAACTATACCACTGGGAAAATTTGCCCTCTGCTCACTATACTCACTTAAACTCTCCTTACCTCCACTTTCACTCTCATCTACAACTGTCACCTCACCATTAACCTCTACTCTCATTAAAATCTCATTATTACTACCAACATCCACACTATTATCTCCTATTACCATATTTTTATTTATTTTATCATAATTTCCACTACTACTTACCTTGTCTTTGTTTATATCTAATTTGTCTATTTCTCTACTCTTATTTTCTAACTCTATCTCATTAATTCTCTTGTCACCATTAAAATTCCGTTTCTGCATTTCATTTTTTAATTTTCCAAATTTCTCCTCTAATCGATTCAATCTTACATTCTGCAAGTTATTTTGTTTCTTTAGTTCGTTCTCGAAACTGTCTAACTTTACATTAAATGTACTATTCATCTGGTTAAATTTGTCATTAATTAATGTAAATAACTCTTCCAATGATATTTTATTCTCAATTGTCTTAGGTGTTGAGTTGGCATTTATTCCGTCTAATAAAATTGACTCTGTAGCTGTATTATTTATTTCTATGCTATCATTATTTTCTGCCATTTTGATAACTTTAATATTGAAATGACTATTTAGTTACACTTGTCACAATTACTACTTAATATGTTTTGTCAACATAACCTCTCGTGTATTAGGTTATGCCCTATTCTATCACTCTCCTTGTATCCGAAACGGGCTTATATTTTATATAAAATAGCTTTATATAAAGTCCGTTGTTAGGGGGCCAATTGTTAACTCACGTACTCATACACACATTTATTTTTATATATTATTACTTTTACTACTATAAGGTAAACACGTGTACTTACCATTCCAATGTGTCTGTTAGCACGTGGTTCCTTTCTACTATAAATCTCTCTCTAAGGGGCCAGGGTTCATTCTCGGCGAGATTGAGACACAAGAAGGTGATAGAAATGATAACACTGATTCTCATTTGAGTGTAATCACGAGGTTTTAATTGCCAGAATAAAATAAACATATATTGAGTGATACCCAAAATGGCGTCACATATAACTGCCAAAACAAAATGATGGTTACATTTCCTCAAACCCTATTCAATCATAGTTACTGTATATTATATTCAATCTTGTTACTATTTTTTATAAATTTTATTTCTGGCTGCAGCTCTAATCATGTAATTAAATATATATTGACAGGAGACACAAACCAATGCCCTCGGTAGGCATAATCATGGCCATGCATTCATTCATTCGTTTGCTCATTCACTTTCACTATTGCAAAATACATTTTATCAACTTCATCGGGTATTAATTAATGAGCTCATTATTAAGTAAAAAGGTAAAATTGGTTGACTTCTCTGAAAGTAGACCGAGTTGCTCCCTCGCTGGTGTTAGATGTTCTCCAGGAGTACGGCAGGTGTTCGCCTCATATTTATCGTTTATAATACATTGTGCACTGATTCTACATTTGATGTTTTTACTGTTTACTAGCACTTGAGCCTTCTACAGCTCCACTATCACATTTTAATTTTAGATAATAAGTCCTTTTAAAACTTTTGTTGAAAACTGAGTCGACAGCGATACATCGCTGCTGACCCCTTGGTGTGCTGTGCTGAACTGAGAACGAGGAATATGTAAATTTGTGCATGTGTTAGTGCATTTGATGTCACCGTCTTTTGTTTGATGGGACAACGCCTCGTTACATACATTGTGGTTCAAGCGTCATTGTCTTTTATTCACGACGAAACAGCTTTATAAACCAATCACAATTGTTATTTATAGTCCGTCATCACATACACCGCCATTATTTCCACTTGCTTTTGCTCGTCCACCGGTGACCTTGGCATTGTGCTACTCTCACTGAATATGCGTTGTTCCTTTTTACAGAGGGACAATGGACCTAACCATTCTTTAGTTAACTGTTATACAATAAAACATTATAAAATAACCTCAAATCCCATAATTAAGGTATTGGGCCTTTATGTACCGTTACAAATTATAATTAAAAGGGAGAATACCCTGAAAGGAAAAACAGATAGTGTTAACATGGAGGGAAAGTAAAGATTGTTTAAAAAATTAAGGAGTTAAAACAACTCCATAAACACCCATGTTATAAGGGATCTTTATAAGTTTCATAAAAAGTGATGTTGTTTATCACACTAAAAATGATATAAAATAAGATGAATTGTAAACAAAGATTAGCAAATAATAGTTAAATAATTATTTAAGCAAGTTTATGAATCGGATATGGCTGGTAAAATTATACAGACCATAGGCCTAAATATTGTATTTAATAAGATCAAAAAATAGTAAATAATAGCCACAGTGTTATTATTGGCAAAGTAAATAAGTAAAAAAGTTAAGAAAGGTATGACTAGAAAACGAGGAAACCAAATAGTAAACAATTATGTACAAAATAATACTGACATAATAATAACACATAAACAGACCCAAAACACAACAATAAATGATACAACCAATTATAATAACAAAATAAAGCCCATTAGGCTAAAAGGAAATGTAATTTGTATGAAATAAGTCAAATATCATAATGGCTACTTAGGCCTATGAAAATGCCTAACTGTCAAAAACAAACAACTACAAATTGTAATAAGTTAACTAAGAAATTAGCAAATCCGAGGCGAAGGACTCACCAAGGATAAATTGTAAATCATTTTTAAGACAAAATATTATAATAAGTATTTGAATTCAAAAAGAAATGTAATTAACAAGTATTAAAATAATTGTAAAAACATAAAACCTAAAATAACCCAAACTTGTGGGGTATCAAAATAATCTATGAAAGGAAATACATACTATAGTGACAATATTTAATACTTAGGAAGGAAGATAGAGGAATAACAGCAATCAGAAGATATACTAGGATTTTGAAAAGAATTCAGGTTTTGATAACAATGGATTTATGTCAATCTCAACCAATCAGAATTCTTTGGTTATCATGGAAACCGACGTTGGTGGCGAAAATTACCATTGAATACCGTTACTCGTAAAGCATCACTCGAACAGAATAGAAGCCAATTTTTGGAAGACCGAATTTTAATTAAATAATGTAAAACAGTGAACGAAATTTGAAACCAAGACTGGATAAGAAGCAGACGGACCATTGGAGCAGTCAACTGAAGACCAAGGTCCATAAAATAGAAAAATAAAAGAAAAATATGACCACATCCTCTATGAAAAGGACGCCAGACCAACTTAAATCCAAAGATCAATGAAAATAGAACTTATTGCAGCCCAATCCTCTTCCGAACCAATGAATGAAAACACCATGTGTTAAGTACCTTTAATTACCTTATTTCCAAAAACAAAATCACTCTGAATTTTACTTAAAGTAATTTGATCTCACTATAAGCCGAATATTTCTCTTTCAAAGATTATTTAAGAAAAATAAACACACTGAAAATTGTTAACGTAAAATCTAACCTATTGTTTAAACACGAACTTTTGAACCACACTTAACGACACTACATAACAGATTGTAAACACACACCTTATTATTTATGTACACTTAGAGTAAGATAACGTAATTTTATTGTAATCATAGGAATTCTTTGCCTTATATTCAAAAGAATCCCACGATTTTGGAACGAAAATAATTATAATAACTAAACGTTCCACAGCCATGCTGTTGCTGATGTGAATATATCGTTCCTGAATCGATTCGTCATACTGAGTAAAATTGTTTCATGTAAGAAGTCGGAGCAAAGTTGTTAATCAACTAATATATTTTAATTGTCAAAATTGAAAATATTAATTATCAAACATTAAAATCACTATTACAGGGAGTAACTGTTGTTATTATTTCATAGAGAGTGCATTATATTACTTGTGTTCATTTACGAAAGCTAGATTTGACAATCAGCGCTCGAGTTGCAATTAGTACAACTATCTGCACAATACAGAAGGCTGGACAAGCGGGAAATATTTGAACGCCTCGACCGTCACAGCTGAGAACACCCTAGTAAGATACAGATTAACAAATTTAATTGTTTTAACAAACAATTTGGCGCCACCCGGGATTAACACACCCCTATATAAGAACAGGTAAGGTTACTGCCATGTTATACTGGTAATTACCGCAACGCTACGGACATCGTTAGCGCAAAATTGATGTAACGACCCCCCAGTGCGAGATGAATGCACTAACACGTATAAAACTGGTATACATTTTACAGAGACACACCAGTTTTGTCGTTTCAGTATCCTCCTCTACCTCTCATCGCATCTCCACCTCCTCTGCCGTTACCTCCGCCTTGTTGCTGTTGCTGTTGACTGTGATGAGTGGAGGCCACGTTGCTCCGTTGGCAACCTCTCACCTTGTTGCATCTGTAACATACTGTTCGGGTAGCAAAATTTTCGTACTCACAATCTGGACATTTCCACATCTCGCCTCTACTGTTATTACTATCCACCCTCGCGCCCCTGTATGCTGTAGGATACCCCCTTGTTTGGTTATGATTCCTGTTATTGAATGTTACCGGCGGATTCGGACACCTGCCTATCTCCCTATCTCTGATGCTCTGAAAAATATCCAATATCTTTTCGAGTTCATTTATCTCAGCTATCTCCCGTGTCATTAACGATATCTGTACCTCCCGGGGTAAATGTTTGCTGATGTGTCTCACAAACGATCTGAAAGGTAGCGGAGGTTTGAGGTATTTTGCCTCATATAGTCTTGTAACATATATGGTGACATTATTATTATGACCCCCAAAATTACCCGGGCCCATAATTCGACTTCTTAAAACTTCTTGATCTTCCTCCGACCAGTACTTTTCGCGGAAAGCCCTTTCAAAACTCTTATAATTTTCCCATTCTGTTCTATGAGCCTCCGCCCATAGCGTGGAACTCCCTTGGAAACACTTGATTATTTTTAATAATTGTACTTCCCAATTATTATAGTTAAACTTGTTAAACTCCCACACCCGATTTAGAAACTGCATAGGGTGTACCCCCCTACTATCGTGACTAAATGATTCTAGTTCTATGTCATTGTTGACATCTCGCGTTACTAATATTCTCTCAGTAATATTATTCATCTTCTGGCTTATGGTCACTTGCAATTCGTCTTTAACATTGTTTATGCTCTGCTCAATTGAACAGAATTTCTTATCATTAGTACATTCAGACTGTATGCTACTTTTGGTTATTACATTGACTGACTCTTGTAACGATTGTATTTCTGTTTTACAAGTATTTTTGATTTCATTGATTTTAACGTCAGTATTACTCTTATACTCATTAATATTTTGATTAACTTTTTCAATCTTATCCACTACACTACTATATTTATATTCAGTGTCAGTATTGCATTTATTTATTTTAGATTCAAAATTTTCAGTCACCTCATGTATTTGTTTATCAATTCTTTCTGACATACTACTATCTATTTCATTAATTCTATTATTCATACTTTTTAATGAATGACTCAATTTTTCGTTTAATTCGTTAAAATTACTTTCACATTTATTCTTTACAGCATTGATATCAATTTTAAGTTCGTTAAATTTAACATTTACTTCCTCAAAATTTCTACTCTGTTCATCAAATTTGCTATCGAATTTCTTAACATCACTGCTTAATTTATCAAATTTTGTATCACTGCTATCAAAACGTCTACTCATAAAATTCATGATATCGTCCGTTGACAATTCTTTTTCTTTTGTTTTTGTTACCAAGGGAGTCGATTTTGCTCCCGCCTCACTAATTATTACAGATTGTGTTAAATTTTTATCATCTATTAGGCTTGGAGTGGTCTCCATTCCTGAATCATTTATATAATCTGATTCATTTAAAACGCTTTCTTTGACCACATTAGGGTCTGAATGAATTTCTACCTCCTGCGTGACAGTTACATCAATCATACTGACTTTATTTTCATTATCTTCCATTTCTATTTTATTTATTAGATTAAATCTTAAAAATTTTAACCTTACATATACTCAGTATCAATTACTACTATAAGCCTTACTTAAATATAGTAACAGCCTTACATAACCTGCACGTAATTTCTACGTACTCCCAAATCACGCTTATATCCACCTGTAGGTGTGGTTTATATAAAATTGATTTTATAAAACAGTCCAAGTTCGGGGGCCAATTGTGATTTTACAAACACTCTACCACATAATAATTAAGACAAACTCGTCTTACCTTTCGTATGCCAGGGTTCTTCACACGAACTCGTAGTCTATAAGCGTGATTTAGGGTTATGTGTCGTAATAATTACTCTCATTTATGGTTAACTATTTCAACTTCATTTATTGAACAAGTTGTGTAATATTCACTTTTAGGCATAAATAATGATATAACTTCCTTTTCAACTAATAATCAGAGTTCGAGTACAACAGATTTTAATATTGAGGGTTACACCCCATTTACCAAAGATATACAAAGTGTAGCATTCTTGTTAAATTTTTTTTTTATATTATACTTAAAGTAAGTAATTACTTAAATTATCGGAAGGCAACCCAGTAATCTGCTCACACACACACACACACACACACACACACCCACTCACTCACGTCTTTTACCCCCTTTATTTAATTTTACCGCTTTTATTAGAAATTTTCATATTTGATTTATTTATATTCGGTTACTTGACTGGCGGCGTCCCTGCAGACCACGTCGCACTCCGTATTTTAGTTCGTCCAGACTGAGTTCTCACTAGTTCACTAAAGTTACTTTGATGTTTCAATTTAATGTTATTTTATCATTTTTTGGTTGCAATTTAGTCACTATTTACCACATTTTAATAAATTTTCGGCTCCCGAGCCTGTATATTGTATCGCGCGGTTCTACTAGTTGACGCTAAGTAATTTTTTCAAGATGGCTAAACGTCTTATGGTCTGTGGCAACTTGCAATTTCATAGGCTGATCAGGCGTCACGTGATATCTTCTGGAGTGCGAGTTTTTGTACCATAAAATTGCATTCTGAGGCTCGCAAAAAGTTCGTGCCATTTTCGTGGGAATGTTGGCCGTCACCTGCGCTCGTCCGCGTGAATGCGCACCCTCACTGATAACATACATTCCAGTGCCTCACCGCACCAGTCCCAGAGCTATAGTTCGTTCACAAAATATACTCGGGTTATGAAAAAACTTTAGATTACAGACCCCTTCATTCTGTACCGTTACAGGTATGTTTGGCTCAAAGAAATTGTAGTCAATTCTAACACCCTCATAACAACCCAAAATTTGATTGTTATTTGTTCGCACAAAATTTTGTTAACTATATTTTCTAGTATTCAATTGTTTATGTGTACTGAATCAAACTTTAGACATCACTGGTAAATAATGATAAAATGTAGAAAATCGTGTTCATTGTTGTTTCTTTTATGGTTGATGTGTGGAGTTGAGTGTAATATTGTTGACAAATCAAGCTCATCTGTGTGAAATATGTGCCTCATCATGGTTCAACATGAAAATTTAGAATGAATGAGCACGAATTTTTCAGAATGAAATTCATTTTAACTAATTGTTTTACAAAGAGGACTGTCTTGTCCATGGTATGACCCAGTTGGCATCACTTTACACGCCTCTCTCCAACTCAAATTGATAGTACAGCAGTTGAGAAAACAATGGAGGGGGGGAGGACTGGAATGAAGTCCTACCAGAAGAGGTCTGCACACAATTTTATTTACCCAATGGATCTGAGAGATCAGCTAAGAGAGATGAAAGTCAAAGATAAAAGTCAGAGCAAAGTAGGTATCTTCTTAACATGTTTTGTGACTAGTCAAAGTGTACATGGATCAGTAATTTTTGGGCTCTCAGAAAAAATGAAACTGTGAAGATGTTATATTTACAGGCTAAATCAAGAGTCGCCTGTTGAAGAATCTCTTAATGCCATGGTAAAGCTATTAGCCACCACTGTTGGGGCTCACCTAGTGACCTCCATTATCAAGGAACTTCAATCTTCTGAGGTTCCTGTGTATTTGTGGACAGACTCTAGTACAGTGTCAACTTAGATACAGCACAGGAAAGTTTTGTCTGTTTTTGTGTGGAATTGAGTAATAAGAAGTAAGAGGATTCACGGACTCTAAGAGATGTTAATATATTGTGGGTCATATGAACTCAGAAGAGCTCACTTTTAGAGGCTGTAGCCATAGATCAACTAGTAACAACCAGATGGTTGGAGGGCCCAATTGGCTACAACCAGAAGATTTGTAGCATAAAAGTTGCATTGTGTATAATGAAGATGTTACATGTGAAAGGAGCCAACATTCTAGTCGTGGTGCAGATTGAATGTGATAGTTTACTTTTCAGAATTTCAGAAAATTGTAAAGTTGGTGGCATACATACTTCATTTACTAAAATGCCAGCCAAAATGGGGAGGCCAGCTAGTTGGACCTGATAGAGTTTACTTTTCAGAAAATTGTAAAGTTGGTGGCATACATAGGCCTACTTCATTTATTAAAATGCCAGCCAAAATGGGGAGGCCAGCTAGTTGGACCGGTGTCTATATCAATTTTACAACCTGGAAATTATCTAAGAGTATATTTGAAACTATGGATGTATTTGTAATTCGTGTCCCAGGTTTAATTTGCAGCATTGGCTCTTATGGGAGCTGTCACGCTCTGTCTAACCCATGTGTTTCTCCTATAATTCTTTTCTTTTCTGTTGTTACAATGTTGCCATTTGTACTAAATGTTAAGTACAAATTTTAAAGAGTTTTAAATGTTATTGATGTTCTACATGCTGTGCTGCACATTTCTGTATAAATTATATGTCTGTAACATAATTACCTTGTTCATAAAAAAATATTTTATACATTTTTGTTTACTTGTAGAAGTTAGAACAACATTTCAATCAACCAGTGACTGCTGCTCTACTATTAGATTTATTGAGTTAATTTTAACCATGTTTTATTTACAATAAATTTCCTTTGTTATGAACACATTTTAATAGCCAAAGATGAGTAAATAACATTTTTACTGATTTTTTTATCTCTATAATTAATTAATGTCATCAGTGCGTGTATTAAAATTTTTGGTCTGTGAGGAATTTTTTTATTTTTTGAGATAGACATACAGTGTAAGCATGAAAGTTGTAGTAAATAGTATAAAGTTAATTTTAATTTTAATTCTAATATTCAACGTCCGGTGGTTTGGACCATATATGAGGTGGTACCCAAGAGTTCGAGGAATTCGCCCATAAAATTAAAATTGCTTACCATAACTCCTAGTTTCCACCGTCTCCTTCGAAATACTCCCCTTGGGCATGGATACAACGATCCCAGCATTTTTTCCATGATTCCATGCATCGCTGGAAGTCGGCAAGTGTAAGCGTTCGAAGCACCTTCTGCGATTCGGCCTGGATGTCGTCAATTGTGTCAAAACATCGGCCTTTTCAAGTGAAGCTTCATTTTGGGAAACAGGAAAAAGTCGCACGGGGCGAGGTCATGCGATTAGGGTGGACGGAGAATCACTACCGTGTTTTTGGAAGCCAAAAAATGCTGAACAGCTAATGATGTGTGGGCGTGTTGTTCATCCACTTTTCTGGACGTTTGCACCTAATGCTCTCACGTAGCCGTTTCAAAACCTCACAATAAAACTTCCTATTGACTGTTTGACCAGGGGGGACAAATTCCTTGTGGATAATTCCTTTGATGTAAAAAAAATTAAAAAATGGACTTCACGTTGCTATGAACTTGACGTGCTTTTCTTGGCTTCTTGGCTTTTCTTGAATGTGGCGACTTCCATTGTGACAACTGCTGCTTAGTCTCGGTCATAACCGTAAACCCATGACTCATCACCGGTCATGACATTGGAGATGAAGTTGGGGTCATCTCTTGCTGCAATTTTCAATTCAGCGCAGACAGCCACGCGATGTTCTTTTTGGTCGCTGCTCAGCAGTCTCAGTACAAACTTTGCAGCAATGCGTCTCATGCCCAAATTGTCTGACAAGATGCGTTGTACGGACCCGTACGACATTCCTACGATCGCGCAAACATCATGGATTGTTTGTCTACGATCTGCAACAATTGCCTCTCGCACTTTCGCGATGTTTTCCAGTGTTGTGCTTGTTGATGGTCGTCCTGAACACTCATCATCGTCAACAGACTGTCGTCCATCCTTAAAGCATTTGCACCACAAATAAGTTTTACTTTGACTCGTAGCATTGTCACCAAATGCTTCCACAAGCATGCGATGGGTTTCTGCAGCAGTTTTTTTTAGTTTTAAGCAAAATTTGATGCAGGTTCTTTGCTCCATAAAATCTGACATTTATAAAATCGCCACAACACTAAAGCACAATGTTACAAAAACGCATGAAACTCAAGAACGCGGCCTCTCACCGTCACATATGTTCGCACACTAATTCAAAAAGGGTACTATTCGCACACTGTAGCGGCAGCAGGTCATACCACAAACGGTTCGTGTGTGGTATTCAAATTCCCCGAATCTTTGGGTAGCACCTCGTACACAAGTATTTGTAATCATTAAAACAGACGCTTTGGGAGACGTGCACAGCGTCTTGTCGTCACGTTACTTCATGTTAACTCGTTTTGCTTATGGATTGTTTGGGTTGGTAATAAAAACGTTTATAAAGATTTCATATCCAGCTTTCATATACAAATTTCGTATCCATGGGATACAGCTATTTGCCTTTCCCAAAGGTTACTAAAAACGTAAGTTTCACAATTCACTAAACAATTCATTGTTTGTGGTGGAACATACTTTTAAACGAGCTTAATCACAAACAAACAACACCTAACGCAAATGTTTACATTTCTCTTTTTTATCACTAAAACCTTCTTTGTATAGTATATTTAAACATACTATGACAAAATATTGTGCCTTATAAATTGTTGCTTATTAGTAGTACAGTAATATGTGGATGTTTACTAAAGATTTTAATTTGGTTTTAAATGGCAATTCCTAACATTACTTTTATAGATCATATTTTATATTATATTACTAAAGCTGTGTGTGTGTGTGCGTGTGCGTGTGCATGCACAGAATGGAACGTAAAAGGTCTCCTCACTAGTATGTACTCGAATTCTATGTGTCAGAATAAGAAAAAAGTTCTTATTAACCCTAGGCCGAAAATGTCTCACTTTCCTCCGTCTCTCTGCCATTTTGTATTTTTAAAGAAAACTTCATATGTAAAGAGGTGATAGAGATATCTTAATGAAATTTGGTAGACGTGTTTAAATCAATGTTCTTTAATAAACTAAGAAGTCATGGTTATTTTATAATCTCAAATTTCTAGATTTCTACTTTAATTTTTTAATCACTAATAGCTCTGAAAATTTTAATGTTGTCAAATTACCATTTATTAATAAAAATAGTAAGCAAATTATTGTGAATACAGTGACATCTTGTTTATCCAAATCCGATAACAAATAACCGAGTCATGGCAGAAAACAGTTTACCCAAAAATTGTAAGTACGTGATTTTTTTTTGTGCCGGACTTCAATTCTTTCAAAAGTTTCTCAACAGAAAAATTATTTTATTTCAAATTACGTTAGTAACCGTAATTTATAACAAAATAAAGGATAGACTTCAAATAATTAAATTAAAAACTTTAACAAATTCAATTATAGGTATTTGCATGTCTTAATTTGAATGACAATTAAAATTATTTGGAATTAATAGAAAATAATGATAGCACGTTCAATTTGCACATCATCTGTTTGCTTTACTGAGTTCAGTGATAACACATGTACCATAGCGAGTAGAAGAGAACTGAGATCACTTAGGCGCGCGCTATAGTCGTGAATAGGGCTAGCGGTGAACACGTTAAACTTGGCGCTTTTATCGCGTGTTGTATGTGAGACGCTAAAGCCTATTAGCTACGTGCAAAAAAGAGCTGTGTTTTATGTGTTGTTAAAAGTGTGTTTGTGCATTTTCTTACTTATATTGTGTTCAGTTGCAGTTAATTATAGGTTTGAGTGATTTACAAACATTCTGAGCAATAAATGTGTGATAATATATACTAAATAGTTCAGAATGTATGAATGATTGTAGTAATGATTTGTGTGTGTTATTTTTCATATACGGGTAGTATTTAGTTTCAGGCAACAGTTTATTTAAATAATTTATGTAGTAGTGCAGTTATATAGACGTTGTGTGTTAAAATTATAATAGAAATGCCATCCTGTTTTGTACCTGGATGTAGGAATGAATATGGTAAAGATTCCTACAAAGGAAATCATTTCTTTAGACCTCCCAGGGACGAAGATCAGTTTGTAAAGTGAGTGAGGGCAATTCCCAGGAAGGAAAAATAACTTAGGCATAAATCTTATACCTGTCAAGTACATTTTTCTGATGATTTGATTTTGGAAGTAGATTCATTTGTTGTAAATAATAAAAAGGTCGAAATTCCAAGAATGAGATGGAACTTAAAGTCTGGTGCAGTACCTCACATCATTCTGAATTTGCCTACGTATTTGACAAAGCGTCTAAAACTCCGAAAGTCACCCGCAAGAAGGCAGATACAACAAGTACAAACAGGCCAAGAAAAAAGCAATTCGACAAACTGTTCTGTGACAGAAACAGTGACTTCAGACCACCTCCAGACTAGAATTCACCAAGACGATCAATTGGATGAACAAAACCAAATCATGTTGCTGAAACGGAAAATACAAAATCTAACTCGTACTTTGATATGAACTAAGAATAAACTGCGTTGTGAGAAAGCAAAAGTTGCTTTACTAGAAAAGAAACTTGCCAGGAAGGAATGTGACTCATATGAAAGAGGGATGAAAAATTTAAGTAAAATGAAGAATATGATTGTATATTAAAAAGTCTAATTTGTCAAATACAAAAAGAATTAAGTACTGTAATGAGCTAATTCTGGAAAGTTTGCTGCTTAAATCAAATCTCCAAGGGGATGCAGACATTGCTTGTAACGTGATGTATTGCTACTTCCATCTGAAAAGACTGCAAAGGTTTAAAATGCCCAAACGAGGTAAATACTAACGCTGTAAATGCCATATCAGAGTTTGTACGAGAAGAAACTGATGAAGATAGACATCTGGAGTAGTAATATTCGACGAAGTGAAGCTAAGGGAGGAAATTCAGTTTCATGCAACCTCTATAAAAGTAGATGGCTTTGTAGACTTTGGTGATTATACACCTATGGAGGACTTGAAAACTTCTCTGACGAACCATACCCTGGTATTCATGTTTGTGCCTCTGTCATTCAACTGGGTACAACCTGTAGCAGTGTACGCAAGCATGAATGCAACCCCAGGTGATATTCTGGCAAAAATTCTGATACAGGTTATCTTGCAGTTAGAGCAGCAAGGTGTAAGAATGATTGGATTTATATCAGATGGTAGTCAATCTAATAAAAAGGCATGGACAAACTTAGGAGTCTGTGGGAAAAGAGGTAATATTAAATGTATCGTCCTCCTAATCTGCTACGGTATGGACAAAAGTAAAAGAATACAGAACTATCAAAGAAACATCTCATTTAACGCACTCTTCAAAAGGTGTTTATCATATACTGTTACAAGCATAAACAACTGTTACAATAAAACTTAGTTCAGCAAACAGTATGTGAAGGGATATTTTTTATGAATGTTTGGATGACATCAAAGAAATTAATGTTCCTGCAACGGACAGAGTAGGATGTTGCCGATAACACACACTAGACATTGTAGGCAAGCTAATTTACAAATATATCCAGTGCGATTCTTGTTCCGTACAAAGGAAATATGTAGAGAAATGATCGGTACAAAATCAGCAAAATCCTCTCAGGAATTTTCGAAGGTTTCGAACTGCTGACATCCTAGGTTAAGTACATTGTTTAAGTCTTATATCCTTTTGTATTTGTATGCATTGCAGTGTATCGTAAATATCATTTTAATTGTTACAACAAGTAAAAACATGTCACGACAGTTTCAAATAAATAGAATTATGTTTGTATTAAAACTTATCTGCGTGCTTCACGCTCGCATACACCAACTGGCGGTGCTAGTGCCATGCTGCGGCGAACCACAGTAACTAGCTAAGTGATCTCTCTTTCTCTTCTACACTCTATGCATGTAGTTTAACTAAATAATATGTCAATTAACTTTCTTAAAGACAATTCATAAATTCATTTGTTCGTATTACTTCACTCATTGTTTATCACGTAATTGTTGAGAATAGCTAATTCATACGGCTGAAATATCAGATATTCATCTCGCGTATAAACTTTCAAACCACAATTGGAAGAACACACAATTGATCGATGTAAGATATTTACAAGAAGAAGGATGTAAAATACTTTTATTTTATTTATGTAAATTTTTTTTACCCACACTAAATAAAAATTGGGTAAATCCTGAAGTGAGTAGAAGAATTGCTATGTTTGTATGTGTGTATCACACAACTGTATTCGCAATTTTACAAAGCCAAAGATTAAAGCCGTTCCATCAACAAAGCATACAAGCATGTTGACTATGAACAGAGACAGCCATTTTGTTTACTTTTCTACACAATTTTTGCAATTGATCCGCACTTATTTAGTCCCTGATATATTCACTGATGAAGAAGTCTTACATGAAGTGGAATTATTAATGTCCATAATAATCATTACTGGGCAGAAAAAACCCCATCACACATGTGTTTTTAAATTTGTTAGACGTTGTTAATCCTAATTTCACTAAAAACCAAGCCCTTTGTTATAAACTACTATTAGTGAGGTAATTTAAAAAAATAGTAATAACTTTAAATACATTTTTCTTATACTGAATAAACCGTAGTCCTAATTATGAAATTAGGAATATTTCTTAATTCATTAAATTCCATTAATGTAAACATATGTGCCTAATTTTATGAAGATATCCCTGTCGCCCCTTAGATTTAAAGTTTTCTTTAAAAAGTGCAAAAAGGCAGCCAGACTGAAAATGAAAACTTTTCTGAACCTGAATGTGTATGTGAACTTTTTTTCTTCTACTCATGCAAAAAATTTGAATCTGTATAGTGAGGACACCTTTTACGTTACACCCTGGCGTGCGCTCGTGCGCATGTTTTTGTAATCCTATAGTATATAGCAGTGTTCCGCAACCTTTTTTTACTCACGGCACACCCCAGACGGGCCTAGACTCAACACGGCACACCAAAATGTCTGTCCCCTCAAAATCATATGAATCTTAATATAATTACGAAATATTACGTCGTTATGTAATCAATTATTATTATTATCAGCATCATTATTGTTATTATTATTATTATTATAAAACAGGAATAGACTCATGCATTTATTAATAATTTATTAACTTTAATTCACTGTAGAAAATATGAATTTTAAAGTAAATAACTCTACTCATACCTTCAATGTGATACTTGAGCCTGCTTAGCTGCACACAGACGGCTGATTCGTGGCAGAATCGTTGACAAAGCAAGCCTCATTTCTTCATCGATGGATTTGAGTCTCTCTCTCTTTGATGTTTTAATTTCAGTCAACGTCGAGAAGCCCAGTTCACACAAATATGTAGTTGAAAATGGTAATAACACATTAACTGCCATCTCGGAGATAGCCGGGTATTCACTGCTTATTGACAACCGAAATGTTTCCAAAGGCACTTCGAAAAATTTTAATTTCAATGTTCTGTCTGCTTTCAAATCTGCCAGTTCCTCTTGTAAGCCTAAATTATTCGGAAGATGTTTCGAATCCATAATGAATGGATCACGAACCCAGTCAAAATCTTCAACACTCTCTCCAAAATATTTTTTGAAATTCTGCTGCAAGAGTACTAAATGTTCTTTAATTAAGTCCATCAACACCTTATTATCGTCAGCAAGGGGCCATACAGTTGGGAAGATCTCACACGATCCATTTTCTATTGTCTGTATCCACAAATTTAACTTATTAATAAATCCTTGAATCTTATCCATACTAGTCAGAATATTTTCGTTTCTACCTTGCATTTTTCTGTTTAGTTCAGTCAAGTGTATGAAAATATCGGAAAGATATGCCAACTTAGATACCCATTCATCATCTGCAAATAAATCCGCATACTCATGCCCCTCAATAGTCAAAAATGCAAGTACCTCCTCTTTAAGTTCAAACATTCGCGTTAACACTTTACCTCGAGATAACCATCGTAGCCTACTTCTGTATGTAGCAGAAGTGTAGTGTGCTCTGATCCCATTTCTTGACACAAAACCTTAAAAAGCCGCATATTTAGGGGCCGCGATTTGATGAAGTTCACGACTTTTACTACTTCGTCCATCACAATTTTCAGAGGAGATGGCAAAGACTTAGCTTCGCGGTGAATGAGACAATGGTTGGTTCGTAAGTTATGATTTACTTCGCGTACTTTACCCACGAACCACGAATCCTTTCACTCGGCCTGTCATAGAAGCGGCTCCGTCTGTACAAACACTAACGCAATCCTCCCATGTTAATTCATTACGGACTACATATTCATTAGTCGTACGAAATATTTCTTCACCGGTTGCTCGCTCGGGTAGTTCTTTGCAAAAAAAGAAATTAGTTGCAATTACATCCCCACCAACATACCTTATGTAGGAAAGAAGATGTGCGTGACCGCCAATATCGGTGGACTCGTCGATCTGAAGTGAGAAATTTCGACTGCTCTTTATTTTCTCCTTCATAATGTCTTCGATGTCACTGGACATGTCACTAACTCGGCGGCTGATTGTGTCAGCAGAGAGAGGAATTTTTGAAATTTCAGTACCAGCTTCTAAACCCAGGACTATTTTTACCATTTCTTTACACGCGGGCATTAACAACGTTTCTGCTATTGTGTGTGGTTTTTTGGCCTTTACGATTAGTTCGGCTACCTTATAGCTAGCTTCCTGTACTTTTTGCGAAACACGTACCGACGTAGTCATGAGCGTCACTTGTTTTTTATTTTGTTCCAACAACCGACGAAAATAATTCACATCTTTACTTAACAGAGAGGAATGTTTTGTTGACAAATGTCGTTTCAATTTACTGGGAACCATAGCAGCATTACTGAGTTTTTCACCACACACAACTCACTCGGGGATTGGGCATGTTTTGTCACCACGCCAAAAAAACCCGTAAGATAAATAATTATCACTATATTGCCGGTGAACTACTTTCTGTTTCTTTTTTTCGGGCTCGATGGTTTCACTACTTGCACTCGAGGACGGACCACTCCGTACAAGGAACTTATCCATATCGAAAAAAAATAGTTTAATAACACTGTAATAGAAAATAGTAAGACTGGTGTAGCAATCACAATATTCGCACTACTGCAGAGCACAGCTGTGATAGAACTGAACTGAAATACTGTAATTGTTGTCTGACAATGTGTGGGTCCTTCGGCGAAGGAAAAGAGCAATAAAGTTTAAGAAGCTCCGACAAACAGGAACAAATATCAAAACAACAAGGCAATAAAATAATAAAAAAGAGGGAAATTTTTGCTAATCCCCGCAATTTTAGTTAAAAGCACGTACAGCCAGCCGTACACAAAAGATGCGGTGTTACAAAGAACTCTCTTGAATAGAGTTTAGAACGTTTAGAGTTTTGAACGTAAACTCTATTGTATGATTGGTGGGAGCCGCTAAAAGGCTTGCTAAAAGTCTTACGCAGCTTACTTTGCGGTGAACACAAAGCTTGCCGCCTGTAACCCATCAAATCGGCCCAATATTTCAGGCGAGAATACAAATAACTTAAGATAAGCAAACTATAACAACAATATTGAGTAAATAAATTACATTTAATTTCTATGAAAACATAACAGTTATCAGCATGCATTAAAGAATAAACAAGCACCTTCTTACTTAAAGTCGACAATTAACTTATTACAATAATAGGTAAAAGTTCGCGTCACACCTTTCACCTTGCGACGGCACACTATTGTGCCGCGGCACACCGGTTGCGGAACACTGGTATATAGTATAAATTTTATATTACTTTTAACGTCAAGTATTTTTTAAGAGTACAATGTTTTGCACGTTTACAATTTACGAATATTGTTTTAGATAATTGCTTTTCCTGTAGTACAAATGTTTTGTCCTTGCTTAGTTACCTGATATTTTATATTGATTGTCTACACCACTTATTCATTAAATAATATAAACACACAGGGTGTCCACATTCTGGAAAGTCAGGGAGAGTCAGGGAAAGTCGGGGAAAAAAAAGTTGGTCAGGGAAAGTCAGGGAAATAAACAAAAAATCTGGAAAGTCAGGGAAATCTTCCCCGATGACAGACTTGAGAATAATTTTTTACTCTAGTCTGCCGCAACCCGTGAAAAATCTGAAAAGTCAAGGAAATCTTCCCTGATGATGGATTTGAGGGGAATTTTGAATGCTCTAGTCTGCCGTAACCCAGACTATTGTAGCATTTTTTCCAGGTATTTTTCACAAGAAGTGCACAACAATTGTGTATTTTTTGTTGTGCCCTTGTGTCCTTTTTTCAACCGATTTAGCTAATTCTTTTTCTATTTTAAGTTTTTTTAGGCTGCTGACAAACTCATTACAATGGCTAACAAGAAATGTTTGTTTAATAAACTTTGGCTGGACAGTAAAGTGTTTCCAGAATTTAGTGGTTGGTTGGACTTGGTGGTTAGTGATGCAAATTCGGCTTATTGTCAAGTGTGTCTCAAATCTTTTAAACTAAGCAATATGGGGAAACAAGCAATTGTTTCTCATGCTAAGGGACCAACTCATGTAAAAAACATGAGAGCAAAGGCTTCCCAGCCGGCAATTTCTTTTTTTACTACTCCATCTCCATTAAAAGTTGTGCAGCCAACACCTTCAACTTCAGCTACAAAAGAATTATTAGTAGTGCCAGGAACAAGTCAAACAAGTTTAAAGAGTTTCAGTGTGAATGAAGATGATGTTACGTCAGCCGAAGCAATATGGGCTCTCCACGTCATCACTGGGAAAATGTCTCTCAACTCTTGTGATGAAACCTCTGCAGCCTTCAACAATATGTTTCCAGACAGTAAAATCACTCGGAGCTTTTCTATGGGCAAGACTAAGGCTTCCTATGTAATAAATCATGGGTTAGCCCCATATTTTCAAGAAATGTTGCAAAATAACATGAAGCAGTGCTCTGACTATGTTGTTTGTTTTGATGAATCTCTGAACAAATTTTTTCAAAGAGGACAAATGGACTTGTGTGTAAGGTTTTGGGAAGTAAACCTTCAGAAAGTTTCAACACGATATTGGAATAGTGTATTTTTAGGCAGGGCAACTGCAGATCACTTGTTAGATGGGTTTATTCAAGGGCTCTCCTTACCTTTAGGAAATATTTTGCAAATCTCAATGGACGGGCCGAATGTTAACCTCAGTTTTATGAAAAAACTCAACAGCCATTTGTAATTCTTAAATCCAGAGGGAAAGTTCCTTCTTGATATTGGCATATGCAGTTTGCATACAGTTAATGGAGCCCTGAAGACTGGGATCTCCAAAACTGGTTGGGAACTTTTTCACTTTTTTAGATCTCTCTACAGTCTTTTCAAAGATAGCCCAGCTCGGCGAGCAAAATACTCGGATATTACAACCAGCACCTCTTTCCCTTTTAAGTTCACAGCAGTAAGATGGCTGGAAAATGGTCGCTGTGTAGATCAAGCTCTCAAAATATTTGATCATGTCGATAAATTTGTAAAAGAATACAACGAAAAGACAACAAAAACCTGCAATACCTTAGAGAAGCTATGAAAAATCCATTTTTTAAGGCAAAACTAAGTGCTTTCAGAAGCATATTGTCAGACGTTGAGCCGTTCCTGAGAAGGTTCCAAAGTCAGAAGCCTATGGTCCCTTATCTCTTTACTTCACTTGAACAACTTATGAAAAACCTAGTGATGAGATTTGTAAAATATGAAAAAATAGCTGAAGCAAGTACTACTCAAAAATTAATGAACTTGGACTTGCAAGACAGTGCCAATCTGGTTTCAGTAGAAAAGATGGACGTTGGTTATGCTGCAGAAAGCTTAATGAAACAAATTAAATGCTCAGAAAAAGAGAAACTTGTTTTTAAAAATGAGTTCAAAAATCTCCTTACCACCATGATAGAAAAACTCAGAGAGAAAAGTCCTTTGAAATCACATTTAGCACGAGGCCTCACTGCCTTAGACCCTAAAATGATAATGCTCAAACCCAGTTTGGCAATAAAAAGGATTGATGTTGTTCTAGAAAACCTGCACAGCCATAGAAGAATATGTGATAAAAGTGCTGAAAAGGCCAAACGACAGTTTTCTTTGCTAACTGAAGAAGCTAACGATTTCATTTCCAAAACATCTGATGACATGGGATTGGACGAATTTTACTACGGCCTTTTAGGAGAAGATAAGAAATATGAAGATCTCTGGTCTGTAATGAAGCTGTGTTTCGTTTTATCCCATGGTAATGCATCAGTTGAATCTGGCTTTTCTGTCAATAAGCATTTACTAGTTGAAAATCTTCTAGAAGAATCCCTTGTGTCCCAAAGAGTTATTTGTGATAGCATAAAGCATCTAGATGGTTTGAAGAATGTGACTATCAACAGAAGTATGCTTACCTCGGTCAGATCTTCAAGAAGAAGATATCAATCATATTTGGAAAAGAAAAAAGAAATGCAGTCAGAAGAGGAAAAAAAGAAAATAGAGAAAAGGAAAATTGAATTACAGTTGAAAGAGTTGGAAGAAAATAGAAAAAAGTTGAAACTTGAAAGAGAAATGGAGGATGTAGAAATTGGGGAAAAGAAAAAACTGCTGGAGAACATGAAGAGATCACACTAGTAAATTTTGAAGGAGTGCATATTTTTCTTTTTCATTCTCATCCTGTCGGACTGGTTCATTTTCAATTTTGAAAGCTATAGCTGATTATTATAATTATTTGTTACCATGTAAGTTGTTCTATTAATTAGTCCATTTTATCGTGTTCATATATTATTTTATTAAGTTCTAGTGAAAATACTCTCATTCTTACGTTACCTAAGGTAATAATGGAAATATTTGTGTTTTAAAATGCCATCAATGTATTTGTATTTTTCAATAAATAAATAATAAAAAATAAATAAAATAAAAGAGGAAGAAAAAAGAAAGTGGAGAGAGAATTAGGCCAGCTATGGGGAAGGTGGAGGCTGGGTTTTCTTTTTTCTTCCTTGTAAAATATAATGCTCAAAGAATTAACGTACTATGCATTTTAGTGAGTCAGGGAAATTTCTGTAAGTAGGTCAGGGAAAGTCAGGGAAAATTAAAACAATTTCTGTGGACACCCTGACACACTTCCAATTATAGGTAACGTAAAGTTATTTTTGGTAATTAATGTCATGTTATTTTCATATATAGAACTGAGTGATACTGCTTCACGTAATTGTTGAGTATTTATATTATAAGTAAAACACTAGTAAAACTGTACAGTAATTGTAGTCCTTCAGTGAAAATGTTCACTCCATGTAGTAGTAAATCGACGTCGTTAGGGAGAAATACACTTCAAATGCCTTCAATACGCCGAATACACTTTGCCACACACAAAACCTGGCAACAGTGTAGCTAGTGGTTCCCAAAGTGGGGTGCGCAGACACTTTTCAAGAAAAAATAGAATGTACCATAATTTTCTCCTATTTTTATGGGTAAAATCTAAATTTTAGAATCTTAAAAGAGTTAGTAGAAGATTCCAGTATTTTTTGAGGGGGTTCAAACTAATTATAATTGTAAAAGTAATTTCAAACTAATGGGTTTAATAATGTCTTTAAATCATATCGTGTAGCAGATCTGTTTGTCAGCTGAACTGACTAGAGCGCCGCATCAACACAGAACTGATGGCGCTGTTTTAGTCCACATATATGCACTGTATCACATATAAGCACTACATCTAAGCAACATGTTTTTCCGTGTAGCTGGTTTTACGCCTAAGTAGCTGGATTTTGACTTGCATAGCTGGAAAGATAGAGTCGAGTTTGGCAACGCTGGCTACGCAACGCAATGTATCAGTCTCGTGGCCCCTGGCAGGTCATTTGCGGTCTATCACAGCCATTCATGCTTGCGTAGATAAAAAAAAATTTAAGCTGTGAATTCAGAGATTAGACTCTGAAATTTTCAAAGAATTCCCTTCCATGGCAGATTTCGTACAGATGTCAGGAGAAAATGTTTCAAAGGAGATCCTCAACGTTACTAATTCTCATTTGGAGCAACTGCTCTTGCAGCTAAGGGAATATTTTCCTGTGACGGACGTTAGTGACATGTCGATAAGGAGTCCATTTGCTGATGGGCTGTCAACTAACCTCTCTCTTACACTACAAGAAGAAATTAATTGGCAGAACTTTCAACTGACAGTTCATTAAAATTACAGTTTTCGCAATTACAGCTAGCTGACTTCTGGTTATGAGTAATGACTGACTAGTATCCTGAACTCGAAAAAAAAGATTTGAAGTGTTTAACTGCATTTCCCTCTACTTATTTTTGTAAAACCGTATTTTCCCAGCTCACGTACTTGAAGTCAAAGTTAAGAAATAAACTTGATGTTTATTAATGTCGTGAGTGACTTAATATTGAAATTATCAGACATTAAACCCAATATTGCAGAGCTAATCTTCAAAAACAGCTTCATTGTTCACATTAAGCTATGTTTGATATCATTAATATTATAATTTTGCAAATTAAGAGAATTTTGATTTTAATACATTTTAATTAAAATATAAGAGTTTGTAACATACTTACTGTTTGTTTTATTTTAGAACTCAGACGGGGTCCATGAAATTTTTAATTTTTTTTTTTTGTCGGGGTCTGTGGACTGAAAAGTTTGGGAACCACTGGTGTAGCGCATATAACCAATGCTGCAAATTAAATCTGGCGGCCAATAGAATTAAATTGTTTGTATGTGTATGGAATCAAGCTGTAGACGTCAGTGGTAAACAGTGAGAAATATAGAAAAACACATTCATTGTTGTCTTAAAATATGGTCAAGTGAGTTTAATATAGTTAATACAAATTGTGACAGAATAAAACTCAACTTTGTGAATATCTAAATATCTAATACTGTAATATCTAATTCATCATATTTAGGTTGCATACACAACACAAAATGTAATAATAAAATATTTTTAAAAGGTTACATTTAAGAAAATGTTATAAAAATGTTACACTGTATTTAAAAAGTGTGGTGTATATTAAATGATAGATATTTGTTTAAATATGGTACATAATATTTTATAATTAGATTAGAAATGAGCATATCAGAGGTACTTCTTAAATGTACTATCCTTCACTATAAAAATTGTGCCACTCATTTGGTATTATTGAACAGGTTTACAAGCTCATTTGTTTTTTTGGTCTTGCTTTTGGGATGTTGAAGTTCCTCGTATTTATTGACATTTCTCTTCTGTTACTTATCATGTTAAGTGTTAGAAATTATTCGTCTGCTTTCAAACTATATTTATAATTAATTAACTTTAATGTATTTCTAATCATGTCAGTCCAACTGTCACTACCCACAATATGGTTTACGAATGTAATGTTTAACAACAAAGAGTAACTAAAACTGAAGTTTACCTCTAATAGCCCATACAAAAGTACTCCAATCTGGAGGTACCACGTTTTGAATTTTATTAGTATTTTTGCTCTTTAAATTCTCGTATGGTCAGCATAATAACCAAAGTTGTGAATGACCAGACTTTAAAAATTTGTGGTTGATGGTTAGCCGATTTATAATTTTCACTGCAAAGCTCATCACTATGTGTACATTATGATTCTTGGTCCGGCCACCATACAAATTGGAGTAAAATATTAAATGGTTTATTGTGTTGTGTCATTCAAAGGAAGTTGGATAGTAGTGATGAGATATCCATAATCTAAGGAGGTAGCATTTTCCCGTGGCTTATGAAAATGCTTATGATTAAGTTGTTATCTACTATATAAAAACTACTATTTTGCACCAAAAGAACCTGACCCACATTACTCACTTATAAACTTTTAATGTGGAAATTCAAGTAACATGTTTTTTTTTTAAGAAAGGTTCGTGATTGCTACTTCTATTTTTAAAAACCAAAATATTGGTGACAAAATATTTGGTTTGTATTTTCAACGTGTAAATATGAGACAGTAAGTGAACTATAACCTTGAAAACATGGATTGCAACAGCAGTTTTCTTTTTTATTTACAGGCCATTCTCGTAAAGGTGGTTCAAGACAACTGTAGTGAAAATCTTAATCTGTATAACAAGTATTTTGTAAGACCTGTATCCAAGGTAAGTTTAAATAAAATTAATATTTTAGTACATATGTTGTGTTAATACAGTATCATGTTAATTATGTTATTATTTATGATAGAATGGTAACCAGTAACCATACTGAACAGCCTGATATAACAACCTTCAAAGGATTGGCAGAAATTAAGGGAGTGTAGGTGCTGCATAATAGAGTACATAAAAGAAATTTGAGGTGTAAAAAAAATTATTATGGGTTAATTTGGTGGGCAAAACACAAAAGTGTGGTATAGGTTAGAAATGTGAAAGATATTTGTGAAATGCTAATTGTTCGGTTTTGGGGGAAGTAAATAATTACCGCATCACATGTGTGGTAATTATTTAACCAGATCAAGTATGTAGGAGGTTTAGTGGGTATAAGGAATATAGTAATTGATATGAATGTCTGAGGGTAATTCAGTAATTAAACAGAGAAATAACTGTAGAGGGGAAATGGTTTATATTTTAATCCGTATGACATTTTTTTTTATTTTTGATCATAATCCCCACCAACATTAATACACGTGTCCCATCACAGAATGTGCTTTTATGTGCCTGTTGCAAAGAAATCTTTATGTTGATGTCAGAGCCTTTTTCGTGATAGGTAAACTTGTATGCTTCCACTCCATGCTTCGTCTTTTGGATTCCAGCTCAAAATGATAAATCAATGTTTCATCACACGTTAGAATTCTATCCAAAAAAGCATCACCTTCCAGCATTTAGTGTTGTTTCAGCTTTGTACATGTATACTCGAAGTGTAGCCCCTTTGTA
Organism: Magicicada septendecula; assembly: GCA_034769895.1. Lineage (NCBI taxonomy): Eukaryota > Metazoa > Arthropoda > Insecta > Hemiptera > Cicadidae > Magicicada > Magicicada septendecula. The sequence continues at coordinate 1,217,400,535 of CM068367.1, forward strand.
TTGGTTGGTCAGCTATCTTGGAACCTATCTTGTACTTATTTTACAGTACTTGAGCTCTTAGTTGGTACTGTTATGAACTGAGCTAACACTTACTTGTAATTCTTCAGCTATTAGTTCACCTGTAATCCATCGGTCTTCTGGGACGAGGGTGTCTATGTGAGTTGCAAGCGCTGGAGTTGAAACCTCAACTGGAAGTCCAGAATTGTGCTCATCAGTTACTGAAGTTTGACTATTTTTAAACTGTTCTACCCATTTATAAAAATATAGTACTCTACCTACTAACCGTTTTTCCTCTATAGTTATTAATCTCTTTAATTATTGAATGATCCTTGTATTGAATACGAGGGGGGACCCAAAAGTAATGAGAATTTTTCTCTGGCAGTTGGTAGAACGCTAGTTCCAACTTCTCCCGCTAGGTGCCTTCACTAGACACCATTTTGTATCAGTTGCCCTAGCGGCATTGTTGTGGAAACATTAGCGCGGTCAGTGTGACTATTTTTTGTAAGCGCTGTTTTACGTTGTGACGAGAAAACTGGTGTGTCTCTGTAAAGACATGTATATTGTTTTTTATGTATTAGTGTGGTGTGTTCGTCTCACACCTTGTCGTTACATCAATGGTTGCTGCTAACAAAGTCCGTAGCGTTGTCACAATTATCAGTACAACCTAGTGGAAACCTTACCTGTAATCTCATAGGGGTTTGTGAATCCTGGGTGGCGCCAAATTGTTTGTTGAAAACAATTAAATTTATGAATTAATGTGTTAGTATGGTGTTTTCAGCGGTGACGACCGGAGCATTCGAATCGGTTCCCGCCTTTGTACAGCTTACTGTATTGCACAGATAGCGAAAGCGCTAGTTGTCTAATCTGTAAGTTCGCTAACACACACATATATAATACAATTTCCTATGAAATAAAACAATGGTTACACTGTACTGTTTCTTTAATGGTTGTTTGGTAATTAAGTAATGTCACAATAATATTATAATTTAGTATTCAATAAAATTGCTCCGACATTAAACATGAAACGCATTATCTCAAGTTGACGAAATTGGTTTTTAACGAGCTATCCTTAAGCCGTCATGGCTACTGTTTGTATTTTATTCGTCAACTCGTCCAAAATCTGGAGTCCTTTAGATTATAAAGAAAACCTTAAATATGGTTACAATAAAAAAGTACACTACCGTACATTATCCGTACTTAAATAATATAAAGTGTGGCTACAATTTGTTCTGCAGTGTAGTAATAGGTGTTACAACAGTTCGCAATCTAGTGCAAGGTTATTTTTTAGTTAACAAGTTTTTCTACGTAAGTTTGTTTTATTTAATCCTTGAAAGAAAATTATTTTTAATTCATAGTGAGAGTTTGTATAGATATGAGAAATATTTACAGTGCTTTTATTCCTGGGATTAGGGTATTTAAATGATACTTATCAGTTCAGAAGGTTTGTGATAGATCGTTGTTCTTTGGAAATGGAAAATTCATCAATTTTGAGTGACTTAGGCTGCTGGTGTCCTTTTCTGATTAGTCTTGGGAATTTCTGCTTTTAATTTTCGTTTAAATTGTTCCTGGACATCAGTTGAATGTTATTCCACTTCATCTCCTTCTCACTGGTAAATGTTTTTGGATTTTGGCTAGTTTTTTAACATTTAAAAGTAAAATTTGTGTCATGCAAAATCTTGCGTCCCTACTACACAAGCGTCATTATACGAGTACTGAAAATTAACGGAAAATTAGTAACCAACGGTCCGTTTCTATGGTAACTCAAACCCTTTGATTGGCTAAGGCATGGTTTATTACCATTGTTATTATATTTGAATTTTTATTCAAATTTACTGTATATTTTCTGATTGATCTTATTCTTCTTAATTATCTATTTTGCCTTTGTTAATAAGATGGCTACCACTCCCTATTCTTCCTCAATTAAAACATAACATCTAGGCATATGCTCTGTACAAATTCTTCAGTCATATCCTATTCATAACTATAACTACACAATTCTTTAACAATTATTAAGTAAAGTTTGTTTATAACTCATTTCATTAATTACTATTTTTTGGGTGTTAACTAACATCACCTTTTGAATAATTGGTTTTCCCTTACAATCTGGGGTGTTTATTTATTACATTATTAATTTCTTATTTCCTAATTAAACTCTACTCTCAATCCATGTTAACACTAGCTGTTTATCTTTTCATGGGATATTCCCCTTTTAATTACAATCATTTACAATTAATCTTAATTCTCTTAATTAACAACGTTATTATCACTTTCCAGTGTTCATTTCATATTACTAATTGTTTACATTTAATATTATTATTAAAACCTTATATTTTTAATTATTAATTTGTTTCACTTTTAATCACATAGTGTTTCCTCATCACTCTTCAGTGTTTATTCCACATTATGAAGTGCTTACATCTAATTCTATCATTAAAACCTTATTATTATTTATTATTTGATTCACTATTAATCAATTATTGTTTATTATTGATTATTGAGCGTTTTATTATCATAAATATGGTTTCTAACCATTTTGGGGTTTCACACTTTCACTATTGCACTTTTTAACTGTTTACATTAAGTGTTTCTTAGTGGGTAATCCCTATAATTATTTCTCTTTGTCACTTTCTCACTATTTCTTTCTTTACTACTATTATACACAGTATTACTAATGTTATTTTTCTATAGATTTTTACTACATCTAACTCTAATTCTTGGGTTAGTGTACTTTTCTTTTTATAATATTACTTTACTGGGTTTTGGTTAAAACAATTACATTAATTATTTAATTGATAATAATATTTATTTCTGGTATTGGATAATTATTGGTTTTATTCCCAATATTATACTTGAGTGTACCACTTCTCCCTTACATATTTGTGGTGTTTCTTATACCTTGGTTTCACCTTATTTCCTTTACACGTAATTAGTTTCATTTTCCTTTTTCTTCTTCTTCTCCTTCGATTTCCATTGGCTTCATTTTAGTTTGGTTCTCCCCTTCTCGTTTGGTTTTATTTTATTTGGTTGTATGAATTCGTTCACTTCCTTCAATTGTCTTTTTTCTTATTTGGTTTCGGTTTTTTCCCTTCTTCTTTGTTTTCCTGTTTGTTTGGTCAATCACTTGGGTTAGGTCATGTCGTCGTTTGTCGTGTCATTGTCTTTACATTTTATTTATATTTAATATTTTATTTTATATGAAGTATATTTATATTTAGTATCATCTTTTTCATCCCTGGTACTGGGGTGGCTATTTGTGTTGTAACAACGTTTTCGGCAATTTGTCAATGGCAGACATTAAATACCAATGTGCTAACATCAGGTTCTGTTTCCTGTTAGGGAATCAGCAGCAGAAACTGTTGCAATGCTTCGGACGGCTTATGGGGAGGAAGCTTTGAGCCAGGCAAGGATTTACGAGTGGTTTTCTCGTTTTAAAAGTGGTCAAATGTCAATTGAAGACGAACCACGACCAGGATGTCCCTCGACTTCCAAAACGGACGAAAACATTGAAAAAATCCATGTTGCGATCATGTTTGATCGTCGTAGAACAATCGATGAATTGGAGGAAATGACTGGAATATCCTGGAGTTTATGCCAACGAATTTTGACTGAAGATCTGAAGATGAAACGTGTTGCAGCAAAATTCGTTCCGCGTGTGGTTTCTTGTCGGCTCAAAATCCTTGCCTGGCTCAAAGCTTCCTCCCCATAAGCCGTCCGAAGCATTGCGACAGTTTCTGCTGCTGATTTCCCTAACAGGAAACAACCTGATGTTAGCACGTTGGTATTTAATGTCTGCCATTGACAAATCGCCGAAAACATGAAACAGCGCTTACAAAAAATAGTCACACTGACCGCGCTAATGTTTCCACAATAATGCCGCTAGGGCAACTGATACAAAATGGTGTCTAGTGAAGGCACCTAGCGGGAGAAGTCGGAACTAGCGTTCTACCAACTGCCAGAGAAAAATTCTCGTTACTTTTGGGTCCCCCCTCGTACATGAGGGTTTGGATTAGATAGGTAGGGAAAGTACCGTATTTTGCCATACAATAAGCAATTTATTTGGAAGATTATGGTTATGGTTGGGAAACTACCATATTTTGCCATACAATAAGCAATTTATTTGGAAGATTATGGTTATGGTTGGTTGGTGGTAGTAAGTACAGTGTTTGGTTCTTAATTTAATGGAGTAGTTGTAAACTAAGTAAGGGCTGTCAATTTTTTATTTTTTTGTATTTTACTGTTGTTTTTATAATTTGTTATTCGAGACAATGTTAAGGATGAAGTATAGGCTAGAAAGTTTTGGAGGGAGACAGGTAAAAGAAAAAAAATAGTAATCGTGAAAATTTATAATTTGTTATTCGAGACAATGTTAAGGATGAAGTATAGGCTAGAAAGTTTTGGAGGGAGACAGGTAAAAGAAAAAAAAAATAGTAATCGTGAAAATGGGTTATATAATATTAAGTTTTATATAGGTGTTAACAGGAATATGTGCTGGAAGTGTAATTTATTTTGTATTTTCCACTTATGTATTTTTGAACCTTTGTATTCGTAAGTTTGATTTTCTGTTGTATTATTAATAGTATTTTTTTTATTTCATAAGTATTTTGTCACATTGCCACTGTAATTTATTGTAACTGCTCTACACCTCACAGTAGGAGTGCCTCCATATTAAATAAATAAAATGTTATTATTAAATAGTGTAGAAAATTGTTATGTATTGTATTTTTTTTAGAGAGAATATTTGGAAAGAAATGTCACTTATCTTTGTATAAAATAAATTTAATTTTCATTTATTTCTTTAGCTGCCAGATGGGACACAAGTTGTTCTCATTAGAGAAGACTACATAGAAGTGGAAGAGAGTGTTATCAGTACCCCTGCAGAATAGTTAGTATACGTGCATTTTTCTACTATTTGTTACCTAATTGTATTGATAATGACTATTTTAAAAATATTGAAAAATATTCAGAAATAACTAAACTATTTTGTAAACAATTTTAGTTATTATTGTATTATGTTCCAAATCAACATTAATTAATTGTGGCATGTCACGTTGGTTATAGTGCCTTATTTATATGAAAATAAATAAGGTTCAATTTTTAAATCAAATTGTACTTCCTCTGAATTTTCAGTGTCATTAGGAATGGTAATAAATAAATATTTTGTCATGGGTATATTCATTTTAATTGAAAATATTACTTGTATAAACATAACTGACGTGTTCACATACTACTGTTCATTTCCAGATGTCCAGCCACAGAATCACAAGCATTCAGTTCAGTGATTGGTGTTTTAACCTGAGTGGTAGTGTGTTACTGTTACATTAAAAGATTATTTTTACAGTTACACTGGAATTTAAATAATTTATGTAACATAAATTTAATACTTTTATTCACATTACCATTGACATTATTATTATTATTATTATTTACCTTCATTGCAGTGTGTACATAGATAGTCAAAAGCATGGTGTGAGAGAAATCAGGGGTAACTGAGAAACGGTAGGCATAAATTCTTCTCATATTTTTTCAGTGGATTCATCAAAAACTTTATGGTGGTGGTAAATTGGGTTTTAAAGATTTGTAATGTAAATTTCACTCATTTGGTGCATGCAATAATTGCTTTCCTGAGTTGAATCTTATTTCTCCAGGATTCTGTTCTTTCTGTTGCAATCTACATAATAAAAATCAGTTCTGTGTTATTGTTTAATGGCTCCTTGACTTGCTCCAGTTGAATTACAAGATCTTACACTCATACTGGGGAATTAGTACCCAGTAGTTTTATACCATGTACAAGTTAAAAGCCACTCAATTCCATTAATTTGGCAAATGTTATTAACTTTTGGCAAGATATATAGAATCGTATTATAACTTTGCCAGGTAGTCCATACTTAATTCCTTCTGTATTAGTCTTTAAAAATGATCTTCAGCTGACTTTGCACAAGTTTGACCTAGGGCTCCAAAAACTCAGGAAGTATGTATTTAGTTGACAAGAATTTTTATATATTACAAGAACATAGTTATTAATGAAGGAAACTTACCTCTCATTCCTACTCAAGGTGATATTAGATTTCAGAACAAATATAATGGAAATTGGTAGCGAATTACATATTGAATATCCTTAACTCAATGCTGAGCCAATTAATTAGTTTAACTGAGAAGGTTATATTTCTTGTGCAGAAAGAACAGAAATATATCCCCATCTTTTGAATTTTTTTCTTTTTTTCTAGCTTATGCAGAAAACTTCCTCTTCAGTTTAGTTGAACTGAAACTTCCTCTTCCACCATCTTTAGTTGATGGTGGAATTCTTCAGTAATTATGAAAGTGCGCAGACAATCATTAAAAAAGAGTTCAAATCACCCGTTAGAGGTGAAATTTATCGGTGGCTTCTGGATCACTTTGGAGCAGGCGACTCATTCTCACATGTAATCATGGGTAAATTTCTATACACCTGAAACCAAAAGGTCAAGTATGCAGGGGTGTGCGAAAGATGAAACAACTCAAGTGAAGGACAAAACGCATTGTCTCCTGGCCAAGTTCTCACAACTGTCTTTTGCGATATTAAAAGTACTGTGTGCATTCATCTTTTACTTGAACAAAAAACAAGTTCAAGTTCTTCATGCCAACAACCAACCAACCAACCATGCCAACAACAGGCCAAAAATGTCTTTAAACAAAAGTTGTTCTTCATAAGGACAAATCCGAACTCCCCAAGACTGGCAATGCTTGGCCGCACACTGCTGCTGCTAAGCATGCAAAATGGAAGACCTTCATTTGAGAGCTTTGGATCATCCCTTATAGTCCCGATTTATCACCATGTGGTTTTCATTTGTTTGAACTCTTAAAAAAAGACTTGAGAGGGAAAACTGTCCAATGACAAAGAGGTGTAAGACTTTGTGCACAATTGGTTATAACACATTCAACAAATTTGTATGAAAAAGGGATTACAAAATTGAAAGTGTGATGAAAAAACCATGTAATAATAGAGGAAGCTATTTGAAAAAATTTTGTATTTATTTTCGCATTTATTATTCCAATAAAACATTTCTAAAGAGTCTCATTTACATTTGATCAACCTCTGTAGAAAAGTAGTGGGCTTAAATGGGGCCCTACACGTACATACTTGTACGATTTACTTGTTTGCACAAACATGCTGTTCATACACAAAATCCTACTACACCTTGTAGCATTGGCAAAGACTTGTATGAACAGACAAGTTTGTACACACATTACTGAGTGTGTGGTGCCGTTTTTTAAATACCCAACCAAGAGAGTCATACATACAATACCCCCAAACGTTTGAACAAAATTACTCTTATTTGTCGTTAACAATGTCTGTATACACAAAGCTTACAGAGCAGGTTACACACACATTTGTCATACAAGTGTGCGTGTGTTGAATGTTGGTGCATACAAGTCAAAGCCCTACATTCTCATACCCAGGTCCCAGTCTTGTGCCACTTGTTTACCACGTCACACAGACAAGCTGCTGCTGCAGCAATAATCATACATCATTTTAACATCAAAAAATAAATAAAAGTTTGTAGTGTAAAGCGTGGATTTATTATTAATAAATAATATTAATTTATTTAATGAATTAAAAATGTCTTCACAAGATGATCTACAATTTTTTTTTTGTGTGGATGAAACACATTTAAAAATTGTATTAGAAAAATAAAACCAGTGACTATGAGAGATAATACTGTAATGAGAGAGGCTATCAGTTTAGAAGAACGGCTCATAGTTAAACTGTGTTCTTTTGCTACTGGTCAATCATACGAAGATTTCTATGCAGTCATTTCGCATAATAATTTCACAAACATGTACAGCTATTTACACAATGTTACGGAGTGAATACATGAAGGTAAGTTTACAACAATCGTACACAAGATATTATAAGTACAATATTTAATAGAAGTACAAAAAATATATAAAAAAATTAACTCGTAAAGAATAGTAAAAACAAACAATATTTGAAAAAAGTGTCAACTTAACAAAATTGGTACTCAATTTAACATTAAATTAATGTTGAGAAATTATGAAAGAAAATTATTAAAAATCTGTTACTTTCAGTATTTTGTACCTAGTCAACAGCATAATGGATAAAAATTAAACAATTTATGAGAAATAACATAAATACCTAACTAATAATTTTAAAACTTGTCAGTTTATCATTTATAACTGTAAAAAAAAAGAATCACAGATGACGACCCTGTTTAGACTACATGAAACACCTTATGGTCGACATGAACTGCACATCATATTGTGAGTTGAAAAAAAAAAGCAGAGAGCATGAAGAATGGTGAGCTGCTACCAACCAGCCTATGGGCTGCTAACCTAGGGAACTGTAAAAAATCAGTAACATCATCTGGTACTGGTGTATGAAGTACTGATGCTGAGTAGTATATGAAGTTTGTGGTGAGGTATAACAATGCTGCTGATGGAAATTGTCAATAGATGAGCTGAAGTGTGTAGCAAACGAAATTGTGAATTCCACCATCTCTCCATAAAACAAAAGGTTTCATCGATAATTTTTCAGCAGCTGTGTGCTACATTTTATTCATATTTCATAATTTGTTTGCAACATTATGACCAAAAACTGTACAATCATCTTCAGGCTCTGACATAATATTGTATGCCTTACATAACATACTGTTTTCATTTAATTCTGTTGGTGTGTAATTTATTACCTTTTATCGTTTAATTAATTATCGTTAAAAATGTATTTTCGTATGTACTAGTAAATAACCTCGGGCGCCATAGTGTACAAAATATCACTACATACATTTACGTTTAGGGCCAGAATTCGTGCAACACGAACCAGTTTTGTGAAATAAATTACCTGAAATAAAACATACACCAAATAACATATTTAATGACTTTTATTAGTGTTGAACTGGTATTTTACTACATGGTGAAAATAAATGACCCACATATTGCGCCATGGCCGTTTCAAAAATCAAATTACCCTACAAAAACCTAACATGTAATAGAAAATGTGTTGTATTAGATAATTATGATATATATATATGATAAATATAGTTATACATCTTTAGATATTGTTTCGCACAACCCAACACTTAGAAATTACTCACGCACACACACGCTTTCACTCTCTCTCTCTCTCTCTCATGGTACAAATTCATTATAATTTTATGAGCTCATTTTGAAAAAGTGAAATTTTGAATACTTGAATTTATTTATTTGGTCATTTCAAATAAAATTGATGTGAAAATAAATATATTTTTGTGTTGATGGAACGTTCTCACCAAAGTCATGTATGTTGTTGCAGTTTCCTTGCGGTAAAACTTCGCGTACCGCGAGTTTACCTTGTACACTTCCCGGTCACATTTTTGACGTTGAAACACTGTAGTTAAATAGTTTATTAACCACTTACAGTGGTTTAAAAGTTAAAATTCACTTATTAGTGAGCGATCTGCCGTTCGTAAACGGTAGGCCGGCCGGCTGCGATCACAGTTGCAGATGAAATGACGACGACTCTTTGTTATATGTTACCGAGGTGGGGTGAAGTTACGTGGGGGGGGCGGTCACTCGTTCTTTGTTAAGCTGTTTACAGCCTCGTGTTGTTGATGTAAACACATTCTCGGCCGCTGACGTAATTAAGGATCGTCACTGTTATCGCAACAAATTACATACTGTTTTTGTGATGCTTCACAGTTTTTTGCTATGAATCGGTCCAAATCCTGGCAAATATTATACAGTCCACTCACTATATCTTCATACCGGTTATTTAATGTTGGTTTACTTATGACCAAACTAAAAATAATACAATATTTACGGTTTTATTTACCATATTTAAGGTAATTATAAAATGTACCATGTTTGTACCATTACAGGTGTTGCCCTACATTTTTTAAATGTAGAGACAACAACATATGTATCAAAATTAATAATGTCTATAAATTTGTTTTTATAAATAATAATGTTTTATAATATTGTGAATGTGCTATATAACCTGATGATGGTCTGTGACCGAAATCGATCGCTTTAAGAATATAAATAATAACATTATATGGTACCTTTAGGCTATATAAAAGAATAAAAAAAATATAAAAAAATGTAAATATAATTCCTCCTCCTAACTGCAGTTATTTTTACAATTACAAAGGGCTCACAGTATTGTAACATTAGCTTTAGTTTATGTGAATTATGAATTTCTTATGGTTGATGTAGGTACAAATGGCAGGGTGTCTGATGGAGGTGTAATTGAATGTACAAAATTTCAGTTTACGAACCTCAGTTCCTAAGGCCAAACAGTAAGGATAAAATATCTGTACCATACATGTTAGTAGCTGATGACGCACTTGCATTATCAAAATATATGATGAAACCATTTTCAAATATGAATTTTAAAAAAGAGGAATCTGTGCAAGACATGTTGAAAATACGTTTGGTATATTGGCTTCAGGATTTAGAATTTTTCATACTACTATTAACTTAAAAACCAAAACTGTTGAAAACACTGTACTTAACTACATGTGTTTTACACAATTGTTTAAGATGTAACGTTAAACAAATTTATACTCCGCCTTGTGATGTTTAAAAAGGAATCGTGAAGTAATTAATCCCCGATACTACTTTTTTACTACTTACCTAAATTCAGTCAGAAGATTCCAAAAGCCCCAGGGTCACCACCACATTTTTCTTGGAGGAAATGTGGAAACCGTTTCACTTTCCCCATGAAAAACAATTAAAAAAAAATAAAACTCTCCCTCACAGAAAAATTCCAAGGCCGTTTAGACGAACTTTTGGACACAGAGAATAGGTTATAGGTAGAGTGGCGTAATAAACTGACTTAACACATTATAATGAAAAAACTCATTATTTTATTTTAATAAAAAAAAAACATTGCAATTTCTTTTATATGTAACTAAAACAATACAAAAAGTAAAACAAAAAAATTATAAACCACAAATCAGTGCTTTGTTCTTTTGAATAATACCCCCTCCCCTTTCTCTCTCTCTCTCTCTCTCTCTCTCTCTCTCTCTCTCTCTCTCTCTCTCTCTCTCTCTCTCTCTCTCTCTCTCTCTCTCTCTCTCTCTCGATATCAAACTCATTATTTCGTACTTTTGTTGGTTTTTGACAATGTTACTTCAAAAGGCAACTAACAAATTTTTTTATACCCTTGGTCCTACTTATCTGTACCGTCGGGGAGTCTCACGATGCTTGCGCCATCTGGGCGAAATTGCGCACTTTCCTGACGAAAAACAAAAAGAATGTTCCGAAACTCCAATTAATCACTGCATACTTTCTGCTTTAATAATCTGATAAGTTTATATCGCCATTTCACAAATTTTTAAAAACTCGGTAGGCCTACCTTGGCTGGCCTACTGTGGTTGCCCACGCACTAAATGTCTGTACTGATTGCTGGCGGTTGTGAGACTGAACTCCGCTCCCTTTGTTTTTGCATAACAGTCCAGTTCAATTGCGCACTTTCCTGACGAAAAACAAAAAGAATGTTCCGAAACTCCAATTAATCACTGCATACCTTTCTGCTTTAATAATCTGATAAGTTTATATCGCCATTTCACAAATTTTTAAAAACTCGGTAGGCCTACCTTGGCTGGCCTACTGTGGTTGCCCACGCACTAAATGTCTGTACTGATTGCTGGCGGTTGTGAGACTGAACTCCGCTCCCGTTGTTTTTGCATAACAGTCCAGTTCAATTGCGCACTCAAAACCAGTTTTCTCCGGTTATATCCAAACGTCGCTGCCATGGACGGATGCCACTTGGTTACAATTTGATCATCCTAGACGCCACACTGGCGGGCCTCGCCCAAACAACATGGTATGAATAATTGTGACTCATTCGTCACCAGCTAAAAATAGGTTGAATTGCATAATGTACTGTTACAGCCTCAGAGTTTAGATTTAGAAAATACAGAAAATGGCCAACTGGATGGAGGTGACTGGAGGAATGATAATCAGCTCACATCTCTTCAGCCGACTTATAACAGACATTATGCTGATGAGGCAAGGGAACAAGCGAATACTTCAACAATGAAGGGAGTTTTGTGGCAAGATCAAGTATACCGTAATTTTTAGAAGAGGGCTTGCTACTGTTTTAATGCAACAAATTTTATTTTTTTTAAATCACAGAAATCAGTTCTTTCTTCTTCTTTCTATGGCACTACAGCCCTTGTTGGGCCCTGGCCTCCTTCAATTTTTCCCCCCATTCTCCTCTGTCAGCAGCCATCCTCCTCCAGGAACGCACTTTTAATATCTCTCTTGCATCCTCATCCACCGCATCCTCCCATCTTCTCCTTGGTCTTCCCACTGGTCTTTTTCCATGGAAACAGAAATCAGTTCATAATTTGGAAACTTGTAATTAATTGTATATCTATAAAAATCTGTAATTTGTTACAATTTTTACTGTTTAACTTTAGTTAATAAAACCTTGTAGTTTACCTGCTTTGAGCATTCACATTTTTGTATCTCTCATTTTTTTGTTATTTTGTACTGTTAAGTATTTATAAATGCAGATAAATGAATGATAAGCTATTATTACCCAACTTGTGCTTTCTATCTGATTCTTTTTATCTTCCTCCTCATCCATTTATTGAGTGTTATCATCACCATCCATTGAAGATTTACTATGTAACGGGACAAAATTAGTGTAACCAAAATTCATGTACCATTTTAAAACATTTTTATTGTGATGAAACAGATCTAGTTAGAGATGTGGAAGTGTTGAGAGTTATTCGATGGCCAAATAAGGTAATGTAACAAAGCGTGTGTGATTCATATGGTGCAGTGCGAGGTGCACAGACAGTTACCATATAAGGTAAGGAATGCAGCAAATTGAATTCATTCCAACGACACAACGAGTTTCCTGTTGAAAAGATGTGACGAACAAGAACGGAAATTTCCAGTCACCAGGGCAGGACTTTGGTGGAATACCGCCCGAAACCAGTTACAAAGGCGAAATTAAAACAGAAATCTAGCGTGGTCACGCCAGCGAAGGCCCCAGTCTAGAACTCGCCATCGGGCTGTATGGTCATACTATAACAGTGCCCGTGGGCAGGCATGGTAAGCTTACCGAAATAATGGTTTAAAATGTGAGAGAACAGTGACGAGTTTTTAAAAATGGTAAATCAACAACAGTGAACATAATCTAACATTTTTGAACTGTTTATTTTGAGTGTTTTAACAAAAAGTGTCGTACAACAGGTGGTGCAACAATTTGGATACCACGTGCAGATAAGTGACAATAAAGAAATAAAATAAAGGCCATAAAAGGATTCAAAATCATTTAAAGTTTATTTATGTGTAAAAGTATTCTAGACCAGTTAAAAAATATTAAAATGATGAGATCTCAATAGAATGGGGGGGGGGTAGTCTGAGAGAGAGAGAGAGAGAGAGAGAGAGAGAGCAAAGTACTGATTTGCATACAAAACTTCTTTATATTATATTTTTTTGTCTCATAAATTTTGTTTTAATAACATTCACAACAGTAAAAAGAAATTAATATTATGTTTGATAAAATAAAATATGATATTGTCATGAACATGTATAAGTTAATTTAATGAAGAAATTTGTGTTAGTGGTTGAAATCACAATCAGAATGATCACAGTTGCACACCACTATATAAAAATTATCCCGATTAGTGCTTTCAAGCCTCACAGCCCATCGTCAGATCGGAATAGGCAGAAATTATTTTAAAACAAACCCTTCACCCCTCTCCCCCACCCTGCTCACACACAACAAGCTATAATATAAATGACCCTTCCCCACCCCCTAAACCCTGTCCCACCATCTGCACCGTTACATATTTTTCTAGCAAATTCCTTGTGTTTCAGTGTTGTGTGTGTGTGTGCATCCTTTTAAACTTACCCTCTTCCTCTCCACACACGTGGGTCAGTCACACACCCTTATTTTAAAACATCCAATTAGTACTAAGTATATGATAGAGGACGTGCAGAAAGTGATATAAATGAAGTATATGATAGAGGACAGATAGATAAGATTAAGAATTATATTGCATAGTACTAATTGGATGTTTTAAAATAAGGGTGTGTGACTGACCCACGTGTGTGGAGAGGAAGAGGGTAAGTTTAAAAGGATGCACACACACACACACACACACACAACACTGAAACACAAGGAATTTGCTACAAAAATATGTAACGGTGCTGATGGTGGGACAGGGTTTAGGGGGTGGGGAAGGGTCATTTATATTATAGCTTGTTGTGTGTGAGCAGGGTGGGGGAGAGAGGTGAAGGGTTTGTTTTAAAATAATTTCTGCCTATTCCGATCTGACGATGGGCTGTGAGGCTTGAAAGCGCTAATCGGGATAATTTTTATATAGTGGTGTGCAACTGTGATCATTCTGATTATAAGTTAATTAATACGCCATTTCACCTTAACCTATTCGCTGTATCAAAAGTTCGTCTAAACGACCCTGGAGTTTTTTATTTAAGGGAGTTTAATTTTAATTATTTACAAAATCATTTCTGTGGGAAGAATGAATAGGTTTCCATATTTACTCCATAAAATATGGTGGCGACCTTGAGGGCTATGGGGAATCCTGTTTTTTTTTGTAAAGTTACAATCGGCGACCCTGCCAGGATGCTTATATAAAATTTGTTTTATATGAGTTATACCTACTCGAGGTACAGAAATAGGTTTTGGTTAATGGCGTTTGTTTGAATAATTCGTAGAGGTTACGAAGTGTTATTTGTATAGGTTATGGGGTATGATTTATGATATAACCCATTGTGTTTAAATTTTTTTATGAAATTTTGTTAATGTAATTCATAAAAAGATGGAAGATCTAACGGAAAATGAGAATAGTCTAACTGATTCTGCCATAATGGGCGATTCTGGGGTACAGTCGATGCCAGTGTCAACAAAAGAAAGTAGTAAACCTAACGAAATCCACCATCAGTCGTCATGAATAATGTCTTGGAACTTGAAAAATGTTGCAGCATAATACTTCTGGGATGACATGCCTGAGTGAGAGGTTAGAAATTGCTTCCTGACCCTAAAAAAAAAAAAAAAAAAAAAAAAACCACTTAATCTGTCCAAAATTTCAGCAGGTTTAACACCTTTGCACACTAAAAACTTGATAATTACATGCTGCATAACAGACACACAGACACATGCATCTCTTAACAACAACTAAACAAACAACTTCAGAAACAGGCACTACTAGCAGTTGATCGCTGTTGCCAACATTAACGAGTACTAAAGTATGTCATGCCAATTTCAAAAGTTTCATTTATGTTTGGTCGACCCTTGTACATAGTCTCCACACAATTCAGCTACTTAGTAGCTGGTACAAAGTTTTCTATTCCTTCATTGCAGTAATGCTGCCACCAAGGTGCTAAACCAATCAGTGACAAATTCTTTCAGCTTGTCATCATTTTCAAAGTGACTGCCACCTAAAAGCTTTCTTATCGTAAAAAAATAGATGAAAATCTAGGTGCTAAATTTTGGCTCTATAGTGGATGTTGGAAAACTTGCCCCCTCAAAACATTGATGCAGTTTTACTGTTGCTGCAGTCAAGTTTGGACAACGAACACTGTCATGAATCAAAACAGTTCTGATAGACAAGTCGCATTGTTTGTTCTGCGTGGCACGACAGAGCCAATGAAGCATCTGACAATAGCCTTTCGAGTTTGTTGTGTCTCCTCTTGGTAAAAAAATAAATCAGAAGATGCCTTTTTGGTCCTAAGATATGGCCACAATAACTTTTCATGTGCTGAGTGTTTGTATTTTTTGGTTTTGTTGGAGATCAGGAATGATGCCAATCCATTCACTGATTCTTGGTTTTCTAGAGTTTTATGTGAGATCTGTGTCTCGTCATCATTCACAATATGGTGCTGAAATGTGTCCTCTATCTTTGTAATTCTAGTGAGAAAAGTCAAGACAGCTTCCATTCTTTTCTTTTCTGTTTCTCAGACAGAATTTGAAGCACCACACGACACATTTTGTTGTACACAAGATTATCCACAACAAATTTGTGAAGAATGTTCCTAGAAATTCCAGGGACAAAATGCACAAATTGTGTAAGATGAAACATATGTCCTCAGGATTTTTGTCTTTAGTGTTTCAGTGACAAGAGATGTGTTGACCAGAACGTTCTTGACCATGGCCATGTATTCTTTGTCCATTACACATGCTACACCATTTTCTTACAGATGCTTTGTTCATATTCGTCTATGAACTTTTTTTTTTTTCTTCAAAAAGTGTATCACATCACAAACCTCGCACTTTGTGAGATGTTTTATTTTGTCACATATTTTAAATAAATACAAAAGATAGACAAACATCTACTGCTTGGCTGGGACTGAGGTAATGGAAGGGAAAGTTTAAGTGGCATGGCAGCAGTGTAGTAGTGGGGGGGGGGGGGCTACGTTTTCCTCCAACATCAAATGTTCTTTCTTTACTTTCTAGACAACCCTTGTATGTCACTCCCATTTCCATAGCTCAATTTTTTGTTCAATCTGTTATATATGTAAATTAAACACACCCTTGGAAGGATGAGTTAGAAAGGAATAACATGATTATTAGTTTAATATTGGTATGTCTGTTATGTGTTGAATAATGTGATTTGTGTTCATGACACAAGTTGTGCCAAATAAATTTAGCACTTGATTTTCCACATAGCACTTAATGGTACGCTATACACTGAAAAATTGTCTAGTATAGCAATAGCTGGATTTTCAAATTCAGGAACACCAATTTGCCAGTCTTGGAGTTCGGATTTGTCCTTGTGAAGAACAACTTTTGTTTAAAGACATTTTTGGACTGTTGTTTGTATTTTTAATGCATCTTTTGCTTACATATTGTTACATAATGCGGCGGAGTGTTATGTAATGGGGAATGTCGTCTCGTGTGTTCGATGGTGTTGTTCTACAAGTTACTCGACTAGCCCTGCCCGTGTGTGATTCTGCCAAGGCCGCACTGAAGTATTCATCCTCTAGTATTTTCAAGTGCTTGTTAAGGACGCATATTATGGTACCCTGCAGACTATAAATAGCCCACACCTGCCGCTTAGTTTTTCAGTTTTATGTCGGGCGATTTATACAGTTCGTTTCAAGTGCTGTATTAGTGAAAAATGATTATAGTGCGGAATTCTTTGACATTATTATTATGTGGTCAGATTATCTTGAATTATTGTTCGAGTATAATCTTGTTGAATAACTTGTTGATTTAAAACTGTAAATTGAGATTAATTAAAGCAGGTGATTAGTGACATAATTGGTGTCTTCTGTTTTGTTTTCCACTGTACTATTCGATGATCAAGGAGACTAGTAAATGTCTATTTATACTAGTAATCATACATTTACACCATAGTCCAGTCAAATTAGAGTTGGAGATCGAAATAAATGGTAGAAGGATGGGACCTCTTTTAATAAAGTATTTTCATCTAGAACATTATTTTAAAATATGGTTCACCCTCAGCCCTATGTCAAAACCCCTAAACAACCCTAAAAATTCAGTTTTTCGATAATAACTTTTAAACTATTCTTATACTGTGAAAATAAAAAATACCACCATAAATTAGAGAACATTTCTCACAAAAAATGTCTTAAGACTTTTTTTCTAGAACTAATAGTTTTTACATAAAAAAATATTGAAGCGTACGAGTAATTTGTTGCTCGGAGAGTGTAGGTTGGGTTAGTTGGCACAAGTTTTAGATGGCGCGCAACCAGTTATTCGATTGTAGTTGTAAAAATAATGTTCGAATTAAAAAAAATAAACACTCTTGTGTAAAGGTAAGATGCAGCTATACGCCTATGTAGTTCTTTATTTTAAAAACTTATTTTTTCATTACAATATTAGGTGCTATAATACATGATGGCTTCAAAGTGTCGTTTTATCCTACAAACAATAGTATTTAAAAATGTAATAGTTTTATTCGCAAGATAATGTGGGTTTTAATTACTGATATTATATATATGAGAATGCAAAACAAAAAAAGTTGATATTGTTTACTGTTTTTAAAAAACAAGACTATGAAAATTGTGAAATTTCGATTTTCTTAAATTTGCATAAAATTACAACTTATAACCAATATACAACAATGAGAGTTCACCCCAATTAAAATATGAAGCATGTATTTTAAAGCTTAAAGAGTCTACTTTTGAGATGTGTAATTATTATTTTAATTAAATTGTTCATTGTCAAAATAATAATTATGGAACAAGTAACTGCATAAAACGTGCTTTTTTTCACATTATTACTTCTTACGCTTTATATTTTAAATTTTAAGATTTAATACTTTGGGAATATAGTATTCAATACCCACGTTATCAATCTTCAGTAAGGATTTATACCTGAGAAGCCAGGTTCCTTTTAAAATACATTTTGAAAGCTGTACATCTGCCGTCGGCTCACAACTTGGAGGAATATGCGCGCGCAAGTCAGCTAAGCATGATGTGATCTAGCAAAAGTTCAGTGCACAAAATACAATACAGGATGTGATTGTGTTTCTTGATTTTGCTATTTGTGTCAATTTATAATTAAGAATATACTTAAAATTTCTTTAATTTAGCGTTTTTAATAACAATCGTGCAATAAGAGTGAAATTTGTATATTTAAAACAAATGATGCCATATTTTTTTGCTGCAGGGAATTTTAACTATATAAAGTCTGCTTACATATACATTCAACAAATGACCGAATTTATTAAAAATGCTGAAGAGCGAATACGTTGTATGCGAGAAGGGGACTTATTAACTGAATGCGAATCTCAGGAAATAACGGAATTACGAAATTTCCTTGAAAACGGATAAGCTACAAGGCGAACCTACAAATTTTGGTGCTGAAAATTTACTGATATGACCATTGAGCAAGGTATCATGTGAAGTATGAAAGTGGTCGGGGGAATAGTTGGTAGGGTTGTATCAGAAAGCACGACACATCAATAGATTTTAAGCTTACCATTTACATACGATATTTGTAGTGAGATTGAGTGTTTTTGTGGTATAAAATTTTCGTCATCTGATCAGCATGTAGATGCGAGAGATGCCCGTAAGAGTCGTGATCAAGAAGATATAAAAAAAAAATTATACTGAGTGGTTTAATCTTCACGAACTCTTTCCTCATTAAAAAGAAATAATGGCGATATTTACTGGTGTAATTGGCAATGCAAATATAAATTGTGATGCTTTTGAGGTTGGTAAAATAGGATTAAGCAAAATGGAAGGCCAAAAATTTAAGGATTTATCATTCAAACCCAAAGATAAAGTCTTGCCATTAATTAGCAGTAATAGTTCATTGTAGTAGATGACGAGATTATACCTATTGATCCAACCCTTCTGTTCCATCGCATATATGTTAGCGAGGAAACTGCGGAAGAATTTAAAAGATACGTGTATTACGAGCTTGCGCCTTACCCAATGGCATTATTTGATCAAGGTACGCTACGTAAGACTGATAATCTAAAATATTTGTTCCAAAATGAAAAAATTGAGTTTGATGCTGGCAAATGTACTTTCGTCGCGTGCCTTGGAATAAAAATGATCAGTTTAATGACATATTTAATTCCTACATAGCTTATATTAAAAAACACTTCAAATCTAATAATGTCATTGTGGTTTTTGATGGCTACGAAAATAATTTGGATAACATAAAAGGCACTGAACAAACACGTCACGCCAATAAAAACTTATGCCCTAACATTATTTTTGATGTGGAAATGTGTAGTACGGTACAACAGGATACTTTGCTCTCAAACAAGCAGAATAAAATTTGTTTCATTAAGTATTTAATAGAATATTTAAGAAATGCTAACATAACAGTCATACAAGCAGAAAATGACACTGACTTATTAATTGTAAAGACAGCTTCACAAATTACCAATAAAATACCTGTTATGGTTGCTGATGACTCAGATATTTTGGTTCTTCTATCAGCATGAATCCCGGAAGAATGGGAAATGTGTATGTTGAAATTAGGAAAAACTGAACTCTGCCTACTATTTATTCACAGAACAGTATCAATGAATTACCCTTTTGCAAGAAATATATGTTATTTCTTCATGCAGCAACTGGTTGCGATACAACATCCTGTTTTTTTGGAAAGGGCAAGATGAGCATTTTTAAGAAATTTGAGAAAAATGTCATGATGAGACTTTTAAAAAATCGATTGGAAACTTCTATAAAAAAAAATCAATCGAAAGAATGTATCTTCGAGAGTGGAGTAAACTTCGTTTCTTTCCTATAGAATAAACCAACGGGAGTAACATTAGATGACTACAGGTACATCTGCTTTTAAAAATTTGTGTTTAAACAAGGTACAAAGAAAAGGAAACTTGCGAAATACGTAAAACTGGAATCTTTGCCTCCAACTTCAGATACAGTAAAATATTTTTATAGAGTGTATCTACAAGTACAAAAGTCTAATGATTTACCTGCAGAAGACTGGGGATGGAAAAGGGGACAAATCCTTACCCCAATTCGAATGTCCAAACCAGTAGCCCCTAAAAACTTAATTCAAAAGATATTTTGTAACTGTAAAAAAGATTGGACATCAAAACAGTGTTCCTACAAAACTACTGGGCTTTTATGTACGGACGTTTGTGGTAGTTGCACAAGTGAAAAATGGAAAAATTTCAAAAATAATTGTGTAATTGAAAATGAAGCAGAAGACAATATTGTGAGTCCATCATTGGCAGAGGAAATAAGCGATGAAGGTGAAAATGAAAATACAAACCTAGATATTGAATCTGCTGACAACGAACTTTCAGAGGAAGAATTCTAGCTATAATTATAAAATAAATTTAATTGAGTTTAATGATTAAATAAAAATGTTTTTGTAGACTTTATAGTTAATAAGATGCAAAAGGTTTTCAAATCCACAGATTTAATAGTTAAAAAAAATTCCCAAAGTTACTCTTCGTTTTCGCTTTTAATGTTCGTATTTTCTAGCCTGGACGGTTGTGCCCTCTATAATTTTACATTTTATTTTACGGTTCTGTTAACTTTTCATTACTTTATAATAATCACTCAAGAAATTAAAATTAAATTTGTCGATTAAATTTACATTACACTTGTTTTTAAAAAACGACAAAAAACCTTTTTTATATTCGCCTTTTTTTTTTGACGTTTGATGTGTATGACAGGGGTGAACTTATTTTTTAATTGTAGTAGGACATGTAGGGATGATGTCCTCAAATTTTTAGCCGTCTGCTATTTTTTTTTTTTGATCTGAGGCTTATTTTCGAGCTAATTTGACTGGACTACTAGTAATGTATTTGGTTTACAAAAGATATGGAGGGCATTTCTGGTTTTGATTCACAACTCTCTCTAGACGATGAGGCCAGTTTTCTGAGAACATAAGTACATTATAACAAATGTAATTGAAGGAAATAAACCATTGAAGGATGGTCATCGCAACTAAGTGACTTATCTACAGGTAGTGAAAAGTTAATTTATTTGAGAATACAACACATATTTTAATCCCAACCTGATATACGAAATGAGAAGAAATACTACTATATCATATTGACTTTTACTTCCATCCAGATGAAAATATTCATAGGACCACTTATTACATTTGGGTTTTTCGCTCCACGTTTTGGGCGACCAAATATTACATTTACGAAAGTCTTGTTCTGTTTTTCTGGCGTTTCTTTGCTTTTATGTAAATATGTTTACTTAATATGGAAATACTAATATTAAAATAATGTGTAAAGTTGCTGGGCGCCAGAGATGTATATTATCTCAGGGTGTGTTTTGAATAAAAAACAATGTAGTTTGGATGCTAAGATATTTTAATTATCTTTAAGAATCATTGAAATCGATAAATACATTTGTATATTGCTTATGTTGTCGACAGACGCTTTAAATCACTTAACCAACTACTTCATATTATAACTACATGCCATTTAATTTACTTGGTTCTTCCTAAATCATAAATTAATCAAATAATCTAACTTGATAGGATAAACATATGACATATAAGAATCAAATATTCATAGAAGAGATTACAATTAAACATAAAATATATCAATCAAATATTCATTATTCGTTAAGCATCTCAATAATCATCAACATCTATAAGTAAGATTAATATATGTATTTATATTCAACTTCAGTTATGACAATTTATCATCTTCTGTTCATCACTAAATTTAAATTAATGCAAATAAAATCTCAAATTTGAATTATACTAATAAATAATGCTTTTCTAAAGTCATAAGAGGTAATTTTAATTTAGCATCCAGCTACGCGTAAGTTCTTTTAAAATGAGACGGGATTTTATGGTATATAGACGATTCTACTACATTTGATATATTCTAATAAATGGGTATAGAGAAATGTTAGAGTTTACTTGTTAAGAGTTTATCCATTCCGGATCTCCGCTGAATTGCGTGGTCATTTATCACTATACATTACACATACTCTGCTTTTAATAAACTCACTTTCACTTTCGCTGATCTTACACACATACCGTACTTTTTAATTATCGGACACGACTGACGCGCACAAGAAAATAATACTGGTTGTTTATCGTTCAAATATCACTAATTAAATAACACTTCTTCTTGCTTCAGGTTTGCACTGTTTTAAATTGTCACTCGCGTTGAAGACTCTCTTCCTATCTCCATTCCGCTTTCACTTACTCTTTGATTATAGAGTGATTTGACTAATACACCATCAATTATTATTTAAACTGTAATGTAAGTTCACTTTGTCTTTCCCGAACTATTAATCTAATTCATGACTTTAAATAGTAAATGTCACTATAAGTGTCTTTACATTTTATTTGATATAAATAATGTATTTAACACGACTTCAGATATACATGACTCTAAGCTGAGAAATTAACTGAAAGAGCGATCGGGCACGCTTGAGGTAATATTTATAATCAGTACCAAGTCTCTATTCCCTCCTGTTCTACTCAAATTTCCCTGATAGGCTTAGGGCTGGTTTCCTGACCGGGAACTTTGAATTCGTCCACTCATGAGCCTTAGAAAATTGGCGTTCACAAGACACGCGTTCGTTCTGTCATTGATTTTTTAAGTTGCGAGCGCGCCGATTTCAGCACGTGGTCTCGCTACTGAAACTGACGCTGTTTTACACCCGCTAAACAAGTATTTTATGAGTGGTTGCCTTTGTACTTTGTCAAAAACTAACGGTATCTGACACTTTAAGTTTTTCTCGCGAACAATGCGTTTCCTCTACTTTATGACTTTAGAAAGTTACAGTTATTGTTGGCTGTCGCCTTAGCTAAATTACTTACAAAAATGTCTATATGGGGCATTACTTTGTCTCTACTTCATACTCAATACAAATAAATATTTATAATTACTATTAACTAGATAAACATAATAATACATAAATTACACTAATGTCATAACATGGTGCACTGTGAAAAAATATCGTTATATAATGTCCCCCAAATTGATTTGATCATAACCGATCTTCGGATTTATGGCAAATCAATTTGTACGCCTCTTTGTACGTTTATTTAGTTAGGTACCAGACTTGTATACATTTAGAGGTAGTTGCCCTTTGCAGTTTGTTCACACTGAGCAACCCCATCTGTTTGTATACAGGATTTCACTTTCTACCTGTGGCAAGGCTCTTTCCCTCACTCAAACTAGTTTTGCATCAGCTGTTTACAATTCACTCTTGTTATTCACAACTAACCTTATTTACATAATATGGTTTACAATTGTATATTTTTATTTTACATTGTTTTATTTTACTTTACAATGTTGTTATTTACACTAAGGAAATCGAAATTCATAAAAAAATTTTTAAATTTCATTTCCCTCCCTTTTATTGATTCTATTCATTAATTTATTGTTCTCTCTGGTGGTATTTCTTTAACTGTCGTGTGTTGAAAATTCCACGAGTTACTTCTGGCTTCTTTATATCCGCTATTTCGTAAGTAGCGTCGCCTTTTATACCCTTTATGATGTATGGACCATCAAATAATTTGCAGAACTTAGCTGTCACTTTATTTATCGCATCAGAAATGGGATTAGTCTTTATTAAAACTAAATCTCCTATCTTAAAATTTATTTTGTCACCGTTTTCATTATTCTTCTCCGCTTGACGTTCTCCTTTCTTCTTTAATCGTTGGTATATAATCTCACGGCTATCCTTTAATTCTTCTTTCATCAGCTCACGATCCACATACCTTTCCTTTTTGGTTTTTCATCCCATTGTGGTTGAAATGGTGTCATTTCAATTGTGTCGTGGTGCGTTTCATTCATGCATTTCTCCACTACTTTGATATATCTTGCCCATTTGGTCTGGTGCCCATTGACCATCACTCTGAATATATTGCCTAGCTGTCGGTTTACCCTTTCTGCAAGATTGGTGCACGGGTTACGGATAGCAGTATATTTTGGTTTTATTCCGAGTACATTTAATTGTGTTATCCAAGTTTTACTGGTAAATTGTGACCCATTGTCTGTCAATATTGCCTTGGGCTTTCTAATCTCTTGGATGTAATTCCTTAACTTATTGAGTGTAACAGCTGTGGTGGCTCTTCTCATCGGGTATAACTTCACATATTTGGTAAAGTTATCGATGATTACCAGAATATATTTAACACCACTAGTAGATGATACTAAAGGTCCGTAATAGTCTATACTGACGAGTGCACCTTTTTCTGTTGGTAAAACAGGTCTGGTTAGTCCCATGCATTTTTTAAAATGATCCTTACATTTCTGACAGGTGTCACATTTTTTAATCAGTTTCTTGGTGTTTTTATATAAATGATCACCCGTGAATTGCTCCTTAAAAATACCACAGGTCCTCTTCACTAAGCAGTGTCCATATGCTTCATGAATTTCCTTTAGTAATTCTTGACCAATTTCCGGCGTTACAACTAACTTCCATCTCCCTTTCTCCTTGCGGTACAATTCATGATTGTATACGTGGTATATTTTCGTCAATTTGTTCTTGTTATTCTTGCTCAATCGGTTAATAATATTACTTATTTTAATATTGTTCATTTGATGTGTTGTAATGTTATTCAACTGGTTCTTTAACTGCTTACCCAGCTTGATGTCGATCGCATAGATTTCGGTCTCTTCGTCACCATCTTGTATATTATGTTTTAGTACATCGTGTGGATTTCGGCTGAGTACATCTGCTACAATATTTTCACTGCCTTTACAATGTACTACCTCAAAATCATATTCTTGGATTGCTAGTATCCATCTGGTAATACGTGAACAGCTTAATTGGCATTTTTGCATAAATGTTAATGCCTTATTATCTGTAACAATGGTTAGTGGTCGTCCTAATACGTATTGTTACGACGGTCTACTCGATCGTCGTAGGTACAGTGGAAACAAAATAAGTACAAGACACCAATTAAGTCACTAATCACACCTTTAATTGTTACAGTAAAAATAGTTCGTAATTAACAACACGGTCTCTACAACAAATCAAATGAAAATTGTACACCTGTAATAAAATGTCCACAAATATTAAAACTCAATTGTATTACAATTATACCGTCTGATTATAAAACGCAACACTTCAATAATAACTACTTGAACGTACACAGTAATAACTCGAACCGCTCTGGAAATATATCGCACTAATACTCTCGAACTGCACTAACCAATATCTCGCATGGAACTGAAAACTAAGGCCGCTACCCGATGTATTTATAGTCACGCTCACACACCAGAAGCTTCCAAACTGCGTCTTATCTCTCATGAACTACGTAATTACTACGGCCTTGACACAGTCCGAGTGCCCGAGCGAAGCCCGGCACAGTCGAGAAAATTCTCGCAAAATGCGTCTAGTAGCACGTACACCACACGCTTACATCGAGATCCTTCCGGCATATTCGATAAACGCGTAGATTGTTCTGTGCTGTCGTAGCAGTATGTTCTAAATTTCTTTAGGCAATGAACTGCGCTGAGTAGTTCTACTTCGGTCGTAAAATAATTTAACTCGGCTCCTTTAAGAACCCAACTGGTAAATGCTATCACCCCTATTTCTCCGTAATCATCGATCTGATACAGCTGACCCCCAATTGCATACTTACTCGCATCAGTCTGTAAGTAAAACCTTTTGTTCGGGTCCGGGTGTCTTAGCATAACCGTGTCGACAAATAGTTTCTTTACCTCGTTGAAATTATTTTCTAATTCTGCAGTCCACTTGAATTTAGTACCCTTTTTCAACAACTGTAGAAGTGGTTTGGTTTTTTCTGCATATTTGCTGGTGAACTTATTATAGAAACTTGTAAGGCCAAGAAATCCCTTTAATTGTTTCTGGTTTTTCGGTCTCGGAAACTCCATAATAGCAGAAATTTTCTCTGTAGAAGCGCTGATCCCATTAGTAGTTAACTCATACCCCAAGTAATTAATTCTATCACGGAAGAATTTACACTTCTTGAGATTAACCGTGACATTTTCTCTTCTGAGGTTATTCAGCAACATTCTTAAGTGTACCAAGTGTTCAATATTTTCCGACACACACAAACAATCGTCCACATACAATATAGTAAATTTTTTCACTTCCTCACACAATACCTTATCCAGCCCGCGTGTTAGACTCGCCAAACTCGTCTTCAGCCCGAATGGTGTGACAGTATATCTGTAACATTTTCCTTTGTACAGAAATCCAGTGTAGTCCTGTGACTCTTCAGCAAGTGGAATTTGCCAGAAGCTGCTGGTTAGGTCAGTGCTACTCATTACCTTTACTCGTCCGCAGCTCGCCAACACCTGGTCAATCGGTATTGTTCCTTCGTGATCTGGAATAGTGACCGAATTGAGCCTCCTTGTGTCAAGACATAGTCGTAATGTTTGATCTCTCTTTACTACCGTCACCATTGGGTTCACATATGGACTGTGTGCACGCTCTATTACGCCGCATTTCTCCATTTTCTTGATTTCTTCTTCCACAGCATTTTGGTATTTTAGTGGAACAGGCCACCCTTTCAGACAGTAAGGGGTTGTGTCAGTTATTTTTAATTTGTGTTCGTACTTACTGATCCTTCCTGGCATCTCACAAAATACTTGTTGGTTTGTGTTTAGGATCCTCTTCAATTCTTCCTTTGTTTTCGAATCAATCCCGGATGTTTCGTCTAACTTCTCTTGGATTGCATTGGTAATTCCCTCTTCTGCTTCTTCGAGTGCTACCGTCATTATTTCCGCAATTACGGGGCTCCTCTTCGCTACCGTTGCTATTTTGAAATAGTATTTTATTATTTGGAAGATTAATTATGCACCTACCTTCTTGTAACAAATTAATACCGATTATACATTCTCTGATGAGGTTGGGAACAACTATAAATACCGCATCAGCCACATACTCTCCAATCTTAATTGCGAGCATGATTTGTTGTGTGATTTTGATTGATTTCTTCCCAACTGCTCCTTTAATAATTAAATTTGTAATTTTCAATACAGGTATATTACCCAGACGCTTCTTGTTCAAATGATACCATTCTGTTGATACCGCATTAATCTGACTGCCAGTATCAATCAGCGCCTTTACTGGTATTTCATTTAGTAGTACATCCAACTCGGGACATTTAATCTTATTAATTTCTTTATATGGTGACTCCTCTTCCATCAGAGTGTTCCTTATATCTATGAATGTAGTATTAATTATCTTATAGCTAGCTTCTAATTCTACCTTATCACTAAAATAATCGTTAATTAGTTTTTTGACTGGGTATTTCCGTTCATTTGAGCGTTAGTACTACTGTCTACCTGGCTCGTTGTTTGTATACCGCTGGTCGAGGCAATTGTATTTATTTGGGATTCGTATACCCGCTTCGGTAATCTTCTGTCTCTCTCATTCGCCTCTCTCGCTCGTCCTTCATGTCTCCAAGGTCCTTTATGATGTTGGTTTTTGTGCCGTTCTGTTCTATTCTCTGATGGGTGATTTGCATGATTTATGTTTCCTTCCTGCTTAGGCTCAACTTGCAAAGTGCATTCCCCGTTAGCTCCATTCTTCCTTTGTTGCAATGCCGCAAATTCCATTAGCAAGTTTTGAAACTCTGTAATGTTCCGCACTCCCCTCATAATACATGCCACTGCGATATCTCTGTGGTAGTGGTTAGCCAGTTTGCGAATTAAATGCTGGTCAGAGATTGGAGGTATTAGCTGCCGATTCTGTAGTATGCACCTCTCCATGTACTGAGTCATACTTAACCCGCTCTGTGGTCTATACCTACCGAATTCCAGTTTATCACGAACTGTCTCCTGAATCATCTGGTTCCAGTACTTGGACGTAAATGCCGTCTGGAATTGAGCAAAAGTGTTCACCTCACTACGTATTAGTTTCCACCAAATTGCTGCTTCGCCGTCCAAGTGCCTCCCGATCCAGCTTATATCTTCGTCCTGATAGTATTCGCGGTGTATCGCCTCCAGTTCTTTCACAAACTCCATGGGGTACTCCCCTTCTTCATTGAAGTTTATGTTCTTTGTGTGCTCCACCACCACTCCTTGCTGTCTCGGTGTGCGTTCAATCTGCGCTATTTTATGACGCATATCTTCTTTTATCTTGCTGATCTTTTCTTCGATTGACGAACAGTTGTTTTCGTAACACTCTTTGAGTTCGACCTGTTCTTCATTCTTTTTGTGTGTGATTATTTTATTGGTGATGGTTCTGAGTTCATGTGCAACACTAGCTTGGTGTTGCTGTAGCGATTCTTCACATTTCTCCCAGTGATCTTTCGCTTCCGTACGCACTTTTGTTACCTCATCTCTCAAGACATCTTTGACCTCTGTACGTATCTGTGTTGCAGTTTCCTGGTTTTCCATGCGTATTACCTGTATTTGTTGTTCTGTTTGTGTTTTGTGCTCTTGTGTTTGTTGTGTGTATTTTCCTTCCAGCTGGTTGCTGTATTTCATCTATTCTATTCTCTATACGTGTTATATTTTCTGTCATTGTTTTTGTTATGTTCCGTTCTATTTGTTTATTTTTTTTTCTAGTAAACATTTGGTGTTTTCTTCATTCTTTCTATTATTTTCTGCGAATAGTTGTGCTAATTTTTTGTTAGTGTTTTCTGTTATACGTTCTGATTGTTTAGTGTTTTCTATCATTCTCTGTTCTAATCGTTGTGTGAATTGTTGTAATAACACGACTGTATCTATGTTTGTAGGTGTTTGTTGTTGTGTTTCATTTTGTGACTGTGTTTGTTCTGTTTCGGCTTGTACTTCATCATGTTGTTGTTGTCCCCCCCCTCGCCTCTGAAGAGACCTCCGGGCTTTCGCTTTCCGTAGCTTCACCCCATCCTTTCTCTCCCATTTGATTATTAACATCAAACTCAACCTCGGAACCACCGTTATTATAACTATTATCAGCCATTTTACTTTTACTATTTGTATTATTATTTAATTTGGATTTCCTTAGCTTACTTCTAGTTAACATTTAATTTCATCTACTTACTCTAACACATATTTTGATTCTACTTATCGTCTATATCCCGTCTCTTTCTGCCGAGCTCATTTATAATAATTAAGCTCCACCAGTTGGGCAGCCAATATTACATTTTGGTTTTTCGCTCCACGTTTTGGGCGACCAAATATTACATTTACGAAAGTCTCGTTCCGTTTTTCTGGCGTTTCTTCGTTTTTATGTAAATATGTTTACTTAATATTGTGCTATTATTTTCTACTTACAAATATAAATACATAATTTATTATTTAATTCCACCTACCTGTTGAAAATTTTCTTGGGCCAGGATTCTGTCACATGAACGTAGGATGCAAGTATGTTTTACGGGTTATGTAAATTATTTATACAACTCATTGTTTGAAGAGAATTAAAATTTTATTTCTTATTTTAGAAAACAAAAACTTTTGTCAGACTATTTCTCAAAATTTAGAAAATGAAATAACAGCATAATAATTTCTTGTTTTGTTATTCACTCCATGACTACAATAACTACTGTTACCTTACGCTAACATCTTACCTTATTTTAAAATACAGACAGCCCAATCTGCTCACTCTCACATTCACACTATATTTTAATCTCTTTATTTTTTAAAACCCCATTTTTAACTTTGGTATAACCTTTTGATTTACATTGACGCTACTGCTGGCCACGTGGCGTCATCCCGACTTCTTTTTTAAACACGCACAATTTTCTATTATCTCCGATTTCTTCTTCCATATTTAGGCGAACTGTACCTACTCACTCTCGGATTTTTTAACAAGTTCCACATAGTATGCTTTGATGTTAACAGTTACTTTTTTAAACCCGTTTGCCGGGCAACCTGCCCGGGCTGAAATCGGTGATGGACTGGGAAGAGCGTCTCTACGCTTACTATCAACTAGATTGTGGTCTCACAAGGTGGAAAGCAATGCCTTCTATTTCACCGCCACTGTTGTGTCACATTCAACACACGTGGTTTTTTGTGTGTTTGACGTGGATGACATTTGGTAAGCACTGGTTGACGTCACAAAAGAGGTTGGGCTTAGACATACATCCGTCGTTTATGATTATGTGCAATGCAAAAATCTCGCTTCCACGCCATGTTGAGTTTGCTACCGTGGCGTCGTCTGCGCACATGCTGGGGTGGTGCATTTGGGCGCGGATGTCACACAAATGTAAAGTTCTTAGAATCGACTCCGGGCACATTTTTTTGTAAAGGTTACACAACAACTATTGCGTACTGTTCCTTGGTTAGCGCAATGCTTTTATTCAAACACGTGGACTGGCCACACAGATGGACAATGAATTTAAAATATTTTAAAATAAATCCCCAAAAATTAATAAAATAAAAATCCTTTTATTTGACCCGTTACAATACCCCCCCAATGAGATATCTTCTGCCGAAACAGAAGAAATCTCATTGCTAAAACCCCTAAGAGGACCGGTGAGGATATGGTGCCAACAACCCCCTTTAGCTCTTATACTTCATGGGTAAACAACCCCCCTGGCTCGGCGACTATGGCCGCATCTGAACGAGATTACTGGACTTCTCTGTACGAGATCCCAACACCATAAAATCGAACAGACATGCACCACAGCGCACCTCACCTTATAACATGCCGCCCCAAAATCCAAATCCCTGGGCTTATACCATGCCAGATCCTCAACCGATATGTTCCCCCTTATCATGCACACTGGGCTGCCTTTAGCAGTTACTGGGCTTGTACACACACTTATTGCTACATCCTATCAAATCTTATCAAATTTAGGAGTTTCCTTTAAATTTAAATCAAATCTATACTACCATTAATCTCAAAAATCAAAATACAAATCTTTTATCTAAATTGAATAATTCTCTTCGTTATTATTGATAATTAGAAAACAACTAAATTGAACATTTATTAAAAACATGAACTTCCTTATCCTAACATGTGATTATACATATACCCTAAACAATACAATTCAATAAAAAAACACTATTAATACACACAAACAATAATATAATCAAAATCCAAAACGTCAATTAGATGGCAGGCACAGAATCAAATTTTTTTTTTCTAAAAAAAAATTTAAATTTATTAAAATATATTTTTTCTCAATATTAAAATTATTTAAATTTATTTAAATTAATGAATAAACAAAATTGGCATTACTTCATCACCAAAACTGGTCTAATATGGAACATCACCCATCAGCTGATCAACTAGGTCAAGTCAAGAACCTTTTGGCATTACTTCATCACCAAAACTGGTCTAATATGGAACATCACCCATCAGCTGATCAACTGGGTCAAGTCAAGAACCTTGACCTACATAAGTTACACATAAGTTACCTCAGAAAATACATTGAACACCTTTAAAATTCTATCTTTAAACACAAAACATAATAAAGTAAACATTTAAAAATAAAGTATTATTATAATTAGCAATAAAATTGATATTTAAATTACTCAAAATAAACACTTTATAACTTTACTTTATTCTCAAATTCTATTAAAATTTTCACTCGTTTCAATCAAAATTTTATATTTTTACTACAACTTTCTTTATTTAACAATCGCATTCTCCATTAGTTTGGGTGATTTAATTATTTACACTACTTAATTTGCCACTTGGCATTTATACAGATATAATCTTTACCTCTTTGACTCTAATATCACCAACAACTTTAACTATCATGACACCCATCTCTATCAAATACATCTATCAAACACCCTCTAAACCCAACTTACTACTAAATTCAATCCGCATCATTCTCTCATTATAAAAAAAAAATACTCTAACCCTTTGTACTTAGGATGTGTGTCCCCCCCCCCCCAAAAAAAGCTCATTCCCTTAATCTGGTTCCTGGATTCTACCTAAGGAAACCCCTTCCGGCACTAAACGGTCCCTTCCCGTCCCAACCACTTTTGTTGCGGACTCCTACACTACACTATCCCTTCTTACAAAATTACCATCCCCTAATTAACATTCTTATTACCTCACTTCAACTACAACAAAATATCATCATTTACTTATTACATCAATATATCAATCATTACTCTACATATATTCCCCATATCTACTGTGTCACTATCAATACTTCCGAAATTCTACATTACATTAATTCACAACATTATTATTCTCTCTATTACCACTTTAAATTCAACTTGGACTGATCTACATGTCCCACCAAAATATTAATCACCCAAAATCTACCTTCACTATTTTTTCACAAATCATTTAAATCTTAACTTTATCAAATTACTTTCCTCATCATTTAAAATAACATCTTTAACACATTAACATCATATTGAACATTAATTACCTTGGAAATTAGTAAACAATTTATAAGTGACATTCTACAGCGGATCAGCTGATTTTCTTAGCAAGGTGAATGACCTCACTACCAACACATTTCAAATCTCTACAAATTACATGCAATACATATTTTTATCAATCCTTATACCTAACACACTAAAATAATACATCTATAAAACAGAATAAACACAGTATAATGAACATATGAACACCTATTTATCAAATCATAAGACAAGCATTTAATTAGAGCAAAAGTGAGTTATCATCTTTAAGTTATAAAATTTAAATTCGTTGCTCACCTGAGCAACCCCCCAAACCACACACACTATTGTTTTTTCTGTTGGACTGTAGCGCCCATTGGTCTCCACAAGGACGGCATAGTTGGAGGAATTTCACATCTCCTTGTCCTTGCTTCGGCGTTACACTTGAACGGTTTAGATATCGACATATCTTCGTTATATAATTATACACCCTTAATTAATGCGGGTCTACCACCTGGCTTTGCTGTCCCTACTCGGACAGAGTGGCAGCCGCTGTTCCATAGTTCCGGGATTTCCCCTAGTTTTACCCCCCTATAATTTCTAGTATCAACCAATTTCAAGCCAGCTATGGTCAAGGGACTTAAATTATGACCATAGCTGACCGCTAGCCAAAACCACGATTAGTGCTGGTAAGGCAGTAATCGCCCGAAAAGTCGGGGAAATCATCTTTACCTTCATGCATGTTACAACATCATTACTCTGCACGGCACGAAAGTCTATCAAGGTACAATATAAAATTGTAAAAAGGGGTGTGCCGTGCATTTTCGCCATTTCGGCCTCCGATGGGGGTAATACTCTCTATTACCCCCAACACTTTCCGCTATCTACTGCGGCACATGCCACCACAGCAATAGCACATTAATAGCTAACTTAAATCTTTATATAAAACATTATAATGTGAAATTTTCATTAACTCTTTTATCCATCATCATTTAAATCATTCATCACTTTCTACAATTAGATTCCTTCAAATTTTCAAATTTATTATTAACATTTATTTTATATCACCTTTCAGTTATTATTATTTTTCAACTATATTTTCTATTTAACACAATTATCTCAACGTATTTTATCATTATTGAAGCAAAATCTTTTTACACCTGTAAGCATTTTATTATATCTAATTGGTATTATAAAATTTATACTTGCAGTATATTATTCACCTACTGACATAAACACAAAATATACACACCAATAACTCCACGTTACCTCTGAAACATTTAACAACAGTGTTATTTCATACCAAACAATTTAACACTTATTTATTAATTAATCATGATCAAATTCAAATCTCATAAAATAATTTAAACTCATTAGAAAATTCAATCATAACATTTAAATCAATTAAAATATTTCAACATCTCAAATTGCTTTAATTAAATCAATTATTGAACACACAATATTTTAATTACTTCCACCAATTACAATAATTACAACTCATTAGTTATCTTCTTCCAAATTATTTTTGTTATTTGTTTAGACTGCAAAATATTAATATTATTATTATCATCACAACAATTTCTACTACATACACACATTGTTTACCTAACATTTTACAATACACACAATTAACTTCACTAAACATTTATTTACACTTCATCATTGATTATTCAGTTATATCACACTTCATTGTCCAAGGTTGCGAGGTCTGAACCATAAAACAAAATATTTAAAATTGTCCATTTATTGTTTAACCTCCATCGTCAAAAATTAGTCTTGGTTTCAAATAACAGTTTTCAATTTCAGTTACACACATATGGCTATCTTGTGTGTCATAACCATAAAATTTCAGTTCATTTATTTTACCATAATAATCATATACCAAGTCAACATCATTTATTTCTGTCCAGTCTCCATTAGTAATTATATTCACTATCGGGTCAGTTATTTTTTCATCATAAATTAAATTATTATTGTTCAAACACACTTCTAACATTTCTTTCCACTCATCATAATCTCTCTTTAATTCATACAATTCTGTCTCTCTCTCAACACACAACTCTCTATCTAAATTTCTCTCATCATAACACCATCTCATACTTTTAACATCATTCCACACAGAGGGTATTAACTTATACAAAAAAGGGAAACAACTTAAATCTTTCATTAAATAGGGTCTCTTGCCCTCCAATAATAACACTTGTGAACACACTGGTTCATCATAAATATGGGGAAAATTTACCCTCTGCCCCCATTCTAACACTATATTATCTTTCCACTTTCTCTCTGACTCATAAACACACATTAACATTCCATTATTACATTCTACAACTTCATCAGTACTCTCACTATGTATTATTAACGTATCACTCTCTGGTATTACCTTCTTAATTATATTATCATTTTCAATATCATTACTACTGTCTACTGTATCACCCCTTGATACCACATTTGATTCACATTTATTGTCTGCTTTATTGTCTATCACACACACACTCTCTCTTGACTCATCTGTTTCTCTTTTTGTTTCACTACATATTTCATTTAATTTACTTTCAATACTACACAGTGAATTAGTTAATACGTCAAACTTAGCATCATTGGTGTCAAAACGTTTACTTAATTCACCGAATTTAATCTCATTTGTGTCAAAACGTTTGTTTATATCGATACTCATTACATCGAATTTAGTCTCAAATTTTTTCTCATTATTGTCTAAACGATTATTTAATTTATTATTCTGTTCCCTTATGTTAACATTGATTACATTAAATTGTTGTTGTAAAAAACTCATTATATCGTTATCAGACTTACTACATTTTGTTGAGGTCGGGGTTAACTGAACCCCTGAATCCTCCGTGATATTTGTTTCATCTGAATTATTTTTTATTTTATTTTCCTGACTCACGTTTGGAGTCGAATGTATCTCAAAATCACTCATACTATTTGATTCATTATAATTTTCTATATTAGTCATTTCATTTATTTCACTTTCATTATTTCCTGCCATCTCTTATTCTTTATAATTGATATTTGTTAATTTACTTCAATTAATTTAATTTATCATAATACACTTTCGATTTTATGCCAATTGTGCGTAAATGACGCACTTTTACTTCATTACTCCAACCTTAAAAACACGCTTGCATCATTTGTAGGTGTGGTTTTTACATTAAATTTTAATTTCTAAAAACTGTCCCTGTTCAGAAGCCATTGTGCTATTATTTTCTACTTACAAATATAAATACATAATTTATTATTTAATTCCACCTACCTGTTGAAAATTTTCTTGGGCCAGGATTCTGTCACACGAACGTAGGATGCAAGTATGTTTTACGGGTTATGTAAATTATTTATACAACTCATTGTTTGAAGAGAATTAAAATTTTATTTCTTTACTTTAGAAAACAAAAACTTTTGTCAGACTATTTCTCAAAATTTATAAAATGAAATAACAGCATAATAATTTCTTGTTTTGTTATTCACTCCATGACTACAATTACTACTGTTACCTTACGCTAACATCTTACCTTATTTTAAAATACAGACAGCCCAATCTGCTCACTCTCACATTCACACTATATTTTAATCCCTTTATTTTTTAAAACCCCATTTTTAACTTTGGTATAACCTTTTGATTTACATTGACGCTACTGCTGGCCACGTGGCGTCATCCCGACTTCTTTTTTAAACACGCACAATTTTCTATTATCTCCGATTTCTTCTTCCATATTTAGGCGAACTGTACCTACTCACTCTCGGATGTTTTAACAAGTTCCACTTAGTATGCTTTGATGTTAACAGTTACTTTAGACTTAGATCCGTTAGTTAGACTTACATCCGTCGTTTATGGTTATGTGCAATGCAAAAATCTCGCTTCCACGCCATGTTGAGTTTGCTACCGTGGCGTCGTCTGTGCACATGCTGGGGTGGTGCGTTTGGGCGCGGATGTCACACAAATGTAAAGTTCTTAGAATCGACTCCGGGCACATTCTTTTGTAAAGGTTACACAACAACTATTGCGTACTGTTCCTTGGTTAGCGCAATGCTTTTATTCAAACACGTGGACTGGCCACACAGATGGACAATGAATTTAAAATATTTTAAAATAAATCCCCAAAAATTAATAAAATAAAAATCCTTTTATTTGACCCGTTACAATATGGAAATACTAATATTAAAATAATGTGTAAAGTTGCTGGGCGCCAGAGATGTATACTATCTCAGGGTGTTTTTTGAATAAAAAACAATGTAGTTTGGATGCTAAGATATTTTAATTATCATTAAGAATCATAGAAATCGATAAATACATTTGTATATTGCTTATGTTGTCGACAGACGCTTTAAATCAATTATCCAACTACTTCATATTATAACTACATGCCATTTAATTTACTTGGTTCTTCCTAAATCATAAATTAATCAAATAATCTAACTTGATAGGATAAACATATGACATATAAGAATCAAATATTCATAGAAGAGATTACAATTAAACATAAAATATATCAATCAAATATTCATTATTCGTTAAGCATCTCAATAATCATCAACATCTATAAGTAAGATTAATATATGTATTTATATTCAACTTCAGTTATGACAATTTATCATCTTCTGTTCATCATTAAATTTAAATTAATGCAAATAAAATCTCAAATTTGAATTATACTAATAAATAATGCCTTTCTAAAGTCATAAGAGGTCATTTTAATTTAGCATCCAGCTACGCGTAAGTTCTTTTAAAATGAGACAGGATTTTATGGTATATAGACGATTCTACTACATTTGATATATTCTAATAAAATGGGTATAGAGAAATGTTAGAGTTTACTTGTTAAGAGTTTATCCATTCCGGATCTCCGCTGAATTGCGTGGTCATTTATCACTATACATTACACATACTCTGCTTTTAATAAACTCACTTTCACTTTCGCTGATCTTACACACATACCGTACTTTTTAATTATCGGACACGACTGACGCGCACAAGAAAATAATACTGGTTGTTTATCGTTCAAATATCACTAATTAAATAACACTTCTTCTTGCTTCAGGTTTGCACTGTTTTAAATTGTCACTCGCGTTGAAGACTCTCTTTCTATCTCCATTCCGCTTTCACTTACTCTTTGATTATAGAGTGATTTGACTAATACACCATCAATTATTATTTAAACTGTAATGTAAGTTCACTTTGTCTTTCCCGAACTATTAATCTAATTCATGACTTTAAATAGTAAATGTCACTATAAGTGTCTTTACATTTTATTTGATATAAATATTGTATTTAACACGACTTCAGATATACATGACTCTAAGCTGAGAAATTAACTAGGAGAGCAATCGGGCGCGCTTGAGGTAATATTTATAATCAGTACCAAGTCTCTACTCCCTCCTGTTCTACTCAAATTTCCCTGATAGGTTTAGGGCTGGTTTCCTGACCAGGAACTTTGAATTCGTCCACTCATGAGCCTTAGAAAATTGGCGCTCACAAGGCACGCGTTCGTTCTGTCATTGGTTTTTTAAGTTGCGAGCGCGCCGATTTCAGCACGTGGTCTCGCTACTGAAACTGACGCTGTTTTACACCCGCTAAAAAAGTATTTTAGGAGTGGTTGCCTTTGTACTTTGTCAAAAACTAACGATATCTGACACTTTAAGTTTTTCTCGCGAACAATGCGTTTTCTCTACTTTATGACTTTAGAAAGTTACAGTTATTGTTGGTGTCGCCGGTCTGTCGCCTTAGCTAAATTACTTACAAAAATTTCTATATGAGGCATTACTTTGTCTCTGCTTCATACTCAATACAAATAAATATTTATAATTACTATTAACTAGATAAACATATAATAATACATAAATTACACTAATGTCATAACATGGTGCACTGTGAAGAAATATCGTTATACACTAAATCGCATGACCACCACTGATAATTGTTATAGACATGGAAGTGCAGCCATGTACTTTTCTATTCATTATAGGTACACTTTGTGTACGTGTTTACCAATGAATATTTTATGTAAAGTTCTCGTGTTCAGTCACCATTATTGCTTACTACTTCTTCATTCAAGTCTACTGTTACTGTTTCATGAACAGTGATTTGTCATTCAGTTCTAATATAATTTTATCCAGAAAGTATATATATGTTGTAACATTAGAACTGTTTGTGTCTCTGTAAATGTATACCAGTTTTATATGTGTTAGTGCGTTCGTCTCGCTCTGGGGGTCGTTACATCAATTTTGCGCTAACGATGTCCGTAGTGTTGCGGTAATTACCAGTATAACACGGCAGTAACCTTACCTGTTCTTATATGGAGTGCGTTAATCCTGGGTGGCGCGAAATTGTTTGTTAAAACAATTAAATTTGTTAATCTGTATTTTACTAGGGTGTTCTCAGCTGTGACGGTCGGGACGTTCAAATATTTCCCGCTCGTCCAGCCTTCTGTATCGTGCAGGTAGTTGTACTAATTGCAACTCGAGCGCTGATTGTCAAATCTAGCTTTCGTAAATGAAGACAAGTAATATAATGCACTCCCTATGAAATAATAACAATGGTTACTCCCTGTAATAGTGATTTTAATGTTTGATAATTAATATTTTCAATTTTGACAATTAAAATATATTAGTTGATTAACAACTTTGCTCCGACTTCTTGCATGAAACAATTTTACTCAGGATGACGAATCGATTCAGGAACGATAGATTCACATCAGCGACAGCATCGCTGTGGAACGTTTAGTTATTATAATTATTTTCGTTCCAAAATTGAGGGATTCTTTTGATTATAAGGCAAAGAATTCCTATGATTACAATAAAATTACGTTACCTTACTCTAAGTGTACATAAATAATAAGGTGTGTGTTTACAATCTGTTATGTAGTGTCGTTAAGTGTGGTTCAAAAGTTCGTGTTTAAACAATAGGTTAGCTTTTACGTTAACAATTTTCAGTGTGTTTATTTTTCTTAAATAATCTTTGAAAGAGAAATATTCGGCTTATAGTGAGATCAAATTACTTTTAGTAAAATTCAGAGTGATTTTGTTTTTGGAAATAAGGTAATTAAATGGTACTTAAAACATGGTGTTTTCATTCATTGGTTCGGAAGAGGATTGGGTTGCAATAAGTTCTATTTTCATTGATCTTTGGATTCAAGTTGGTCTGGCGTCCTTTTCATAGAGGATGTGGTCTTCATAGAGGATGTGGTCATATTTTTCTATTTTATGGACCTTGGTCTTCAGTTGACTGCTCCAGTGGTCCGTCTGCTTCTTATCCAGTCTTGGTTTCGAATTTCGTTCACTGTTTTACATTATTTAATTAAAATTCGGTCTTCCAAAAATTGGCTTGTATTCTCTTCGAGTGACGCTTTACGAGTA
The DNA here is from genome assembly GCA_034769895.1 of Magicicada septendecula. Taxonomy (NCBI): domain Eukaryota; kingdom Metazoa; phylum Arthropoda; class Insecta; order Hemiptera; family Cicadidae; genus Magicicada; species Magicicada septendecula. The sequence goes on from CM068367.1 coordinate 1,217,440,521, forward strand.
ACGGTATTCAACGGTAATTTTCGCCACCAACGTCGGTTTCTATGGTAACCAAAGAATTCTGATTGGTTGAGATTGACGTAAATCCATTGTTATCAAAATTTGAATTCTTTTCAAAATCCTAGTATATCTTCTGATTGCTGTTATTCCTCTATCTTCCTTCCTAAGTATTAAATATTGTCACTATAGTATGTATTTCCTTTCATAGATTATTTTGATACCCCACAAGTTTGGGTTATTTTAGGTTTTATGTTTTTACAATTATTTTAATACTTGTTAATTACATTTCTTTTTGAATTCAAATACTTATTATAATATTTTGTCTTAAAAATGATTTACAATTTATCCTTGGTGAGTCCTTCGCCTCGGATTTGCTAATTTCTTAGTTAACTTATTACAATTTGTAGTTGTTTGTTTTTGACAGTTAGGCATTTTCATAGGCCTAAGTAGCCATTATGGTATTTGACTTATTTCATATAAATTACATTTCCTTTTAGCCTAATGGGCTTTATTTTGTTATTATAATTGGTTGTATCATTTATTGTTGTGTTTTGGGTCTGTTTATGTGTTATTATTATGTCAGTATTATTTTGTACATAATTGTTTACTATTTGGTTTCCTCGTTTTCTAATCATACCTTTCTTAACTTTTTTACTTATTTACTTTGCCAATAATAACAATGTGGCTATTATTTACTATTTTTTGATCTTATTAAATACAATATTTAGGCCTGTGGTCTGTATAATTTTACCAGCCATATCCGATTCATAAACTTGCTTAAATAATTATTTAACTATTATTTGCTAATCTTTGTTTACAATTCATCTTATTTTATATCATTTTTTGTGTGATAAACAACATCACTTTTTATGAAATTTATAACGATCCCTTATAACATGGGTGTCTATGGATTTGCTTTAACTACTTAATTTTTTAAACAATCTGTACTTCCCCTCCATGTTAACACTTTCTGTTTTTCCTTTCAGGGCATCCTCCCTTTTAATTATAATTGCCTTTACTTAAATTTAATAATAACATTCTTTCTTAACTAACTACTGTCTTCATCACTTTTCAGCGTTCATTATACCTTACTTAACTGTTTATACTTGCTACTATTCTTAATTACTAATATTTTTCACTTTTAATTATTTAGTGTTTCATTTGGATTCATTAAGTGTTTATGCTTTTATCATTCACTATGTTTCACTTTTTTAACATTCTTTATTCTACACTATTCTCATTCAGTCATCACCTTCACTTTTAAATTATTTATAGTTTATTATAATTTAATTAGTGTACTTTCTTTATCACTACACTTTGGGGTTTTTACACTTTCATTTTGCACTTCACAAATGTTTTTGTTTTTTAAGTGTTTCTGAATGGGTAATCCCTCTAATTACTATCTCACTACCGTACTATCTCTTTCATTACAATATATCATTAATAATATGAACAATTTTATGTCTTTATATTTTAACATTACATCTAACTCTAAATTGTGGGTTAGTTTGTTTTTTTATATTTATTTTTAACATTGTTTAATTGAGTTTCTTTCAATTATCATTTACTTTTTGTCCATTAATGGATAATAACATTTACCTTGATTTTCTCATAGGTTAATTATTGGTCTTTTTCAAATGTCACATTTGAGTGCATCATTTCTCTTGCTCATATTCTTTATTACTTGTTTGTGTCTTATCAATTTCCCTTCATATTGGGTTTGTTTCTTCTTCATTTCCCTTCTTTTTCATTTTCATTGTATTTGGTTAATACCTTGGTTTTCCATCTTCTCCTTTGGGTTCATTTTAACATGTTCCATTGAGTCATTCAATTCCATGAATTTGTTTCATTTTTGTTTGGTTTTGGTTTTTTCCCTTCTTCTTTTGGTTTGGTTAATTACTTCCTTCTCTTCTTTGGTTTTATTCTTGTTTGTTTTTTGTGGTTCCCTTCTTCTTTTGTTTCCTTTTGTTGGTTCAGTCACTTGGGTTAGGTCATGTCGTCGTTTGTCGTGTCATTGTCTTTATATTTTATTTATATTAAACATTTTATTTTATATGAAGTATTATTTTATATACCAAATTATCTTTTTCATCCCTGGTATTGAGTTGGCTTATTTGTGTTGTAACATAATGCCTCTCCTTCAAAATTGATCATTTTGATAAAACACTAGCATAGTTTTTTATGAAATTATCAGTTATATATCAGTTATGTCAGTTATCAGTTATCTTTTTCCTTTTCTTTCTTGTTTGTTTCTTCATTCTTATTTCTCTTCTTACTCGATTCATTCCATTTTATTTGGATCTGTTTTTATTTATTTCCATTAGTGTGTTCTCCCTTTTATACAATTTTTTCCCTAACTTTTTAGTAGCTGGTTTCTTCCATTACTACTCATTTTTTCTGAGACCAGAGGAACATCATCTCTGCTCAGTTTATTTTTTGATTGCTGGACTTTTCAACAGTCAATCTTAAATACCTTTTTTGTCAACTTGTGACTTAATAATATATTTTGGGATTGTCCACCTTGTGGTTTGTTTTTAGATCACTTTGGCCTTTTACTCATTCTTCCTTCCGCTGTACCTTTGCTATATACTGTCATCTACTCATACAGTTGATTGTTTTTTATTTATTTATTTGTTAATTTCAACATTTCTAACTTTTCATTAGTTTGCTTTTCTATTCTTCTTGTGATCATTTTAATTATCTTAGACATCTTTATTCTTTTTCTTGGTTGTTTAGCAATATTCTGCTTTAGCCATTTTTTGTATATTTGTTTTATACATAACTTCTCTTTTTTTTTCGTACCAGTTCAGATTTTTTTTTTTTTTTCTTTGAATACATTGAGTTCATTATTATTTCAGGTATTTACTTTAGCAGTTTTTGCTTGGTTTTATTTTTGTTTATTTTATTTTGTTTTAAATATCATTTTTGATAAATTTTTGTAAGTTTTTTTTTTTTAGGAATTTTTGTAACTTATTCCTTTTTAGGTACTTTTTATTTAAATATTATCGTAAGTTTGTGGTTCTTACTTTATATAATTTTTTATATTATACTTCATATGTCAACTTTATTTTATAGTAAGTTGATCTTACTTTGTAGGAATTTTTGTAATTTATTCCCTTATTATAATTTTTGATTTATTATTTTTTTTCTTTGTTATTTTATATTAGGCCTCATAAGTCATCTAAATATTGTTGTAAGTTGTGCTCACATAATTTTTGAATTTTGGCATTTGTTTATTTTATTTATTGTAATTTATTTTTCTTCATAACACTTTTTTATGGACGCTTGGTTGTAAACTTCTTTTATCTTCTTGGTGGTTATATTACTTATTTCATAAGTATTGTTTCCATTGTCTTTGGTGATGACATAGGGTCCTTTATATAATAATGGCAGTTTTTTGGCTATTCCTTCAAGTGTACTGGGTAGTTCCCAGTTTTTCATTAACACTCTTTCTCCTTTGTTATATTTTATTATTTTAGTTTGTTTTTGGGAATACCTTGCTCTTTGCTTCTCTATTTTCTCCATAATACGGTTATAACATTGGTTTTCATCATATGGGTCTTCTGGGTTGGCTGGGAAGTCTATTAGTTCTTGTATCTCTCTATGGGGTTTTCTTCCAAACATCATTAAATATGGGGTGTTCTCAGTAAACTGGTGGTAACTAATGTGACAATTTCATTAATAAAAAAAACAAAATATATATATATTGTAACGTTACATAACCCGGTCCCAATAAATTAAATCATGTAAGAACATAAAGGTCAGAAATGGGTAACCTATAACTAGCTCTAAATTAAAGTATATCACTAAACATGATAAACAATTCGAGTGATATACGGTGCAAAGTGAGTTATAGTGTACCCATTGAGGTAAAAAAAGTGAAAGTGAAGGTAACTTATTACAGAATTGTGCTGTAGGTTTGGGCATTATAAAACTATGAGAGTAGACTATAATACTACTAACTGATTTTGTATTTTATTTATTTATTGTAATATTTATATTATATGGACAACCAATTGTTATACCTAAGTTAATGTTATATTTTTTCAAATATTTGTGTTATAATATAAGATAACCCAGGGTTCGTTTTAAAAAACAAAAAATTTTAAATATAAAAGGATAATAAAAAATTAAAATAATACTATGAGGGAATGGCAACAGGAAGTAGTGCAGTGTAGAAATACTATGAGAGACTAAATAAATAATATATATATAAATTTATTTAAAGATAATAAAATTATCAAATACTTATATACAAGGTCATAAGAAAATGAACAAAAACTTATTATGTAAACCAAATTGATAAAGAAACCGGAATGGAAAAGAATTATTTTTCGGTAAATAAGATATAAATTTATAATAATTACAAACTACCTGTATAATAAAAATACTATGGGTTACTAAGAGTGATGGAAATAAGTATTGTTAATAATAATTTTTGGAATAAAACCATAGAGTTGACAAAATGATGCTACTACAATTCTAATAAAATAACCTTTCTGGAACTTTGGAGGAGTGAAAATTAGTACAAAATTAACAAGCAACCTGACCACTATATAATCATCCATTATTTATCAAAATTAAATGGTTATACTCCTTATAAAAACAGTGAAAGAAAACCTGATGATGATTCAACCTAGTTTCGCCATAGTTCAAGTTGACAATAGAATATGAGCCAGACGGTAATGAAATTATAACTCCAGACGGACCTCACCAGAGAAAAAGCTTCATTCCCGTAAGAACCATACTAAGAGAGGTAATATAAACATTTCGTTTAATAGTTAAAGAAGAAAAAGCATTCCGAATGTTGGTATAGAACACGAAACTAGTCAAATTTAATCACATATTTTTAAAGTAAACAAACGCACGCTGCTCTCTTACGGACATTCCTGGAACTACATACTAAACGAAAAATAAACAAATTTATTTAATATTTTTTCGGTATTTGTAAAGCTTAGTAATTATCCATTTCTGACCATCCCATAACAAAAAGAACTTACCCTTAACCCTGGGGAATTATTAAGAATTATATATTAATTGATGTTTTGAAAATAGTGTAAAATTTGGTAAACAAAACCATATATGTTTTTTTCTTTAGACAATTCCATGTTTACTCGAAGTCGATATTATGTTTTATGTAAATAAAGATCAATTGTGATACTTGTATTTTGGTGGCAGGAAACAAAAACCAATAATATAAATAAATAATATTATTGAAAAATGATATTGAATAATAAAGTGTGTTATAATTTTTGTAGTGGGTAGTTGTAATAGATTTCAGCACAAAAACAGAAGAGATCAACACATCGGATCAGATTTTGCTATAGTGTAGGCTGGTTGAACTAGGCGTGGAAACTTGTCTCACAATCAGCTGATTTAAATCACAGCGAACAATTTGAAAAATCAGAAATCGTCTAAACCGAGTGTAAATAATTGGTACTTACTCTCTCTTCCTCATAAGGCTGAACAACTTCCCTCCTTGACCCCAAATCACACACTCTCGATTTCTGTTTAGATTGAGTAACATTAAAAAATCCTTTATTTATTTTTTAAAACGTCAGTTATTATAATTCATAAGTGGCGACTGCGGAGAGGTGGAAACTTTAGTATCTCAAACCGCGACGTTACAAGATTGGCGCATAACAACATTGGGAGCTTAATTAAATAAGACGAACACCCAATAAGCCACATACAAAGTTTTCGCTAAAACCTCTAGAAAAACCGCGACGTTACAATATATATATAAAGGAGAGAAATTTAAATTTTAATAAATCGCACATTTAAACAAATTTTAAACCCCTGAAATAACTCAAAATAATATTTAATAAAGAGAGTTAAAAGGCCCAAAAGGAATGCGAGTGTAAAGGTAAGGAAACCCTTTAATAATTTACCATGCATTGACATGCGGTAACCGGAATCAACTTGCATACAGACCCATAAACAAAACTAATAATACCTGTAAATTTGCAATTAAATAAATAAATAAACAATAACACAGTAGTATACCTTAATTAATTCTGAAGTAAAGCATATCTTTGGATAATTAATAGGTCAAACATTAATACCTTAATTATCGAATAAATGTGGAACTATTTTATGGTGAAGCGTAAACTCCGCGCAGTTAACTTACCTGTCCTAACATAGTAAATCAGTCGAGATGGAGCGTTCTCGTTGTAAACAGTACATACCGGAACCATGCCCCAAAAGTACGACAATATTTGTTTTTTTTTAAGTATAGATTTAACAAGGTGCAGAGGAATGTAGCGGTAAATTAGCGTGTCATAAAGTAAACATGTAATCTATAAAAAAAAATAGGAATAAATAAGAGTGCGGGATGACATCTCTACTGACTAGTGTGTAAGATATCAATGTTTTGTTAAAATAAAAAGGTACGACGTACCTAAAGTGAGAACCTTTTATCAATAATGATGTGACGTGCATTTCTGTGGCAAACAAAAACATTAACTTGAATTATACTACTAAAGAGGCTTAGCTACGAGTCTTCTGAGAACAGCATACCAGCTTCATAATGACCGAATCACTTCAGGAACTTCAGCAGGAAAGAAAACTACAATAAAGATCGACCATCTGTGGACACCCCAAGGAGCACAACACGGAGTAAACATCAGAATAGCAAGGTGACGCGGAAGCCTGTCTTCCGTGGTTAATTAACATTCAAACAAATGATTTGTAAAAGACACTTTAAATAACAATATAAAAGACTTTAATAATAGTCACTTTGTAACATGTAGTATGTCATACAATTAAAAAATGTTTGTAGTAGCAAGTAATGCTTATATTATAAAGCTTCTCTGATACTAAAAGTTAAATCAAGTCCATTCTTCAAATGGCCCCCAAATAGTATGATAGTTTATGAGTAAGTGAGCTTAACTTACAAACCAGTTTAATATCCCGGATCCGTGGAAAATGCTAGCATATAACATTCTTTATTTAGAGGGCCCCTTCAGAAAATATGTTGTAAACTGTAAACTATATATTAAGAAAACCTTATGGTGAAAACCTCATGTAGAGCTGTTAAAGAAATCGTTTAATAAAGAGATGTCATTACATAACACTTAATACTGAGTGAATAAATCATCAGACACCCCTGTAAAATTTCCTTTAATTCTAACTACAGCTTGTAAAAATTAATAATTAGAAGTTGGTTACGACTATTGTAACCCTCGGTTACTATTTTATTTATGAATTATAAACTTCCACTTACCTTTAACGTTCGATCTGGTCGGATCTCTAAGTGGGGACGAACCCCGTTCGTACGGCGAACTTGACAGCACATCAAATGAAATAAGGTTTTTTAAATGATTTTGTTTACCCAAATATATCAGGTGAAAATTAATGTTTTTTTTTATTTTATGATTGTTAAACATTTTAGACATGTATAAAATATGAAAAAAAATGTTACTCTCTCCACATGGTTTTTAAATTTTGAAGTACAGCGTTAGAAATGCATAATAATTACTACAAAAACATAATAAATGCCTTACCTTATATATATCACACACAAACATAAACACAAACAGCCCAGCCTGCAATTTTTTTACACCCACTCACACAGACTATTATTTAAAAACCCTTAACATTTTAAAATACACCTCCCTGCCGGCAAGCGGTGACCACGTGAGCTCGATTCATTTTATAAATACTTGCGTCGCTGTCGAATAGAACAGATTTGGTTGTCCTCACATGCGCACTACTACCACGGACACATGGTGGTTAATTTAAATTTACTTTTGAGATTAAAACTTATAAAATTTCGAAGAGGCCCTTTGGGCTTCACCTGGCCAGGTAAAAGTCTCTAGGCTGACTGCGTAGAGCCGCTAGGTGTTCGCGGCCAACTGGATTACTTCGTTCTTGGTGGAAACCAATGCCTTGTAGTTATTCGCCGGTTGTAATTCCTATGCAAACCATGTAGTTATTTGTGTGCTGATCGTCTATGATATTTATGCAGCACTGGCTGACGTCACAGGATAGGTGTGACTTATACTAATATCCGCCAGTATGGTAGGCTAAGGGAGCAGAAATTGTTTCTTAGCCATCTTGAGTTGCACAAAACTGGCGTTGCTCTGCGCGCATGCTCGTGTGGTGCATACGAGCGCATGGTCACACACAATTACAAAGTTCTTGGAAATGAAGGCTGGGCAAATTCCTGGTTCATGATTACACAATTGCCGAAGCGTAGTTCGCCTTTGTTAGAAACTGTTCCATACACTACAACATGTGGTCTGGTCTCTGTTGAAAATAAATTTACAAATATTTTAATAAAATAAAATTAACTACAAATTTGGCCTGTTACAATACCCCCCCCCCCAATGAGAGGTCTTCTGTCGAAACAGAAGAAGTCTCATTGCTAAAACCCCTAAGAGAACCGGTGAGGAACTGGTGCCAACAACCCCCTTTTGTTCTTGGGTACCTCAAGGGTAAGCGACCCCCCTGGCTCGGCGGCTATGGACGCATCTGAACGAGATCACTGGACTTCTCTGTGCGAGATCCCAACACCGAAAAATCGACCAGATACGCACCACAGCGCACCTCACCTTCTAACATTCTACCCCAAAATCCAAATCCCTGGCTTAGATCATGCCAGATCCTCAACCGATATGTTCCCCCTTATATGCAAACTGGCCTGCCTTTAGCAGTTACTGGGCTCACACACACACTTATACTACATACTGTAAAATTAAAATATTCTTTGAAAATTTATTTAAGTTATAATTCATTAGCTGTTTTCCTTGAAAATCCAAACACAAATTTTGCATCTATACTGAATAATTCTCTTCATTAGTTTTTTGTTATTAGAAAATAAACAAATTAAACATCTCTTAAAATAGGAACATACTTAACCTAACATGTGATTACACCTATACTCTAACAATACAATTCAATAAAATAATTCAATAATAATAAGCACGATTAGTACACAAACAATAAAATAATCAAAGTTTACAAACATCAATTAGATGGCAGGCGGGAAATTAAAAAAAAACACTTTTTTTTTCCAAAAAACATTTTCAAACAAATTTAAATTTATTAAAATATTTCCTTTTCCATATTGAAATTATTCTAAATTATTCAAATTGATTAAAAACAAAATTGGCTTTATTTCCTTGCTAAACATGCCTAGTATATGACCTCACCTATCAGCTGATCCAAAACTGGGTCAAGTCAAGAACCTTGACCTACATAAATTATACACAAGTTACATCTGAAAATACATTAAACATTGTAAAATTCTATCTTGAAACACAAACAAAATAAAACATTTAAAAGAACAAAACATTATTATAAATAACAATCAAATTGATATTTAAATTATTCAAAATAAACACTTTATAGCTTTACATTTTCAAATTCTATTAAAATTTGTCACTGGTTTCAATCAAAATTTTATATTCTCTTTATTTAAACACCTTATTCACCATTATTCTGGGTGATTTAATCATTTATAATAACTCGATATGCATACATACAATCTTTCCCTCTTTGACTCTAATAGCCTTAACAACTTGAACCAATATGACACCCATCTTGATCAAAATATCTATCAAACAATCCCTAAACCCAACTTACTATGAAACTCAATTCGCCACATCATTCTCTCGATATATAAAAAAATTAATCTCTGACCCTTTGTACTCAGGATAAGTGTTTCCCCCCCCCAAAAAGCTCATTCCCTTATGTTGGTTCCTGGATTCTACCTAAGGTAACCCTTTCCGGCACCAAACGGTCCCTTCCGTCGCAACCCTTTTGTTGTGGACTCCTACATTACACTATCCCCTATTACCAAATTACCATCCCCAAATCTCAATCTTATTACCTCACTTCAACTACAACAAAATAACATCATCAATTATGAACATCAATATATCACTCATTACTCTACATATATTCCCCATATCTACTGTGTCAACATCAATACTTCTCAATATCTATTACATTAACTCACAACAACATTATACTAATTCAAAACTATATTTTTCTTTCTACTACCACTTTAATTTTAACTTTAACTTGGACTGATCTATATGTCCCACAAAATATTATCACCCAAAGTCTATCTTTTATTATTTCTCACTTTGTGTAACATCTTACTACATTAAATTACTTTTCTCCTCATTTGAAATAGCATCTTTAGCACATTAAAACATTATATTTAACATTAGTTACCTTGATCATCAGTAAACAATTTAACAGTGACATTTTACTACTGATCAGCTGACATTCCTAGCCAATTGTAAACACATTTCAAAATTATACACATTCTATAAAATACATATTTTTATCAATCCTTACCTCTACCATCATCGTTTCCCCTCTTTCTGACTCTGGTACTATGTAAACCGCCTGCTGGTCGGTCTAGTTATTTACTTTATTATACTCATTTCAAAATTACACAAATTATAGAGAACACATATTTTTTATCAATTCTTACCGCTAACACAATAAAATAATACATTTATAAAATATAGAATGAACACATTATACTGAACGTATGAACACCTATTTATCCAAGCAGAATACAAGCGTTTCATTAAAGCAAAATTGATTTAGCATTTTTTATTTACAAAATTTAAGCACGTTGCTCATCTGAGCAACCCCCCATCCACACACACACTATTGTAATTTGTGTTGGACTGTAGCGCCCATTCGCTTTCACAAAGACTGCATAGTTGGAGGAATTGGACATCTCTGTGTCTTTGCTTCGGCTTGACATTTTAAAAATTGTGGATATCGACATATCCTTGTTTTATATTGAAAAGCCCTTAAGACGGGTCTACCACCTGGCTATGCTGTCCCCACGCGGACAGAGTGGCAGTCGCTGTTCCATAGTTCCGGTATTTCCCCTAGTTTCACCCCCATGTAATTTCTACTATAAACCAATTTCAAGTCAGCTATGGTCAAGGGACTTGATATGGCCATAGCTGACCGCTAGCCAAATCCACGATTAGTGCTGGTAAGGCAGTAATCGCCCGAAAAGTTGGGGAAATCTAACTTCATTTCAATGCCTGTTCTACTTGTCATTGTTATGTGCGGCACGAGAGTCTATCATTGTACAATCGTACAAAAAGGTGTGCCGCACATTTTCGCCATGTTGGCCTCCGATGGAGGTAACACTCCCTGTTACCCCCAACCCATTCCACTATCTACTGGGGCACAGGCCACCCCAGCAATAGCGCCTTACTAACTAAATAATAACAGTAATGAATTAAAACTTTCTACAATTGCAGTTCCACACTCCACTGTTCTATCACTTCTTTGAGCACCAATCTACCCCCCAAAATTATCCCCACATCTTGTATTGATAACAAGTTTTTTTTTTTTTTTTACACTCTTCAAAACGTTCCCATCATCACTGATACTAAATTTGACAATTATAATTGGTCACTAAGTAAAATATACTTACTGATATAAAATTAAATACATAAACAATCCGGACTATACAACAGTAAAATTTATATAAGTAAAATTTTTACATTTAGGAGGCTACTACTAACTATCCTTAATAGTAAATCTGTGATCGCCGAAAATCCGAGGTTCCGTCGCAAAGAGAATTGGGACAAGATAGACCTACTTCATGAATTCCCGTCCTCTTTATAACACAAAACCCATTCCCTTTTCTCCAATTTATTCTCACCTGCCGTCTGTCTCACCCCCACCCCCTTTACCACAAAATTCGTCTTTTCAGACTATGCTGTAATTAAAATCAGTAGCTAAAAGAATTTGGTTTTGCTACTGATATTAGGCTTTTAATTTGTATGCACTGCCTTGCATTTAAATAAAGCCTCCATTATATACATACACTCTAAGGCAGTGCAGGTACGTGACTGGTACACCAAACCGCTGCACCATAAGTGTGTTAATAATAATAATGCATGTCACGTACCTTTGGGGTCCCCCTCCCCGTTCAAATGTGAAGTTAGTTTTCAAATTTCAACCAATTTTGGTGGAGCCGGACCATCGTTGTGTTCACCGCCCGAAGGAAGATCCTCCAACCATGGCCCGCCTCCGAGTTCCGAATACCACGGCCATGACTGGTAAGATCGTGGCCACCCGAAAATGGGGGAGAGTCCCTTCTGAAACAATATAAAACCAATTAAATTTCATTCATACAATTCATAAATAATAATCATTGATAAAAATCTCATGCTGACCAATATAATTTCAAATTTGTAGCGTTGTGCGTCCCCACTATTTCCCTGGTTTCTCTGTTCTGTAACACATATGAATTCTTCATTTTAACTTCTATTACCTCGTACGGCCCTTCGTAGAGCAAGAAAAATTTCTTGATCTCCTTATCCTGAGCACTCGATAAATCATGTCGTCTTACTAATACCAGCTGTCCAACCTCGTACTGCGTCCACTTACCTTTCATATCATGCCTCCGTTTTCTTTTCTCCCCCTTCGTCAACAAATTTTCATTCGCTAGCCTAAGTTTTACATCGCGACCAATAGTATTGGTTTCTGGTAGATATTCAGTTAGTTGTTCCAAAATTCTCTGTGGACGCGTCCCTTTTATTAACTCATAAGGTGTGAACCCCGTCGACTCGTGGGTGGTGCAGTTAAGCCAGTTTTCAATCTTCTGAACATATAATGGCCACTCGCTGTGTTTGGCGTGGCAGTATGTTCGGAAAATTCTGCCCAACTCCCTCATGACGTGCTCCGCCTGATTGGACTGCGGATGATACACTGCGGTGTGCTTTGGGATGATACCTTCCCATCCGAGGGTCTGGCGCCATTTTCCACTGATGAACTGTGGTCCATGGTCGGATAATATCACCTTCGGCTTTCCCACGTTGATCATGTAGTCGCGTGTGATCTTTTCACTCAGCACCTTACTTGTTGCTCGCTTCACGCTATATAACCTTACATATTTAGAAAATGTGTCAAGTACAACAAAAATATACATCACTCCACCCCTACCTTTTGGCAATGGGCCGTACAAATCCACAGCTACTAAATCAAATGGTTTTTCTACCTTAATGTAATTTAATTCCCCTTCTAACCTATAATTTACAACTTTAGACTTCTGACATAGTTCGCAAACGCTAAGTATCTTTCGGACGCGTTTTTCCATATTTTTAAATAGACAAGATTCCCTTAATACATTAACACACTTCTTTGCACCAAAATGTCCGTATCTAAGGTGACAGTCCCACACTATTTTCTCTACCAGCCCTTCAGGTATAACTAACCTCCAATCCCTTTCTCTCCCCTCTACTTTTTTAAACAAACTCCCCTGAAATACTTGAAAATATTGTTTATACCCAAATTCGTCTACATCTGATTCTACACTAGTGACTATTTTATTTAATTTACTATCAGCTCTTTGCATTACATTTATATCCTTCAATTCTTCCCCAAAAAGTTTGTCTTCCCGGGACAGTCTATAAATCTCTATTTCTTTAATATCTCTACCCGTTCTATTTCTATCTGTGTCTACTCGTGATAGTGTGTCTGGCACCCTATTTTCTACACCTTTAATATATTCCCAAGAAAAATTATACTCTTGGAGAGCTAACACCCACCTGGTTATCCGGCTGTGTGTGAGTTTGCAAGTATTCAGGAACGACAACGCTTTATGGTCCGTCCTGATGATCGTTTTATTACCCAGCAGATACGTCCGGAACTTCTTCACCGCAAATACGATACTGAGAAGCTCCTTCTCGGTGGTAGTGTAATTACGCTCTGCTGCTAGTAACATCCGGCTGGCGAAGGCAATGGTCTTGTGTTCTCTCGCCTCGTCCTCTTGGTACAGTTCCGCTCCGAGTGCTATATTGCTGGCATCGGTCTGTAAATAGAAATTCTCATTAAAATTTGGGTGGTTCATTAAGATCATATCCGCGAACTTATTCTTGATTTCGCTAAACGCTTCTCTTTCGTTTTCACCCCACCTCCATTGTTTGTTCTTTTGTAGCACTGCGCTAAGTCGGGCCGTCGTCTGGGCGTAGTTTCGCTGGAACTTCCTGTAAAAATTACAGAGACCAAGAAAACTTTGTAATTGTTTTATATTCTTAGGCTCCGGGAACGTCAGGATGGATTCTACTTTATCCGGATTAGCTTATTCCTGTGGGTGTTATGATAAAACCTAAAAAGTGTATTTCCGTCTGTAAAAATTTTGATTTGTCCCAATTCACTGTCAAACCTCCCTGGTATAACTTCTCCAATACATACTCTAAATGTTCGACATGCTCCTCAAATGTTCGGGAAGCTATTTGAATATCATCAACATATATAGTTAAAAAATCTAAGTTATGCGGTTGCAAAATTTCATCCAGACACTTGATAAAACTAGCTACACTGGTGTTCAATCCAAACGGTAGTCTTTTGAATTGATAATTTTTTCCATTGAATAAGAAGGCTGTATATTTTCTACTATTCGCTGCCAACGGAACTTGCCAATACCCGGCGGTTAGGTCTAAAGAGGTCATATATTTCACACCGCTGAACTTCTGAAAAATTTCCTCGATGGCTTCAGGTGACTCCCGGTCTGGAATAATTATTTGATTGATTTTACGGGCATCTAAACATAACCTAACTCTCCCATCTTTTTTGATCACTACTACTAAGGGGTTAGAATATGGTGATATGGATCGCTCAATTATATCTCCCTCTAACATTTTCTCTAACTCAATCTGAAACGCTCTTCTCTTCGCATATGGCACCGGATAACTTCTTTGTACATAGGGTGCGTGTTCCCTTACCTTTAATTCGCATTCATAGTTTCTTGCCCGCCCTGGTATATCGGCAAACACTTCTCTAAAATTCTCTACTACCCGCCACAACGATTCACGTTGAGAACTCCCTATTACGCCACCCTCACTACAAAATTTAAGTGCCCTCTCATCCCATAATTGATCTACATTCTCATCACCCTCTATTTTACTCTCACTACAGGCATTCATACTAACTTCCATTTCTTGTTTATTAACCCGATTATGTATCACCCTTACCCTTGAAATTCTTACCGCATCTACCACCCGCTCAAAATTAATCCGAACTGGTTCTACTTCACTGTTTAATCAGAAAATCATTTCCCAATATAACCTCAAGATTTAATCCCCGTACGACTAGAAATGTATTATCGTACCCTACCCTGTTAATTATCATAATTAGATGTACTTGTTTGGTGACTCTTTTACTCCTAACGCCCGTAATACCTACAATCGTCATCCCCGCTACTGGCAAAGATGGAATATTTTTCTTTTTTTTCTTTTAATTCGTCTAGTACGTGTTCAGAAATAACAGAGATTTCGCTACCTGTATCTATTAAAGTTTTAATCTCCTTACCTTCTATGTTGATTTTCACCTCAGTCAGTGCATTCTCCCATCTCACTGCTTCGAAGTCTTCTTCCTCCAATAATTCCTCAGATGTATCAGTTATAATAATGTTGTTTCGATATCTGTCATTCATTTGGACCCCAGAAGCTTCCGGCGACAACGGTCGGGTCCGGTGTTCCATTGTCTCGCTTAGTTTCCCGCAGACGTGCTCGCCACCGCTGGGTTGTATCCTCTCCCACTCTGGTTCATCTGCTTTTCATTGGTGTTACTTCTCGGCGCTCCTCCTTGGCCTTCTCCCCTTCGTTGGTATACATGCTGGTTCTGTACGGGTTGTGGTCCCTGTCGCTGACCCGGTCTGTCTCTCCTGCATCTAAAACAAAAATTTTGCGACGCATAATTCTCCTGTGAACCCGCCGGACAAATCCACATTGGACCTCGATTGTTTTATTCTCGTCTGGGGTATGCCGGTCCATTTGTAGGTCCCCTCGGTGGTCCTTGATTACCTCCGTTATTCATATTCTGCTGGTTGTGACGGCGACTCATTTCTTGGTCCCGGATGTTCTGAAACACATTTAAAATGTCTCTAATTCGCTAATATTGGCTACCTCCCTCGTCATCAGCGTTATTTGCACTTCCCTTGGCAAATGCTTACTTATATGCCTCACGAAGGATCTAAATGGCAATGGCGGTTCTAGATATTTCGCCTCATTAAATATTCTCATCACATACCCTGTTATATTATTATTGGGCCACCCAAAATTCCCGGTTCCCATAATTCTACTTCGTAACACTTCTTGGTCTTCTTCAGACCAATATTTATTTCTGAATGCGGCCTTGAAACTTTCAAAACCCCCATTCAGTTTTGTGTACTTCGGCCCATATCTCCGAACTACCCTTGAAACATTTTAAAATTTTCAATAATTGTACCTCCCAGCTATTAGTATTGAATTTATTGAACTCTCTCACTCTATTTATGAACTGCATAGGATGCACTCTTTTGTTATCACAACTGAATGACTCTAACTCAACTTCTCTGCTGAAGTCACGAGTCATAATTACTCGTTCGGTCACAGTGTTTACTTGTTGGCTGATGGCCATACTCAACTCATTTTTAACATCAATAATATTTTTCTCAACGTTAATTTCTTGTTACTATCAGATTCAAGGTCACTTATTGTATTGTGTATTGTCCTAACTCAATCTTACAATTATTTTCTATTTCACTTATTTTAATGTTATTATTTTCAGTCTTATTCGTAGCATAACTAACCTTACATTCAGTATTGGTGTTGCATTCACTTATTTGTTTCTCAACAATTGTATTTATTACGCTATATTGTTCCGTGATCTGTTTCTCTACTTTGTGATATCATTTTTTATATCAGACACACGGCACTCTAATTGCTCATTCATTGACTCTGTCAATTGTGATCTAATACTCTCACAACGCTCATCAACATGTTTATCTAGTACACGACTCAGGTTATCAAATTTTACACTAATACTCTGCTGAAACTGAGTATTCTGTTCTTTAATTTCTTTAAAATTAATCTCGTTTTGAATATTCTGCTGTTCGCATTTTATTTTTTGTTCATTAAAGTCATTAGTTAATTGGTACAATTTGGTATCGAACTTTTCAAATTTACAGTCCATCTTTCGTAAAAAACTCATTATATCCATTTCATCGGATTGTTTATTTTTATTGGTTGAAACTGGGGTCAACTGAATCCCAGAATCAACATCTGTTTCGCGTAATTGTATTTGGGCAGCAATTGGGGTAGAATGAATGATGACATTGCCGCCAACAGCTGTTTCTGCAACAGCGCTCAGCTCAGCTGCCTGCATATCACTTTCATTCAGTGACTGTGACTCAAGGTCACTTCCACTCATTTCTACGTTAGTTATATTACTTTTAGTATTCTCAGACATTTTTAACTAATTTATTTTTACTTACGGAATAACTACCAATGATTAATCTCTTTTCAAAACCTTATATTACAACATATATAAAATCAACCTTCTACCATAATTACGTAAGTTTACATGACTACAATTTTGCTTTCATAACCGTACTTCATTCAATGTACTGTCAAAATATAGGCCGGCGTAATACAACTTTCTTGTTGCATTACATCCTGCTGGCACGGCACCAATTGTAACCCTCGGTTACTATTTTATTTATGAATTATAAACTTCCACTTACCTTTAACGTTCGATCTGGCCGGATCTCTAAGTGGGGACGAACCCCGTTCATATGGCGAACTTGACAGCACATCAAATGAAATAAGGTTTTTTAAATGATTTTGTTTACCCAAATATATCAGTTGAAAATTAATGGTTTTTTTTATTTTATGATTGTTAAACATTTTAGACATGTATAAAATATGAAAAAAAATGTTACTCTCTCCACATGGTTTTTAAATTTTGAATTACAGCGTTAGAAATGCATAATAATTACTACAAAAACATAATAAATGCCTTACCTTATATATATCACACATAAACACAAACAGCCCAGCCTGCAATTTTTTTACACCCACTCACACAGACTATTATTTAAAAACCCTTAACATTTTAAAATACACCTCCCTGCCGGCAAGCGGTGACCACGCGAGCTCGATTCATTTTATAAATACTTGCGTCGCCATCGAATAAAACAGATTTGGTTTTCCTCACATGCGCACTACTACCACGGACACATGGTGGTTAATTTAAATTTACTTTTGAGATTAAAACTTATAAAATTTCGAAGAGGCCCTTTGGGCTTCACCTGGCCAGGTAAAAGTCTCTAGGCTGACTGCGTAGAGCCGCTAGGTGTTCGCGGCCAACTGGATTACTTCGTTCTTGGTGGAAACCAATGCCTTGTAGTTATTCGCTGGTTGTAATTCCTATGCAAACCAAGTAGTTATTTGTGTGCTGATCGTCTATGATATTTATGCAGCACTGGCTGACTTATCACAGGATAGGTGTGACTTATGCTAATATCCGCCAGTATGGTAGGCTAAGGGAGCAGAATTTGTTTCTTAGCCATCTTGAGTTGCACAAAACTGGCGTCGCTCCGCGCGCATGCTCGTGTGGTGCATACGAGCGCATGGTCACACACAATTACAAAGTTCTTGGAAATGAAGGCTGGGCAAATTCCTGGTTCATGATTACACAATTGCCGAAGCGTAGTTCGCCTTTGTTAGAAACTGTTCCATACACTACAACACGTGGTCTGGTCACTGTTGAAAATAAATTTACAAATATTTTAATAAAACCCCAAATTTAATAAAATAAAATTAACTACAAATTTGGCCTGTTACAATACCCCCCCCCCCCCCAATGAGAGGTCTTCTGTCGAAACAGAAGAAGTCTCATTGCTAAAACCCCTAAGAGGACCGGTGAGGAACTGGTGCCAACAACCCCCTTTTGTTCTTGGGTACCTCATGGGTAAGCGACCCCCCTGGCTCGGCGGCTATGGACGCATCTGAACGAGATCACTGGACTTCTCTGTGCGAGATCCCAACACCGAAAAATCGACCAGATACGCACCACAGCGCACCTCACCTTCTAACATTCTACCCCAAAATCCAAATCCCTGGCTTAGATCATGCCAGATCCTCAACCGATATGTTCCCCCTTATATGCAAACTGGGCTGCCTTTAGCAGTTACTGGGCTCACACACACACTTATACTACATACTGTAAAATTAAAATATTCTTTGAAAATTTATTTAAGTTATAATTCATTAGCTGTTTTCCTTGAAAATCCAAACACAAATTTTGCATCTATACTGAATAATTCTCTTCATTAGTTTTTTGTTATTAGAAAATAAACAAATTAAACATCTCTTAAAATAGGAACATACTTAACCTAACATGTGATTACACCTATACTCTAACAATACAATTCAATAAAATAATTCAATAATAATAAACACGATTAGTACACAAACAATAAAATAATCAAAGTTTACAAACATCAATTAGATGGCAGGCGGGAAATAAAAAAAACACATTTTTTTTTTCCAAAAAACATTTTCAAACAAATTTTAAATTCAAAAAATTTAAATTTATTAAAATATTTCCTTTTCCATATTGAAATTATTCTAAATTATTCATATTGATTAAAAACAAAATTGGCTTTATTTCCTTGCTAAACATGCCTAGTATATGACCTCACCTATCAGCTGATCCAAAACTGGGTCAAGTCAAGAACCTTGACCTACATAAATTATACACAAGTTACATCTGAAAATACATTAAACATCTGTAAAATTCTATCTTGAAACACAAACAAAATAAAACATTTAAAAGAACAAAACATTATTATAAATAACAATCAAATTGATATTTAAATTATTCAAAATAAACACTTTATAGCTTTACATTTTCAAATTCTATTAAAATTTGTCACTGGTTTCAATCAAAATTTTATATTCTCTTTATTTAAACACCTTATTCTCCATTACTCTGGGTGATTTAATCATTTATAATAACTCGATATGCATACATACAATCTTTCCCTCTTTGACTCTAATAGCCTTAACAACTTGAACCAATATGACACCCATCTTGATCAAAATATCTATCAAACAATCCCTAAACCCAACTTACTATTAAACTCAATTCGCCACATCATTCTCTCGATATATAAAAAAATTAATCTCTGACCCTTTGTACTCGGGATAAGTGTTTTCCCCCCCCCCAAAAGCTCATTCCCTTATGTTGGTTCCTGGATTCTACCTAAGGTAACCCTTTCCGGCACCAAACGGTCCCTTCCGTCCCAACCCTTTTGTTGTGGACTCCTACATTACACTATCCCCTATTACCAAATTACCATCCCCAAATCTCAATCTTATTACCTCACTTCAACTACAACAAAATAACATCATCAATTATGAACATCAATATATCACTCATTACTCTACATATATTCCCCATATCTACTGTGTCAACATCAATACTTCTCAATATCTATTACATTAACTCACAACAACATTATACTAATTCAAAACAATATTTTTCTTTCTACTACCACTTTAATTTTAACTTTAACTTGGACTGATCTATATGTCCCACAAAATATTATCACCCAAAGTCTATCTTTTATTATTTCTCACTTTATGTAACATCTTACTATATTAAATTACTTTTCTCCTCATTTGAAATAGCATCTTTAGCACATTAAAACATTATATTTAACATTAGTTACCTTGATCATCAGTAAACAATTTTAACAGTGACATTTTACTACTGATCAGCTGACATTCCTAGCCAATTGTAAACACATTTCAAAATTATACACATTCTATAAAATACATATTTTTATCAATCCTTACCTCTACCATCATCGTTTCCCCTCTTTCTGACTCTGGTTCTATTGTGTAAACCGCCTGCCGGTCGGTCTAGTTATTTACTTTATTATACTCTTTTCAAAATTACACAAATTATAGAGAACACATATTTTTTATCAATTCTTACCGCTAACACAATAAAATAATACATTTATAAAATATAGAATGAACACATTATACTGAACGTATGAACACGTATTTATCCAAGCAGAATACAAGCGTTTCATTAAAGCAAAATTGATTTAGCATTTTTTATTTACAAAATTTAAGCACGTTGCTCATCTGTGCAACCCCCCATCCACACACACTATTGTAATTTGTGTTGGACTGTAGCGCCCATTCGCTTTCACAAAGACTGCATAGTTGGAGGAATTGGACATCTCCGTGTCTTTGCTTCGGCTTGACATTTTAAAAATTGTGGATATCGACATATCCTTGTTTTATATTGAAAAGCCCTTAACACGGGTCTACCACCTGGCTATGCTGTCCCCACGCGGACAGAGTGGCAGCCGCTGTTCCATAGTTCCGGGATTTCCCCTAGTTTTTCACCCCCCATGTAATTTCTACTATAAACCAATTTCAAGTCAGCTATGGTCAAGGGACTTGATATGGCCATAGCTGACCGCTAGCCAAATCCACGATTAGTGCTGGTAAGGCAGTAATCGCCCGAAAAGTTGGGGAAATCTAACTTCATTTCAATGCCTGTTCTACTTGTCATTGTTATGTGCGGCACGAGAGTCTATCATTGTACAATCGTACAAAAAGGTGTGCCGCACATTTTCGCCATGTTGGCCTCCGATGGAGGTAACACTCCCTGTTACCCCCAACCCATTCCACTATCTACTGGGGCACAGGCCACCCCAGCAATAGCGCCTTACTAACTAAATAATAACAGTAATGAATTAAAACTTTCTACAATTGCAGTTCCACACTCCACTGTTCTATCACTTCTTTGAGCACCAATCTACCCCCCAAAATTATCCCCACATCTTGTATTGATAACAAGTTTTTTTTTTTTTTTTTTTTTTTTTTTTTTTTTTTTTTTTTTTTTACACTCTTCAAAACGTTCCCATCATCACTGATACTAAATTTGACAATTATAATTGGTCACTAAGTAAAATATACTTACTGATATAAAATTAAATACATAAACAATCCGGACTATACAACAGTAAAATTTATATAAGTAAAATTTTTACATTTAGGAGGCTACTACTAACTATCCTTAATAGTAAATCTGTGATCGCCGAAAATCCGAGGTTCCGTCGCAAAGAGAATTGGGACAAGATAGACCTACTTCATGAATTCCCGTCCTCTTTATAACACAAAACCCATTCCCTTTTCTCCAATTTATTCTCACCTGCCGTCTGTCTCACCCCCACCCCCTTTGCCACAAAATTCGTCTTTTCAGACTATGCTGTAATTAAAATCAGTAGCTAAAAGAATTTGGTTTTGCTACTGATATTAGGCTTTTAATTTGTATGCACTGCCTTGCATTTAAATAAAGCCTCCATTATATACATACACTCTAAGGCAGTGCAGGTACGTGACTGGTACACCAAACCGCTGCACCATGAGTGTGTTAATAATAATAATGCATGTCACGTACCTTTGGGGTCCCCCTCCCCGTTCAAATGTGAAGTTAGTTTTCAAATTTCAACCAATTTTGGTGGAGCCGGACCATCGTTGTGTTCACCGCCCGAAGGAAGATCCTCCAACCATGGCCCGCCTCCGAGTTCCGAATACCACGGCCAGGACTGGTAAGATCGTGGCCGCCCGAAAATGGGGGAGAGTCCCTTCTGAAACAATATAAAACCAATTAAATTTCATTCATACAATTCATAAATAATAATCATTGATAAAAATCTCATGCTGACCAATATAATTTCAAATTTGTAGCGTTGTGTGTCCCCACTATTTCCCTGGTTTCTCTGTTCTGTAACACATATGAATTCTTCATTTTAACTTCTATTACCTCGTATGGCCCTTCGTAGAGCAAGAAAAATTTCTTGATCTCCTTATCCTGAGCACTCGATAAATCATGTCGTCGTACTAATACCAGCTGTCCAACCTCGTACTGCGTCCACTTACCTTTCATATCATGCCTCTGTTTTCTTTTCTCCCCCTTCGTCAACAAATTTTCATTCGCTAGCCTAAGTTTTACATCGCGACCAATAGTATTGGTTTCTGGTAGATATTCAATTAGTTGTTCCAAAATTCTCTGTGGACGCGTCCCTTTTATTAACTCATAAGGTGTGAACCCCGTCGACTTGTGGGTGGTGCAGTTAAGCCAGTTTTCAATCTTCTGAACATATAATGGCCACTCGCTGTGTTTGACGTGGCAGTATGTTCGGAAAATTCTGCCCAACTCCCTCATGACGTGCTCCGCCTGATTGGACTGCGGATGATACACTGCGGTGTGCTTTGGGATGATACCTTCCCATCCGAGGGTCTGGCGCCATTTTCCACTGATGAACTGTGGTCCATGGTCGGATAATATCACCTTCGGCTTTCCCACGTTGATCATGTAGTCGCGTGTGATCTTTTCACTCAGCACCTTACTTGTTGCTCGCTTCACGCTATATAACCTTACATATTTAGAAAATGTGTCAAGTACAACAAAAATATACATCACTCCACCCCTACCTTTTGGCAATGGGCCGTACAAATCCACAGCTACTAAATCAAATGGTTTTTCTACCTTAATGTAATTTAATTTCCCTTCTAACCTATAATTTACAACTTTAGACTTCTGACATAGTTCGCAAACTCTAAGTATCTTTCGGACGCGTTTTTCCATATTTTTAAATAGACAAGATTCCCTTAATACATTAACACACTTCTTTGCACCAAAATGTCCGTATCTAAGGTGACAGTCCCACACTATTTTCTCTACCAGCCCTTCAGGTATAACTAACCTCCAATCCCTTTCTCTCCCCTCTACTTTTTTAAACAAACTCCCCTGAAATACTTGAAAATATTGTTTATACCCAAATTCGTCTACATCTGATTCTACACTAGTGACTATTTTATTTAATTTACTATCAGCTCTTTGCATTACATTTATATCCTTCAATTCTTCCCCAAAAAGTTTGTCTTCCCGGGACAGTCTATAAATCTCTATTTCTTTAATATCTCTACCCGTTCTATTTCTATCTGTGTCTACTCGTGATAGTGTGTCTGGCACCCTATTTTCTACACCTTTAATATATTCCCAAGAAAAATTATACTCTTGGAGAGCTAACACCCACCTGGTTATCCGGCTGTGTGTGAGTTTGCAAGTATTCAGGAACGACAACGCTTTATGGTCCGTCCTGATGATCGTTTTATTACCCAGCAGATACGTCCGGAACTTCTTCACCGCAAATACGATACTGAGAAGCTCCTTCTCGGTGGTAGTGTAATTACGCTCTGCTGCTAGTAACATCCGGCTGGCGAAGGCAATGGTCTTGTGTTCTCTCGCCTCGTCCTCTTGGTACAGTTCCGCTCCGAGTGCTATATTGCTGGCATCGGTCTGTAAATAGAAATTCTCATTAAAATTTGGGTGGTTCATTAAGATCATATCCGCGAACTTATTCTTGATTTCGCTAAACGCTTCTCTTTCGTTTTCACCCCACCTCCATTGTTTGTTCTTTTGTAGCACTGCGCTAAGTCGGGCCGTCGTCTGGGCGTAGTTTCGCTGGAACTTCCTGTAAAAATTACAGAGACCAAGAAAACTTTGTAATTGTTTTATATTCTTAGGCTCCGGGAACGTCAGGATGGATTCTACTTTATCCGGATTAGCTTATTCCTGTGGGTGTTATGATAAAACCTAAAAAGTGTATTTCCGTCTGTAAAAATTTTGATTTGTCCCAATTCACTGTCAAACCTCCCTGGTATAACTTCTCCAATACATACTCTAAATGTTCGACATGCTCCTCAAATGTTCGGGAAGCTATTTGAATATCATCAACATATATAGTTAAAAAATCTAAGTTATGCGGTTGCAAAATTTCATCCAGACACTTGATAAAACTAGCTACACTGGTGTTCAATCCAAACGGTAGTCTTTTGAATTGATAATTTTTTCCATTGAATAAGAAGGCTGTATATTTTCTACTATTCGCTGCCAACAGAACTTGCCAATACCCGGCGGTTAGGTCTAAAGAGGTCATATATTTCACACCGCTGAACTTCTGAAAAATTTCCTCGATGGCTTCAGGTGACTCCCGGTCTGGAATAATTATTTGATTGATTTTACCGGCATCTAAACATAACCTAACTCTCCCATCTTTTTTGATCACTACTACTAAGGGGTTAGAATATGGTGATATGGATCGCTCAATTATATCTCCCTCTAACATTTTCTCTAACTCAATCTGAAACGCTCTTCTCTTCGCATATGGCACCGGATAACTTCTTTGTACATAGGGTGCGTGTTCCCTTACCTTTAATTCGCATTCATAGTTTCTTGCCCGCCCTGGTATATCGGCAAACACTTCTCTAAAATTCTCTACTACCCGCCACAACGATTCACGTTGAGAACTCCCTATTACGCCATCCTCACTACAAAATTTAAGTGCCCTCTCATCCTATAATTGATCTACATTCTCATCACCCTCTATTTTACTCTCACTACAGGCATTCATACTAACTTCCGTTTCTTGTTTATTAACCCGATTATGTATCACCCTTACCCCCGAAATTCTTACCACATCTACCACCCGCTCAAAATTAATCCGAACTGGTTCTACTTCACTGTTTAATTCTAACACCCGTTTATGAAAATCAATTACCGCCTTATGTTTAATCAGAAAATCATTTCCCAATATAACCTCAAGATTTAATCCCCGTACGACTAGAAATGTATTATCGTACCCTACCCTGTTAATTATCATATTTAGATGTACTTGTTTGGTTACTCTTTTACTCCTAACGCCCGTAATACCTACAATCGTCACCCCCGCTACTGGCAAAGATGGAATATTTTTCTTTTAATTCGTCTAGTACGTGTTCAGAAATAACAGAGATTTCGCTACCTGTATTTATTAAAGTTTTAATCTCCTTACCTTCTATGTTGATTTTCACCTCAGTCAGTCCATTCTCCCGTCTCACTGCTTCGAAGTCTTCTTCCTCCAATAATTCCTCAGATGTATCAGTTATAATAATGTTGTTTCGATATCTGTCATTCATTTGGACCCCAGAAGCTTCCGGCGACAACGGTCGGGTCCGGTGTTCCATTGTCTCGCTTAGTTTCCCGCAGACGTGCTCGCCACCGCTGGGTTGTATCCTCTCCCACTCTGGTTCATCTGCTTTTCATTGGTGTTACTTCTCGGCGCTCCTCCTTGGCCTTCTCCCCTTCGTTGGTATACATGCTGGTTCTGTATGGGTTGTGGTCCCTGTCGCTGACCCGGTCTCTCTCTCCTGCATCTAAAACAAAAATTTTGTGATGCATAATTCTCCTGTGAACACGCCGGACAAATCCACATTGGACCTCGATTGTTTTATTCTCGTCTGGGGTATGCCGGTCCATTTGTAGGTCCCCTCGGTGGTCCTTGATTACCTCCGTTATTCATATTCTGCTGGTTGTGATGGCGACTCATTTCTTGGTCCCGGATGTTCTGAAACACATTTAAAATGTCTCTAATTCGCTAATATTGGCTACCTCCCTCGTCATCAGCGTTATTTGCACTTCCCTTGGCAAATGCTTACTTATATGCCTCACGAAGGATCTAAATGGCAATGGCGGTTCTAGATATTTCGCCTCATTAAATATTCTCATCACATACCCTGTTATATTATTATTGGGCCACCCAAAATTCCCGGTTCCCATAATTCTACTTCGTAACACTTCTTGGTCTTCTTCAGACCAATATTTATTTCTGAATGCGGCCTTGAAACTTTCAAAACACCCCCATTCAGTTTTGTGTACTTCGACCCATATCTCCGAACTACCCTTGAAACATTTTAAAATTTTCAATAATTGTACCTCCCAGCTATTAGTATTGAATTTATTGAACTCTCTCACTCTATTTATGAACTGCATAGGATGCACTCTTTTGTTATCACAACTGAATGACTCTAACTCAACTTCACTGCTGACGTCACGAGTCATAATTACTCGTTCGGTCACAGTGTTTACTTGTTGGCTGATGGCCATACTCAACTCATTTTTAACATCAATAATATTTTTCTCAACGTTAATTTCTTGTTACTATCAGATTCAAGGTCACTTATTGTATTGTGTATTGTCCTAACTCAATCTTACAATTATTTTCTATTTCACTTATTTTAATGTTA
Source organism: Magicicada septendecula (assembly GCA_034769895.1). Classification (NCBI taxonomy): domain Eukaryota; kingdom Metazoa; phylum Arthropoda; class Insecta; order Hemiptera; family Cicadidae; genus Magicicada; species Magicicada septendecula. The sequence continues at coordinate 1,217,467,433 of CM068367.1, forward strand.
TTATTTTCAATCTTATTCGTAGCATAACTAACCTTACATTCAGTATTGGTGTTGCATTCACTTATTTGTTTCTCAACAATTGTATTTATTACGCTATATTGTTCCGTGATCTGTTTCTCTACTTTGTTTGTGATATCATTTTTTATATCAGACACACGGCACTCTAATTGCTCATTCATTGACTCTGTCAATTGTGATCTAATACTCTCACAACGCTCATCAACATGTTTATCTAGTACACGACTCAGGTTATCAAATTTTACACTAATACTCTGCTGAAACTGAGTATTCTGTTCTTTAATTTCTTTAAAATTAATCTCGTTTTGAATATTCTGCTGTTCGCATTTTATTTTTTGTTCATTAAAGTCATTAGTTAATTGGTCCAATTTGGTATCGAACTTTTCAAATTTACAGTCCATCTTTCGTAAAAAACTCATTATATCCATTTCATCGGATTGTTTATTTTTATTGGTTGAAACTGGGGTCAACTGAATCCCAGAATCAACATCTGTTTCGCTTAATTGTATTTGGGCAGCGATTGGGGTAGAATGAATGATGACATTGCCGCCAACAGCTGTTTCTGCAACAGCGCTCGGCTCAGCTGCCTGCATATCACTTTCATTCAGTGACTGTGACTCAAGGTCACTTCCACTCATTTCTACATTAGTTATATTACTTTTAGTATTCTCAGACATTTTTAACTAATTTATTTTTACTTATGGAATAACTACCAATGATTAATCTCTTTTCAAAACCTTATATTACAACATATATAAAATCAACCTTCTACCATAATTACGTAAGTTTACATGACTAGAATTTTGCTTTCATAACCGTACTTCATTCAATGTACTGTCAAAATATAGGCCGGCGTAATACAACTTTCTTGTTGCATTACATCCTGCTGGCACGGCACCAATTGTAACCCTCGGTTACTATTTTATTTATGAATTATAAACTTCCACTTACCTTTAACGTTCGATCTGGCCGGATCTCTAAGTGGGGACGAACCCCGTTCATACGGCGAACTTGACAGCACATCAAATGAAATAAGGTTTTTTAAATGATTTTGTTTACCCAAATATATCAGTTGAAAATTAATGTTTTTTTTATTTTATGATTGTTAAACATTTTAGACATGTATAAAATATGAAAAAAAATGTTACTCTCTCCACATGGTTTTTAAATTTTGAAGTACAGCGTTAGAAATGCATAATAATTACTACAAAAACATAATAAATGCCTTACCTTATATATATCACACACAAACAGCCCAGCCTGCAATTTTTTTACACCCACTCACACAGACTATTATTTAAAAACCCTTAACATTTTAAAATACACCTCCCTGCCGGCACGCGGTGACCACGCGAGCTCGATTCATTTTATAAATACTTGCGTCGCCGTCGAATAAAACAGATTTGGTTGTCCTCACATGCGCACTACTACCACGGACACATGGTGGTTAATTTAAATTTACTTTTGAGATTAAAACTTATAAAATTTCGAAGAGGCCCTTTGGGCTTCACCTGGCCAAGTAAAAGTCTCTAGGCTGACTGCGTAGAGCCGCTAGGTGTTCGCGGCCAACTGGATTACTTCGTTCTTGGTGGAAACCAATGCCTTGTAGTTATTCGCCGGTTGTAATTCCTATGCAAACCATGTAGTTATTTGTGTGCTGATCGTCTATGATATTTATGCAGCACTGGCTGACGTCACGGGATAGGTGTGACTTATGCTAATATCCGCCAGCATGGTAGGCTAAGGGAGCAGAAATTGTTTCTTAGCCATCTTGAGTTGCACAAAACTGGCGTCGCTCCGCGCGCATGCTCGTGTGGTGCATACGAGCGCATGGTCACACAATTACAAAGTTCTTGGAAATGAAGGCTGGGCGAATTCCTGGTTCATGATTACACAATTGCCGAAGCGTAGTTCGCCTTTGTTAGAAACTGTCCCATACACTACAACACGTGGTCTGGTCACCGTTGAAAATAAATTTACAAATATTTTAATAAAACCCCAAATTTAATAAAATAAAATTACCCACAAATTTGGCCCGTTACACTATGGCAGCCTATGCAATTGATCCGAGGCAATTAAGCACAGGTTCCTGATGTTATAACGTAGGTGAGATGTTATACTGATATTTAGAAATACTTCGGTTGAAGCTAAATATTTCTGCCATTCTTTTTGGTTATCATGACAATAAGTTCTTAGTATACGTCCCACTTCTCTTAACACTCTTTCTGCGGGATTACTACTAGGGTGGTATTTGGATGTTTTATAGGTTTTTATGTTCTCTTTTAATAATTCATCTCGCCACTTCTTTCCTTTGAATTGTGTCCTGTGGTCTGTTATTATCATGCATGGTTTTCCAACTTCAGTGATGTATTTAGTTTTTATTATTTCTAATATTTTCTTAGTAGTAGCTCGGTTTATTGCATATAATTTTGTGTACTTTGTGTAATGGTCTAATATTATTACAATAAACTTGTATTTATGTCTCCCTCCGCTACGTGGGAATGGTCCACAATGTCGAGGAATACTTTTTCTAATTTTGTGTTTGACGTGATGGGTATCATTGTTCCCTCTTTTTTCTCGTTATTGGTTTTTACCATTTGACATATTGTGCATGTGTTAATATTCTGGTTTACTTTTCTTGTTATATTTTTGATAAAGATTTCCTCCTCCAATGCTTTTCCAATTTTTACGGTTCCCATATGTCCGTATCGAACATGATAATCTTTAATTATCTTATTTTCTAATGATTTTGGAACTACAGGCTTCCATGTCTATTATTCTTTTTTGTTTTAATAAAGAGTATATCGTGGTGGATACAATAATATTTATTTATAACTTCTTCATCGTCTAATAGTCTTTTTCTTATGTTTAGTAATTTCGAATCTTGTTTCTGCTGTACCACTATTTCGTTTAGAATATCCACTAAAGGATAGAATACCTTCCTATCCTTTATTATATTTTGACGATCTTCTCCTTTTCTCCTTCAAATGTTTGGTCTACTACATTTATTCTGGATAGTTTTTTTAATTTATTTATTATGGTTGATTAGTTCTCATTTAATTCGTCTTGGTCGTTTAGTCATTTCTTGTCAATTCTTGTTTTGGTGATTATTTAGTGGTTTAATTCTTGTTTTGGTGATTATTTAGTGGTTTAATTTAATTTAATACTCTTTTCTTTCTATTGGTCTGCTTGGTCATTATTCTGAGAATCAGTCCCTTTTCTTGGTGTGTGGTATCTTCGCTTTGTTTACCCATGGTCCATCATTTCCTCTGCACTTGTGGTCCAGATAACCTTGGTGTGTAGAACTATTTTCGTTCTTGTGATATAGGTTTCTTCTGTCTCGTACCACAATTCCTCTACTATCATATGTTCGTTTGTCTCCATGACTGCTTCATTCACTACATTTTGATTACTCAAACAAGTTGTTAATTGTACCTCCTTCGTTAACATTATTATTGTTTTTTTATTCTGTATTTCCATTTCTGGTAATTTCCATTTAACAAGAGAATTGTAGAAGTTTTTGTTCACTGGTTCTTTGTGAATCCATTCTATAATTTCCTTTAGATTCTCCTACAATCTATATTTCATGATTTCTATCCGGTCAGTAATTGGTAAATTAAATACCTCAATCAGTCCATTCTTCACCATTTCTAATCTTCTCTGGTTTTTATTATTTTCTTTTTATATACTTTTCCCATTTCCTCTGTTTTCTTATTCTTCTTAATGATTCGATTCTTCTTTACTCTTCTACTGTTGGTTTTTATGCGCTTAATTTTCTTGGTGTTATTGTTACCTTTATTTTCAGAAAACAATACACTTGTTTCTTCTACAATTTCCATCTCCTTACTACCTTCAGAAGTGGTGTCTAGTGTTTCATTCAGTGGTTTGAAATCACTATCTAATGTTTCATTAAGTTGATCTACTGGGTAACTTGTTTCTTCCCATCTCTTGTTCATCCCCGTTTTTGTCTGTTTGACTTCTTCACAAAACTCTATTAGTATAAATCTTAGTTCTTCTCGCTTCTTCTCACCATCTTCCTTCAACTGTCTTTGGAGTGTTTCACTATTATTTTCAATCTTGTTATTTAATATTTCAAGATCTTTCTTTATTTGCCTCTTCAGCTCCTCACTCTTCTTTTCTAGCGTCTCCTGGCTTCTCTTCAGGGCTTCATGATTGCTCTCCATTTTATTATTTAGAAGTTCTATGTTCTCCTTGATTTGCTTCTTCAATTCTTCACTGTTTTGGTCCAGTTTTTCATTCAAGAATTCCCTGTCTTCCTTCCTTTGTTCCCGTGTTTCTTCCTTCATTCCCTCTTGTAATGATTCTAATTTTTTATTCAATTCTTCCTTGTCTTTCTTTCTTTGTTCCTTTGCTTCTTCCTTGTCTTCTCTTCTTTCTTCCTTCGTTTTTCTTGAAGTTTCTGCCATAAAATTCATTATATCTTGCAGCGCAGTTCCTCCTTCTGAGTTGGTTTACTGGGTTGGTCTCCGACCATTACTTCCATTTCCGGTTCTGGTTGGTTTGGGTTTTCTGGTTGGTCCTCCTGGGGATCCTCTTCGAACAATTCCCCGATCATTTCTTCAATTTCTTCCATCACTTCTTCCATACCTTCAGTTCCTTTCTTTTTTAGGTATCTTGTAACCATGGAATGTCTCCTCATAATCGCCGCTGGTCTTCTTTTAAAGCCTCACCGGTTGGTCGCCAATCTGTAACGACAGATTAAGGACGTCCGTCTTTTGTTTAAGCCCTGCGATGGGCGCCAATCTGTAACGTTAGAACTGTTTGTGTCTCTGTAAATGTATACCAGTTTTATATGTGTTAGTGCGTTCGTCTCGCTCTGGGGGTCATTACATCAATTTTGCGCTAACGATCTCCATAGTGTTGCGGTAATTACCAGTATAACACGGCAGTAACCTTACCTGTTCTTATATAGGGGTGTGTTAATCCCGGGTGGCACCAAATAGTTTGTTAAAACAATTAAATTTGTTAGTCTGTATCTTACTAGGGTGTTCTCAGCTGTGACGGTCGGGCGTTCAAATATTTCCCGCTCGTCCAGCCTTCTGTATCGTGCAGGTAGTTGTACTAATTGCAACTCGAGCGCTGATTGTCAAATCTAGCTTTCGTAAATGAACACAAGTAATATAACGCACTCCCTATGAAATAATAACAATGGTTACTCCCTGTAATAGTGATTTTAATGTTTGATAATTAATATTTTCAATTTTGACAATTAAAATATATTAGTTGATTAACAACTTTACTCCGACTTCTTACATGAAACAATTTTACTCAGGATGACGAATCGATTCAGGAACGATATATTCACATCAGCAACAGCATGGCTGTGGAACGTTTAGTTATTATAATTATTTTCATTCCAAAATCGAGGGATTCTTTTGATTATAAGGCAAAGAATTCCTATGATTACAATAAAATTACGTTACCTTACTCTAAGTGTACATAAATAATAAGGTGTGTGTTTACAATCTGTTATGTAGTGTCGTTAAATGTGGTTCAAAAGTTCGTGTTTAAACAATAGGTTAGATTTTACGTTAACAATTTTCAGTGTATTTATTTTTCTTAAATAATCTTTGAAAGAGAAATATTTGGCTTATAGTGAGATCAAATTACTTTTAGTAAAATTCAGAGTGATTTTGTTTTTGGAAATAAGGTAATTAAATGGTACTTAACACATGGTGTTTTCATTCATTGGTTCGGAAGAGGATTGGGTTGCAATAAATTCTATTTTCATTGATCTTTGGATTGAAGTTGGTCTGGCGTCCTTTTCATAGAGGATGTGGTCATATTTTTCTTTTATTTTTCTATTTTATGGACCTTGGTCTTCAGTTGACTGCTCCAATGGTCTATCTTGCTTCTTATCCAGTCATGGTTTCGAATTTCGTTCACTGTTTTACATTATTTAATTAAAATTCGGTCTTCCAAAAATTGGCTTCTATTCTCTTCGAGTGACGCTTTACGAGTAACGGTATTCAACGGTAATTTTCGCCACCAACGTCGGTTTCCATGGTAACCAAAGAATTCTGATTGGTTGAGATTGACATAAATCCATTGCTATCAAAATTTGAATTCTTTTCAAAATCCTAGTATATCTTCTGATTGCTGTTATTCCTCTATCTTCCTTCCTAAGTATTAAATGTTGTCACTATAGTATGTATTTCCTTTCATAGGTTATTTTGATACCCCACAAGTTTGGGTTATTTTAGGTTTTATGTTTTTACAATTATTTTAATATTTGTTAATTACATTTCTTTTTGAATTCAAATACTTATTATAATATTTTGTCTTAAAAATGATTTACAATTTATCCTTGGTGAATCCTTCACCTCGGATTTGCTAATTTCTTAGTTAACTTATTACAATTTGTAGTTGTTTGTTTTTGACAGTTAGGCATTTTCATAGGCCTAAGTAGCCATTATGGTATTTGACTTATTTCATATAAATTACATTCCTTTTAGCCTAATGGGCTTTATTTTGTTATTATAATTGGTTGTATCATTTATTGTTGTGTTTTGGGTCTGTTTATGTGTTATTATTATGTCAGTATTATTTTGTACATAATTGTTTACTATTTTGTTTCCTCGTTTTCTAGTCATACCTTTCTTAACTTTTTTACTTATTTACTTTGCCAATAATAACAATGTGGCTATTATTTACTATTTTTTTATCTTATTAAATACAATATTTAGGCCTATGGTCTGTATAATTTTACCAGCCATATCCGATTCATAAACTTGCTTAAATAATTATTTAACTATTATTTGCTAATCTTTGTTTACAATTCATCTTATTTTATATCATTTTTTGTGTGATAAACAACATCACTTTTTATGAAATTTATAACAATCCCTTATAACATGGGTGTCTATGGATTTGCTTTAACTACTTAATTTTTTAAACAATCTTTACTTCCCCTCCATGTTAACACTTTCTGTTTTTCCTTTCAGGGCATCCTCCCTTTTAATTATAATTGCCTTTATTTAAATTTAATAATAACATTCTTCCTTAACTAACTACTGTCTTCATCACTTTTCAGCGTTCATTATACCTTACTTAACTGTTTATACTTAACTACTATTCTTAATTACTAATATTTTTCACTTTTAATTATTTAGTGTTTCATTTGGATTCATTAAGTGTTTATGCTTTTATCATTCACTATTTTTCACTTTTTTAACATTCTTTATTCTACACTATTCTCATTCAATCATCACCTTCGCTTTTAAATTATTTATAGTTTATTGTAATTTAATTAGTGTACCTTCTTTATCACTACACTTTGGGGTTTTTACACTTTCATTTTGCACTTCACAAATGTTTTTGTTTTTTAAGTGTTTCTGAATAGGTAATCCCTCTAATTACTATCTTGCTACCGTACTATCTCTTTCATTACAATATCTCATTAATAATATGAACAATTTTATGTCTTTATATTTTAACATTACATCTAACTCTAAATTGTGGGTTAGTTTTTTTTTTTAATATTTATTTTTAACATTGTTTAATTGGGTTTCTTTCAATTATCATTTACTTTTTGTCCATTAATGGATAATAACATTTACCTTGTTTTTTCTCATAGGTTAATTATTGGTCTTTTTCCAATGTCACATTTGAGTGCATCATTTCTCTTGCTCATATTCTTTATTACTTGTTTGTGTCTTATCATTGGTTTTCATTTTTATTTATTTCCCTTCATATTGGGTTTGTTTCTTCTTCATTTCCATCCTTTTTCATTTTCATTGTATTTGGTTTAATAACTTGGTTTTCCATCTTCTCCTTTGGTTCATTTTAACATGTTACATTGAGTCATTCAATTCCATGATTTGTTTCATTTTTGTTTGGTTTTGGTTTTTTCCCTTCTTCTTTTGGTTTCGTTAATTACTTTCTTCTCTTCTTTGGTTTTATTCTTGTTTGTTTTTTGTGGTTCCTTTCTTCTTTTGTTTCCTTTTGTTGGTTCAATCACTTTGGTTAGGTTATGTCGTCGTTTGTCGTGTCATTGTCTTTATATTTTATTTATATTAAACATTTTATTTTATATGAAGTGTTATTTTATATACCAAATTATCTTTTTCATCCCTGGTATTGAGTTGGCTTATTTGTGTTGTAACAATGTGACTAAAGTCATATTTTTTTATCTTTGTGTTGGCGTTTATGAACCTTATACTTCATTTATTTCCACTAACTGTGGTGTGCGCGCCCGCACACGCATTTCTTCATTGCAGCCATTCTTTTTTTTTGTTTCAGTGAGTACTGCAATATTTATATTTAACTTCCCTATTTTGTCATAAACTCTGTCTGAATTTCTTGTGCAGTCCACATTCCAGTTTGTGGTGTCATTTTTTCTGTATGTTTATTATGTCCCTAATCCATAATTTCTAAGTTGTTTGATAATGGGGTTTTTAACTTACACATTTGGAAGGGGGGGGGTTATAGGGAGTTTATCTGAATCCCCAACATAGGTAAGCAATGTTGTGTTTCATTTTGTATACTGTGATATTTTATATTATTTGTGTACTTGATTTTTTTGCACCCATGTGTGAACATGCACACATTATTTTTTTTTATTTTTTACAGATTCAGTACTTTAGTAATTTTAGTGGAACCTTAGTTACCTTAGATTGCATGTTATTACATGTATATTATTTGTGGCAAATGGATCTATGCCGATTGTTGTAGCATTATGTGGTAATAGAAATGCCTTGTTATTTGCTGCTTATGTAAAAATGTGGTAAGACATATTTGCAAGTACAGTGTGTAAATAATGTTTTATTATTGGATATACGTATACCATTTTATTATTGAAATTTGTGTTATTACTATTGATTGGTTGTTTAAATTGTTATTTTACTGTGATAACAAAAATAATTTTATAAAATATAATTAACTGTTATTAGTTGTTTTGTAACGTTAACAATTTTGTTTCTATTCTGTACATATTGTTTACCAAAATAGACAGTTTTGAAGTTTATGTTAATCATACTAGACAAAATTAATCACTATTAGAGTCTGATGATGAACATACAGTTCAGAAGTGCTAATCGTTAAGTATAATATATATAGGAATAGTAATAAATAGTTTGATCATAGTTAATGTTTTTGTTATGTATAATGTAAAAATTTGTTTAATCTTCACCAGCCAGGAGAAACATTTAGAAAATGAAACGGTGCAGTTGCAGTGTGTTCGTCTTTTGCCTAACACCCAAGTTAAAATTAGTCATATTTATGATACATCTACTGTATACGTACAGATGGCTGATAAAACATCTCTTGATACTATCGAAGAAATTTTGCAAGAAATTGGGTCTTATTGTCAGACAGGTATGTTACGTGGTTAAATTCTGAAATGTTAGTACGTGGTTAGTGCCAATGTTTAGTATTACCAGTTATTTTGATTATATTATGAGAGTTCAGTAACCTTACCAAATTAACTATTTTCAAATTATGTATATATGTAAAAAACACACAGACTGTTTCATTTCATAAACAGCATCACCCACAAAGAATACACAAAACGCAGAGTTTATGAGGCCTAGACGCTCCTAACATACAAACTATATTTTAGTGATATTTGGCAGTAAGTAGTTCCTAGTTCTCTGTTGTTTCCTAAATCATTAAAGACAGCTAGTGTACTTTTAAATACTTGAGAGAGAGAGAGAGTTTTGTATTCGTGGGTGAAAAAGTAAGTAATGCTCGGTACTATTGCTCGGTATTATACTCGGTACTATTGCAAATGCTCAGTTGGTATTATTCAGTAGTTTTTTAGCATGACAGTGATTCTCTGATTCTCTCAGGGCAATCAATTTCAATAACTTTTTGGAAACAGGAACAAAACATCATTGCATTGCATTTCTATTTGCTCATCCATTCTTTCTCTTCTCTTGTTGAATTTGGATCTTTTGGTCCATGGATTGTCACTTAAATTTTCACTCATACTGAGAAAACCATGATTAAGTTACTACATTTTCTGGAAATTAGTATCATTTTCAGTATTTTTGAAAATGTTTGCACAAATGTTTTGGTTTGTTCCTTAAGTATCATCTTTAAGAATACTGTTCTAATGTTCAAATTTTAATTATAATCTGTCAGTTTCTTTATATTGATTCTTCTAGGCACTTCAGCAACTGCCCAAATGTTAAGTTATTTTTCCATAACAATTTCAGTGTTGTCATCTGGTTTTCATGTGTGAAAACAACCATGGCATGGCTTGTCCTGATCACTTGTCTTCGCAGTTAAATTTTTTTTTAACACTTTAGATACGTTGCCCACACTTTCTGCGGGCACATCTATTTGTGGCTGTAGAAATTTAATTGCATAAAACCTGTGAGCTGCATGACCTGGAACTCCCAATCTCTCACATCGTTAGTTCACGAAAAAGTACACTCACAGGATTTTTTTTAATAGGAATCGTGTTTTCATAGCCTTTCCATGGCAAATTATTGTTAAATTTTCCCACAGAAAATTATGAAGTTATTATTAATATATCTACTGGTGACTAATTAAGTTATATAATTAAATTAATTTTAATTAGACTTTATGTAACATTTGTGGAAATTGATGCAAAACTTTTGTAAAACTATTTTGTACATAAAAATGAATTTTTAAAAATTAATTAGGAAATATTAAACATATTATTGTAAATTTGTGTGTGACAATTTAAAAAGAAAGAAGTGAACTTTTACATGGTATATAAGTATATAAGATTCAGTAAATGTTAACTTGTCTTCGCAGAAAAATTATGAAATACATGAAAAAGTGTAAATAATTTCCTAAATCACTAGGAAACCTGAGTAATAAAGACTCATCACCATAAGCCTCCTTCAGCACCTGTTATGTTTCTGTAACCAATTTTACAGTTTTGTGAAGATTTCATTTGCTGCATTGCTCCATGTTAATATTTAACTTATTCCAACGGAGCTCAGATACACTTACCACTCCAAACAAGTGTAGCAGCCACATTCTTGGTTGCATGTGCTTGAAAAACAATTGGTGGATGGGAGAATATGTCAGTTATCCACTCTACCCACTGTTGTCAAACATTACAAGGGAGCAGAAAAAAATGTCAGTCTTAGTTTTTATAGCCACACCTCATACATGTACAACACTTGTTAATGGTTTTATTACTGGAATGATGTGTTGATGCACCAGTGTGTATTTGGTTGTTATTCAGTCTGTAATTTATTTATTCTTAAATTTACTGAGGGTTATAATTCTGATTGCCGAATAAGTTAGTTTTTAGCTGATATGGTATTTTTAAAATTTATAAATTAAATAATATTGGTCATATTTATTCTTCTTCTTTACTACCTTCATTATGTTTCTGGCAAATATATTATTGTTAGCGTATGTACTTATTTTTAGTAGTTGTTTCTTCATGCATAATATTTATTTACTATACATCTGTTTTGTGCAACTCTTGGTTATGTTGTTGTGACTTCGTAATATTTTTTACGTAAAATTCCTTAGAAATTAATAATTATTTCATCTTTTATGGACTCTTGAAATTGCTTTTAACAAAATGACGCCACTTCAAGTTTTTGTTGAAGATTTTTCTTATTATAATTCTTCACACTGAATTATGTTTTTTTTGTATCATACAAATTTTGGTATTTCTCTTATCATAATTTGTTGTGTTATTGCCATTTATAATTCAATTGCTTTTTCTGGTAAATTACATGACATGATTTTACTTAATGCTAGCTTAAAGTAACAAGTTTCTTTACCAGTACTATTGCTTAAGTTAATATACAGACGGTCATTACCTAATTTATTCATAATATATAAATTTAATTTTAGTAAATCAATTTTATCACTTTATACAGTTATTACTTATTCTAGTAAACTTATATCATATTATTTTAACTTAGTACATTTTTATGCCAATGTTGACAACTCCAGATTTTAATACAGAACTAATTCAGTATCACCTACCCTTTCTGATGGACTTAATACTTTATAAGTATTCTACACAGTGTACTAGTATATTATGTATGACCAATGTAATAATTTATTAATACCAATGTTCACAGCAGCATCAGTTGTTACTCAGCCATTAGTTGGAGATTTGGTAGCTTGCAAATATTCTAAAGACAATAACTGGTATCGAGCCGAAATTCTGGAGAGACAAGAAGATAAATTTTATATACTTTTTATAGATTATGGAAACAAAGCACTTGTAACTTTGGAGAATATTAGAACCTTACCAGCTAAGTATAAGGTAAGTTTCCTTATTTAAAATTCTATGATTATGTTTATTACAAGCTTGATTGATTTAATGCCGTTGTTTTCAGTTGAGCTTTTTTACTTAAAAAGAAATAATAAAGATAAGAGGGTCTGGTCTCATTCCATGTCAATTCAACCAGGCCATCTCACCCACCATCTTAGATTTTGATGAAACTTGGCTTATTTGTTCTCCCTACAGAGATAAGTAACCACACCAAATTTTAACCCTCTATCTCTCTCCGTTTTCATTGTATAGGCTTCCAAAGTTTTGAAATTTTTGTGTTTTTAACAATCGGATGTCGCGAAACTAGACTTTGCTAACCTTTTGAAAATAATTTGTAACTTTTTTATTTATCATCTAGTCTTCGTGAAATTTTGTAGTTATATACTCTAAAGTATAATTCTAGAAAAAAAAATCACAACACCTTTAAGTAAAACTACTAAGGCTGGAAAAAATGTTTTATTTGCATCTTTGTAGTTTTTTTTGGTAAAAAACATGGTTTAGCATTAAACTGAATATCACAGAAAGGGAAAGGGATATCACAAAAAAAAATTTTCAAAATAATCCTCAATACATGGGCTATCATATGAAAAAATAAAATTGATGGGGTTTTCATTCCTTTGTTGTTGTTTTTTCTGTTAAAGTTAAGTTTTTAAAATTTTTTATTCAGCGATTTTACTAAGCCATAGAAATTTAAAAGGCTCTTACGTATTTTTTTTTAATAAAACTAAAATTTTAAGTGATTATAAAACAAACAGCAGGCCTTATATTAAAACAAATATAAGTTAGAACAATATCAACAACTTCTCAAGTAATCAATGAAAACTAAAAAAATCCCTAATTGAATTTTTTTGAGACTTGAATTTTGAGGTATAGGCCTAGGTTGAAGAATAAATAACTAATAAATATTTTCATCCATAGGAAATATTCTATTTCAACCTAAATAGGATTGTTCAAGAACTTTTTTTTAATGCTGACACAAAATATCAAATGTTTTATAACATTATGTTCATTTAATAACAAAGTCTGGAAATTTACCAAAACTGCATTCCAATATTTGTTATTTACAGTATGTACAGTCAAAGAAATTTAATGGAGTAACATTTTTTTCTGAATTGAAGTCATACACTCCTCTGAGAATCGGTAGGTTCTTCCAGTTGATGTGTGAGGAGGCTCAACAATTGCAAGCACATGAGGAAATGGCACCGGGCAAATGTTCTCTTGTTTGGTCCAATGAAACGATGGCAATGGTCCTGCAGGATGCAAAAATTGGACAGTCATATCACCTTCTTTATTTACTTCAGTGATGATTCCAAAGTACCACAGATTGTCATATTTACAAGCTACGTATCATGATGGGTTCAAATTTTCTTCTCTCACAAGTGATGTCTGTTGTACTAGTGCGTGAATCTACCGCTACTTATTCTATAATGTATTAATGCTGTATCGTGGTTTACTAATGATATTAACCATTAATTAGGTTAGGCTTGGTCTTTTTGGTATTTTAGTGTAGAGAGAAGAGGAGAGATTATCGTTGGTTAGTGCTATTTGAATATTCCCGCACTTCTGGTTAATGAGCGATCAGCTCTAACCATACTCTGGCAGTTGTAGGTTATTTTCTCTTCTCATCGTCAGCAAGGCTATATTCACCTATGTACCTGCTCGCTCCCACTAATACCTGTAAACACACTCTTAGCCTATTTGCAAGTATTAAATAATAACTTTTATAGGTAATTATTGATTTTTAATTTCTGCTTATTGGTTCAAAAAAAGAATGTAAATGGTTCGGTCTTGGGTCGAGCTTGACAGATTCGTGTCGATTCGTTACTTGAATCCGACCTTCAACAAGTTTCAAATAATTATAATGCAAATTAATAATCTCAGGGCTTGGGTTCTTTGGGCTGTTAAGAAGTCAGAGATGTTTTAAAAAGGCGTACAACACATTACAAATATATAAAAATAAGAAATCTTAATTATTAATGTTAACAAATATGAAAGTTATGTTTTTAACTAACTGCGTCAACGACAGACTTTGTCTGCACTGGAAAATAACTGCTCAACAAGATGGCCGCCCTGGTCAGTTAACTGAAAGACACGTGCTTCCTCCGATTTTTGTTGAAAATTGGTGATTATTGTTAACCACCGTATTAATGTTCAGTGGTTATCCTAATTATCACTGTAGATAGTTTATATAGTGTAGTGAAGTTGATCTATGTGTAGTGTTGTTACGAAATTACTCCGGAAATATATTTACATCACTTGTCGTATAATGCAGCAAGCCAGCTCCCTCGGATTTTTGATATTGGTGTAGATTTAAGCTTCCATCGGTCAGTGGTAGTTGGTTTATTTTATCTATCAGTTTTTTAGTATGTTCTCCTCTTCTGTGGTTTTGTTTCAAGTCATTAATTTAATTTTAAGTTTGATTTTTTTATCTTCACTTTTTAGGCGTCAGCTATATGGTTTTGACCTTTTCTGTCTTGCGTTCAACAATACAATAATAATTCTTCTCGTCTTAGTAACGGTTTTTTGACCAGTAAACTCTGGCTTTGATTGGTTAGTTTGCACGAACTTGAGGTCAAGCGGCATATAGTACTGAAAATCATATCCTTGCCTTCCATGTCAAAAAAATATTCCTTTGTTACCTTTTGTTTAAGTTAAAAATAATTTACATACCGTAGTTTTGTTCCTATTACAAAGATCTACATTTTGGTACATAATTTTGTATGGGTTGACTTTATCATAGGCGTTTTTACACCTTTACAAGAATTCTAAATCTGGACCATAGTACTGCCCTAACTTTTATTATACAATATTTAATTTTTGTCGGACTAATTTAATCTGGTTCACAATTATTCTAAAACTTGTGTCTTACTTAAATTTTGGTCCTTTTTTATTAGTTTGCCAATGTTAACTCGTTATTTATTCATTTCTGACTTTACTTTTCTCTCTATATTACCTACCTGGCCTATGCCTTAAATTGTCATTATGTTTTAAATGATTTTATTAATTAATCGAATACCTCCTTTGAACCCTTTAGCCTGATTACAATATTGTTACAACTGTTTTGACATCTTAAATTGCCTTAAACATTAATAAAAATACTAATAAAACCTGTTAACATCCTAACTCATAATATTGCCTTCGTGGCTAGGATTATGCTTACAATCTATCAAACAATAACAAAATATTTGGTGTACCGCTGTATCATTAAGTGGTAACACAGAATTGCCTATAGGCTTATTACTGAACAATAAAATAGGTCTTATTACTAATTCAATCATGAGTCTTTTACTTAATACTAACACCAATGCCTATCCTTTAGTTTTTTTAATGGTATCGCGCTCTACTGATTTCTTTTATTGTCACTTTAGTTTATGGCATTCATCATCAGTGAATGTCATAGGGAATTCATTTATAGTAGTTTATTGTTTTAGGTATGGGGAAATCATTAAGTCACACAGCCCTCTCTGTCGCTTAATGACTGGCACTGTTTGTCACTTGTTACACTTAGCACTTTTACAAAGTTTAATTCTTACTATAGTACGGGACTTTATTTATAACACCTGACTGTGTTGTACTTCTTTTATCAGTTTATCTGTTTATTTTCCTACTCATTTTGGGTTTGTCTAAATAATTTCTTTGATTATTTGCATTATAATCTGAGTTATGTGGGGCTCTATTTATGTTCCCATCCAAGACATGGTTATTTTTACTAAACTGGGGTTTGAGGAAAATAAGCTGTTACCTTAACGGTTCCTTCTTTATTCATTGTATTTTTCCATTTCGGTGACGTTATATGTCCCCTTTATCTTCTTGGTATGTGGGTTCACGAGTACATAGGTGTTGTTTTTAGTGTTTTTTTCTTATTAGGAACGGTCTCTGATATAATAGCAGCAACTTCTTCATTATGTCTTCTGCCCTGCTCGGCTGCTGTCTGTTTCTGATTAACACTTTCTCTCCAACCTCAAACTTGATTTCGGGTGTTCCCCGTTTGTCCCGTCTTCTCTTCTTTAATTCTATTTTATGTAATATCCGTTTGTACACTCGGGTTAAATCTACTCATTCACTCGGCATTTCTGGAAAATTTATTATTTCAGTTTGGTTACATATTCCTTGGGGTATTGCTACAATGGGGCTGGTATTTGACAAACTACTTTTTCGTATAATATCTTCTTGGATCCTTCTTTATATTTACTTTCTTACAGCCTTCTTTAACAACTGTTTAACCAGATATTACTTAAATTCTTCGCTTTATTCGGTGAGTTAGAGTATACGATTCGGTAGTTATCGTAATTGTTCACTAACCTCTTCTTTTGTGCCATACTCATGATCTCTGTATATCCTTTCCTTGGAATGCCCTGATTTCCTGCAGTCTTTCCTGCCATAATTCGGTTCTGTTACGGTTTATTTGTTTCCTATGGGTACCCTAACATTTTCCCTAACTTAGTATGAATTCCTGTCCTGAGGGGCACTTGTGCTTCCTATTATCTCAGCGGATCATTCATAATCGCAGAGTGGCGCCGTAGCATACAACACTCTATTAATACCTTAAAGAGTAACCCTTGGGTTACTAATAACACCATAGGAATTCCTATTCCTTCTCTCGTAACATTCAGGCTTATTTGCTGCTTTATGGTTTTATATTATTTACCTATGGCTCCTATAATTGTATTTGGTTTATGGACGGTATGCATATTCCCTCCGTTTTATTCTGGTATGTTTATTAAGGAAGTGTTCGTTCCCATTTTGATCAAGACTGTTGTCAGCACCCCTTGTAGTGTTTACTTTGATGTACTCTATGTCTCAGTTTGTTTTCGCTTTACCCTGTTTTCTTTCTAACGAATCCCGTGTTATATTTTTCTAAATAATATTTTGTCTTAATTAATGGTTAGTTTAATACTTTCTTCTTCCTTCTTCTTTAAATTTTTCAATTCTTTTTTTAGCCTTCCATTCTTTTCTTCTTCGTCGGAATGGGCTATTGTTTTGATTTCTTTTCTTATAATCATTACTATTATTATTATTATCAATCCTAACATTCATGCGTTACCGGTTATCTTTAAAATCAGTCCCCTTTCTTGATAGTGCGTTGTATTTAGTTTATCCGAAGTCCATAAATTCAATTGCCCTTATTTCTCAGATTACTCTTGTATTCAGAATTATTTCTGTCCTTGTTAGTTCTCTCGCTACTACCTTGTTTTCTGATTTTTCTGCTGTTAAATCTTCACTTGTTTCAAGGCCTACTTGAATCGCTTTAACATCTATTTTTCTAAGCAAATATGGCAATGGTATATCCCTCATTGATTCTATCACTGACATTTTACTACACATTTTTACTTCTGTTATATTGAATTTAAATATAGATTTTCTGAAGTTTTTACTCATTGTCTTATTGTGAGTCTTTTCTAAAGTTTCTATCAAGTTTCTACAATTTATAAAATTCATTATCTCTGTATGGTTGGTAATTGAGAGATTAAATACATTAACCAGTCCATTCTTCATCATCTCCAATTCTTCCCATGTTTTTATTAGCTCTTTTTTACATATTTTACCTGTTTTCTTTGTCTTCTTTTCCGGGTGCTTAATATTCTTTTTGTTTCTGTTATTGGGGTGTAGTTCACCAGTTTTGATGACCACATCAATTTTCCGGCTATTTTCTTCCCTACTGTATTCTATTTTTTCATTAATACTTTCGGAAGCACTGTCTAGTGTTTCATTCAATTTCTTGAAACCACTATCTAATGTTTCATTAAGTTGATCTAACTATTATTAGTATCTTCCTTTATGTTCCTCAATTCTGTGTGTTGTATTTTCTCAATGTTCTCTTTGTTATCGTTTACCTGATTATTCACTTGGTCTACTTCGTCACTTATTTTTGTCATTCTGCCGGACATATTACTTTGTATTTCATCCAACTTTTCCTGCGTTTCTTGCTGTATTGCCATTACCCTGACTTGACTGCTGTTTTCAACTTTGTCTATTCTGGTCTCTACTTCGACTCTGAATGTCCAATGGTTTCTTCAGTTTTCACTAGTCTTTCCTTGGCTTGTTGTATTTCTTGATTTGTCTCTTCCCATTTCTGGTTCACCTCCGCAATTTGTTGTTTAATGCTCGCTGTATTTTCCTCCATTTGATCCTTCATTTCTCTACGTATTTCCGTCATTTGTTCCTCTATCTTCTTACTCATATGGGTATTGTTTTCTTCTAGTTTTCTACTCAGTGTTTCCATGTTCTTTTGGTTATCTTCTTTAGTGGATTTATTAGTATCCTCTATTTTCTTACTTAATTCTTCCTTTAACGTTCCTATATTTTTCTGGTTATCTTCTTTTGTGGATTTATTAGTATCCTCTATTTTCTTACTTAATTCTTCCTTTAACGTTCCGATATTTTTCTGGTTATTTTCTTTTAATTCCTTCTTATTATCATCTATTTTCTTATTTATCTCTATCATTAGCCTTATCATTTCTTGCATGTCTACGTTCTCCGTCTGTTTTGCTTCAACTGGTTGATTTTCTTATTGATCGCTGACTATTACTTCTACTTCAGGTGCTGGTTGAACCTCCTTGTCACCCGCCTGTTGTTCTATCTCAGTGTCCTGAATCGTTTCTGTTTCTCGTTCCTGCTTACCTTCTTCTGTCTCCGGGTCCTGTGTCCTCTTCTTCGAACGACCTCTTGTGTGCATCCCTGAAGTTATAACAGCCGCCTGCTAAAATTAGGTTGACTATTTTCAATAGCGGTACTACAGTCCATAATTATACCTAAATTCAGCCTCACTGTTTGGGTGTCATTCTGTACTAGTGCGTGTATCTACCGCTACTTATTCTATAATGTATTAATGCTGTATCGTGGTTTATTAATGATATTAACCATTAATTATGTTAATTAGGTTAATGTTGGTCTTTTTGGTATTTTAGTGTAGAGAGAGGAGGAGAGATTATCGATGGTTAGTGCTATTTGAATATTCCCGCACTTCTGGTTAATGAGCGATCAGCTCTAACCATACTCTGGCAGTTGTAGGTTATTTTCTCTTCTCGTCGTCGGCAAGGCTATATTCATCTATGCACCTGCTCGCTCCCACTAATACCTGTAAACACACTCTTAGCCTAATTGCAACTATTAAATACAGTAGACTCTCGGCTATCCGACTCCCGCCTATTCGACCTCCGGCCTATCCGACCCACCCGACCCGCTACTCAAAAAAAAAAAAAAAAAAGTATTTTGAGTACGGTACATATGCAGTATTTCCAATCCAATTACTAGCACCTTCAAACGTCATGTAAGCAATCCCGCCACGCGGGTGAAAGCGCTTACGCGTGAATCACCAGTTACCAATACAGTACGCCAATTGATTCATGTTGTGACAGGAAAATTTCGTGTTCCTACTTGAGTGTGTAACAGGTGCATCAGTCAGTCTGTATCCAGAAGTCAGTCCGTGCGGTTCAGTCGTTCGTGGATTGTTAATTTGTTATAAAGTGTGTATACAGTATTGTTGGTGGCTTTTATTTTTAAGTGAAATATGGGTGACAAACGAAAGAAAGTGGTAATAACTTTGGAAGAAAAACTGCAAGCAATAAAAAGAATGGATTCTGGTGAGTCGTTAAAAACAAAATTGCACTGGAGTTAGGAGTTGGAAAAACTACTGTGGGTGATTGGCGAAGAAATCGCGCAGAGATTGAAAAATGGTGTTCTAAGCAAGCAAGTGGCAGTGGCGTGAAAGTTAGAAAAACTATGCAAAAAGGAAAACATGTGGAAGTTGAAGAGGCTTTATATCTGTGGTATGAAAATGTGAGGGGGAAAGGATTGACGGTTTCAGGCCCCTTGCTCCAAGAAAAAGCGATTCAGTTAAAAAACATATCGAAGGAGATGATGGTGAGTTTACTGCCAGTGACGGGTGGCTTGATCGCTGGAAGAAACGTTTTGGTGTTTTGTCAGATGACGATTAGTGGTGAAGCATTGTCTGCTAACAAGGACGCTGTCCCTGACTTTAAAAAACACTTTTTTGACCTGCTTGATAAGGAAGGTATTTCCGGAGAACAAGTGTACAACTGTGATGAGACGGGTTTGAATTACCGTATGTTGCCGTCTAAAACACTAGCGTCTAAACAGGAAAAGGCCACACCAGGGTTCAAGAAGAGCAAGGACCACGTTACAGTTTTAGCTTGTAGTAACGCAACCGGAAAGCACAAGTTGAGACTGACCTTGATTGGAAAATCTCGCAAGCCTAGGGCTTTTAAAAATCTTAAAGATTTAAGTTCTTTGCCCCTGCATTATACCCATCAAAAAAAGGCGTGGATGAATGGAGAAATTTTCAAAAATTGGTTTGAACAGGAATTTGTGCCACAAGTTGAAAAACATTTAGCTGTAAACAATTTAACAAGGAAAGCAATCCTAGTTTTGGATAACTCTCCTTCACATCCAGCGAATGACCAATTAAAAGATGGAGACATAAAAGCTCTGTTCTTGCCTGCAAATGTTACATCTATATGTCAGCCAATGGATCAGGGAGTGCTCCAAGCTTTGAAAAAGAAATATCGACGTAGGCTACTAAGCTATATCATCGCGACAATTGATAATACAGAAGTTGCGACGGCACTACAGTCAGTAGACATGCTTGACGTCATCAGATGGGTGTCCGAGGCATGGGATGAAATTCCATCTTTAACACTTGTGCGATCGTGGAAAATTTTGCTGGATCACAGAGCCAGTGATAAGTGGGAAGAGGTAGAACAGCAATGTGATGTGGAAAATGCAACTGATAACACTGCGCTTGTATCGCTGTTAGAAAAAGTTCCCGGATGTGAGGAAGCTCATTGGAAGACATCACAGAATGGTTGACAAAGGACGAAATCGAAGAAATTGCAGACGAAGATATTGTAGCGATGGTATTAAATGAACAGCCGATTGAAGAGGAACAAGGTGATGAACCCTCCGATCGTATAACCCACTCCGAAGGCCTGAAGGTGATCGAGACGGCAGTGGAATACATTGGCCAGCAAGAAGAAGCAGCACCAGCAGACATCATATTGTTACGATGGTCTACTCGATCGTTGTAGGTACAGTGGAAACAAAATAGGCTAAGTACAAGACACCAATTAAGTCACTAATCACCAGCTTTAATTGTTACAGTAAAACAGTTCGTAATTAACAACACAGTCTACAGTAAATCAAATGAAAATTGTACACACGCAATAAAATGTCCACAAATATTAAAACTCAATTTTATTACAATTATACCGTCTGATTATAAAACGCAACACTTCAGTCATAACTACTTGAACGTACACAGTAATAACTCGAACCGCTCTGGAAATATATCGCACTAATACTCTCGAACCGCACTATCAAATATCTCGCATTGAACTGAAAAACTAAGGCCGCTACCCGATGTATTTATAGTCACGCTCACACACCAGAAGCTTCCAAACTGCGTCTTATCTCTCGTGAACTACGTAATTACTACGCCCTTGACACAGTCCGAGCGCCCGAGCGAAGCCCAGCACAGTCGAGAAAATTCTTGCAAAATGCGTCTAGTAGCACGTACACCACACGCTTACATCGAGATCCTTCTGGCATATTCGATAAACGCATACATTGTTCTGTGCTGTCGTAGCAATATGTTTACGTAAGTGGAAGGATATAGCGGCGAGGAAATTAATGCGAGGAAAGAAGCAGGTCTCAATTACAGACTTTTTCAAACCTTAGACAATGTAAGTTTCACTTGTTCTTTCATTATACAGTACGTAGTTTTAGGTTATTATAAGTTGATTTATATTAACAATTAATTTGGTTGAAAGCTTTTGTATAAATTAAAACTCATAGTAAAACTCATTCAACTTATTGTTAACTACACATTTTGTTTTGTCCTTCAAATAAAGGTTTTGTGAAAGATACTGTAGTTGCGAATTCTTATTTCATTTCTTTCTAATTCATTTATTACTGTACGTCATTTATAAGGACAAACTGATATGACGTACGCATCCAAATAGGAACAAGTACATTCAACGCAATAGGGTGGCGGTCATTGACCTTACAGAGGCTGGTATGCCTACGGCTCCGGTGTATCCGACTTTTTTGCTATCCGACCTGGCCGACCACCACATTAGGTCGGATAGTTGAGAGTCTACTGTAATAACTTTTATAGGTAATTATTTATTTTTGTTTCCTGCTTATTGGTTCAAAAAAAAAGTAAATGGTTCGGTCTTGGGTCGACCTTGACAGATTCGTATCGATTCGTTACTTGAATCCGACCTTCAACAAGTTTCAAATAATTATAATGCAAATTAATAATCTCAGGGCTTGGGTTCTTTGGGCTGTTAAGAAGTCAGAGATGTTTTAAAAAGGCGTACAACACATTACAAATATATAAAAATAAGAAATCTTAATTATTAATGTTAACAAATATGAAAGTTGTGTTTTTAACTAACTGCGTCAACGACAGACTTTGTCTGCACTGGAAAATAACTGCTAAACAAGATGGCCGCCCTGGTCAGTTAACTAAAAGACACGTGCTTCCTCCGATTTTTGTTGAAATAAAATGTTATTATTGTTAACCACCGTATTAATGTTCAGTGGTTATCCTAATTATCACTGTAGATAGTTTATATAGTGTAGTGAAGTTGATCTATGTGTAGTGTTGTTACGAAATTACTCCGGAAATATATTTACATCACTTGTCGTATAATGCAGCAAGCCAGCTCCCTCGGATTTTTGATATTGGTGTAGATTTAAGCTTCCATCGGTCAGTGGTAGTTGGTTTATTTTATCTATCAGTTTTTTAGTATGTTCTCCTCTTCTGTGGTTTTGTTTCAAGTCATTAATTTAATTTTAAGTTTGATTTTTTTATCTTCACTTTTTAGGCGTCAGCTATATGGTTTTGACCTTTTCTGTCTTGCGTTCAACAATACAATAATAATTCTTCTCGTCTTAGTAACGGTTTTTTGACCAGTAAACTCTGGCTTTGATTGGTTAGTTTGCACGAACTTGAGGTCAAGCGGCATATAGTACTGAAAATCATATCCTTGCCTTCCATGTCAAAAAAATATTCCTTTGTTACCTTTTGTTTAAGTTAAAAATAATTTACATACCGTAGTTTTGTTCCTATTACAAAGATCTACATTTTGGTACATAATTTTGTATGGGTTGACTTTATCATAGGCGTTTTTACACCTTTACAAGAATTCTAAATCTGGACCATAGTACTGCCCTAACTTTTATTATAAAATATTTAATTTTTGTCGGACTAATTTAATCTGGTTCACAATTATTCTAAAACTTGTGTCTTACTTAAATTTTGGTCCTTTTTTATTAGTTTGCCAATGTTAACTCGTTATTTATTCATTTCTGACTTTACTTTTCTCTCTATATTACCTACCTGGCCTATGCCTTAAATTGTCATTATGTTTTAAATGATTTTATTAATTAATCGAATACCTCCTTTGAACCCTTTAGCCTGATTACAATATTGTTACAACTGTTTTGACATCTTAAATTGCCTTAAACATTAATAAAAATACTAATAAAACCTGTTAACATCCTAACTCATAATATTGCCTTCGTGGCTAGGATTATGCTTACAATCTATCAAACAATAACAAAATATTTGGTGTACCGCTGTATTATTAAGTGGTAACACAGAATTGCCTATAGGCTTATTACTGAACAATAAAATAGGTCTTATTACTAATTCAATCATGAGTCTTTTACTTAATACTAACACCAATGCCTATCCTTTAGTTTTTTTAATGGTATCGCGCTCTACTGATTTCTTTTATTGTCACTTTAGTTTATGGCATTCATCATCAGTGAATGTCATAGGGAATTCATTTATAGTAGTTTATTGTTTTAGGTATGGGGAAATCATTAAGTCACACAGCCCTCTCTGTCGCTTAATGACTGGCACTGTTTGTCACTTGTTACACTTAGCACTTTTACAAAGTTTAATTCTTACTATAGTACGGGACTTTATTTATAACACCTGACTGTGTTGTACTTCTTTTATCAGTTTATCTGTTTATTTTCCTACTCATTTTGGGTTTGTCTAAATAATTTCTTTGATTATTTGCATTATAATCTGAGTTATGTGGGGCACTATTTATGTTCCCATCCAAGACATGGTTATTTTTACTAAACTGGGGTTTGAGGAAAATAAGCTGTTACCTTAACGGTTCCTTCTTTATTCATTGTATTTTTCCATTTCGGTGACGTTATATGTCCCCTTTATCTTCTTGGTATGTGGGTTCACGAGTACATAGGTGTTGTTTTTAGTGTTTTTTTCTTATTAGGAACGGTCTCTGATATAATAGCAGCAACTTCTTCATTATGTCTTCTGCCCCGCTCGGCTGCTGTCTGTTTCTGATTAACACTTTCTCTCCAACCTCAAACTTGATTTCGGGTGTTCCCCGTTTGTCCCGTCTTCTCTTCTTTAACTCTATTTTATGTAATATCCGTTTGTACACTCGGGTTAAATCTACTCATTCACTCGGCATTTCTGGAAAATTTATTATTTCAGTTTGGTTACATATTCCTTGGGGTATTGCTACAATGGGGCTGGTATTTGACAAACTACTTTTTCGTATAATATCTTCTTGGATCCTTCTTTATATTTACTTTCTTACAGCCTTCTTTAACAACTGTTTAACCAGATATTACTTAAATTCTTCGCTTTATTCGGTGAGTTAGAGTATACGATTCGGTAGTTATCGTAATTGTTCACTAACCTCTTCTTTTCTGCCATACTCATGATCTCTGTATATCCTTTCCTTGGAATGCCCTGATTTCCTGCAGTCTTTCCTGCCATAATTCGGTTCTGTTACGGTTTATTTGTTTCCTATGGGTACCCTAACATTTTCCCTAACTTAGTATGAATTCCTGTCCTGAGGGGCACTTGTGCTTCCTATTATCTCAGCGGATCATTCATAATCGCAGAGTGGCGCCGTAGCATACAACACTCTATTAATACCTTAAAGAGTAACCCTTGGGTTACTAATAACACCATAGGAATTCCTATTCCTTCTCTCGTAACATTCAGGCTTATTTGCTGCTTTATGGTTTTATATTATTTACCTATGGCTCCTATAATTGTATTTGGTTTATGGACGGTATGCATATTCCCTCCGTTTTATTCTGGTATGTTTATTAAGGAAGTGTTCGTTCCCATTTTGATCAAGACTGTTGTCAGCACCCCTTGTAGTGTTTACTTTGATGTACTCTATGTCTCAGTTTGTTTTCGCTTTACCCTGTTTTCTTTCTAACGAATCCCGTGTTATATTTTTCTAAATAATATTTTGTCTTAATTAATGGTTAGTTTAATACTTTCTTCTTCCTTCTTCTTTAAATTTTTCAATTCTTTTTTTAGCCTTCCATTCTTTTCTTCTTCGTCGGAATGGGCTATTGTTTTGATTTCTTTTCTTATAATCATTACTATTATTATTATTATCAATCCTAACATTCATGCGTTACCGGTTATCTTTAAAATCAGTCCCCTTTCTTGATAGTGCGTTGTATTTAGTTTATCCGAAGTCCATAAATTCAATTGCCCTTATTTCTCAGATTACTCTTGTATTCAGAATTATTTCTGTCCTTGTTAGTTCTCTCGCTACTACCTTGTTTTCTGATTTTTCTGCTGTTAAATCTTCACTTGTTTCAAGGCCTACTTGAATCGCTTTAACATCTATTTTTCTAAGCAAATATGGCAATGGTATATCCCTCATTGATTCTATCACTGACATTTTACTACACATTTTTACTTCTGTTATATTGAATTTAAATATAGATTTTCTGAAGTTTTTACTCATTGTCTTATTGTGAGTCTTTTCTAAAGTTTCTGTCAAGTTTCTACAATTTATAAAATTCATTATCTCTGTATGGTTGGTAATTGAGAGATTAAATACATTAACCAGTCCATTCTTCATCATCTCCAATTCTTCCCATGTTTTTATTAGCTCTTTTTTACATATTTTACCTGTTTTCTTTGTCTTCTTTTCCGGGTGCTTAATATTCTTTTTGTTTCTGTTATTGGGGTGTAGTTCACCAGTTTTGATGACCACATCAATTTTCCGGCTATTTTCTTCCCTACTGTATTCTATTTTTTCATTAATAATTTCGGAAGCACTGTCTAGTGTTTCATTCAATTTCTTGAAACCACTATCTAATGTTTCATTAAGTTGATCTAACTATTATTAGTATCTTCCTTTATGTTCCTCAATTCTGTGTGTTGTATTTTCTCAATGTTCTCTTTGTTATCGTTTACCTGATTATTCACTTGGTCTACTTCGTCACTTATTTTTGTCATTCTGCCGGACATATTACTTTGTATTTCATCCAACTTTTCCTGCGTTTCTTGCTGTATTGCCATTACCCTGACTTGACTGCTGTTTTCAACTTTGTCTATTCTGGTCTCTACTTC
Organism: Magicicada septendecula; assembly: GCA_034769895.1. Taxonomy (NCBI): domain Eukaryota; kingdom Metazoa; phylum Arthropoda; class Insecta; order Hemiptera; family Cicadidae; genus Magicicada; species Magicicada septendecula. The sequence continues at coordinate 1,217,494,090 of CM068367.1, forward strand.
GACTCTGAATGTCCAATGGTTTCTTCAGTTTTCACTAGTCTTTCCTTGGCTTGTTGTATTTCTTGATTTGTCTCTTCCCATTTCTGGTTCACCTCCGCAATTTGTTGTTTAATGCTCGCTGTATTTTCCTCCATTTGATCCTTCATTTCTCTACGTATTTCCGTCATTTGTTCCTCTATCTTCTTACTCATATGGGTATTGTTTTCTTCTAGTTTTCTACTCAGTGTTTCCATGTTCTTTTGGTTATCTTCTTTAGTGGATTTATTAGTATCCTCTATTTTCTTACTTAATTCTTCCTTTAACGTTCCTATATTTTTCTGGTTATCTTCTTTTGTGGATTTATTAGTATCCTCTATTTTCTTACTTAATTCTTCCTTTAACGTTCCGATATTTTTCTGGTTATTTTCTTTTAATTCCTTCTTATTATCATCTATTTTCTTATTTATCTCTATCATTAGCCTTATCATTTCTTGCATGTCTACGTTCTCCGTCTGTTTTGCTTCAACTGGTTGATTTTCTTATTGATCGCTGACTATTACTTCTACTTCAGGTGCTGGTTGAACCTCCTTGTCACCCGCCTGTTGTTCTATCTCAGTGTCCTGAATCGTTTCTGTTTCTCGTTCCTGCTTACCTTCTTCTGTCTCCGGGTCCTGTGTCCTCTTCTTCGAACGACCTCTTGTGTGCATCCCTGAAGTTATAACAGCCGCCTGCTAAAATTAGGTTGACTATTTTCAATAGCGGTACTACAGTCCATAATTATACCTAAATTCAGCCTCACTGTTTGGGTGTCATTCTGTACTAGTGCGTGTATCTACCGCTACTTATTCTATAATGTATTAATGCTGTATCGTGGTTTATTAATGATATTAACCATTAATTATGTTAATTAGGTTAATGTTGGTCTTTTTGGTATTTTAGTGTAGAGAGAGGAGGAGAGATTATCGATGGTTAGTGCTATTTGAATATTCCCGCACTTCTGGTTAATGAGCGATCAGCTCTAACCATACTCTGGCAGTTGTAGGTTATTTTCTCTTCTCGTCGTCGGCAAGGCTATATTCATCTATGCACCTGCTCGCTCCCACTAATACCTGTAAACACACTCTTAGCCTAATTGCAAGTATTAAATACAGTAGACTCTCGGCTATCCGACTCCCGCCTATTCGACCTCCGGCCTATCCGACCCACCCGACCCGCTACTCAAAAAAAAAAAAAAAAAAGTATTTTGAGTACGGTACATATGCAGTATTTCCAATCCAATTACTAGCGCCTTCAAACGTCATGTAAGCAATCCCGCCACGCGGGTGAAAGCGCTTACGCGTGAATCACCAGTTACCAATACAGTACGCCAATTGATTCATGTTGTGACAGGAAAATTTCGTGTTCCTACTTGAGTGTGTAACAGGTGCATCAGTCAGTCTGTATCCAGAAGTCAGTCCGTGCGGTTCAGTCGTTCGTGGATTGTTAATTTGTTATAAAGTGTGTATACAGTATTGTTGGTGGTTTTTATTTTTAAGTGAAATATGGGTGACAAACGAAAGAAAGTGGTAATAACTTTGGAAGAAAAACTGCAAGCAATAAAAAGAATGGATTCTGGTGAGTCGTTAAAAACAAAATTGCACTGGAGTTAGGAGTTGGAAAAACTACTGTGGGTGATTGGCGAAGAAATCGCGCAGAGATTGAAAAATGGTGTTCTAAGCAAGCAAGTGGCAGTGGCGTGAAAGTTAGAAAAACTATGCAAAAAGGAAAACATGTGGAAGTTGAAGAGGCTTTATATCTGTGGTATGAAAATGTGAGGGGGAAAGGATTGACGGTTTCAGGCCCCTTGCTCCAAGAAAAAGCGATTCAGTTAAAAAACATATCGAAGGAGATGATGGTGAGTTTACTGCCAGTGACGGGTGGCTTGATCGCTGGAAGAAACGTTTTGGTGTTTTGTCAGATGACGATTAGTGGTGAAGCATTGTCTGCTAATAAGGACGCTGTCCCTGACTTTAAAAAACACTTTTTTGACCTGCTTGATAAGGAAGGTATTTCCGGAGAACAAGTGTACAACTGTGATGAGACGGGTTTGAATTACCGTATGTTGCCGTCTAAAACACTAGCGTCTAAACAGGAAAAGGCCACACCAGGGTTCAAGAAGAGCAAGGACCGCGTTACAGTTTTAGCTTGTAGTAACGCAACCGGAAACCACAAGTTGAGACTGACCTTGATTGGAAAATCCCGCAAGCCTAGGGCTTTTAAAAATCTTAAAGATTTAAGTTCTTTGCCCCTGCATTATACCCATCAAAAAAAGGCGTGGATGAGTGGAGAAATTTTCAAAAATTGGTTTGAACAGGAATTTGTGCCACAAGTTGAAAAACATTTAGCTGAAAATTTAACAAGGAAAGCAATCCTAGTTTTGGATAACGCTCCTTCACATCCAGCGAATGACCAATTAAAAGATGGAGACATAAAAGCTCTGTTCTTGCCTGCAAATGTTACATCTATATGTCAGCCAATGGATCAGGGAGTGCTCCAAGCTTTGAAAAAGAAATATCGACGTAGGCTACTAAGCTATATCATCGCGACAATTGATAATACAGAAGTTGCGACGGCACTACAGTCAGTAGACATGCTTGACGTCATCAGATGGGTGTCCGAGGCATGGGATGAAATTCCATCTTTAACACTTGTGCGATCGTGGAAAATTTTGCTGGATCACAGAGCCAGTGATAAGTGGGAAGAGGTAGAACAGCAATGTGATGTGGAAAATGCAACTGATAACACTGCGCTTGTATCGCTGTTAGAAAAAGTTCCCGGATGTGAGGAAGCTCATTGGAAGACATCACAGAATGGTTGACAAAGGACGAAATCGAAGAAATTGCAGACGAAGATATTGTAGCGATGGTATTAAATGAACAGCCGATTGAAGAGGAACAAGGTGATGACCCTCCGATCGTATAACCCACTCCGAAGGCCTGAAGGTGATCGAGACGGCAGTGGAATACATTGGCCAGCAAGAAGAAGCAGCACCAGCAGACATCATATTGTTACGACGGTCTACTCGATCGTTGTAGGTACAGTGGAAACAAAATAGGCTAAGTACAAGACACCAATTAAGTCACTAATCACCAGCTTTAATTGTTACAGTAAAACAGTTCGTAATTAACAACACAGTCTACAGTAAATCAAATGAAAATTGTACACACGCAATAAAATGTCCACAAATATTAAAACTCAATTTTATTACAATTATACCGTCTGATTATAAAACGCAACACTTCAGTCATAACTACTTGAACGTACACAGTAATAACTCGAACCGCTCTGGAAATATATCGCACTAATACTCTCGAACCGCACTATCAAATATCTCGCATTGAACTGAAAAACTAAGGCCGCTACCCGATGTATTTATAGTCACGCTCACACACCAGAAGCTTCCAAACTGCGTCTTATCTCTCGTGAACTACGTAATTACTACGCCCTTGACACAGTCCGAGCGCCCGAGCGAAGCCCGGCACAGTCGAGAAAATTCTCGCAAAATGCGTCTAGTAGCACGTACACCACACGCTTACATCGAGATCCTTCTGGCATATTCGATAAACGCATACATTGTTCTGTGCTGTCGTAGCAATATGTTTACGTAAGTGGAAGGATATAGCGGCGAGGAAATTAATGCGAGGAAAGAAGCAGGTCTCAATTACAGACTTTTTCAAACCTTAGACAATGTAAGTTTCACTTGTTCTTTCATTATACAGTACGTAGTTTTAGGTTATTATAAGTTGATTTATATTAACAATTAATTTGGTTGAAAGCTTTTGTATAAATTAAAACTCATAGTAAAACTCATTCAACTTATTGTTAACTACACATTTTGTTTTGTCCTTCAAATAAAGGTTTTGTGAAAGATACTGTAGTTGCGAATTCTTATTTCATTTCTTTCTAATTCATTTATTACTGTACGTCATTTATAAGGACAAACTGATATGACGTACGCATCCAAATAGGAACAAGTACATTCAACGCAATAGGGTGGCGGTCATTGACCTTACAGAGGCTGGTATGCCTACGGCTCCGGTGTATCCGACTTTTTTGCTATCCGACCTGGCCGACCACCACATTAGGTCGGATAGTTGAGAGTCTACTGTAATAACTTTTATAGGTAATTATTTATTTTTGTTTCCTGCTTATTGGTTCAAAAAAAAAAGTAAATGGTTCGGTCTTGGGTCGACCTTGACAGATTCGTATCGATTCGTTACTTGAATCCGACCTTCAACAAGTTTCAAATAATTATAATGCAAATTAATAATCTCAGGGCTTGGGTTCTTTGGGCTGTTAAGAAGTCAGAGATGTTTTAAAAAGGCGTACAACACATTACAAATATATAAAAATAAGAAATCTTAATTATTAATGTTAACAAATATGAAAGTTGTGTTTTTAACTAACTGCGTCAACGACAGACTTTGTCTGCACTGGAAAATAACTGCTAAACAAGATGGCCGCCCTGGTCAGTTAACTAAAAGACACGTGCTTCCTCCGATTTTTGTTGAAATAAAATGTTATTATTGTTAACCACCGTATTAATGTTCAGTGGTTATCCTAATTATCACTGTAGATAGTTTATATAGTGTAGTGAAGTTGATCTATGTGTAGTGTTGTTACGAAATTACTCCGGAAATATATTTACATCACTTGTCGTATAATGCAGCAAGCCAGCTCCCTCGGATTTTTGATATTGGTGTAGATTTAAGCTTCCATCGGTCAGTGGTAGTTGGTTTATTTTATCTATCAGTTTTTTAGTATGTTCTCCTCTTCTGTGGTTTTGTTTCAAGTCATTAATTTAATTTTAAGTTTGATTTTTTTATCTTCACTTTTTAGGCGTCAGCTATATGGTTTTGACCTTTTCTGTCTTGCGTTCAACAATACAATAATAATTCTTCTCGTCTTAGTAACGGTTTTTTGACCAGTAAACTCTGGCTTTGATTGGTTAGTTTGCACGAACTTGAGGTCAAGCGGCATATAGTACTGAAAATCATATCCTTGCCTTCCATGTCAAAAAAATATTCCTTTGTTACCTTTTGTTTAAGTTAAAAATAATTTACATACCGTAGTTTTGTTCCTATTACAAAGATCTACATTTTGGTACATAATTTTGTATGGGTTGACTTTATCATAGGCGTTTTTACACCTTTACAAGAATTCTAAATCTGGACCATAGTACTGCCCTAACTTTTATTATACAATATTTAATTTTTGTCGGACTAATTTAATCTGGTTCACAATTATTCTAAAACTTGTGTCTTACTTAAATTTTGGTCCTTTTTTATTAGTTTGCCAATGTTAACTCGTTATTTATTCATTTCTGACTTTACTTTTCTCTCTATATTACCTACCTGGCCTATGCCTTAAATTGTCATTATGTTTTAAATGATTTTATTAATTAATCGAATACCTCCTTTGAACCCTTTAGCCTGATTACAATATTGTTACAACTGTTTTGACATCTTAAATTGCCTTAAACATTAATAAAAATACTAATAAAACCTGTTAACATCCTAACTCATAATATTGCCTTCGTGGCTAGGATTATGCTTACAATCTATCAAACAATAACAAAATATTTGGTGTACCGCTGTATTATTAAGTGGTAACACAGAATTGCCTATAGGCTTATTACTGAACAATAAAATAGGTCTTATTACTAATTCAATCATGAGTCTTTTACTTAATACTAACACCAATGCCTATCCTTTAGTTTTTTTAATGGTATCGCGCTCTACTGATTTCTTTTATTGTCACTTTAGTTTATGGCATTCATCATCAGTGAATGTCATAGGGAATTCATTTATAGTAGTTTATTGTTTTAGGTATGGGGAAATCATTAAGTCACACAGCCCTCTCTGTCGCTTAATGACTGGCACTGTTTGTCACTTGTTACACTTAGCACTTTTACAAAGTTTAATTCTTACTATAGTACGGGACTTTATTTATAACACCTGACTGTGTTGTACTTCTTTTATCAGTTTATCTGTTTATTTTCCTACTCATTTTGGGTTTGTCTAAATAATTTCTTTGATTATTTGCATTATAATCTGAGTTATGTGGGGCTCTATTTATGTTCCCATCCAAGACATGGTTATTTTTACTAAACTGGGGTTTGAGGAAAATAAGCTGTTACCTTAACGGTTCCTTCTTTATTCATTGTATTTTTCCATTTCGGTGACGTTATATGTCCCCTTTATCTTCTTGGTATGTGGGTTCACGAGTACATAGGTGTTGTTTTTAGTGTTTTTTTCTTATTAGGAACGGTCTCTGATATAATAGCAGCAACTTCTTCATTATGTCTTCTGCCCCGCTCGGCTGCTGTCTGTTTCTGATTAACACTTTCTCTCCAACCTCAAACTTGATTTCGGGTGTTCCCCGTTTGTCCCGTCTTCTCTTCTTTAATTCTATTTTATGTAATATCCGTTTGTACACTCGGGTTAAATCTACTCATTCACTCGGCATTTCTGGAAAATTTATTATTTCAGTTTGGTTACATATTCCTTGGGGTATTGCTACAATGGGGCTGGTATTTGACAAACTACTTTTTCGTATAATATCTTCTTGGATCCTTCTTTATATTTACTTTCTTACAGCCTTCTTTAACAACTGTTTAACCAGATATTACTTAAATTCTTCGCTTTATTCGGTGAGTTAGAGTATACGATTCGGTAGTTATCGTAATTGTTCACTAACCTCTTCTTTTCTGCCATACTCATGATCTCTGTATATCCTTTCCTTGGAATGCCCTGATTTCCTGCAGTCTTTCCTGCCATAATTCGGTTCTGTTACGGTTTATTTGTTTCCTATGGGTACCCTAACATTTTCCCTAACTTAGTATGAATTCCTGTCCTGAGGGGCACTTGTGCTTCCTATTATCTCAGCGGATCATTCATAATCGCAGAGTGGCGCCGTAGCATACAACACTCTATTAATACCTTAAAGAGTAACCCTTGGGTTACTAATAACACCATAGGAATTCCTATTCCTTCTCTCGTAACATTCAGGCTTATTTGCTGCTTTATGGTTTTATATTATTTACCTATGGCTCCTATAATTGTATTTGGTTTATGGACGGTATGCATATTCCCTCCGTTTTATTCTGGTATGTTTATTAAGGAAGTGTTCGTTCCCATTTTGATCAAGACTGTTGTCAGCACCCCTTGTAGTGTTTACTTTGATGTACTCTATGTCTCAGTTTGTTTTCGCTTTACCCTGTTTTCTTTCTAACGAATCCCGTGTTATATTTTTCTAAATAATATTTTGTCTTAATTAATGGTTAGTTTAATACTTTCTTCTTCCTTCTTCTTTAAATTTTTCAATTCTTTTTTTAGCCTTCCATTCTTTTCTTCTTCGTCGGAATGGGCTATTGTTTTGATTTCTTTTCTTATAATCATTACTATTATTATTATTATCAATCCTAACATTCATGCGTTACCGGTTATCTTTAAAATCAGTCCCCTTTCTTGATAGTGCGTTGTATTTAGTTTATCCGAAGTCCATAAATTCAATTGCCCTTATTTCTCAGATTACTCTTGTATTCAGAATTATTTCTGTCCTTGTTAGTTCTCTCGCTACTACCTTGTTTTCTGATTTTTCTGCTGTTAAATCTTCACTTGTTTCAAGGCCTACTTGAATCGCTTTAACATCTATTTTTCTAAGCAAATATGGCAATGGTATATCCCTCATTGATTCTATCACTGACATTTTACTACACATTTTTTACTTCTGTTATATTGAATTTAAATATAGATTTTCTGAAGTTTTTACTCATTGTCTTATTGTGAGTCTTTTCTAAAGTTTCTATCAAGTTTCTACAATTTATAAAATTCATTATCTCTGTATGGTTGGTAATTGAGAGATTAAATACATTAACCAGTCCATTCTTCATCATCTCCAATTCTTCCCATGTTTTTATTAGCTCTTTTTTACATATTTTACCTGTTTTCTTTGTCTTCTTTTCCGGGTGCTTAATATTCTTTTTGTTTCTGTTATTGGGGTGTAGTTCACCAGTTTTGATGACCACATCAATTTTCCGGCTATTTTCTTCCCTACTGTATTCTATTTTTTCATTAATACTTTCGGAAGCACTGTCTAGTGTTTCATTCAATTTCTTGAAACCACTATCTAATGTTTCATTAAGTTGATCTAACTATTATTAGTATCTTCCTTTATGTTCCTCAATTCTGTGTGTTGTATTTTCTCAATGTTCTCTTTGTTATCGTTTACCTGATTATTCACTTGGTCTACTTCGTCACTTATTTTTGTCATTCTGCCGGACATATTACTTTGTATTTCATCCAACTTTTCCTGCGTTTCTTGCTGTATTGCCATTACCCTGACTTGACTGCTGTTTTCAACTTTGTCTATTCTGGTCTCTACTTCGACTCTGAATGTCCAATGGTTTCTTCAGTTTTCACTAGTCTTTCCTTGGCTTGTTGTATTTCTTGATTTGTCTCTTCCCATTTCTGGTTCACCTCCGCAATTTGTTGTTTAATGCTCGCTGTATTTTCCTCCATTTGATCCTTCATTTCTCTACGTATTTCCGTCATTTGTTCCTCTATCTTCTTACTCATATGGGTATTGTTTTCTTCTAGTTTTCTACTCAGTGTTTCCATGTTCTTTTGGTTATCTTCTTTAGTGGATTTATTAGTATCCTCTATTTTCTTACTTAATTCTTCCTTTAACGTTCCTATATTTTTCTGGTTATCTTCTTTTGTGGATTTATTAGTATCCTCTATTTTCTTACTTAATTCTTCCTTTAACGTTCTGATATTTTTCTGGTTATTTTCTTTTAATTCCTTCTTATTATCATCTATTTTCTTATTTATCTCTATCATTAGCCTTATCATTTCTTGCATGTCTACGTTCTCCGTCTGTTTTGCTTCAACTGGTTGATTTTCTTATTGATCGCTGACTATTACTTCTACTTCAGGTGCTGGTTGAACCTCCTTGTCACCCGCCTGTTGTTCTATCTCAGTGTCCTGAATCGTTTCTGTTTCTCGTTCCTGCTTACCTTCTTCTGTCTCCGGGTCCTGTGTCCTCTTCTTCGAACGACCTCTTGTGTGCATCCCTGAAGTTATAACAGCCGCCTGCTAAAATTAGGTTGACTATTTTCAATAGCGGTACTACAGTCCATAATTATACCTAAATTCAGCCTCACTGGTTGGGTGTCATTCTGTACTAGTGCGTGTATCTACCGCTACTTATTCTATAATGTATTAATGCTGTATCGTGGTTTATTAATGATATTAACCATTAATTATGTTAATTAGGTTAATGTTGGTCTTTTTGGTATTTTAGTGTAGAGAGAGGAGGAAAGATTATCGATGGTTAGTGCTATTTGAATATTCCCGCACTTCTGGTTAATGAGCGATCAGCTCTAACCATACTCTGGCAGTTGTAGGTTATTTTCTCTTCTCGTCGTCGGCAAGGCTATATTCATCTATGCACCTGCTCGCTCCCACTAATACCTGTAAACACACTCTTAGCCTAATTGCAAGTATTAAATACAGTAGACTCTCGGCTATCCGACTCCCGCCTATTCGACCTCCGGCCTATCCGACCCACCCGACCCGCTACTCAAAAAAAAAAAAAAAAAGTATTTTGAGTACGGTACATATGCAGTATTTCCAATCCAATTACTAGCGCCTTCAAACGTCATGTAAGCAATCCCGCCACGCGGGTGAAAGCGCTTACGCGTGAATCACCAGTTACCAATACAGTACGCCAATTGATTCATGTTGTGACAGGAAAATTTCGTGTTCCTACTTGAGTGTGTAACAGGTGCATCAGTCAGTCTGTATCCAGAAGTCAGTCCGTGCGGTTCAGTCGTTCGTGGATTGTTAATTTGTTATAAAGTGTGTATACAGTATTGTTGGTGGCTTTTATTTTTAAGTGAAATATGGGTGACAAACGAAAGAAAGTGGTAATAACTTTGGAAGAAAAACTGCAAGCAATAAAAAGAATGGATTCTGGTGAGTCGTTAAAAACAAAATTGCACTGGAGTTAGGAGTTGGAAAAACTACTGTGGGTGATTGGCGAAGAAATCGCGCAGAGATTGAAAAATGGTGTTCTAAGCAAGCAAGTGGCAGTGGCGTGAAAGTTAGAAAAACTATGCAAAAAGGAAAACATGTGGAAGTTGAAGAGGCTTTATATCTGTGGTATGAAAATGTGAGGGGGAAAGGATTGACGGTTTCAGGCCCCTTGCTCCAAGAAAAAGCGATTCAGTTAAAAAACATATCGAAGGAGATGATGGTGAGTTTACTGCCAGTGACGGGTGGCTTGATCGCTGGAAGAAACGTTTTGGTGTTTTGTCAGATGACGATTAGTGGTGAAGCATTGTCTGCTAATAAGGACGCTGTCCCTGACTTTAAAAAACACTTTTTTGACCTGCTTGATAAGGAAGGTATTTCCGGAGAACAAGTGTACAACTGTGATGAGACGGGTTTGAATTACCGTATGTTGCCGTCTAAAACACTAGCGTCTAAACAGGAAAAGGCCACACCAGGGTTCAAGAAGAGCAAGGACCGCGTTACAGTTTTAGCTTGTAGTAACGCAACCGGAAACCACAAGTTGAGACTGACCTTGATTGGAAAATCTCGCAAGCCTAGGGCTTTTAAAAATCTTAAAGATTTAAGTTCTTTGCCCCTGCATTATACCCATCAAAAAAAGGCGTGGATGAATGGAGAAATTTTCAAAAATTGGTTTGAACAGGAATTTGTGCCACAAGTTGAAAAACATTTAGCTGAAAACAATTTAACAAGGAAAGCAATCCTAGTTTTGGATAACGCTCCTTCACATCCAGCGAATGACCAATTAAAAGATGGAGACATAAAAGCTCTGTTCTTGCCTGCAAATGTTACATCTATATGTCAGCCAATGGATCAGGGAGTGCTCCAAGCTTTGAAAAAGAAATATCGACGTAGGCTACTAAGCTATATCATCGCGACAATTGATAATACAGAAGTTGCGACGGCACTACAGTCAGTAGACATGCTTGACGTCATCAGATGGGTGTCCGAGGCATGGGATGAAATTCCATCTTTAACACTTGTGCGATCGTGGAAAATTTTGCTGGATCACAGAGCCAGTGATAAGTGGGAAGAGGTAGAACAGCAATGTGATGTGGAAAATGCAACTGATAACACTGCGCTTGTATCGCTGTTAGAAAAAGTTCCCGGATGTGAGGAAGCTCATTGGAAGACATCACAGAATGGTTGACAAAGGACGAAATCGAAGAAATTGCAGACGAAGATATTGTAGCGATGGTATTAAATGAACAGCCGATTGAAGAGGAACAAGGTGATGAACCCTCCGATCGTATAACCCACTCCGAAGGCCTGAAGGTGATCGAGACGGCAGTGGAATACATTGGCCAGCAAGAAGAAGCAGCACCAGCAGACATCATATTGTTACGACGGTCTACTCGATCGTTGTAGGTACAGTGGAAACAAAATAGGCTAAGTACAAGACACCAATTAAGTCACTAATCACCAGCTTTAATTGTTACAGTAAAACAGTTCGTAATTAACAACACAGTCTACAGTAAATCAAATGAAAATTGTACACACGCAATAAAATGTCCACAAATATTAAAACTCAATTTTATTACAATTATACCGTCTGATTATAAAACGCAACACTTCAGTCATAACTACTTGAACGTACACAGTAATAACTCGAACCGCTCTGGAAATATATCGCACTAATACTCTCGAACCGCACTATCAAATATCTCGCATTGAACTGAAAAACTAAGGCCGCTACCCGATGTATTTATAGTCACGCTCACACACCAGAAGCTTCCAAACTGCGTCTTATCTCTCGTGAACTACGTAATTACTACGCCCTTGACACAGTCCGAGCGCCCGAGCGAAGCCCGGCACAGTCGAGAAAATTCTCGCAAAATGCGTCTAGTAGCACGTACACCACACGCTTACATCGAGATCCTTCTGGCATATTCGATAAACGCATACATTGTTCTGTGCTGTCGTAGCAATATGTTTACGTAAGTGGAAGGATATAGCGGCGAGGAAATTAATGCGAGGAAAGAAGCAGGTCTCAATTACAGACTTTTTCAAACCTTAGACAATGTAAGTTTCACTTGTTCTTTCATTATACAGTACGTAGTTTTAGGTTATTATAAGTTGATTTATATTAACAATTAATTTGGTTGAAAGCTTTTGTATAAATTAAAACTCATAGTAAAACTCATTCAACTTATTGTTAACTACACATTTTGTTTTGTCCTTCAAATAAAGGTTTTGTGAAAGATACTGTAGTTGCGAATTCTTATTTCATTTCTTTCTAATTCATTTATTACTGTACGTCATTTATAAGGACAAACTGATATGACGTACGCATCCAAATAGGAACAAGTACATTCAACGCAATAGGGTGGCGGTCATTGACCTTACAGAGGCTGGTATGCCTACGGCTCCGGTGTATCCGACTTTTTTGCTATCCGACCTGGCCGACCACCACATTAGGTCGGATAGTTGAGAGTCTACTGTAATAACTTTTATAGGTAATTATTTATTTTTGTTTCCTGCTTATTGGTTCAAAAAAAAAAGTAAATGGTTCGGTCTTGGGTCGACCTTGACAGATTCGTATCGATTCGTTACTTGAATCCGACCTTCAACAAGTTTCAAATAATTATAATGCAAATTAATAATCTCAGGGCTTGGGTTCTTTGGGCTGTTAAGAAGTCAGAGATGTTTTAAAAAGGCGTACAACACATTACAAATATATAAAAATAAGAAATCTTAATTATTAATGTTAACAAATATGAAAGTTGTGTTTTTAACTAACTGCGTCAACGACAGACTTTGTCTGCACTGGAAAATAACTGCTAAACAAGATGGCCGCCCTGGTCAGTTAACTAAAAGACACGTGCTTCCTCCGATTTTTGTTGAAATAAAATGTTATTATTGTTAACAACCGTATTAATGTTCAGTGGTTATCCTAATTATCACTGTAGATAGTTTATATAGTGTAGTGAAGTTGATCTATGTGTAGTGTTGTTACGAAATTACTCCGGAAATATATTTACATCACTTGTTGTATAATGCAGCAAGCCAGCTCCCTTGGGTTTTTTATATTGGTGTAGATTTAAGCTTCCGACGGTCAGTGGTAGTTGGTTTATTTTATCTACCAGTTTTTTAGTAGTTCTCCTCTTCTGTGGTTTTGTTTCAAGTCATTAATTTAATTTTTAAGTTTGATTTTTAATCTTCACTCTTTAGGCGTCAGCTATACGGTTTTGACCTTTTCTGTCTTGCGTTCAACAATACAATAATAATTCTTCTCGTCTTAGTAACGGTTTTTTGACCAGTAAACTCTGGCTTTGATTGGTTACTTTGCACAAACTTGAGGTCAAGCGGCATATAGTACTGAAAATCATATCCTTGCCTTCCATGTCAAAAAAATACTCCTTTTTGTTACCTTTTGTTTAAGTTTAAATTAATTTACATACCATAGTTTTGTTCCTATTACAAAGATCTACATTTTGGTACATAATTGTATATGGGTTGACTTTATAATAGGCGTTTTTACACCTTTACAAGAATTCTAAATCTGGACCATAGTACTGCCCTAACTTTTATTATACAATATTTAATTTTTGTCGGACTAATTTAATCTGGTTCACAATTATTCTAAAACTTGTGTCTTACTTAAATTTTGGTCCTTTTTTTATTAGTTTGCCAATGTTAACTCGTTATTAATTCATTTCTGACTTTACTTTTCTCTATATTACCTATCTGGCCTATGCCTTAAATTGTCATTATGTTTTAAATGATATTATTAATTAATCGAATACCTCCTTTGAACCCTTTAGCCTGATTATACAATATTGTTACAACTGTTTTGACATCTTAAATTGCCTTAAACATTAATAAAAATACTAATAAAACCTGTTAACATCCTAACTCATAATATTGCCTTCGTGGCTAGGATTATGCTTACAATCTATCAAACAATAACAAAATATTTGGTGTACCGCTGTATTATTAAGTGGTAACACAGAATTGCCTATAGGCTTATTACTGAACAATAAAATAGGTCTTATTACTAATTCAATCATGAGTCTTTTACTTAATACTAACACCAATGCCTATCCTTTAGTTTTTTTAATGGTATCGCGCTCTACTGATTTCTTTTATTGTCACTATAGTTTATGGCATTCATCATCAGTGAATGTCATAGGGAATTCATTTATAGTAGTTTATTGTTTTAGGTATGGGGAAATCATTAAGTCACACAGTCCTCTCTGTCGCTTAATGACTGGCACTGTTTGTCACTTGTTACAATTAGCACTTTTACAAAGTTTAATTCTTACTTACTACAGTACGGCGCTTTATTTATAACACCTGACTGTGTTGTACTTCTTTTATCAGTTTATCCGTTTATTTTCCTACTCATTTTGGGTTTGTTTAAATAATTTCTTTGATTATTTGCATTATAATCTTAGTTATGTGGGGCTCTATTTATGTTGCATTACACTATTTATTCCTTAAATTATACGTAAAGGTGGGTTTCTCATCACTAGTGATCCTCATTGCACAGAAAGGGAAAGGGATAATCACAAAAACTTGCCCACCCAATGAAAAACTAACAGACTTTTTACAAACAAAATTTGAAGATTGTGATGAAGATAACACCATTGAATTTAATAATTGGATTTCAACTGACAGAACACAAATGATTACATGTTCTGCAAAGATTGGTGAATTTATTGATGACCTTTTATCTAAATTGGAAAAACTTGTCCCACACTCTTACATTGCAAAGTCTCAATCAAAATATTTCAAGACACTTAAAAAATCTTCTGATGCAAACGTTGCCACAGTATGAATTGACTTTAGTGAAAATTACTCTTTTACTATCCTGGACAAAGCCCAAGGATACCACTGGACATCTGACTCTTGCACTGTACATCCTATTATAATTAACCTTAAAAGTATTGAAGGTGAAAGATTGGTTTTGTCTCTTTGTGTCATATCTGACGACATGAAACATGATGTTTGTATGGTCTACAAAATTCAAGAAATTGACAGAATTCATTAAAGAAAAATATTCACATGTTACAAAACTCCACTATTTCAGTGATGCAGGCCAATATAAAAATAAATTTAATTTCATAAACCTCTGTCTGCATGAAAAAGATTTTAAGATCAGGGCGCAGTTTTTGTTCTTTGCAACTAGCCATAGGAAAACTGAGTGTGATGGTATAGGAGGCACTGTTAAAAGGCTAGCATGAAAGGAAAGTCTACAGAGACCTCTTGGACATCAAATATTATCTCCAGCAGATTTGTTTGAGTTTTGTAAATTCAACATCACCAAAGTTAATTTTCATTTTATTTCTAAAGATCCTCTAAATCGGATACATTCTGATTTGTGGAACGCTTTGAAGATGTACAAACACTTCCAGGAACCAGAAGTTTTCATAACTTTAAGCCACTAGATTGTTTAGGGAACTTGGAAGCAAGGAGGATCGGTAGTCATGAGAAAAACCCACCTTTACGTATAATTTAAGGAATAAATAGACATCACTTGTGAGAGAAGAAAATTTGAACCCATCATGCTATGCAGCTTGTAAATATGACAATCTGTGGTACTTTGGAATCATCACTGAAGTAAAAAAAGAAGAAGGTGATGTGACTGTTCAATTTTTGCATACTGCAGGGCCATCACCATCATTTCATTGGCCAAAACGAGAGAACATTTGCCCGGTGCCAATTCCTCAGGTGCTTGCAATTGTTGAGTCTTCTCACACATCAACTGGAAGAACCTACCGATTCTCAGAGGAGTGTATGACTTCAATTCAGAAAAAAATGTTACTCCATTAAATTTCTTTGACTGTACATACTGTAAATAACAAATATTGGAATGCAGATTTGGTAAATTTCCAGACTTTGTTATTAAATGTAGATAATGTTAAAAAACATTTGATCTTTTGTGTCAGCATTAAAAAAAATTCTTGAACAAGCCTATTTAGGTTGAAATAGAATATTTCCTATGGATGAAAATATTTATTAGTTATGTATTCTTCAACCTAGGCCTATACCTGAAAATTCGAGTCTCAAGAAAATGCAATTAGGGATTTTTTGAGTTTTGATTGATTACTTGAGAAGTTGTTGATATTGTTCTAACTTTTAGGGCCTGTTTGTTTTATAATCCCTTAAAATTTTAGTTTTATTAAAAAAAAGACTTAAGAGCCTTTTAAATTTCTATGGCTTAGTAAAATCACTGAATAAAAAATTTTAAAAAACTTACCTTTAACAGAAAAAACAACAACAAAGGAATGAAAACCCCATCAATTTTATTTGTTTATATGATAGCCCATGTATTAAGGATTATTTTGAAAAAAAAGTTTTTGTGATTATCCCTTTCCCTTTCTGTGATATTCAATTTAATTCTAAACCATGATTTTTTAGCAAAATAACTATAAAGATGCAAATAAAACATTTTTTCCAGCCTTAGTAGTTTTACTTAAAGGTGTTGTGTATTTTTTTCTAGAATCCTTATACTTTAGAGTATATAACTACAAAATTTTACAAAGATTGGATGATAAATAAAGAAAGTTACAAATTATTTTCAAAAGGTTAGCAAGTCTCGTTTCGCGACATCCGATTGTTAAAAACACCAAAATTTGAAAGCCTATACAATGAAACGGAGAGATAGAGGGTTAAAATTTGGTGTGGTTACTTATCTCTGCAGGGAGAACAAATAAGCCAAGTTTCATCAAAATCTGAGATGGTGGGTGAGAAAATGATTTTTTTTTTTTTTTTTTTATGGAACGACCCAAGAGGAAATGTCCATGGTTTTATAAACCAGACCATGATTTAGTAGACTAATTAGGGAAAAGATGTGTCTTAATCCAGAAAGTCATTAAAAGTGATTTACAATAGTAGAGCCGCCAATTAAATAAATGCATTTTAATTTTAGTATGTTAATGGAGGGGTACAATAGAGGGGTATGTAAATTTTTGTACAAGGGTGGGGTGAAAAGTGCTAGACATGAATAAAGAAAACAACAGTTATGGGAATATTTTTTATTTATTTCTAAACATAATCTTAATTTAGCAGGTATCATACAGTCGAAACATACTTTTGATTGTGTTTTCGGCTAGGTGTGGGTAAACGCATTAAAGACATCTAGCACAGTTTTATCATACTCAAATGTTAGTGTAATATATTTGTGGATATGTTTTGTTGATATACCTGTAGTCTCTGCTATCTCACTCACATATACTGTGTGACCTGATAGAACACTTGTGGAGTATATTCAACTGTTTCAATGAGATGTCCACTGCTTCATTTTATTATTTATTTATTTTTTGTATCAAGCAAGCCAGATATTTTATTCGTATAGATTAATTTGTGTCTCAGACGTGACAAGAAACGGCAGAATAACCATCTTATACCTCAGTTTGAGGTAGAAACATGTAGCCTAATAACGTATATCGTATAAAAATATCTTGTATTTGATATATACATCAATTTAACCAAGATTCGCAATTCCATATTTTTATGGAATGCCATATCTCCAAAAGTACTTCCGTGGTAACTATCCTTCACTTCTTTCTTTCTCTTTGCTATGGATTTTGCAGACTTGACTAACTGAAATTTGTAGAAATTTCTATTAGTGTTCATAGTCAACTGTTATTAGCAGTTACAAATCTATTTCCTACCTTTTAGTAACATATTTTGAAGCATGTGTACTTGTTGTGTGTTAATTTTTTTTTTAAACAATGTAGTGCATTTAATAGTTGCATAGCGTGCAGTAAGTATAAAGTACTGGTTAATTTTAGGTTCCAGCTCAGTGTGTAAAGATAGGATTTGCTGACTGTAATGCTACTGAATTAACACCAGCAGCACAGCAATACCTTTTTGAACTTTCTCATCAGACTTTTACAATTGTGAGTACAGCTTCATACTTCAGATTAAAAACATTAAATTTAAGTAGTGTTTTGTAGATATAATATTGGCTAATTAATGAAGAATTATATTTTATGTTGAGCTGTAATATAAGTATATCTTAGAATTATTGGCTAAGTAATAATCATCAATTAGCTTCAGATGTTCTTTAAAAAAAGGTACAATACTTAAGAATGAATAGGTGCAATAGTGTTTTATGAGTGAATTGTATGGTCTTATATTCCTTAGATTACTGTGATATAGTCAGTCTATAAAAAGAACCAGATTTATGTTTTGTTAGTTGTGTTGCCCCTATATAAAAATAATAAGCCCTACAATACAATATTTTTTTATTCTTTTGCTTTTAGTAGTAGTAGCCGTCTTTAAATCATGGCAGACAGAAGTTTTCATAGTTGTAGGAAGTAACACAAATTCCATGTATTTCTAATTTCAAGTGCTAACTTGGAAAACTTAATATGAACAGAGTATTTGTGAATTGTGACTTCAGAATGCCATTAACTTGGCTACAGGTTAGCAGATAACAAAAGCACATCATCTGATTTCTGTCCACCAGAAATAAAGTAGAACATTATTACGTATTACATGTTACAGTGTTTTCATGAGTTACTAAATGGTTTTATACATTTTGATATACTATGCTATGTATTTAACATTTAATATTATTTTCTGCAGTTACATTTTAATAATTGAACAATACTAATTTCTCATATGGTTACATGTTCGTGTTATAGATGTTCCTTTGTTTGTTTCTTTCGTCTCTTAGTATTTGCTAACAATTTTCTGTGTGCGCCATGCTTTGTAACAATATTTTTAAAAAGTGATAGTAATTGTGTATGTGTTTTGAGAGAGCAGGTCCTTGAATAGGAATATTTAAATATTTCAAATTCTGTATACAGTACTTTGATTCTTCTATTAAGCTTCATGCCCATGAAGAATTAATTCACGTTTAAGTAACCCCATTCAGCAAGAATCTTTCAAACATTCAATGAATTACTGGGCGTTGCAGTTATATAAAACTGTATAACCAAATCTAAATGCTGTGTATATGCATCTGTACACTTATGCATGTGAGTTTAACTGTATCTGTTACACAATAACAAAGCAAAATTAAATGTGGAGAGGATATTGTTCTCCTCACTGTTTCATGCTACCCAATTTGACATGAGGAAAGTGGCCTCAGAAAGGAAGTGACTATGACCACAAACTTAAAATTCTGCTGGATGAAATTTTAATTTGTGTAAATTCAAGTCAATACAATGTTTGCCAATTATAATACAAAAAGGACTTCTTTAAGAGTAATCATTATGGAACAGATGGTTATAGAAAAAAATTATCCCAGCTGGATTGTATATAGAAGGAAGAAAATTTATGAAGAGATAATATGAACAACCTTTTGAAAGGAAAATTTGTTATGCCTATATTATTCACAATGGTTAGACAAATTTGATGTTTGTGGTAGATTAGCAAAAGAGCAGTTACTTCATGTGCATTTTGTTAAACTGAAAATAAATATGAACTGTAAAAAATATGAGACTGCATTGTGAGATAGAGAAATGCACAAGAGTTTCAGTGGTGTTTTTACTTTATTTTTTATTTTTTTTTTTTTTTAGATATCGTGAAAATTATGAAGTTTTAAATTGTCACCTTCTTTTTTTGAAAGAGATAATTAATTCTTTCATATTTCCCATAAAAATTAACACATAATAAATAGTATATTGTTATGTAAACTGCTGTATTTCTTGTAATTTTTTCTTTAAATTCATCCATGATATCTGTAACATGATTCCAATAGAGGAAAGAGATGACAAGTAAATCTTATTTTCCTACTACAAGGCAGAGTTTTATAGAAGCCTGACAGCCTTTCCTGAACGGTAAGCTGCACCGACCCAATGTATGAATTACCCTATCCCACTTGAAAGTAGTCTGGTGAGGAGAGTACGCGATAACAGTGTCTCTCTAACATGTATACAACAAAACTTGCACGCTTATGATGTTCTTGCCAGAAATCAGTTTAAATTTAAACTTTATATATTAAGTTACTTAACATCATCCATTTTACTTAGTATGTGTAACATAGTACTACATGTACTCATTACTTTGAAAACCCTCATTCACAATGTTTGATATATTTGTTATTTGCATTATGTTGATAATTTACATAACTTTAATTTATTTTAAAATTACAAATTAGAAAAAATTGTGAATTATACATATTTAATTAAAAATAAAAATATGTACGTACATTTAAAAATGTAAAATTGGATTTATTTAAATGCAAAAATAATTGTACAGTACTTACGTTTGATAGAAGTTATCAGTCGCTGTCAAGCAATTCTAATTCTATTCCAGAGAGATTATCAACTTTCTCTTCAGCAAAATCATCTGTCTGAATTACTCTCTTCTCCAAGACTAATTATGAAGCGATCTACTGTTTCATCCACAATAGCTTCTTTTTCTGGATATTCTTTTTCAGTTCTTTTAACGTGTTTACATCTTTTTTCCCAGTCTTCAACAGTCACAGTTGAATTTTTTTCACAGTAGTTTTTGATATCATTTAACTGAATCATTAATTTTTTCAGCAACATCCCGCTTAATTTCTGACCACATCATCTCCATAGGATTTAGTTCAGAGTGGTAAGGGGGAAGCCTTAAAACTAAATCTTTGGTTTGCAGAATTTGATCTGCTGTTTTAAGTTTTGGTTTAACAGTTTTATAAAGATTTACTTAAACATATGAGAACAGAACGTTATTGTGTATTGTGTTAACCAGTCTTGCATATCAATTTTTGTAGAATTAAATGGAGACATTTCTGATTGTACGTTATGATAGCTGCCATTGTCAGTTACTAACATGCTGTTAGTTGTCAGCATTCATGTTATCATGGTAACCTGTCGTCTTGTGGTTAGATGTATAAATCAGCAGTACATTTGAAACAAACCTGTATTGACTACCAGTATGAAAAATAATTAATCTTTATCCTGTCGGAACTTGATCAGCGTAGCCACCAGGTTGATTCTGATCATTCCAGGTGTACTAAGTGTGTGGCTACTATGAATATGTTTTATGCTGATAAACTATGGTTCTGACTTCTCTAAATTTGTTTATGCTTTGTAAATAATGTATTTTCATAGCTCTTATTTCATCACTTTTTCAACACACTCTTGTACCTTACGGAAATCTAATTAGATGTTTCCCACTTTCAGCCTCCCCTCTTCATAAAAATATACACTTTCCACACTACCTTATGAATTTGGCTATGCAGTGTTTTTGCACTCAATTTAGAAACTTTGGGGGACATATTACTGTACATTTCACACTAATACTTAAAGCATACATGCATAATTATGAAATAGTTTATTAACAGTTTTGTAAAAGATAATATGTTCTGTAATAAAATGTTAAGTAGGTGTAACTAATCTCATTGATTAATACAAATAGTTTTGTCGCCACAGTATAATTTGTAAATGACTATACACATATTTGTTTAGTCTGATGTGCATATTGCGGAACACAGAATAAAACTGTTAGGTGCATGTGTGAGATGAATGAAAATTTTGTTAGCCTCACGAGTGTTTGTCCACTGCACAACTCGACGGGACTGTTCAATTTCTATTGTATACTTAGATCTTGTGTGTTAGCTACAGCAAGACCCACACCGTTTTGGATTGGACAAGTTATATATTCGATATAAAATATATAATTATTTTTACTATACATTAGAAATCTTGGTTAAATAAGTCATGAAAATAGATAAAAAAATTGTATGTCAGGAAAATGGTAGTAGATCCAAGCTATTTCAGACTGAAAGTTCATCATGCTATGTGAATAAGTGAGACATTTGATATTATTTATGCAAGAAAAATATTCTGCAGTTTACATTTTTGCATTCTAATCTAGCAAGCAAAAATTATAAATGAGAATTATTGTTAGTTTTAGGCTGGAATAATTTTACAGTACAGTGGCATTTATAACAAAATATAAAACAAGAAAGGGAGTACTTTATGTAGGAAAAGATCTTTATGTAGTGTCGTGTATTTACAACCAGTGTACATATAGTTCTTTTACTATTGTAATATATCGTTGTATGTGGGGGGGTTGTTTGTGTGTAATATTTAATAAATTCGTATTGTATCGTCCTTTTAGCATAAACGAAAAGCCCAACTGTTGTGAGCGTCACTTTGTAATAGAATCTTTATGTGGTTTGTAAAAATTAATAATTAGTGTTAGTTGTGTTTAATAGGTCAAATTGTAACTTCTCTTATCATTTACGGGTAAACCGTATTTCTCTCTGTTGTATTCAAATGTTGCCGCCTCGCCACATGATTGGCGCACGCCTTTCTGCAGTGTCGACTTGGCTAACGTTTTGCTTTGACGCTTTCACTTCAATATATTCTTATTTATTATTGTAAATTAATTGAATCAAACATACAGAGTTGCAGAATGAGAACATTTATTGACCCTTTAAAAGATTTCAATTTCCTTATAATACATCAAATTTATTTTTGTACTGGCTATTACACTCGTTCGGTTGGTACTTGCTCAGTTCCCGAGTTTTGTACACAAGTCGTCTTAACGTTAGTTTACAGTTAAAATGTTTTTTCTCAGGGGTGTTAATAAGTCCTTTCGGCTACAGAAATATATACTTACGGCTAAGACACACAAATTTATAACAATCCTTAATTCTAGTTACACAAAAAATTAATATCTTATCCTATTCGAGTAGGTAATTACCAATGAAAACTTAGTAAAATTTTGGGTTAGGTTTTGTTCATTAGAAAGGTTTGTCAATCATTTATTATATTTTGCTTTTAATAATTATTAATTAATTAAAGGTTAAATAGTGATTTTAACAAAGCATTTAGTTCTATATCGGAATAGTGATCAGTGAAGTGAAATAGTTATTTATTAATTTTGACCAAAAAATTTTGAATTCGATAATGGGATTATGTTTATACTCATCGATTTTCCGCTGAAGATCCTGCTGTCGCCTTCTTCTTCCGGATAACTCCTGAGATGTCGTCTTCTTCTGTTCTTCGGAAGTTTATTTCTCTTGTCCCGACGGTTATCCTCGCAAACTCCGGCCTCGCACTCCTTCTGTGATCGTCCGTCTCCTTCTATTGTTCTATGTTCCGATGATCTTCCTTCGCGATCCGTGGTCTTCTCTCTTCTTCACTGCGTCTTCCCGGCTTCTTCGGATAATTATGGTTCGTTGATAATTTGTATTACACAAAATTTTATTCAGGATTCCCTGGACTGTTGTTATTATCTTCTTTTGGTTTAAATTAATTTAAAATTCACTTTAGTAATAAAATTTTAGTGTGAGAGCTACTCGATCCACTCTCGGCGTCGGTCAATAATACAGTAATGAAAATGTAACGGTTTTTTGGCAATAAATTTCTGGTTGCTATGGTTACCTAATAAATTATGCTAATTCTCATTGGTCATTAACTTAAGTCATTGTTATGTTTTAACATCTTTTTTAGTCTAATTTTACCAAAATATCTTCAACTGAAGATTTTTATCTTATACTAATAGCTAGAGTTATTACATGAGTACCATTCTTCCTAATTTTTCATAATGATCATTTTGATATCCCTCATGCCCACTTTTGAATAGCTAATTGCATTTTTATTATTTTTCATATTTATATTTTACATATCTTTTATTCAAAATTGGTTGTTATTCATATATTTTGGTATTAGGAATACTCACTTAATTTGTTTAACCATTTGGTATACTCTGCTTCAATTTTGGACTATTATTTGTTCTCAAATCTATTAAACTTTTATTCAACAGTTAGGCCTAGAGCCTAGATTTTATTCTTCTCCCATCTAACATTTCTTAATAACATATCTGATAATTCTAATACAATTTTATAAACAAAACAAGCAATAAACGTCGGTGTTCCTAACTCCACCTCTTATTATAAAAATATTCCTTACCAGGTTCAAGCCTGAAATTAAACTTCTAACTAGTTTTCTGTTTTTTACTATTATTTTGCTTCTCTTATAATTTACTACATTCTACGGTTTTTTGAACAATAACAAAACTCTTATAATACTACTGTGAAACTGTACCATACACGATATGTCTTACTTACTAATCCCTTCACTTAAATACAGTGTCTGTCCTTCTTATGTTACTATTCATTCTAATAACTTAATTTTTACCTTATTTTATAATTCTTACTTCCTATTACCTAAATTCATAATAGCACAATCAGTTTAATCTTACTTGCTAACATAAAGTTTATCAAAGATTGTTTAGCTATTTTATTATAGTCTGCTTATAAAATACTTTATTCTGCACCCCCACTGCACTGTTCCCTTCCTAGAAGGTTTCATTATTTATTATCACTATCACTTTTTTTCCATTACATGCTATACCTAGCATTTCACCACTTATTTATTCACACGGTTTGTCTGATTATTTTGATATCACTGTGTGATTATGGGTCATAAATAACTAGTTTACTTTCAAATCACTCTGATCACTTTTGGTTATTACTTAATTATTGCTTTTGTTTGGCTCAAAGCATCTTTGATTGGCTTTGACTATTATTATCACTATTAATTTGGGTACGGTTAGTTTCTAACTCCCTACCATATATTATAAGTACATTCCTTTATCAATAAAATATACTTGACATTATTATTTTCCATTAACCTTATTATCCTAGGTAAATCTCATCTACTCTACAATTATATCAGTTCATTATTTAAATTATTTAAATGATGGTCATCATTTGGGATTATTTGATTACACTTAGGTCTCAACTGCTTCTTCATTGTTTCGTGGTTCCTTTGGTATTTATCCAATCTATTGTGTCAGGTCATTGTCAGGTTAACAGTCATTTGTCATTTGGGTTACTGGGTTATTGATCGCTGAGTTTATAAGTTTTTGCCTCTTATTCTTATCTTCAGCTTTTTATTTTTATTGTTAAATATCACTGGATCTTCACTACCTTATGTCATGTTACATAATGCATCGCCACCAAAATTGATTATTTCGAAACAAAGATTATTATATTTTTTCTGAAATCATCAATATAGTTCATTTTATCAAGTTGTTATTATTCAGGAATTCATCCATCGCTACTTCTTCTGTATTCATCCTTTATTAAGTCACGGTTCATAATATGATATTTGGTATTATTTTCTTTCTTTATTATTCCCTTTTATGTTCTATTTCCCTAAAATTTTTCTTCTCTCTCCTTTATATAAATTGGTACTAGCCAGAGGGCACGTGTGGCTCTATTACTCTGCTATCCATTTATACACATTTTGAGTTCAGAGGCCTTGCCTATCTGCTCAATAACATAAATAATTGTTGGACGTATCTCAACATAAAATCATCACATAATAATATTCATAATAATTATAATAATAGTCGTTCATTTCCGACTCACATAATATTAATACAATAAAACACTTTTGGGATTAATTATTCTCTCTTTTATACATCTCGTGACCTTTTCATCTCAGCGACTTATTTGGATTCCTTCGTTTAAGCGCATGGCGATATTTAATAGGCATTTTGTATTGTTTCATTAGCTTATTTTATATGGTAGTGATTTTATTTGTCATCATTTTAATGCTCATTGATATTTAAAATTAACATTGTAGCTGGTTTCTGGCTCAGTCATATTTTCTATTGATTGTTCAGTTAATATGTCAGACTTATTTTTTATTTGATTGTCTTGTCTTTTCTTTTGTGAAACATTAATTTTTATTATTCCCTTTTGTGATAGGGTTAGTTAATGATGTTATGTAGCGTCATCATTATTTGTGTAACATTTTATTGTTTTATCTCAATTTTTATGATATTTCATTATACATATTTTTCAAAATTACATGGGTTTACACATTTTGTTTCACACTTGGTCGTTAGCTTATCTTTCTTCTAAATTCCCTTTCATTTATAATAATAGTTCCAATCAAATACTTATCGTAAGTTGTGCTTACATTTATTTTTGAATTTTGATAATTGTTACTTTCAAAATTCTCTTTAATTTTCTGACACTGGTTCATAATACTTTTTTAAAGAAGACTGGTTGTAAGTCCCTTTTATTTTCTTAGTTGTGATCTCACTTATGACATAGGTATTATTTTTGTTGTCTTTTAATATGAGGTAGGGTATTTATTTTTCTGTACAATGGACCCTGTTATATACACTCCTTTTTTTTCCTTGTAAGTTAATCTTCTCATTTATATACATTAATTGGTTTGCATGGTTGTTTGTAAAAATTAATAATTAGTGTTAGTTGTGTTTAATAGGTCAAATTGTAACTTCTCTTATCATTTACGGGTAAACCGTATTTCTCTCTGTTGTATTCAAATGTTGCCGCCTCGCCACCTGATTGGCGCACGCCTTTCTGCAGTGTCGACTTGGCTAACATTTTGCTTTGACGCTTTCACTTCAATATATTCTTATTTATTATTGTAAATTAATTGAATCAAACATACAGAGTTGCAGAATGAGAACATTTATTGACCCTTTAAAAGATTTCAATTTCCTTATAATACATCAAATTTATTTTTGTACCGGCTATTACACTCGTTCGGTTGGTACTTGCTCAGTTCCCGTGTTTTGTACACAAGTCGTCTTAACGTTAGTTTACAGTTAAAATGTTTTTTCTCAGGGGTGTTAATAAGTCCGAAAATACCAAGCATTTCACCACTTATTTATTTTTATACACATTTTTAATTCACTCACTTATTTATTCACACGGTTTGTCTGATTATTTTGACATCACTGTGTGATTATGGGTCATAAATAACTAGTTTACTTTCAAATCACTCTGATCACTTTTGGTTATTACTTAATTGTTGCTTTTGTTTGGCTCAAAGCATCTTTGATTGGCTTTGACTATTATTATCACTATTAATTTGGGTACGGTTAGTTTCTAACTCCCTACCTTATATTATAAGTACATTCCTTTATCAATAAAATATACTTGACATTATTATTTTCCATTAACCTTATTATCCTAGGTAAATCTCATCTACTCTACAATTATATCAGTTCATTATTTAAATTACAATATAATGGTCATCATTTGGGATTATTTGATTACAATTAGGTCTCAACTGCTTCTTCATTGTTTCGTGGTTCCTTTGGTATTTATCCGATCTATTGTGTCAGGTCATTGTCATGTTAACAGTCATTTGTCATTTGGGTTACTGGGTTATTGATCGCTGAGTTTATAAGTTTTTGCCTCTTATTCTTATCTTCAGCTTTTTATTTTTATTGTTAAATATCACTGGATCTTCACTAACTTATGTCATGTTACACTATTCACACTAAATTTGTTCTGTTGAGTCAAAGGTTCACTAATTTGGGACATTCTTGCCCAAGTATTAAACTAGTGACGTTTTACTACATGATTGGTTTTTGTAATTGAATATAACGGAAATATTTATTTACTGTAAAACATTGAATTTCTGTATTACAGGATTTCAAAGGCAATGATTTGAGTTCAGTAATTCTGAAAGCAGAAGATGGTTCAGTTGTCAATCAGAAATTGAAGGACCATTTGATACCGTCATGGAAAAAGGCTCTCCTTGCTAATGAAGATCCAACACGTAATGCATTTCAGACATTTTATAATCTACTATGTTTGAAAATTACTTAACCAAACAATATTTTTTTAGATTAAGATGTATATGCTGACATATTAGCATGACTGCTGTTAAATTTGATTGCTCTTGTACTTGTTTTTGTGATTGTTGGTGTTTATGAAAATGAAAAAAATTGTGATGTTATCCAAGACTGGGTTGGAATATATCATGTTTTCTTATCAAATTCAATTTATTAGATTTTAAAATCTTTTTTAATGCATGTTGTTAACTTTCATACCAAAAGTAATATTTACATAAATAATGCAACTTCCATATTCCTCCCGAATTATGGTTGAATATTATGTTAAGTTCATGGATCATAATGAGTTTGACAATTCAGATTGTCTATTAATGTTTTAACAGTTGGGTTTTCAGTTGACTTTGTGATATAACTTTTATGTCACATTATAATTAAAAAGTTAATTACTCATTACTTTATAAATTTCTTCGGGCGCCATCTTGCATTATTAATTACAAGAAAATTTCATGTATGGTACTTACCATATTTCGGGCCAGATTCTTTTCAGCAAACTAAAAAGAACAGAATTATGGCTGTTTGAAATAAGAAAGCTTTACTCATTTCCCATAATTAAGTTTTATTAACAAGTAATTATTCTCTTTCATCATCATTTACTTTTTTTAAAAGATCATTGACAAACTACCTCTTTACCTCCCTCATCTGTTATAAATTCCCATTCTATAACTCACATAAATCAAATTGAAACATATAACATTTTCAAATAAAAAAGGAACATCAAGATATTAATGATAACTAATTTTTAAAGATACACAAACCAGCCTTCTTATCTACATAGTTTCATTCACTCATACACACACACGCAGTTACTTTATAACCTTAGAGATCTCATTTTTACTTAAAATTTTATTTTGTTATTTTGTCCATTAACCCTTGTTAAATATTTAGGTACACATTTTTCTTTTTTACTTAGCTGTTCAATGAGTCCTGAAGACGTCACATTATTTTAAGCGCACATTTGTTATTTTTAAAACTGATAATCTCCGAAACTGTTACATTTAATATATGAATTTTGATTTTTTCACATTTTTAAATATGTTATTCACATTTTTGTTAATTTGCGGGCGCGAAAATTACGCACAGCCGGCGGACGCGACGATTACATGCGTCTGTAGATGTTAGTTGTTTCTTGCCGACTGCCTTTGTTCTGTGAGTGCAACGAAGCTGCTGGCATTGACACTCCTACATTCCACAGCGGGGATGGTCTCTGACGTAAGATGTTGACGTCACATGGTCCGATGTTATTACATAACTTGTTTACAGTTTGCAAGTCATTGGAGCTGACCTTGACTCATTTTCGCTGGTTGTCTATTGTGTCTTTATAATTTTATGAATAATATTTTCAATCAGTCGTACCACTGTCGCTACCATCAAAATTTACCTTTCTTGTCCCTTTCTGTTTACGTTTCCCCAATTATTATTATTACATTGTAAAAAATGCTATTTGCTTTTATGAAAATACAAATTTATTTATTTTCCCAAAAATAGGCCAAAATGTCCCGTTACAACTTTTCATATTTGATTACCTACATGAGCAGCAAAGGTACCAGTAGGACCTCTGCAATGTATCGTCAGAAAGAAATCATGAAAAAACAGCCATTTCAAATTTTTTTTAATGAACTAATCAGTTCCATAGATAATACCTATGTAAATTATTAGCATAATAAAACTTTCATGGCCAAGTCAACTTTAGTAAAATTATATTCTGGGCTGTTGGGCCATGGTCCTCTTTTTATAAAGCCAGGTGTTTCCACAGCAGCTGCAGCAGTCATCTTCAATAAGTCTTCTTTTTACCATCCAGAAGCATGACGTACAGAACTTGATATTTGCAAGTCAGTTGCTAGAAAATAAGTAGGAAAATAAACAGAAAACGCACTGAAGATGACTGCCGCAGCTGCAGCTGAAACATGTGGCTTTATAAATAGGACCATGGCACAACAGCCCATGATAATTTGATTGAAAATGTGTAAAGTGTGTTTTATCAAAGACTATGTGAATGGTTTGGAAGTAAATTAAATATTATTTTATAACAGGGAAAATAGACAACAATTCACAGTATAAAGCAAAATGATGTCATGATATCTTAATTAATGAAGATTTAGTTAGTTAATGAATAAAAACTAATTTACTGGACATCACATTTTTATCACAGTGGCCTGATGTCTACTATGCATCACGACATCCTTTAAAATAAACAGTGCACAATTATGTGCAAAATTTTAATGGCGTGAATGGCCTGAATAATGATAAAGTGGCCATGTCGCCTAACAGTACCACCAACAATACCACTAGTTATATACAAATACAAATAGTTATATACAGGGCCATATTTACCGGAAGTGCTGCCCTGTGCGGCCATAGGGTAACGCCCCCCCCCCAAAAAAATTATTTTAAAAATAATTTTAATTAACATTTTTTAAAACTCACCATTACATGATCCTTCTCCGCCGACTTCGCTTTTCCGCGAACGACGTCACAAGGCGGTCGAAATCCAAGGCTTGCACCATTTCTGACTCTATATTGAGAATTGCCAAAGCATTTAAGCGCTCCTGCAGCATGGAAGATCGGAGATAATTCTTCACCCTTTTCAACACGGAAAAAGAACGCTCGCCTGAACAATTCGACGCAGGAGTACACAAAAAAATTCTCAGTGCAATGTCAACATTAGGGAATACTCCTTGTAGATCGTCTTCATGGAGAATCTTGCTTAATCTGAGTAGGGACATTTCAACTTGTTTCCTTTTTATTAAATATCCCCAAAGATGAAGACACTCGTTCACAATGAAACACTAAGTTATTTCAAATTCAAGATTTCAATATAGGTTGTTCAAATTAAATAAACTCTTACCTTTGGTTGCATTTTCCAGGGTCTTACAGACGAAAATCCACTGCAGACAAGGTTATCTGGGTTTGAGTGCGAAATGATTACGGTAACGCATTCTATACTGTCTAAACCACATGCTTAATTTTATTTACTATCAAAACCTCGCACCCTTCTTTTACGTTCTACGAAAGGTTGTACAACTTTTTTTTTTTTTTTTTTTTTTTTGTCAAATCATGAACTTAATTCTTATCCCTATAAGTTTTTTAACTACAATTATAAATGATTTTACTAACTGGATATGAATGTATTGAATACTGTAACGAACCAGTACATAACCTCTACGCACACATACACACTCTTTCTTTTACATTAGTGTTTGAATAAACCCCATTCCCTTAGAGATCTCGTAATAGCAGGTATGGATTTTACTACTGTTCAATTTTGTAATTAGCAGAAAATGGTTTAATGAGTACTCAGCCTGGTTGTAGACCTGGTCCAATTTGTGTAAGCACTTATTTTCTCCCGCACTCCGAAAGTCACTTGAAGTTAGTTAGAGTTACTTTGTCCTTCGTCTAGCGTTAATTGCTTGGGGATTATTCGAACCGTTTTGTTTTAATTCAGTTATTCGAACATTTCACTTTTAATAATTCAGTCGGCTGACTTTACTTGTAATAGAGTACTTAGGTGGTTAATTTTTCCTGGCCGATATATTGTTTTTTCTTTTATAATTGCCCATGATAGACCTACTTTAATTTCGGCCTATCTTACACTCCCGAGGCCAACGTTTTACTTGTTACTGAACTGTATGCTGCTGCTTACTACTGTTGGCTGTTAACACTGATGACAATCTGCATACTGTGATTCACAA
This sequence comes from Magicicada septendecula, assembly GCA_034769895.1. Lineage (NCBI taxonomy): Eukaryota > Metazoa > Arthropoda > Insecta > Hemiptera > Cicadidae > Magicicada > Magicicada septendecula. The sequence goes on from CM068367.1 coordinate 1,217,525,399, forward strand.
GGGAGACTGCTACTGGGGCTATTACGTAATATGTCTAGACAGTTGTTTATGCTAACATTGTGTTGCACTGGGGCACCTCACAGGTGGATACTGACAATAAAAATTAAAACATTTAAATTAAAACTGGGGTAGCGCTCAATTCTGTACCGTTACAAACCCCCCCCCCCCAATGAGAGGTTGAAGGCCGAAGCCTACAAACTCTCATTACCTAAAACCTAAGAGGATCAGTGAGGATATGGCGCCGCAACCCCCCTGAACTCTCTGCTAAAATCATGGGTACTTACCCCCTTGGTCTGGCGACTGCGGCAACACCCATCCGATCTTACTGGACTTCTCCACTCGAGATCCCAACACCATAAGCTCGGACGGATACCCGCCACAGTATCACCTGACTCTGTAACATTTAATTAAAAAATTAACAAACGGCCTTCCATCACTCCATATCCACAACTGATCGGTTCCTCTTAGTCGTACTGGTTCATTAACAAAGTACTGGTTCGTTTTTATATAATACAAAGTGCATCACCCACCAAAATCATACATAGATTACATAAAATACAAATCTAATACTAACAACCTTATTGTAGGATACATACTCCAAACAAAATACATTACTGTCTCAAAAAGATTAGACTTTAGTTATGGCTTTTCAATCAATTGCTTTTTTTTTACTACCCCCCTGATACCCGTTACAATCTGCTGTGTTCAGCACTAGGCTTCTTGGCCCTTGCAGACCTCAACCTAGCCGTAATCACATTTCCCTCGTGACCTGTAACTGGGTCACCCCCTAATCCACAGTCACTATTACCCCCCTGGACTGTAGCGCCCAGTTGCTTCCACAAGGACTGATGCAGAAGGGGTGGACTTTTTTTCTTTTATTCCACCCCATCCTTGCTTTGGCATTACAATAAAAATTCAGTTTAATACTTACTAGTATTGAATGATACGCCCCTAATAGACTACCACCCCTATCTGGGTGAAAATAGGCCTGTTCCAAAATTTGGTAGATTCCCCTAAAAAATAAAACCCCCCTACTAAGTCTAACAAACCACCGGGTTAACAAAACAAAACAAACCACAAGCCGGTTATATCAAGTAAAATTTATGATTTGTCACAATTAACTACTTTCACGGTCATGATCCGGTGAGGTCATGGCTGTACTTAGGTGGGGAATCTACAGTTAAACGTAAAATATGGATTGACATTTATAAAAGTTTACATGAACGGTTATATACACATCTTATTTTCCAAACACTATCTTAGCCCAAACATTTCCTTCAGTTTTCAGTTTTAAATGAATATTGTAATCATTATATTTTTTCATCAATTATTATTTAATCTACCATTACATTTGGAATTTGAATCAGAATAAATTTAAATTTATTATTAAAAATCATTTTTTCCTTTAATTTAATTACCAATTTAATTTAATTTTAATTCCTGAAAACTCTAAGTTACAGTAATTACCTCATTATTATTTTATCTGCAACAAGTTAACTTCATTTCTTTTATTTCACAATAAGATTTTGCTCAAGGCACTGATTCATCAGAATAAAACAGTTATCAACTTCAACACCTGGCTGTAAACATCAACCTGTAAACATACCTGTTTACATCAACAATAGTCTGCAAGGCTTGTGTTATAAACACTAACTCAGTCTCAACATTCTGATTACAACACATACTGACACATGTAGTTACTTCCTTCAATTTTACAATTTCGATAAATCTTTTCGTGTTAACATATTTATCAATTACTATTTATTACAATTCAGATCAAATATAATTTTAATTCACCTTTTTAAATTACTTTAATAACCACCTACACTCAAAACAATTTGGCTTTAGTTACCTTGTTTAAAACACTTTTAATATAAACACATAATACAAAATAAAATTCATTGTTTTCTCTTATTCATTATTTTAGGAAAATCAAATATTATTATATTATTATAAACTTCTTTCTTATTACAAACATGTTTTACATATTAGCTATAATATACATTACAACAACATAATCTTGACACAATACATTTAACATTAACACATTTATTTACAAATTTCCGTCATAGTTTTTTATTATTTACCATACTTCATTACCTAAATCAGCAAGGTCAGAACCATATACTAAGGTATTTAAAATGTCCATTCTGAGTTTATATTCAACCTCCATCATCAAAAATTAGTCTTGTCTTCACGTAACATTTTTCAATTTTATTTATGTACATCATATGGCTATCATTTGTGTAATAACCATACAAATTTATATGTTCCATTGTACCATAATAATAATCTTTAGGGTTACCTCCCCTTATTACTTTGTCATAAATCATGTAAACATTATTATTTTTTGTCAAATCTCCGTCAGTATTATTTGTTATTCCCAGGTAAATTACGTTATTATTACAATTGTCTGCTATTATCAGTACACTACTTCTCCCAACAGATAAATGTTTATCTGCAATATACACATTGTTTATTACAGTACAAGGTAAATCTACATTATTTACCATAATATTAATATTCAAACTCTCTATCAACTCTTTATAGCTTCTGTTTAACTTGAAACACTCCAATTCTTTCTCTGTCTCATAATTACTTTCATCACAATATTTCTCACAACCCCTTTGAACTCTCTCATTCCATACAGAGGGCAACACAACATTATTACAACACATCCTGGCCTTACCAGGGGAACCATAATACATAAAGTGTAATGATACAATTAAGCCAAATCCCGTACCAGTGATAAAAAAGATAATTCTTGATATAAAAGTACTTCATATAAAATAAAATGTTTAAAAAATGATTAAAATGTAAATATTTTGACAAGACGTACAACGATATTACCCAACCCAAGTGATTGAGCCAACAACCTAAACATAAAGAAGGGAACCACGTAACATACTTAAGAAAAATATGATAGACAAAACAATGAACTAACGAGAGAAGATGAAGAATGAGAGGAGACAGGTTAAACCCAAGGGGAAACTAACACACATATAAAAGGGGAAAGATTGTATACTTAAAGATAGAATACGGTCAATAAACCTCGAATAATTATGTATTAATGAAACCAATATTATTGTTATCATTAAAGTAACCAATGTACCCATTTTAAAGACAATACAATTGTAAAATATAATAATATAGAAAAGTACACTAACCCAGTCAGAAAGGTTAGATTTAACAAAACACAACTAACCAAATATTGTTAATAGTAAATGTCATACTAAAACAAAATAGTGAGAAAGGGTAGCAGAAAATATAGGGATTACCCATTAAATAACACTAAATACAAAACAGTGAACCAAAGTGAAGTGCTTTAGTGAAGTGTAAGTACCCTAAAAAATAGTGAAAGTGTATGTGAAACATTCAAAATAGAATGATAAGTAAGCAGACACTCTGTGAAACATTGATAAACAACCAATGATTGGAGTGATATTATAAATAGTAATATGTCTAGAAGTAATTAGAAATAGTAATCCAAATTAATATAAGGGAAACTTGTGATATTATTCAGGGAGAAAGCCCAGACAAATAACTTGTGTTAACATGGTATGATAGAATAGAATTAAAGTTGTGTTATTAAAATTAAGATTGCAAAGAATACAACACCCCATGTTGAAAGGGGAATTAACCTTCATAATTTTATAAAAAGTGACAATGTTTATCACTTTAGTTTGTAACTCAAGAAAGAAATCAATGTTAGTACTAATAATAACTAATGACTTGTAAAGAATAGTTGGTTCAATGTTAAAGGAGGAATATGGCTGAAAGGAACCTACAGTCCATAAACCTAATTATTATATTTTAAATGAAGAGTAATGAAAATATATGTTGAATAGTAGTTAAAACACAAACAAATAAGTGAAGCCCATCAGGCTGAACTCAAAATGTAATTTAAAAAGGAAATACACTAAAAAACAATCATGGCTGATTTTGACTATGAAAACAGTTAACTGCCAAAGACATTCAAATGTAAATTGTATCAATTTCACAAGAAATCTTACTAATCTAAGACCAGTGAATGGACATTAATTATATATCAGTTATTTTAACACAGAAATGTAATTGTAGTAGTTTAATTTAAGAAAGATATGTTATTTATTAAATGTCAAATAATTAGACTATAGTTAATGTATAACAGAATATGACCTTATGAGGTATCATTGTAAACTTTGAAAGGAAAGAAAAATGATAGTGATGTCATTTATTATCCCAAAGGAATTATAAAGGAATAAAACCATTAGGAAAATACTTAATAAATTTGAATAAAAATTCAAATATTTTAACAATGTCTTAAAGGAGTAATTAACCAATCATCGAATTATGGTTACTATGACAACGAGACGTTTGAGGGCTTATTTTCCGTTAAATTATATAGACTCTGAAAAACGACGCGTGGGTAAGCGACACGCAAAATTGGAACGATTAAAATTTTAATTTAAACAGTTATAAAAAGTCAAATCAGTGAATCAAGATAACCAAAGACGAACAGATGTCAATCTACGAAGAATTCATGAGGTCCAGGAACCAAATTAACTAAATTAATTACAGAAAAAACCCAAGACCAGATGAAGAAGATGTTAGAAGTTTAAAACCAGCCCAAATTCGAAAAATATACGACTATCCTGATGACGACATTTCAACGTGAGATGAACTGATAAGTACCGAATAAATTCCTTATTCCCAAAACCCTAAATTACTTAAATTATTTTTCAAACGATAAATTTTCTCACTATTTAAAAAGTAATATTTTCTTTCAAAGGTAAATGCATAATTACTTACTTAAAAAAACATTATTTCAAATTAAATATAACCTTATTTGAGAGCACCTTTTTGTAACAGAAATACGACACTACCGAACAAATTGTATAAACACATTATAATTTCTAAGTACGTATAAGGTATGGTAGTGTACTTTTTTAATGTAACCAACGTTAATGTCTTATTTCATGATCCAAAGAACCCCAGATTTTAAAACTGGTAATGTTTTGTATGTTACTGAAGCCATTTTCGGCTACGATTAAATCAATTTTGCCAACTCTGAGATATTGTGTGTTTCAAGCTCTAAGCCGGAGCCGAATGTTATAAAATTATTTTGTAATTCATTTGTCATATTTATTGATGACCCAGTTTGTATTAAAAAATACCGTACAGATCATTACTATCTTGTTATTTCATAGGATTTTGTAGAATATATGTGTGTTAGCGAAGTTTTAAGCAACAGCCAACTAGCGCTCATCACGAGTGGCCGAGTCGACAACCTGTTTAGCAGCGGGAACAATTCGAACGACACAGCTGTCTATGCTAATATCACGTATTATCTTAGAAATTAAATATTTTAATTGTTTTAACAGAAACAATTTGGCGCCACCCTGGAAGAATAATCCCTATGAATTAACAGGTAGGTTGTACTGGCAACATTGACAACGCTACGGACTCCAGTAGTGACGTCGATTTATGTAACGACCAGTGTGAGGCAAACACACTACATTCACACCAATACACAAAATAAACCTAGTGTGACACATTTTGACAGGTACGACCCCGTTTTCTCGTTACATATTGACGAACCCAACGAGGGACTTTAAGAATAAAGGAAGTACAATCACCATTTCTTGTTACATATTGGCTTCCATCGCGGGGCTTGAACAAGGGCGTCCACCAGTGTATTTCTTGTTACAAAAGGGACTATTATTTGCAGACCTTGTGTCTCCCAAATAAACTAATAAGGAACCTTGTAACGTGCCGAATTTGCGGGTTATTTCATTTTATTAAATTTTCGGGGTTTTATTAAAATATTTGTAAATTTACTTTTCAAATGGGACCAGAACATGTATTGTAAGAACTGTGTTATAACAAAGGAGCGAAATACGTGACCACAGTTGTGCAATCAGTACACAAGGAATGTACCAAGTCGTCATTTCCAAGAACTTTGCCAGTGTGTGGCAGTGCGCCCGTATGCATCACACGAGCATGCGCGCGGAGCGACGCCGTTTTGTGCAACTCCAAGATGGCTAAGAGAACAAATTCTGTTCCCTTAGTCTACCATGCGGCCGGACGTAGAGCTTAAGGCCCGCCTATCTCGTGATGTCAGCCAGTGCTGCACAAATATCGTAGACGAACTGCACACAAATAACTGCATGGGTGGAATAGGACGAAGCTACGACTAAGAACCAGGAGGCTTTGTCTTCCATGTAAAACGAAGTAATTGAGTTGGCCGTGAACATGTAGCCGCTCTTGCCAGTTTTCGCCTAGAAATCATGTCTGGCCAGACACTGCCCCAAAGGGGCTCATCAAAATTTTCTAAGTTCAGATATTAAAACTCGAGTTTCAGTTAACGATGAATATGTGACAGTGAGGTGAAACATATAGTCAACCAAAGAACACCAACAGTGAATTCGGACATACTACGAAATACGAAATATGAGAAGTTGCGCGAGCGATCACCACGTGCCGGCAGGGAGGGGTATTTCTTTTCAAATGTTAAGGGTCTATTAATATTCTGTGTGTGTGTGTGTGTGTGTGTGTGTGTGTGTGTGTGTGTGTGTGTGTGTGTGTGTGTGTGTGTGTGTGTGTGTAAAAAATTGCAGGCTGGGCAGTCTCCATAGTCGTAAGTAGTCTATAACAATAATTATAACAATATAAGATGTGGGACCAAGAGGTACGAAAATTTTAATTCAATGTGATAAAATTTATTGGAAAACTAATAGTTTAACTTTGAAGTATTTGATTATTAAAATGTTAATTCTCTTCAAAAAATGAGTAGAGTCAGTTATTACAAAAACCTGTAAATCACGCTAACATCTTACGTTCGTGCGAGAATCCTGGACCCGGATAGAGTCTTTGCAGGTAGGTGGAAGTAAAAATTTATGTTTATATATTTAATAGTTTATTAACTTCACAAGTGGCGCAGCCGACAGGGACCGTTTTTATGAGTACAAAATATAAAGTAAAAACCGCACCTACAAATAAGATGCAAGCGTGATTTGGAGGTTAAGTAGAAATGAGAACCAATTACATATAAATGAGGTTAAGGTGTAGTTAGGCGATACTTAGATTATACTATATTGAATAATACTGAAAATATTTAAGATTGAATTGTAACAATATAAAAGAGGTCGAAATATATTAATACATAAAATACACTGCCAGAACTTACCTGTATGCATTCACAACTACTTACCGTATTAAATTTCTCTCAGAAGACCAAGGTCGCCACGATTATTTTTTATAGGTTAAAATATCGAAAACCTTTATACTCCACCTTAAATAAAAAGGACAATTTCGCTATCTGACCACACCCAATTAATAATTCAGAAAGATCCTGGAACGTTTAGACGAATCTTGCAGCACAGAAATGAGAAAGTGGTAATGACGAAATAACTTAGACTAACACATGGTATTACAGTGAATTAAATAATTTTAATTGCTGTCAAGACAGACCAAAATCATTATGACAAGAACACGAGAAAAACAAATTCTGAAATAGGTATACATATATATCTTACATTTAGATATTTCTTACCCTATACAGGTCAGCCCAGCTGCTCACACACACATTCACACGATTTAAACCTTACCCCTTGTTTATGTTACAAATTTTTATTATACACTGTTCATTGTCGCGATTCCAGCCGAACACGTGCTTTTGTCGCTCCAGCCGAACACGTGCTTTTGTCGCCCGATTCCGCAGCCCGTTATTTAACTGTGTTTGTGTACCACTCCACCGCACCAGTTTATTACATCGTTAATTCCTCGGGTCCCGGTCGGTATTAAGGCGTTACTACACCGCGTTATCCATATTTAAAAAGTTCTACCCGACCGGACCTGAGTTGCACGAACTACGTCTGATGGCTGTAGCAGATTCTAGTAGACTGCCTCGCGTCTGTCTTGGGGCGGGCGGAAGTTACTATCCATTGCCAACGGATTTTGTCGCCGTTCATAGTTGATTTGTTGTAGTTTATTGGCTAGGCACAGGCTACATAGTGATTGTTTCAATAGTGTGTGCCGATATTTAGGCACTGCTGGCTTGATGTCACCAAAAGGGGCGGTGCCTAATTTGCGTATCCTGCAGGTCGGCTTGTGGATCTCACCCAACGTCATTTCTGCGCCATTTTCGACAGCGTCGTTTGATTTTCTTCGCGTCCCGCCCGCGCGTATACTTGTGTCGTGCGTACAGGCGCATGACCACACATAAGCACAGTTCGTGGAAATTGAGGGTGGTTACATACCTCAGCTGATTTCGCAACGTAATATTGCGTCTTGCCTTTGTTCTGAAAATGTTGCAGTCACCACGTGTTCTGTCACAATGGGATTAAAACTTGCACAATATTTTTTATGAAACCCCGAAAACTGAAATAAAATAAAATACAAATACCCCATAAATGCAATAAATAAAATTACCCAATTTTGACACGTTACAATACCCCCCCAATGAGAATTCTTCTGTCCCAAAACAGAAGAAATCTCATTGATAAAACCCCTAAGAGGACCGGTGAGGAACTGGTGCCAACAGCCCCCTTTTGTTCATACTCTGCATGGGTAAACGACCCCCCTGGCTCGGCAACTGTGGGCGCATCTGAACGAGATCACTGGACTTCCCTGTAAGAGATCCCAACACCGAAAAATCGAACGGACCCGTACCACAGCACACCTCACCTTCTAACATGCTACCCCCAAAAAATCCTCAATCCCTGGCTCAGATTATGCCAGATCCTCCACCGATATGTTTCCCCTTATATGCAAGCTGGGCTGCCTTTAGCAGATACTGGGCTCACACACACTCACATTACATATTGAAAATTAAAAACTTCTTTAAAAATTCGTTAAAATTACAACCCACTGGTTGTTTCCATGTAAAATTGAATCACAAATTTTGTATATATTTTAAATTATTCTCTTCATTAGGTTTTTCTGTTATTTCTGTTAGTTAAAATAAATCAATTTAAACATTTCTTACAATTAAGAACATCCTTAACCTAACATGTGATTACCTAAAATCTAACAATACAATTCAATACGAAATAATTCAATAATAATAAACATGGTTAGAACACAAACAATAAAATAATCAAAGTTTAAACATATCCCTTATCTGCAGGCGCAAAATCAAGATTTTTTTTTTTTTTTTTCAAAAAAATATTTTCCAAAAAATTTTAAAATTCAAAGAAAAAATTTTAATTTATTAAAAGGGTTTCCTTTACATATAGAAATTATTTAAAATTTGTTTAAATTGATCAAAAAACAAAAATTGAATTAACTTCCTTACTATCAACTTAAATGACCTCATTATCAGCTGATCAAAACTAGGTCAAGTTTAAAACCCTTGACCTACATACGTTATGTACAAGTTCTATCTGAAAATACATTCAACATCTGTAACATACTAACTTGAAACACAAAACATAATAAAATGAAATATTTAAAATAAACAAAATATTATTATAAATAACAATCAAATTGACATTTAAATTATTCAAATAAACACTTTCTAACGTTACATTTCTAAATTCTACCAAAATTTGTCACTGGTTTTAATTAAACATTTTACATTCTTGTTATAAATCTCTTTCTTTATTTGACAATCTTATTCTCCATTACTGTGGGTGATTTAAATATTTATCTCATTTAATTTACTACTTGATCTGTATACATATATAATCTTTCTCCCTTTGACTCTAACCACTAACAACTCTTACTATCAGGACACCCATCTCTATCAAAACATCTATCAAAACACTCTCTAAACCCAACTTATCATTAAACTCAATTCGCCACCTTCTCTCAATATATAAAAAAAATACTCTATAACCCTTTGTACATGGGATACGTGTTCCCCCCCCAAAAAAGAACTCATTTCCCTTATCTGGCCCCTGGATTCTACCTAAGGCGACCCCTTCCCCCTAAATCGGTCCCATCCCGTCCCAACCTTGTTGCGGACTCCCACATTACACTACCCCCTTATTACAAAATTGCCATCCCCAAAATCTCAATCTCATTACCTTACTTCAACTACAACAAAAGAACATCATCAATTAATAATATCAATATATCACTCAAAACTCTACATATATTCTCCACAACTACTGTGTCAACATCACTACTTCTCAAATTCTATAACATACATCAACTCAAAACAACATTACATTATTTTCATCTCTACTATTTCAACTTTAACTTGGACTGTTCTATCTGCCACAATAAAATATTCATCACCCCAAAAACTATCTATTATTAGCTTTCACAAATTATTACTTTATTTCTCACTTTATCAAATTACTTTTCTCATTACTTTAAATAGCATCTGTAATACATTGAAACATTACATTAAACATTAATTACCTGGAACCTTTATGACCAATATACCAGTGACATTTTATTGCTGATCAGCTGATATCCCTAACACAATGAAAACACATCTCAAAATTTTAGCAAATCACATGAAACATATACGTTTATCAATACTTACTTCTAACCTCCTTGTTTCCCCTTTTTCTGATTCTGATAATCTATGTGAACCGCCTGCCAGTCAGTTTACTTATTTGCTTAGTTTAAGGAAAAATACACAAATTATATAAAACACATCCTTTCTATCAACCCTTATATCTAACCTTCTACAATAAAATATTACATTTAAAACCTAGAATGAACACCTTATAGTGAATGTACGAGCATCTAGTTATTTAAACAGAACACAAGCATTTTTATTGGATCAAAATTTGAGTTAGCAATTTTTATGTTATAAAATTTAAATTCGTGGCTCCTCTGAGACACCTCCCATCCACACACTCTATTGCAAGTTATGTAAGACTGTAGCGCCTTTTTGCTTCCACAAAGACTGCATATTTTGGAGTAATTTGACATCTCCGTGCCTTTGCTTCGGCAGTTACATTTTAACATTTTTTTTATATCAACATATCTTTGGTTATATTTAAACGCCCTTAAACAGGTCTACCACCTGGCCTTGCTGTTCCTACTCGAACAGAGTGGTAGCCGCTGTTCCCTAGTTTGGTGATTCCCCTTAATTCACCCCCATTCAATTTCAAAATTCACCTCGACAACGATAACAGCTATGGCCAGTTAAGGCAGAACGTGTCGCAATGAGCCCCAACCATAGCTGTTAAAGCTAAACCAATTCCACGGTCAGGGTTCGGTGAGGCCGTGACCGCCCGAAAAGTTGGGGAATCACAAGTAAAATATCTTTTGTAAAACTAAAATTAATAATTTATATTAACTTGTTAATATCTAATAACTAAACGAAATTAAATGTACAACATCATAATATGAAACTTTCATCCATCATTAATCATTTAACTCCTCCATAACTTTCTACAATTGGATTACTTAAAATTTTCAAATTCATTATTAATAATTATCATATATCATTGTTCAATTATTATTAAATTTTTTAATTATCATTTTTATTTAACACAATTATTTCAAATAAACATTTTTATTATACTTGATTCGTACTATAAAATTTCTATACTTAAGTTCATTTAAAACGACATACCCAAAATATATACACATCACCAATACTTTCCCCTCACCTCTGAAACATTCAACACAAATGTTAGTTTAAATCAAACAATTTATCATTTAATTACCAAATTTCTAAATCTCGTAAAATTAATTTAAATTCATTAGAAAATTTAATTACACAACATTTAAATAGTCAATCAAAACATTTAAAACACCTCAGATCATTTTAATTAATTTAATTATTAACAATACAAAATTCATTACCATCAAAACAATTACAATTCTCTAATTACTGTTTTCAAAGTTAATTCTGTTTATTTATTTAAATTGCAAAATATTATTATTATTATTATTATTATCACTTACCTACCTACATACACTGTTCACTTAACCCTTTACAACACATACAATTGAATTCACTACATCTTTATTTACAAATCTGATTCATTATTTATTCAGTTATCATATTTCAATGTCCAAATCAGCTAGGTCAAAACCCATAAAACAAAATGTTTATAACTGTCTTTTATCGTTTTATAGTTTAGCCTCCATCGTCATAGATAAGTCTTTGTTTTCTGTAGCATCGTTCAATTTCATTAACACACAAATTACTGTCTTGTATGTTGTAACCATAAAAACCAAATTCATTCATTTTACTAAGATAATCATGCAACAAATCAACGTTAAGTACATTTGGTAAGTCTCCATCAGTAATTATATTCATTGTCCAGTCAATTATTTTATCATTCATTACAACATAAGGTAAGTTATTATTATTTAAAAGTGTATCATCAAAATAATCTTCACTCTTTCTTTTAACAAGTAAGTATTTCATATCATTTAACATCTCTTTCAACTCATTATTAATTCTGTTTATTTATTTAAATTGCAAAATATTATTATTATTAGTATCACTCACGTACCTACATACACTGTTCACTTAACCCTTTACAACACATACAATTGAATTCACTACATCTTTATTTACAAATCTGATTCATTATTTATTCAGTTATCATATTTCAATGTCCAAATCAGCTAGGTCAAAACCCATAAAACAAAATGTTTATAACTGTCTTTTATCGTTTTATAGTTTAGCCTCCATCGTCATAGATAAGTCTTTGTTTTCTGTAGCATCGTTCAATTTCATTAACACACAAATTGCTGTCTTGTATGTTGTAACCATAAAAACCAAATTCATTCATTTTACTAAGATAATCATGCAACAAATCAACGTTAAGTACATTTGGTAAGTCTCCATCAGTAATTATATTCATTGTCCAGTCAATTATTTTATCATTCATTACAACATAAGGTAAGTTATTATTATTTAAAACTGTATCATCAAAATAATCTTCACTCTCTCTTTTAACAAGTAAGTATTTCATATCATTTAACATCTCTTTCAACTCATTATAATTTCTCTGCAACTTATATAATTCTATTTCTTTATCAACACACAATTCTCTATCTAAATCTCTCTCATCATAACACCATATCATACTTTCAACATCATTCCACACAGAGGGTACTAATTTGTACAAAAAAGGGATATAACTCAAATCTTCCATTAAATAGGGTCTCTTGCCCTCCAATAATAACATTTTTGAACACTCTGGTTCATCACAAATAAGGGGAAAATTTACCCTCTGCCTTACACATTCAGCTACTCTCTCTCTCCATTCTTTTTCTAATTCATCAACACTAATTACAACTTCGTTACTACATATAACGCTCTCTCTCTCACTCACTATTTCACTATCTATTTTCAACGTTTCACTCTCTGATACCACCTTTTCAATCATATTACCGCTTTCAATATCATTATTAACATTTGTTCTCTTACTCTCTACTACCATATTTTTAATTATATTCTCATTTTCGACATTATTGTCATCATTTGTTAATTTCTTACTGTCATTATTACTCTTACTACTGATCCGTGCTTCTACTGACTCTACTATTTTTTCAATATCTTGTTTCAATTCGTTACAACAACTTTCGCATTTGATCTGTACTTTATTAATGTCAGTTTTAAGTTCATCAAATTTTATGCTAATACTCTGCTGAAACTGAATATTCTGTATATCTAATTTCTCATTTACACTGCTTTTAAATTCTTGCATTTCGTTTTTCTGTTCATCTAACTTTACATCAAATTTATTAAAACTGGTACAAAGAAATTGGATCATTTTCATCATATCTTGATCCTCAGATTTTTTAATCGGGACTGGTGTTGAATGAAGTACGTCATCCATAATTTTCGACTCAGTTCCGGTTAATTCTATATTTATTTGGCTCTCTGTTTCAATGTCAGTTAAGCTGACTTCTTCATTATTAGTTGTACACTCCCTACTCAAATTTGGGGTTATTTGAATCCCCGAATCTTCAGTTACATTGTTTTGGTCTGTTACATTTATTTCTATTTTATTTTGACTCGCACTTGGAGTCGAACGTACCTCAAAATCACTCATGTTTGACTCATTAAGATTTTCTACACTAATTGTTTCAGTTACGTTATTTTCGTTATCTGACATTCTTACTTTTTATAATTGATACTTGCGCGTTCATATAATACAATCAACATGTAATATACTGTACAGCTAATTTTGCGTGAATGACGCACTGTATTCCACTAACCTAAAACACGCGTTTGTGATTATCTACGAACAATATTTTTACAAATTCGTCATTACCACATCCTATTTTCTGTGCATTAAAATAGGTCTATCTCGTACAAATAAAATTAAACGAAAATCCTGGCAGCGAGAGCCATTTGTAATAATATAAAAGAGGTCGAAATATATTAATACATAAAATACACTGCCAGAACTTACCTGTATGCATTCACAACTACTTACCGTATTAAATTTCTCTCAGAAGACCAAGGTCGCCACGATTATTTTTTATAGGTTAAAATATCGAAAACCTTTATACTCCACCTTAAATAAAAAGGACAATTTCGCTATCTGACCACACCCAATTAATAATTCAGAAAGATCCTGGAACGTTTAGACGAATCTTGCAGCACAGAAATGAGAAAGTGGTAATGACGAAATAACTTAGACTAACACATGGTATTACAGTGAATTAAATAATTTTAATTGCTGTCAAGACAGACCAAAATCATTATGACAAGAACACGAGAAAAACAAATTCTGAAATAGGTATACATATATATCTTACATTTAGATATTTCTTACCCTATACAAGTCAGCCCAGCTGCTCACACACACATTCACACGATTTAAACCTTACCCCTTGTTTATGTTACAAATTTTTATTATACACTGTTCATTGTCGCGATTCCAGCCGAACACGTGCTTTTGTCGCCCGATTCCGCAGCCCGTTATTTAACTGTGTTTGTGTACCACTCCACCGCACCAGTTTATTACATCGTTAATTCCTCGGGTCCCGGTCGGTATTAAGGCGTTACTACACCGCGTTATCCATATTTAAAAAGTTCTACCCGACCGGACCCGAGTTGCACGAACTACGTCTGATGGCTGTAGCAGATTCTAGTAGACTTCTTCGCGTCTGTCTTGGGGCGGGCGGAAGTTACTATCCACTGCCAACGGATTTTGTCGCCGTTCATAGTTGATTTGTTGTAGTTTATTGGCTAGGCACAGGCTACATAGTGATTGTTTCAATAGTGTGTGCCGACAATATTTAGGCACTGCTGGCTTGATGTCACTAAAAGGGGCGGTGCCTAATTTGCGTATCCTGCAGGTCGGCTTGTGGATCTCACCCAACGTCGTTTCTGCGCCATTTTCGACAGCGTCATTTGATTTTCTTCGCGTCCCACCCGCGCGTATACTTGTGTCATGCGTACAGGCGCATGACCACACATAAGCACAGTTCGTGGAAATTGAGGGTGGTTACATACCTCAACTGATTTCGCAACGTAATATTGCGTCTTGCCTTTGTTCTGAAAATGTTGCAGTCACCACGTGTTCTGTCACAATGGGATTAAAACTTGCACAATATTTTTTATGAAACCCCGAAAACTGAAATAAAATAAAATACAAATACCCCGTAAATGCAATAAATAAAATTACCCAATTTTGACACGTTACAGAATTTTTATGTAGAGTAAAATCTCATAAATAAGATAAAAATGGAAGACGGAGATAAAGTTAGTATGATTGATGTAACTGTCACGGGGGAGGGAGAAATTAATACAGACCCTAATGTGGTCAAAGAAAGCGTTTTAAATGAATCAGATAACGTAAATGATTCAGGAATGGAGACAACTCCAAGCCTGATAGATGAGAATAATTTAACGCAATCGGTAATAATGAGTGGGGCAAAAGCAGAGTCTACTCCGGTAATAAATAAAGCAAAAGAGTTGTCATTGGACGATCTATATAATTTCATGAGAATGATGTCTGATAACCTGAGTAGTAATATTAACATAAAATTTGACATTCAAAACAGTAATTTTAATAAAAAATTCGAAGAACAAAAGAAAGAAATGCAAGAATTTAAAAGTAGTTTCAATGAGAAATTGGATGCACAAATTAAATTAAGCAATGTTCTTGACAACAAATTTGACGTATTAACTAATTCACTGTGCAGTATTGAGAGTAAGTTAAATGAAATATGTAGTGGAGCAAAAAGAGAAGCAAATGAGTCAAGAGAGTGTGTGTGTGTGTGGGAGATAATAATACAAATGAAAATTATGATGACATTGTGTAACAATGTGGTACTAGATAAAGAGTTAACAAATGATGATGATGATGGTGAGAATATTAATGTAACTGAAGAGGTATTATCGGAGAGTGATATGTTGAAAATAAATGATGAGAGTATTGATGAAGTTGTGGAATGTAATAATGAAATGTCAATGTGGGTTTATGAGTTAGAGAGAGAGTGGAAAGATAGTATAGTGGTAGAATGGGGGCAGAGGGTAAATTTTCCCCTTATTTATGATGAGTTAATGTGTTCACAAGTGTTGTTTTTGAAGGGCAAGAGTCCCGTGTTAGTAGAAGATTTGAGTTGTTTATTTTATTTGTATAAGTTTATACCCTCTGTCTGGAGTAATATTGAAGGTATGAGATGGTGTTATGATGAGAGAGATTTAAATGGAGAATTGTGTGTTGAGAGAGAGATAGAATTATATGAATTAAAGAGAGATTATGGTGAGTTGAAAGAAATATTAGAAGTGTATTTAAACAAGAATAATTTAATTGATGAGAAAGTAACTGACCCGATATTGGAGATATTTACTAACGGAGACTTAACAGAAATACTTAATGTTGACTTGTTTCATGATTATTTTGATAAAACAGATGAATTTGATTTTTGTGGTTATGACACACAAAATAACAATATGTGTGTCAATAAAATTGAAAAGTGCTATCTGAAACAAAGATTAATTTTTGACGATGGAGGCTAAACTATAAACAATCAATGGACAATTTTAAATATATTGTTTATGGTTTTTGACCCTTTCAGGCTTGGACAATGAAGTGTGAAAAACGGAACAGTTAATAACAAAAGTTTGTAAATAAGTGTAGTGAATTTAATTGTGTGTATTGTAGGATGTGTTATGTAAACAATGTGTATATGTAGGAGAAATTGATAACATTAATTATCAATTAAATTAAATTTGCAATTAACCAGTATAAATTAATAATAATTATAAAATTTTACAGACTAAATAAGCGATGAAAGCAATTGTGAACTTTTAAATAATTGAATTAAATAATGGAAAAATAATTACTTGATTAATGATGTACAAAAGAAAGTTTGATAATGAAGTTAAATGATTTTATGAAATTAAGAGTCAATAATGATTAGTAGATGATTAAACAGATCGTAGGTTCAAATTGAGGTATATTATTATAAGGGGAGAAGTGATGAAGTTTCTAGTGTTATATCAAGGTGAAATGTTGTAAAAAGGGTTTGGGTGATAATGAAATAAGGCAGGTGAGTTGAGTAGAATTAAAGTTAATGGGAGTTAAAGAGAATAAGAATTTTGAAATACAGGTAACACACAAAAATACTGTTAGATATTTTAGGGACACAGTAGTAGTGCGTATATATAGAGATGATTAATGTGAATGGTATATAAATATATTTGTTGATGATGATATTTTGTAGTAAGGGTGAGGTGGTAAGGAGTGAGCAGCGTACGGCGTGGCGATCAACCAGCGTGCGGCGTTGTGGCAAGTGATAGAGTAGTTTAAGGGAGTGTTTGCCGATATTTTGGAGGGGCAAAGGGTTAGGTATGTATATAGCCAGGTTGGGAACACACATCCTAGTACAAAGACGAGCGGTGCCAGAGGTAAGTGGAATTAGTGAAAGGTATTTATAATTGAGAGATTGGTGTCATAATTTGTTAATAGTGGTTGTTAGTAGGAAGAAAAGGGAGTAAGATGATAAATGTCTATTCAATTGAAGGCATAGAGAATACAGGTGTCACCCAGACTAATCAATGATTAAAATGTGAAGAGTTAAGTAGAAAATTCGTAGTAGAAAGGTAATCAGAGATGAAATATAATGTAACATGAAGGGTAATGATAAATTTGAATTTTTGTGAAGAATTAAATGATAAATAATTGATGGTTAATTAATAAAAGTTCAATTAATTCAAATGTATAATGTTTATAATTGTTATACGCAAATTTAAAAGATGTAGGGTGTGTAGATTTTGACCAAAGTTAAATGTGATTTGGTTATTTTAATGTAATAATCGCAATGTTAATTATAAAGGTATACAGGCCAAGTGGCAAATAAAGCTAATATAAATGATTAAATCACCCAAAGTAATGGAGAATGAGATTGTTAAATAAAGAAAGTTATAGTTAAGAATATAAAATTTTGATTGAAACCAGTGACAACTTTTTGATAGAGTTTGAAAATCATGTAAAGTGTTTATTTGAATAATTTAAATATCAACTTGACTGTTATTTATAATAATATTTTGTTCTTTTAAATGTTTTATTTTATTGTGTTTTTGTGTTTCAAGATAGAATTTTACAGATGTAACTTGTGTATAACGTATGTAGGTCAAGGTTCTTGACTTGACCCAGTTTTGATCAGCTGATAGGTGATGTCATATACTAGACATGTTTAGCAAGGAAGTAAAGCCAATTTTGCTTTTAATTAATTTGAATAATTTTAAATAACTTCAAGATTGAAAAAAGAGAAAATATTTTAATAAATTTAAATTTTTTTGAATTTAAATTTTTTTGGAAAAAAAAAAGTTTTAATTTTTCGCCTGCCATCTAATTGATATTTTTGAACTTTGATGTTATTATTTGTGTATTATTAAGTATTTTTATTGAATTGTATTGTTAGGGCATATGTATAATCACATGTTAGGTTAAGGATGTTCCTATTTTAAGAAATGTTCAATTTGTGTATTTTCTAATAACAAAAACTAATGAAGAGAATTTTTAGATAAAAGATTTTAGTTTGATTTGTTGGATTTTGACTTAAATGAAAGGGTACCGCTAAAAATATATCAATGTTTACAGTATGTAGTATAAGTGTGTGTGAGCCCAGTATCTGCTAAAGGCAGCCCAGTTTGCATATAAGGGGGAACATATCGGTTGAGGATCTGGCATGATCTGAGCCAGGGAGTTGAATTTTTGGGGTTGCATGTTAGAAGGTGAGGTGCGCTGTGGAGCGTGTCTGTTCGATTTTTCGGTGTTGGGATCTCACACAGAGAAGTCCAGTGATCTCGTTCAGATGCGTCCATAGTCGCCGAGCCAGGGGGGTCGTTTACCCATGAGGTGTAAGAGCAAAAGGGGGTTGTTGGCACCAGTTCCTCACCGGTCCTCTTAGGGGTTTTAGCAATGAGATTTCTTCTGTTTCGACAGAAGACCTCTCATGGGGGGGGGGTATTGTAACGTGCCGAATTTGCGGGTTATTTCATTTTATTAAATTTTCAGGGTTTTATTAAAATATTTGTAAATTTACTTTTCTAATGGGACCAGAACATGTATTGTAAGAACAGTGTTATAACAAAGGAGCGAAATACGTGACCACAGTTGTGCAATCAGTACACAAGGAATGTACCAAGTCGTCATTTCCAAGAACTTTGCCAGTGTGTGGCAGTGCGCCCGTATGCATCACACGAGCATGCGCGCAGAGTGACGCCATTTTGTGCAACTGCAAGATGGCTAAGAGAACAAATTCTGTTCCCTTAGTCTACCATGCGGCCGGACGTACAGCTTAAGGCCCGCCTATCTCGTGACGTCAGCCAGTGCTGCACAAATATCGTAGACGAACTGCACACAAATAACTGCATGGGTGGAATAGGACGAAGCTACGACTAAGAACCAGGAGGCTTTGTCTTCCATGTAAAACGAAGTAATTGAGTTGGCCGTATAATTTTGCTGCCCTGTGCGGCACACATATTTGCCCGTACGTAAATACGGCACTGGTTATATACAAATACTAGTTCAGAGTGGCATGTCTGAAGTCACTTTTATAATCAATTATAAAAAAATTAAAGTGCTTACAAAAATGAGTATTTATTATTATAATACAATTTTTTAACATTTTAAAAATAATTTACTTTATATTTAGAGAAACACACGTTCTTAATAATTTGTATATTTCAGTTATTACATTACAGAGATAAAAATAACTCATAAAAGGTAAATTTCATACCTACAACATGTGTATAATTATTTTCTGCACACTTTTTTACTATAGAGGTTATTTATAGATGAAAAAGCTGTATTTTTTATTTTTTAAGTAGAGTAAAAAATTTTTCAAACTGAAATCAGTATATTTTGGTCAGTATTTAGTCTATACCAGTGGCGGCTGGTGTTATGGTTGCAGTTGCACAACCACCAATATAGAATAACTAAATTATAAAATAATATATGAAATCATTAAGCAGTTATAAGTGTCATCAATTTCAACGGAAAACGTATTAGATTCTATGCGTCAATGTTCACGTATAATTCAAATGTGGCCCGCAGGTTGGTGGTTGTAGGCTGCTTGCAACTTGAACATTATATGGCAGAGCTTGCTAAACAAACATATGGGAAGACGTGTGTTACTCTTCACAGTTGCCCTATGTTCCCAATGTAAGCTAGGTGGTTGCAAAGTTTCCGCAATGTTCCACTAACAGCGCTGTAGCGCATCTTTAATTCTGTCATGAAGTCAGCACGGCCTTCTTGATTGTGTCAGGTTTAGTGTTTACGTTGGTTCAAAGTAAACGTGTACTCGTTTTGGAGGTTATAAAATTATAGTTATAATTTTGTATAACTGTGAACTTGTGATAATTACATGTTAATCAACTCTTATTAATTAACTGTGTGTTCAGTATTTTTTTATTAGTTAAATGCTGCTGTGTGCTTTTGTGTTTGTGCTTTTTGGAGTTAGTGATTCTGTGTGCTTTTAAACTTGTTTTTTTTTTTAGTTTAAAATGAATAGTGTTAAGAACCTTTTAGAAATTCCTTTTCTGCAAAGACAGTGGAGGAAAAAATTGAAATTAAAAGACATTTATGTTATAAAGTTATTCTTTTAAAAATTGAAAGAGTGTGAAATTTTTAATATTGTGCACTGATTTATTTTTTCTGATTGTTCGTAAATCAAAGCAGGCAGTATTCCACTCAGTTCTTTTAGAGTAGTTTTCAAGAAATATTTTATGTAGTTGAATTTATGTGCCTTGCAGTTTATATACAGGGGAAATTGTTCTTATAGCTCAAATGAGTCGTTTAAAAATAACTAGCCTATTATTATAAATTTCTGTTCTTATTTTTTATTTCTTGTGAACACAAGGATCACTTTCAAATCAGTGTATTATTTTGTAGGCATAAAAAGCATGATTCTGTTTAACTTTTTCTTTTCTCTGCATATTTAGTATTTGATTACTGCACAGTTAGTGATGCTTGTAGCAATCATTCATGAGTACGTGGGAACATGGAGTCTGGCATAGGTAGACATACTGATAGAATCATTCCATTATCATTAGCAGCTCTCTTTTGGGGGAAACGGTAACTTTCTATTTTTTCCCATACGACAGCACTATGTATGATGCAGATATGTTGGTCTGCACCCTGTTTAATGTGTCATTTTGCCCCCTCCCCCACCCTCTCCCCCCGCCATCTTAACCAACTATTGCAACCACCAAAATCTGGAACCACCAGCCGCCACTGGTCTATACTTCATTCAGAAGTTACATGACACAAAGTAGGGAAATTAAAATATATATAAAAACAATTACATTGCATAAATGGGTTTTTCGGTTGTCTGTTAACTGCTTGCCTTGCAAATGTAGTCATCTAAAAATTAAAGCTACAAGATTATAATTTTTAAACATTTTTACAAATGTTCCGCACAATATTCTGTGTGGACTCCGACCAGTACTTGGCCTTGAATAGTGCCTTGAATTCTGTGTAGTCTTGTATGTCATGTAGTGTCGCCGTCCACCAGTTATCATTAATCTCTTTGAAGTGTTCGTCAATATTCCCCCAAATTACTGGCCATCTGGTTTCACAATTTCTAGTTAACTGTTCCTCCACTCATTCTAGATACTCCATCGGGTTCCTCTTGTATAGCTTGAAGTTAATTGCTTCTCGGTTGTCCATGTGTTGGAGATGTGATACTAGGGTTGAACGATTGCCGATTATCTCGAGTTCCTCTCTTAGTTTCGGGATTTCTCGTCGCTGGATTTCTTCGATTTTTTCTTTGTTGTGATTAACTTGTCCTCGTACCTCGTTCACGGTCGTATCTATGCCCATCCATCTCTCCCCGAAATTCGTTCGCAGTCGTACCAGATCTTCTTGTGTCTCCTGTTGTAAAGACTCCATCCTGACCTGGCTATCTTCCTCAACGTTGTTCACTTGGATATTGATGTCTTCCTTGGGTTGTTGCAGTTCTTGACTGGTTTGTTTCCATTTTTCGTTTACCTCTGATATTTCTTTTCGGATTCCCGTCATCTGCTCTTTTATTTTCTGATTTGTTTTCTCATAGTTATCTTCGATTTTCTTATTACTTTCTCGTTGTTTTCATCTATCTTTTCGTTTAAGGCTTCCATGTTTTTGTTATTCCCCTCCCTAGCCTTCTGGTTATCTTCCTTTAATTCTTCTTTTAATGATTCTGTATTCTTCTGGTTATCTTCCTTTATTGATTCTATATTCTTATTTAATTTTTCATTATTTTTATTTAAGGTATCTTCCATCTTTTTCTGATTATCTTCTTTGCTGTCGTCTATCTTTTTATTCGTCTCTTTTAATCCTTCTTTTAATTCCATCATTACCCTCATCATCGTTTCCTGGAAATCGACATCCCCTGTGAGTTAAAAAACAACTTAAAGGTTATGTTGTAACCATAAAGAAAGAATTATTGTATATTTTTGTTAACATTAATAGTTTTAAAGATATTTGCAAAAATACATACTATCGTATTGTTCCGAATGTAAGCACCCCCAAAATTACTGTAGGTTAAAGATTAAAAATTTGACAAAAAAGTGTGAAGCAAGTGTTAGAATAAATATTACTAAATTTTATTGAGATGAAAGAACAGGTAAAATTGCATTATTGTTATATAATAATTATTATTTACTTACCATGTATAAAAATTGTACTTTTGCATTAACTTATTTTATAATAGTGTACAATAGTTTATATTCTCTGCATTTTAAAATAATCTCATACTTTAATCACTTCTTCAATTTCGCTGTCACTAGTCCCTCGAGACGTTACTTCGTCCTCTTCATAAATGGCATGTTCCATTCCATGCATGTAGTTCATATGCAGTCTCTTGAAACACGAATTATGAAGTCTGGTGGGATGCTTTCCCATGCACTCTTGATCCATGTTAAGAATTAATGTTTCGTAAATTAATATTTTTGTGGAATTAAATTTGCCAGGATGAAGAAAATAATGATGAGCGAGTGGACTGTAGTTTAATACATTTATTGGCTATGAATGTTACAATTTAATTTGAATTTGTAAGGTTAGCTAAGCCTTGCACGCATTATAAATTTTGTAAGATCACGTTCAGTTAAAAAATGTTAGATCATAGAAATGAGGCGCAATTACGCAACACTCTAGCGAAATAAATGAAATGTGTAGGGCCTAAGGCCTATAATTTGTAGCGACAATAAGAAATGACAGCCGAAGCAACAAGCGTATTCACGTCTGCTGCGTTCGGGCGCTCGTAGCACTGTGTGGACATGCTTGCCGACACGAGCATGGCTGGATCAAGATCAGATTAGCCAACCTTTCGATTATACAATTCCCACATTACTGTCCATAGCTGCCCGCAAAAATCGAACGATTTTTTATAATACATTTTTTAATAATTTATATTATAAAGAAAACACAACATGTACGTTCTTAATAATCGATATCAACCATCAGTAGGTTGTCTTGATCATTGACATTGAATGTTAGATAACAATATTATGACATTAAACTACTCAGAGATAAAACCTCAATAATAATGATAAGGTTGAACAGGCCAAAATTGGCTTGCAAACTGATTTATACATGAGTATAAATGTACATGAATTAGCAGAGATGTATACAATACAATACAAAACATGAATACTGAATAATCTGATAATGCTTGATGATGAATAATCTGTGACTCATCTCATGATGGGTCCGATACAAATTGCAAATATTTTATGCAAGTCATGATTGACAGTCCAAGCCAGTCAAGGCCAGCTGATATATACATAATAGTATTGAATATAAAATGAATAGACAAGATTATTACAAAAGTTATATGCATGTAAAAACATAGATCTAGCATAACGCTGTAATATAATAATTAAATAGTGCATGCTATACCAAACAGTTGCAAGAATGCACAATAGATTGACATGTGAAAACAGATTATGCATTGTTGAATAGTTGCAATTTATAAACGTAATGACATGTATGTCATAATTACAAACATGAATAATAATATATGTGCAATACATGATCGCAAAATACAAATACAAAATATGTGTAAAAATATATGCGTGGTGCATAATCATAGACAGTAGATGCGGGTACAATAATGTGTTTTACATAGATACAAGTACATGATAAAATACAATAGAAATATGTGTGTTGCATAATTGCAAATATATGAATACAAGGCATGATAGTATATAATAGTATAAGTGACAAGTACAGTAAATGTGTTCATACAAGAATGTAATGCATGTGTTGAGCAGTTACAAATAACACATAAAATTCATAGAATAGTGAAATAGCAATGCACAAATATTAACAAAAAATGTGCAGCAAATATGCATACATGGTTTGTATACCTCCAAATCCATGTGAATATTATATAACAAAATCTATAACGTAAGAACAAATACCACCAATAGACATAATACATAAATCAAATGTTATATACAAGAAAATACATAAAATAATTGAAGCTTTACATATTAAATAAATTGACTCTTGCTTAAGTAAAACAAGCAATTTCTGAATTGAAAAGATACAAACTAAAACTTATGGTAAAAATAAAATGCTTATATAACTAACATAATCTTCTTAAAACATTAACATGTGTTTGATAAATACATACATTTAATTTTAAAGGAAAATAAACGACATCCTTTAAAACTGACTCAATAGTAAATACAATAAAGAAAGAACATAATACTATACATGCATAGCATTGACTGCATAGTATTGATACAATGACTTAACACAACACTTAATACGTGTGCTAAGTAGCTACATTGATGTAGTGTTTACTGTTCGTCCCTCGCTGGCACCAAACATAACTTATGAATTAGTCTGCGAAAGGTGCCAACAGGCGTACGAACGTCAACTACGCTTATTAAATTGTCTGGTCCGGGAAATGTGGCTGTGATTACCCCAAATTTCCATGCTAATGGAGGCAAGTTATCCTCGATTAGCAGTACCAGATCACCAGTGGAAATGTTTTCTTTAGCGAATTTCCATTTGTGACGCTGTTGCAATTGGTGTAGGTAGTCGCACGACCATGATTTCCAAATAGCTTGCACAAACTTCTGGAGAAGTTGCCAACGGCCGAGACGAGAGATGGGAACGTGTGATAAGTCAGGATCGGGTATTGCCGTTAATGGTGCACAGATTAAAAAATGGCCAGGGGTAAGTGGCACTGGATCGTTTACATCCGATGAAACGGCAAATAATGGACGTGAGTTTAGACAGGCCTCTACCTGTGACAAAACCGTAGTAAACTCCTCGAATGTGAGTATGGACTTGCCGACAACGCGGCGCAAATGATACTTCAAACTCTTTATACCGCTCTCCCAAAGACCACCAAAATGAGGTGACGATGGAGGAATGAATGACCACTTAATGCCATGAGAAGTTGCAAATGATTGGATTGTTAAGGTGGCATCCCTATTATTCCACAGATTATAAAGGTCATGCAGAACGTTGCGGGCCTTCCTAAAGTTCGTGCCATTGTCAGAATATAACTGGCTAGGTATGCCCCTACGGGCCATGAAGCGATGTAAGGCAGCTATAAACGCATTGGCCGTAAGGTCGGAAACCAATTCCAAATGAATGGCCCTGGTGGCTAAGCAAATGAATAAAGACACATATGACTTGGACAGAGTCCTAGATCTCTGCCCGCCATGATGGATCATGAAGGGACCACCATAATCCACTGCGCAGAATAAAAACGGCCGGGAAGGAGTAACCCTGGGAGATGGCAAAACACCAAGCCTTTGAACTTGATTTTTGGTATTAAATCTGAGACATTTGATGCATCTACGAATGATGGAACGAATGACTATCTTGGTGTTAATGATCCACCAGCGTTGACGAAGTGAATGATGGACAAGTTGAGCACCAGCGTGGAGGAGACAAATATGCTCACTGTCGATTATAAGGCGAGTGATGTGAGCCGATGGATGCAAGACAGTAGGATGCTTATTATCATAAGGTAGTTGCGACTGCTGTAGGCGACCGCCGACACGTATGATGCCAAACTCATCAAGAAATGGGTCCAGAGAAGACAGTTTACTCCCAGTAGAGACAGAAGCCCCATTTCGAAGGCAATTAAGCTCAGCTGCGAAGTGGATCGACTGGGATTGCTGTATGAAAAAGTTAAGAGTAGAATGAATTTCGGTAGGGGTAAGAACTCCCAAGATTTTCTCTGCCCTAGAGGGTCTAGTATTTTTGATAAATCGAAAGCAATAATTGTACACGCAGGTCAGTTGGTGCAACGAGGAAAAGCCCTTAGAGAGATCAATAGGTAGGGTGGAAATTAGAGAAAGTTTGGGGGTTTGTTTCTCCTCGACGGAGCATTCAGGAAGCGGCACATTAGAAGGTGAGAAAGGTGAAAAAAGATTGGGTTCAGAAGATTGAGACAGACAAGCAGGACCATGCCACCAAAGCGAACAATCGCGCAAAACGTCAGGGTGACATCCTCTAGAAATAAGGTCAGCAGGATTATGTTGCGAATCAATATGATGCCAAGTGTAGGTTTCAGTGGGACGCTGAATCTCAGTAACACGATTAGCGACGTAGGCCTTCCACCTAGAAGACTGAGCATGAATCCAATAGAGAGATACCATAGAGTCGGAATACAGGTGCACGCTATTGACAAAGGAATGGAGAGCAGGAGTGACCTTGAATAGAAGTTGCGATAACAACAAACAAGCACAGAGCTCATTGTGGGGTAATGACACCTGTCGTAGTGGAGCCACGCGAGATTTAGAACACGAAAGGTGACAGGAGGCCATTAAATCTTGATAAATAACTCTAACGTAAATGCAACATCCATAACCCTTTTCAGAGGCATCTGCAAAACCATGTAATTCAACTAGCTTGGTCTCAGACTTGCTGCGTATGGAGCATGGAACAATAATTTTACTAATTAAATATAACTTATCGCATAATGAACGCCAATACGAATATAATTGCTCAGAAATTGGCTCATCCCAACCAAGATTGCACAACCACAGTTGCTGCATAAACTGTTTATAAAGAAAAACAATTGGTCCAATAAGACCCAATGGGTCGTAGATACCCGCTATAATTGACAGGATTCTCCTCTTAGAAATACTTGACTCAACTGGAAATGACTTGATGTCAAACAAGAATGAATCTGTAGAGTTGTTCCAAAGAATGCCCAAAGTACGCACATTGCCTTGTTTGTTTAATGGAAGTGATAAATTATTATGCTCAGTGACCACATTTGGTTCATTTGATGCCCATTTATGTAGAGTAAACCCATATTGACTCAACAAAGTACTTAAGTCAGATTTTTAACTTGATTAGATTAGAAATGGTGTCTGCACCGGTTAACAAAGATGAAGCAGCATCAGGAAAAGAAACTTCATTATCCTTACCAATCTGAATAAGGCAGCGAGTTGCCTAAAATGAAGGGCAAGCAGTACCGTATGTTACAGTTCGCAGCACGAACTGTTTAAACTGTTCAAGCGGAGAATTACGCCACAGAATACGTTGGTAATGACAATCGTTATAAGACACCAGAATCTGTCGATACATCTTCTCGATGTCAGCGATCAGAACATAGTTGTGTATACGAAATCGCAAAAGAATAGAGAAAAGATCTTGTTGGACATTTGGGCCCACTAACAAAATATCATTGAGAGAAAGACCATTGGTAGTTTTGGCCGAACCATAAAAAATGACGCGAAGCTTCGTCGTGGAACTAGAATGTTTGAAAACGGCATGATGGGGTAAATAGTAGGTATTTGAAACCTTGGAATTAACCGAACAATCGTCAACCAGAGCCATGTGGCCAAGATCCCTATATTCCTGAATAAAATTTGCATATTCACGTGCAAGCTCTAAATCACGCTTGAACCTCCATTCTAAACTTAAGAATCTCGCTTCAGCTGTAGCATAGGACTCACCCAACTGGGGATTATGAGGCACGAATGGTAATGAGATGACAAACCTACCTTCATCATTACGATGAGTGGACTTAACAAAATGTTCCTCGCATACTGAATCGTTAATAATGGGTGCATTATCAAGGACGGTTTCAGTCTCCCAAAACTTCTCAAGAGAAGCTAGAATTTGATCATCGTTGTTTCTTGCCAAGAACGAAACAGCAGGACCCTTAGAATGACAATGTTTAGGCAAATTGCCTGCTAGAATGTAGCCTAACTAAGTTTCTTGTATAACAGGAAAGTTAGGACCACGTACATATTTTATTCTTCGTATTGTTTAAATTAGCAGCCATCCTTACTTTTCTTTTATAAAATTGCTAAACTGCTATAATTGTTTTTATTATTTAGACAAAGCTTTTCGTCATTACTGACATCTTCAGGTCTTAAACAACGATTCTTTGACCAAGATGGTCATGTACTGGTGTTGTCTATGAAACTCAATGACAACGACGAAAGAAATGTAGAATAAATCCCGACACGGTCGGATCAGCGAACATACTGAATCGCCCGTGATGGCCAGAAATTGAAGTAAAAGAATGATGAGAAGCCGCTCGGTAGGGTATAAAGTTGTGAAAGAATGATGAATCCAGGCGCGGAGTGACCAAAAAAATGTTAAGAATTAATGTTTCGTAAATTAATATTTTTTGTGGAATTAAACTTGCCAGGATGAAGAAAATAATGATGAGCGAGTGGACTGTAGTTTAATACATTTATTGGCTATGAATGTTACAATTTAATTTGAATTCGTAAGGTTAGCTAAGCCTTGCACGCATTATAAATTTTGTAAGATCACGTTCAGTTAAAAATTGTTAGATCGTAGAAGTGAGGCGCAATTACGCAACACTCTAGCGAAATAAATGAAATGTGTAGGGCCTAAGGCCTACATAATTTGTAGCGACAATAAGAAATGACAGCCGAAGCAACAAGCGTATGTCACGTCTGCTGTGTTCGGGCGCTCGTAGCACTGTGTGGACGTGCTTGCCGACGCGAGCATGGCTGGATCAAGATCAGATTAGCCAACCTTTCGATTATACAATTCCCACATTACTGTCCAATCCAGTTGGAGAGTTTTGTTACAGATTTTTTTTAATTTTTCCTATAGTCGAAGGATGATTTCCTGCCACCAATCAGTTATTATATAAACACTGCAGGTTACCTTTAATAGATTTATTTACTACAATATCCATCACCTACCATTGTCATCATTTGTCCAGGAATAATGGTGATATCAGTGTTAATTTCTTCATGGTAACTTCTCTTGGGACATAGTTTGTCATGAATGCTTGTCATGCAGTATTTGCATTAAAAGCCATTTCTTCTGTTTTCTTTATTGTCAAAAGACGACGAAACAGAATCATCCACTGTCGATATAGATGAATACAGGTTTCATCAATATCAAATTTTTGTGCGGCTTTGCAATTGCAATTATTTTCTTGTTTTGTAATCATAACTCATGCAAAAATTAAAATGGCTATATCTTTGTTATATTTAGTGGTCTTTAAGAAATTTAAATTTTCGTATAGACATTTGTATACATTGTAGGAATTTTCCTAAATATATAGTTCATTGAAAATACAATTCATAGTAAATTGACTGTGTGAGAGAAGGAATTAAGTTATGTTTTGTATAGTGGTGTAAAAGTTTACCAGTTACTTGTTTTTTTTTTCAAATTCTAGTTAAACAGAAAAAGTGCTGTGAGTAATTTTATTATGGATGTATAAATAATAGAAAATGGCAACAGATGTGTCAATGTCAAATCTGTCGTTTGAGGGTGAGGCTCTACTTTCGGAATATGTACATCAAATACAGAAAAACAAGACTAATAACTTCATCAGTTTTGAAATAGGAAAACAGACATAACAGCAAATGCTGTACACCGCAACATAGATTTTGATCAAAATTGGCACATTTTACCAGTAAAAGTAACC
This sequence comes from Magicicada septendecula, assembly GCA_034769895.1. Lineage (NCBI taxonomy): Eukaryota > Metazoa > Arthropoda > Insecta > Hemiptera > Cicadidae > Magicicada > Magicicada septendecula. The sequence continues at coordinate 1,217,555,660 of CM068367.1, forward strand.
AGACATCTACTCCCAGGCAACTAAGAAGATTAGCCAGTGGATAGGAAAATGCAAAAACGATCCAATGTTCAGCATAGACTATATTCCCTGGAAAACTATTCACAAATAGTATAATCTCTTTTAAGTCCATTTATCGTTCACAGTTGTTTTTTTTTTACCTCCATATATAGTACCATTAACAGAGTCAACGACAGACAAAGCCTAACCAAGGCCCAGGACAGTCTCATTTTAAGGCCCCAGCTACAGTTTTCTCATCATCTAGGTACATATTTTATAATTTTTTAGTAATGTGCAGTTTTACTCATTATTTATAGATTTTATCAAAACAGATAGAATTTGTTTTTGAAATTGTTAAATTGTTTTTGAGCCTTTGTAGTACTGAATATATCTGGTATGTCATCAAAATCCAAAGACGTAGTTTTTCTTTCTATAGGCAAAGTATCTAAGGTTTCCTGTCTATAATCACTCATTGTTGATCTAAGATATTTTTGTATTAAGTAAAGGTATAAGAAATTCTCTGTTGAAAAATACTCTAGGAAAAGTCAATAGTTTGGGAGTGGGTTCTGCAAGGTTCCATATGACAATAAACTGAAGAACTTCCTTGGTTGTCCATGTAACTGCTGCCTCTGCAGTGGTATTAGTTGGGTGTACATGTTATCGAAATCTTTTTACGTCTTGTATCACCTGTTCCGTATTAAAGTAACCATGTCACCGTGGTCAAGCTTTTCACACCCAAGTATAAACCATTATCAGAAATTTTCTATTAGTGTACATTTGATTATAAGATGTTCAATGTATTTGATATCTCTTCCATGGAAGAGTACCTTTGCAACAGTTCTTGAGTAAACCAATTTAGACACTGATTCGTTGCTTTATGAACTTCATCTTGTATAGTTAAGTTCATCTGATAATTCACCTGGTACAGTGTCCTCGCTATTGAAGGGGTCTAGCCTGACCACCCTCCATAACTCCTTTTGTGTCTGCCACCGAGTGAAGTATTGAAGTATAATGTACAAAAAATCCACGCTGTGAGTTTTTTTTTAACAAATAGAAATCCACAACTAATGAAGCTGTGAGTTATTTAAATTATATATGTTTTGTTTGTATAAGTAAAATAAGTCACCCTGGATGATAGATTTTATTAGTTTCCTGGTTTGCCATACATATACAGCTATAAATTGTATTCCATAATTCTAAAAAGATAACATTGTTTTGTTTGTTTAAAATGATTTTATTGTGATCCAATCCTTAAATAATGAATTCTGAATATAAAAGATATATCAATACTGAATAGTGTAATATTTTATCAGACCTATTTTTTTGTTTCAGGGAATAAATTGTTTTTTATAGAAGATTTAGGCATTACAACATTATCAGAAGATAAAGTTGTTAAGCTTATGACTTTGTCATATCATCCTCCTAACATTCTTACTATGTGTAATCCCAACACTGATATATACAAGTTTGTCACGACTACTCTGACAGATGAGATAAGTGACTATTGCAGTTCTTTGCCTGAACAATCATATAACCCCCGAGAGAATGAACTGTGTTGTGTGATGAAAAGAGGTAAGTTTAATTTCGTAAACATTTATGTATAGATTGTAGATAATAAGATATAGAATTGGGATGAAGCTGAGAAAAGTTTCTAGAAGCTTCAAAACAAGTATACTATTTCTTTTACTTGTGTGTCGAGCTGTATTATTAAATTAAGAGATTCTTTCTTTTTTTGAGTTAGAAATTCATTTGACATTGAATTACTTTTGTCTTTAAGTGTAGAAAGTAGTAAAGTGTCTATTCGTTTGGTAAGTGACGTAATGAGGAAACATTTTGCATAGTAGACCTTGTTTATAATGACCTTCATTGAACTACTATAAATGACTAAAAATGTTGCCAAAAATGACTATGCTTACACCGCTTTTGTATTGTTTGATAGTGAAGCATTTAATAATAATAATAATAATAATTTACCAAAGGATCTCAGAAAGAGAAGCCATTTGATCAGGAATTAACAAAATGAAAAGATGTACCATTTAACCAAGGACATTTGTAACAAGAAGTCAATATTCAATAATGCTAAATTTGGACATTGTGCAGCAGCAATTTACTCAGAAGCACTTTATGCTGCAGAGTGTCTGTCTCTGAACAAGAAAAGATGTTGGAAGAATTTAAAAGTCATAGAAAGAAGAATATCAAGGAAAATATTGGGACCAGTTGAAGGTGGGAAACAATAGAGAAGACCATAGCAGTGAACTTTATACACATATTGAGAAAATAACAGACACAGTTAAAAGAAAAATTGCTTTTTATGCACTCTTTCAAAGAATGAATCCCAATAGATTGGGATTGAAGGAAGGCTCTTCAATTGCCTTGGAAAATTTAAAATGGCTAGTATATGGATTAAAGAAACCAGAAAAGATATGGAACTCCAAATTATCCAAGAGAACATCAAAGACTAGTGCCATCTTGGACTTTTGTGTAGGAAAGAAAAGAAAAGAGAAATAAAGAGAATTACTGTGTGGAAGAGAAGGAAGAAGGAGGGAAAAAATAGTTGAAGTGAACATAATCTACAATGGTTCATACGATTAAAATAATAATAATAAACAAATTAATAAATGTATTATACCACTCATCAATGGAAAAGTCTGTTAGGAGTTACCCAATTACAGGTTAACGCACAGGTTGTCACTTTTAGTGTTTTTATTATCAGAGCAAGGTACATTCATTGTGTCATTTTAATTTCTGGGAATCTTTGTATTGTAAATGATAAAATGATAACCAGACTTAGGAAAGAAGTAGAGAAATATCATAAAGTTGACAATAATGCTCTATTGTTCTTCACTTCAAAAAGAAGTAATAATAAATCCCAAATTAAAAAGAATAAATTTCCTGATTCTTGTGACAAAAGTGTTATCCAGTGTACAGTTTTTGAATTCTAAGAGAAAAACAATTTCCTACAATAGAAAAAATACATTTCACAGTTCAGTTCAGTCTGTATCTCCAATAGTGAATGACCTGGAATTTAATTACAAGAAATTGAAAGATGGTTCAAATGAAATTTTTATATACAGTGTATGAAATTAGTTTATAGGGATACACCAAACAGATTTTTTTATTTAGATGAGATCTGGACCAATGGAAATTGCAGTAAAAGTATGCATGGTAAGATTTAGAGAAAGGAGATGCCTAAATACTCCTATCAGTAAGATAATCAAGAATGATAATTAGTCTCATCGGGTCAGCAGAATTCATAGCTGAGTGGAAGTGGATATTTACCTTAAAGTCTAGTGAAGGATCCGATTATCACAGTGAAATAAATGCCTGTAGCAGTAAGCGTAATGTGATTGCAATGATGATTATGATGATGATGAAGGCAGTGATTTCTCTGAAGGAATTTTAGATTTCTCTGAAGAAGATGACCATATTGACCGGGATGATGAGGATACATTAGCAACATTTTTAATCTGTTGCTAACAGCAGACTGATAATCTCTGATCAGATCAGCAGAATATGGAATTCATAGCTGAGCACTGTGAATATTTACCTCAAAGTCTAGTGATCCTCAATGTGAAGGATCCGATTATCATAGTAAAATGAATGCATACAGTAAGCCTAATGTGATAGCATTCATGATGGTGTTGGTGAGATGCAGACTTGGGATGTAGATGATACAGTTTTTATAGTTCAAAACAAAAATTATCTACAAAGGCTTCTGCACAAATGTAACTGTGTGCAAACAACATAATATGGTAATCTCTACAACTACTAAAAGTGTCAGTCTTTTGAACTTTAAAACTAGGCCTATGATGTTCTTCTTTGGCAATAAATGTACATGTGTGTGTTCTTTTCCAAAGGAGCCTTGTCTGATTGGCATTAAATAGTTGCAGTATGTACGTGCCCTTCTTCCATTTAGGCTGAAAGACCATTTTTAGATTTTTCAGCTTCATATTTATACTGCCTGCTTCACCTTGAATTTCCAAACCATTCCTTACACACTGTGAAGGCTTCAGTTCCTCAGAATGATACCTAAGCATTATGAAATCATACAAACTTAACCTTCATGAATGAACAAGAGTTGATATAGGAATACTGTATGACATTGAGTACAATCTTCTATGAAGATGTTTCACAAGTTCATCTATTAAGGAACATCATAAGTAAGAGGTACATGAAGCCTGAAGAGAAAGTCTTTTTATAGTCTAGTTATGAGAATTGAGTCCTGATTTCTAATTCATGTACAAACTAGAATGTCTGTAAGTAATAAATGATTTGCTGTCAGTCTTTCACATATTATTTTCAAATTCTTTTTAATGATATCCGTTATTGTCATAAAAGTGATTGTTTTTGTTTTGTTACTGTACATTTAATATTAGACAATGTAGCAATATAGTACAGAACAGTAAACCCCCAGAACAAAAATATCATACATAAATGTAAATGCAATAAATTTATACTGTACCAGTTGTATTTATGTTATTAAGTGATTCATGTTGAATTGATCAATATCTTTAATACTTTTTTGTTGATTTTAGATCCTAAGAAGTGGTATCGTGCAGTGTGTTTGGAATCAAGACCAACTTCTTCATTAGTGAGTTTAGTTGATTATGGACAAAATTTTAATGCTCTACACAATTGTATTAGGCGTTTTGCACCAGATTTTATATCAACACCAGCAATGGCTTTCTTTTGTTACTTGGAAGGTAAAGTAATAAGCTACTGTTGCCTCTAAGCAATTTTTTAATAGTGGTGATTGAGTTTTATATAATGTCGTGTGTGTGTGTGTGTGTGTGTGTGTGTGTGTGTGTGTGTGTGTGTGTGTGTGTGTGTGTGTGTGTGTGTGTGTGTGTGTGTTTTGGAGGTTTTTATTTACTAAGCAGAGGTACCTTCATCGTATTTGCTATGCAATGCTCATAACATTAACATCCTAACAAAACTTTAAGTAAAGTCTTCTCTAAGTTTAATATGTAATGTGTATACAGGCTATATATATGAAGAAAAGGAAACAAATTTAACACATTCTTTATTTGTCTGTATCGGATGCTGTCTGTACCCCCCTTCCGTACCAACATGTATTGTATCCTTGTGTAATTACGTTTTATTTATTATTGTATTTATTATTTATTATAAAATTAATTATATTTAAAAGTCAATTTATTACATTATTATGAATTATTCGGGTGCCATCTGTGTAATTACATATTAATACCAACTAATAAAAGACACAGCATAAATTCTTAACAGTAATTCTTACCATTGAACGGGTCTAGGATCCTTTTATGCGAACTCGCAATCTGTAAAAGGAGCTAATGGTTTCGTTACGTAATAACAACGCTCTTTGACTATATAAATTAAGTTTGTTTATTATTCCATCTCAACATTAGATTTGATTTTCTTTTAAATTTACGCACTGTTCATTTTGTCTAAAACATCATTTTGTTACTTTGATTTCTCTTTCTTTTCAACAAAATACAGACAAGAATTTAGATTATTTTAATATTCTTAACGCTCTTATACTAATTCATATCTTAATATAGCATCTTAAAATTTATGAAAGCAACCCAGCAATTGCTCACACACAACATTCATTCATATTTAAATTGACCAAAATTTATTTTGAGCGCTCTTTTAATGTATATTAATCAAATTGGGAAATGGTTGTCTTCTACTTAACTTTCGGCGTCCCTCTCATCACCACGTGCTGTGCTAGTTGTAGGTCCAAAAGTTTTAATTTATCACATTTTTTGATTCCGATTTAAATACTGCACTCACTGTTCATTTTGAGACACCGTTTCACCACTTCTATTCGTTTCTGTTAATAATTAAAAAATTTACTTATGAGCCACGTGTTGTGGTTTGCCTGGCCAGGCAGAGTGTTGATGGGTGACTTTCTAGGGCGCTAACATAATGCCCCACTCCAAAAGTTGGACAAGACGGAAATTACAATGCCTGCTGGTGACAAAATGTTCGTCCACTTACAGGGAACATGGGTTGTTAATGTGTGTTCTGCGGTGACGATATTGCACTGGCATTCGTCACATGACTCTGGTAGTCGTGGTTTTTGTCAGATTTCCGCCAGCAATCGAACACGTGCTGATAGAAACTTTACAGTTTCGACATCTTTGTTAGCATCGGTTGAGGCTGCTTAGCGTCCTGTCCGCCCACGTGCTCAAGTTGCGCGCTTGAGTGCGTAACACACCACTGAAATTCCCGGAATGGTAATGCGTCTTGCCACGCCCGCTTGCAAAATTACCACATTGTTCTTTGTCTGACTGAAACCGTTTTCTGCGTGTGATTACAATTGAAATGAAATAAATAAAATAAAATACCCCATTTTGTCCCATTACATCCTGTCATGTGCATCACACCAGCTTGAGAAAGTTTTTAACATGTTGAGCATGTGCTTCATCTCACCCTCTTCAAATGTTGTCAGGACTGTATACTGTCCACTTACACCATCAGAGAAGTTAGTGATTGTTGTTTTATTGAGTTCATAGTTTTTTTTTTTTTTTTTTAGCCTACCAATAAGGATTTCCGGGCTCATAGCTTCCTTGTTACAAAAAAGTTTACTTTTCTTTTTACTTTTTTTTTGGTTTTTATTTCTCGGTCTTCTGCAAAATTCCATATGGTAGAGTAAAATGTTGGAAATTGTTTTCTTCATTTATACCTTGAGAAAAGGAAAATTTAAATCAAAAATAACTATCTGGATGGGATCAATATTTTTGAAAGTGGCATACAAAATCTGTAACTGGGGATACCCATAAAGGTAATCATTTATGTAACTATGTGGTAAAAGGGAACTATATGAGGAAAGCAAAGTGATAAATAGGGAGTTTCAGAAACTGCTAATATACTACTTAAAGTTTTGATTGTCTCTACACTAAATTGATTGATTGATTTGCCAAACCCCCAAAAAAAACACAGCAAATAAACCTGTAGTCCTGACTTTAACCATTGAAACAGCCTAACTCGAATAGTTTCCATTACATTGCACCATTTACAGAGTCAATTTGACAGTTTTGTGACATGTATGTGGGTGATTAGAGATGTGGTTCCGTGGGAATCTCTATTCATTCAGAGATGTAGATCCTCATCGGTTTCATGTGCAGAACAATTATTATGTTCAAGACAATATGAAATGAATTTTTGCTCATTTTTTGAGGCTTCAGAAAAGCTGACCATCCCCCTCATTTTTCCCTGTTATGTAAAAAAAAGTTGTATAGCTGTAAAGAATAAAACCAGAGAAAGTATTAATATTATCTTTTCTTCATGTCAGTGAAGTGTGGAGAAGTCTTCTTTTTCTCAGTTGGTTAATGTAATTGTTAGTGAACAGATTTTTTTTTTAAGAACTGGAAAGGATTGAAAATTTGTTTACAGTTTATTTTTGTTATGCTACTGAAACAATATTATTGAATTTTCAGTAGCACTGTTAACAGCACAAGGAAAAAAATGGTCATGTTGGAGGGAGACATTTTAATTACAGGAGACATTCTAATTACAGTAGAGCATTGATTATCCAAACCTCTTGGGATGAGGTCCTGTTTGGATAATCGATACTTCGGATAATAGATCGTAAATTGAAAACATTATTTCCCTTTACAAAAACAAAGGTTTTTATTACAAAATCATTTCTAACATACTGTTATATAATTACAGCAATCTGTATACTGTGCTGTAATGTATTACTAAGACTAAAAATAATTGAATTAAAACTGAGTGTAATTAATAAAAACCGAAAGTTAATTTAAACAAAAAACATACAGTACCATGGATTTATACTTTTTTGAAGAATTGTTCTATCATTGTCTGCTTCAAACCAATACCCCATTTTCTCGCTGCTAAAGACTGAAGTCGTTTAATTATAAGCTGAATAGTCTATTCCATCTTCTGTAAATATCCAATACGCCTACACGTGTCCAATACATTACTGTACAGTACAGTACATAATTGTACCTTTTATTGAGTTCAGTTAATGGATGGATAATCGATGCTCTACTGTATTGAGACAGTTTTTTAAAATAACCTCCATCAATACTTTTCTCTCCAATGTGAGAGGATGTAAGTTCGTGCCCTGTGAGAAGTGTATCCACCCCAGCTTTAAAAAATGGTAGCTTTGTATTTAATTCCATAGAGGGTCAGTACTGGAGAGAGTAAGCAGCAAGTTCTGTAACTGATCTCCTGTAAGCCTATTGACACTCGGTAGTGTCATCGACCCAGCCCAACTGTGAATTATTATGGTGTTTATGGACTTTTCTACAAATTCCAACTAGAAATACTTGGGTTGAAAGGATGCTAATATGTTGAGAATGTCGCAAACTCATGCTTGGAAGGATTCTATATTCTGATTTGTTTGTTATGATGATTCTGTAGTTCCAGTTTACTTTTGTAATTAGCAGTTAATATATTCAATATAGTACATGTGAGATGAGAGATGAATTGCTTAGTGATTTGTATTTTGGATCGGAAAATGAGCTGGATGAATGTTAGGATTTATTGTGATTACAATAAATTAAATTTGAATTATTTTTATCAGTAATAAGTAATAAAAAAGTTTTTGTAATAATCTTCTAACTTTGTAATTGTATTTACAAAGACATGAATAGTCATGAATATAACAGTTTATCACAATATTCTACTGCAATAGATATATTTAACTTTATAATGTACACTATGATATGAGAACTGGTAAAATAATAGAGAGGTACTGTTTCTGCTGCACACATTCAGTGGCGTAGAATGTTATGTATGTATTTATTTTACTATATACAAATTGATTGTACATTTTAAATAAGGGGTATTCTATTTTTAAAATGTGAAAACGTTTTTTATTGTGTAATATTCTTCACTATATAAAACTGGATTTGTATTACAAGAACGAGAAGTTTTTAACACAAAAAATGTTAGTTTTGTGGTATTTCATCCAAGGCAGAAGGCTGGGATGATCAAGTCTATTTATCAAGCCTACAATTATATTGGACCATCACATGAGAAGAATGAAGTTTTAAAACTATTTAAATTGACCTTATGACTACTAAATTTTGTATTGTAGCTTTATGTTTTGAACGAATGTTAGAATATGCCTGAAAACAATGAAAGTACTGTTGTGTCATGCATATGAAGACTGAATTTGTATAATTTTATGACCCCAGATTTTTATGAATACTAAAAGTAATAAGTGTGTTTCTATATATTGACAGTCCTCTTTATGTATCTTCTTTAGTCTCATACTACTTCTGAATGGAAACTAGAATACATTTTATTTACGAGTTGCGATGATTAATTATTTTTAAAAATATTAATAATTATAATTATTTTTAAAGAAAGTTTAATATTATCATTTATTACATTATAAATATTACACAGGGTATGTAGTTGTGAACTTGTCTATGAAGTGTTGCAAATTTTTCTGTTTTCAGGAATTCCTGAGCTTCCATCAGAACAGTTAATTGAAAAAGTGAAATCCATCATTCAACAGAACAAAGTCTTTGAAGTTACAGTGAATAGCAAAGGATCTAATGGATATTCTATCCATGTCCCTTATGTTATAAATACTTTGAAATCTGAAAACTTACTGTAAGTAATGCTTAAAAGACATATGCAAGGAGCATGATAGGATTTTTCGTGCCTTGCTCTCTCAATTTTATTTCTAAGAATATTTTTTTTGTAAAATATTTAAGACTTAGTTTCCAACAACCATTTTGTTTTATTGTGCAAGTTTCATTGTATTTTTAAATAAAAGAACGTTTTTATAAACATTGTTAATATTTTCTGTGCAATAATCTGGAAGTCATAAATAATGACTTGGCTTAGACCCGTTTGATAAGTAATAAAAGTATAAATGTTTAAATGAATGCACTCTAAGTCTACAGCCTGAGTGGAGTGGAGCATTGTGCGTCGCAGAGCGTCCAGCATGCATGACAAACCTGTTGTAAAACATTGGTGTGTCCTGGTGACAAGAATTTAAACGGAGCAGGGAGCGTGCTGTGCAAGTGTAGGGTTGAGTGGCAGCGTCTTGGTCAAATTAGTTTGTGTTTTGAGCAGTGGCGAAGTTACATGGAGGCAATTGAGGCACTGCCTACCCTAAAAAATTCTGTAGAATAAAAATTATAAATACGTATGAACTACGTAACGTAAAGATTATATATTGTTACTGTGACTGTCGAATTTATTAAGCCGAAACGTGCTTTACTGAGCGACCACTAGATGGTAACAGGTGAGATTCGGCATAGCTCGTTTAAAGGAATGAGGCAACATGAACTTGCCTCAGCGTTTTTTGTATACATCGTATGTAAGCAATGTGCTGGCGTGAAAGGGAAGTGCGGGGGAGGGAGGATTGTCCCGCGCTGTACACATAGAGCGTTGAGGCATGTCTCACTTCTGTGGTCCAAACAGTTAAGTTAAAGCGCGCTGTGTTGTTTATAAGTGTGTTTATTTTATGCGGTTATTAAAATTGTGCCTGTTATTCCGCTGAACTAACAGATGATCAAGATTGTTATTTGAATTATTTGTAACATTAAATATATATATATAGAAACTAATCAAGTTTAAAAATTTGAAGTTCAGTCAGTTGTATTATTGTGTATGACTTATACAAGGATTGTTCAATAAAAACACGTTTAGAGCTGTAAAGCATTTTTTATTCAACGATTTTAAAAGAAGTCTCCATTAACATTAAGACATGAGTCCCACTGTACTGCATGCACTGTACTGACATGCACTAATCTGTAGATTCCCTGCTAGCAAAATTCTTAAGGCTGTTTGCGAACCATTCGCTAACAGCAAACTCTACCTCAGCGTCCAATTTGAACCACCGTTCTTTTAGTGATTAATTAAAAAAAATTTAAGGTAAGATTTTTGCCTACCCATTCATTAACTACTAGCTTCGCCACTGGTTTTGAGCGTTGATAGGAGCAGTATGTGCAATGCCATTTGAAGAAATAATTTCAGCAGTGCATCAAAACCTAAAATATAGTTGTCTAGCCATCCGTTGTATAAAAACAGAATAGTGGTAACGAAATCTGGAATGTATTATCATGTGTAAAATGTAATCAAACATTGAGACAGGCATTCTTGTGTTTATCTGACAGTAATTGTAAACTTTTGTACAATGTAGTGAACTCTCTAGATTTTTTCCTTTGTTTCACTGTAGCACTTGGACCTCTTTTTTTATTAAGTCATTTTTAAGAAATGAGCTTTCCTCTAAAAACTCATCGAATGATATTGTCTCAGTCGAGTACAATTTCCTTTCAAATCACAAACCTCTCTCAAAAACCTGTCTACATTCACTATTGTACATGTTCTCCACAGCTGCACGCTTCAATCCCACTGAGTACACTGGTTAGATCCTAGTGTGGCTGCTCATTCATACACACTTCACTAACAGATTGATAGTAAATGGGGATTTCAGTTCCAAATAACTGTGTGGATGAATCGGTGTCATGCTTTACATATCTTGACTACTCCTGGAATAGTGTTTTACACTAACAGGGTTCCAACAGACCTGGAAAGTCAGGGAAATTCACTATCTGTCAGAGAACGTCAGGGAAGGCCTTGCAAATTTGCTAAAAGTCAGGGAAAACAATAAAACTGGTGAAAAGTCAGGGGAATTTCATAAGCCATAAAAAATACCATAATTGTTTATAGTTTTATACATTGTGAAAATTTACATAGAAAAAGGGTTATAAACTGGGAAACAAACTTTATTTTTTAAAGTAATGTACATACATTATGTTAGTGTATTACATTTTATATGTACGGTAGGTTTGAACATATTTGAATTTCCCTCTCTTTTGTCAGGTGTAAAGATCATTGATAATATCATTAAGTATGTATTCGCATAAATTTTGTCAGTAGCACTTTTGTCATAAGTCACTTCGAACTGACATCAAGGATAATTTTGTACAGTGTAAATTGGCATTTTTTAAAGTGGTATCTTGTGAGTGCGAGCCATTCTTGAGGAGATTTCAAAGTTCATTGCCACTTGGGCCATATCTGTTTTCAAATTTTGTTAAGGAACAGAGTCGCCACTCACACTTAACAGATGGTGTGAGAAAGCCGTATCATTATTCCCATTAAACCAAGCTGTAACGCAAACTAACTACTTACCAGAAGAAGGAAACTATCAAGTCCGTATAGGCGAGCCCCTGAGTACAGGTTATGTCAGGGTCAGGTGACAAATAAAAACAACTTAAATAGCGTTTATTTTTATTTTCTTTTATCAATAGTCTGTAGTTTTTGTTACTCATTCCATAACACCAAAAAAATCTTTTAATACATTTGATTGTTATTGAATAAAATATCCAAAATCCAGTAAAAACTTTCAATTCAGACCAAAGATTTAACCTAAACTTTAGAAAATAAAAGCACAACTGTAACACAACATATTATTGGAAAACATTTTATCATTATCACTATCAAATCCATCCTTTAGAGCAAAATCTAATTCAAGGTGGCCACAAAAACCTGTGGTCAAAATTCCATGTTTTCCAGACCCAAATTTACGGTTTTCAAGGTGGAACTTGGCAAGCCTTTACAGACATAATATAACGACAAAAAACAATGCTTAGGGATATTCTCTCTCGAAGACAAGAGATTTTAGGGTTTAGTGACAAAGGTGACATAAAAAACACGTAAATCTCTTCGATACTATACAAACAAAAATCGTATACAATAAGGTAAAATAAAAACAAGAAGTTTTACAGTAGAAACATTTTATTTGCTTTATTTGAACTGCATTATTACATTCAACAATCTAATAAAGAACATACATTTCTTTTTATTATTTTCAACAGGTCAAAAGCATAAAAACAAAATCCCTGTTAAAAACAATATCAATAAAAATAAAATTAGCACTTTGGATTCTAAAACCCATTTAACTGTAAATATTTGTCACACATTAAGATCAGTGTTGTACTGCATAAAGGAAGGTTTTCTATAAAAAATCAATAAAAATAAAAACTTAACCATAGCAGCATATTAATTTTTTATGGCTGTTGCAGCACTTAACGTTCACTTCTTCTGCGGCATTCTGTCTGAATTTTTTTTTTTTTTGCCCTTTCTGTACTAACCCTGTAAGTACTTGAATTTCTTCATCAATTTCTCCCTTCTTTTTTTCTATTTCAGCAATTGCTTCAATTTTTTCAGCCCGATGCTCTCTTTCCATCTTCAGTGCTCTTCTTGGGCACTTCTGGCCTTGCGGCATTTAAAGATCATTTGCTTTGTTATTTCAGTTTTGGAGAAGCCGCCAGCACATTTAATGCGTCATAAACTAGTATCTGACCCACTAACGTTTTATTTACACTATCATTTCTTTGTTAACAGAAAATGCACGCTCCACATTGGCATTACCATAACTAAAAATGAATACTTTTTTAATAAAATTCAGCAGAGCATCCCTGTAATTACTTGTAATAAGCAGTTCTCTCCAAAAGTGGTCAAGGGGTTTACTTTTACGATCATAGTGCTTCATGCTGGACTGGGCAGATTCAGTCAGACAAAGAACTTAAATTCTTTGAGAATTTTATCACAAGTATTACCTTGCAATCACTTATTCTCGTGAAAAATTTCTAAAGTCTTATTTAATCGTTTAAAAGCGGTCTCCTTATGACCATAAATAAGCGTAGGATCACAGAATGATATGGCTCTATAATGGGACAAACTATTGGGTATTTGTAATTTAATATTTTCAAAATTTTACTCAACCAAAGAAATGTGGTGTATGAAGTACAGCGCCGAGATTGTTGCGGCCCGGCACAGGAATGTAAGAATTGTCAACAGGGGTGCGCATTCCCAGCCACACGCGCGCTCAGGCGGCCAACGTTCTCAGGCTTTTTGGACACGTATGAATAAATACCTCAGCGGTGTGTGCGCCGAGAACAAAGCAGTCGGCAAATAACATCTCACGGATACGGGTGCGAGCAGTTTGCGCATCCGCCGGCTGAACACAGTTTTTATCTCGCCCGCACATCAAAAATGTGAATTTTATAGTTAAAAGTTGAAACCAGTAGTTTGAATAACGAGATAAATGCAGTGACAGTCTTAAGGTGCAGTGACAGTTTTAAATAGTAAATGAAAAGTGAAAACGAGCAGATCGCAACCTAGTGCGCGTGCACGAGGAGACCCTTTATGGATGTACATCCAAGGATTACGTAAGGGAAATAAATTACCCAGAATTATAAATAAATCAATCAAAATCATGCAAATTTAAATAATCAAAATTAAAATATGAGCTCAAAAGGGGAAATATAAAATATGTTGTATGTGAGAGTGTGTGTGGGGGTTTTGCTTAAGTATACATATTAAACCATGAAGCGCTGGTTTGTGTTCTATAAAATTAATTTTATGTCTTGAATGTATTTATCTCTATTCTAAAAAAGGAAAAAATCATCTACAACAATTGTTATTATTGTCTGTATAAAAAGCAGTAGTAGAAGGAAGAAAGGGAGGGGAATATTTGATTTACTGGAATATCAAAATGGTTTTTTTTATGTTTTCCTTCGTTGTATAAGAAATCTAATTAAATAAAAAAATAAAGTATAATCATGGTATGATGGTAATACAGTTGTATTTTCTTGAATAACCAATTCTGTTCTTCTGGTTCACTGTTCCGAACCCTGGCGAGTCAAATTTAAGGTTGGCAGATAACAACATGGCGTCTACAGAGCCTAAATACATAGTAAATACACAAAATCTATTATTTAATTTATAAAAGGTAAGTACTAGTAGAGTTGATGTCCGAGCTAGGGACAAATTTATAATTTAAATAAGAAGTACTATCACAGTTGGCGCTCGAACAAGTGGACGTTTATATAAATAAATTTTATATAAATATAAGCCTACTTGGGAGAACAGAATGGTTATTTAAAATAACATAAAAATTTTTTTTGAGGTACGTGAAAACAGGCATACAAGGATAAGGTTATGTTATGATTATGTGTAGTATGGGTAAATAGAATATCTTTTTGATAATAAGTATATGTTATATATAGTAATATTTTGTAAAAGAAATATATATACAATTTTGAGATGGCAGATAATAACGAGAATGTCAGCTTAACTGACATTGAAACCGAAAGCCAAATAAATGTCGAGTTAAGCGAAACCGAACCAGTGATTATGAGCGGAGTAAACGCTAAGTCGACACCTACGGTCAGTAAGGTGTCGTTAGACGATTTGTTCAATTTTATGAAAGGTCAAGATGTTAATTTAAATGCTAAATTGGAGATGCAAAATAATGAGATAAAGTTGATGAGAGGGGAGATAAAACAGCAAAATGTTAATTTTAATAAATTAATGAACGAAATGAATGGACAGTGTGATAATATGAAAGATCAGAATATGTGATAATAGAATCAGTCAGTCAGAAGTTTGATAAACAAAATGCAAGAGTAAATGACATAATTAATAACTTTAAAATGAATAAAGTAGATGATAATTCTGAGAGTATAGTCGGGGTAGAGAATAGTGAAAAGTCCGATAAATTCGATGAAAATAAAGACGATCAGATAACATATAACAAGGTAAGTGGTAATTACGGTAGTGAATCTAATAGTGAGAATTATAATGATATAATTAGAAACGTGGTATTAGAGAATAAAGTGGTTAATATTGAGAGTAATAATGAAGATTTTGGTGGAGTAGAGTTTAGTAACGAAGTGTTAGCCAGTGATAATGAAAGCGAGAGAGAGTGTGATGAAAGGTTAGGTGGGCAAAGGGCAGATTTTCCCCAAGTATGTGGTGAAACAGAGGTTTCACAAGTGTTATATGAGGACAGAGTTTCCTCTCGTGGTTATAGAGACGAGGTGTCTCTAAGTAGGTCCCCTTTCGTGTATCATGAGTTCCTTGGATAAGCCCAGAGGAGTCATGATAACGTTGTGTTACCCTTTGCGTGGAATGATAGAGACAAAGATTTTGTATGATGAGAAGTATTTTGAGAGAGAGAGAATAATAGAGATGTTTACGTTGAGTAGAAGCTATGAGGAGTTAAAAGAGAAGATAAAATTTGAAAAAATAGATGATATGAAAGACTTACCTTGTTGTGAAGATATGGCAGAAATAAATGACGATAACGTTGATAATTATATGGGAAGCTTACCTGTGCTTAGACGTGGAGTATTAGTATTAATGATTTTGAAATTGAAAGGTTAAAATACTTAAGGGTGATAGATAATATTACAGACGGTGACAAGACCAAAACTAATGATGTAGACAGGCTATGTGATTTAATAATAATGTGGGATAATCCAGTAGATTATTATGTGGGTTTTACAGAACAATGTGAAATATTAACGGATTATTATATAAATAACAATGATGTAAGGAGTATAATTAAAGATGATAATTGTTATGTAAAAGTAAGACTCATATATGATGATGGGGTTAAATAAAAAATCAGTGAATGGACATTTTAAATATTTTAGTTTATGGTGATGACCTTGCTAACTTATGAAATGAGGTATGGTAAACAGAGAAATAATGACAAGAAATTGTAAATAAATTTATAGTGAAATTAATTGTGTTTGTGTTGTAAAAGGTATTTTATGTAAACAATGTGTGTATGTAATAGAAATTGATTTAATAATAATAATAATATTTTAACAGACTAAATAAATAATGAGAGTTGGTAATAAATGAATTGTAATTGTTTTGGAGTAATGTAATTAAAATAATTTGTGTTTTAAATAACTGATTGAATTAAAGGATTTGAGATTAATTAATTGAATTTTGATAATGAATTTAAATGGTTTTATATGATTTGAACTTTAAAATAAATAGTAAATGAATAAATGTGAAATGTGTTTAGTTGTGGAGTCATATGGTTGTTATAATGTTTCAGAAGGTACATATGGTTTTACGGGATATTTATGGTGATGAATTGTTTATATTTGGAATTAATGACAGTAATCATGTGTTTATGCAATTGAGTGATGTAATGTAAGTATGAATTTTGATAATGACTTGAGGTAAAGTAAAATGTTTAATGTTTGAATAATAAATTTTAAATGAGTTTGAAAGGTTTTAAATTAAATGATGAAATTAATTTGAGGTAGTTATGAATTTTCTAATGTAATTTTCAATGGTTAACTTAATGTAAAATGTGGTAAAAGTTGGAGTTTGGGTGATAATTATTTAAATAAGGCATTAAGACAGTCAAAGTTATTTTAAATGGGTGTTAGACAGAATAAGAATTGTGGAATAAAAAATAATACAGAAATGGGTAGTAGTAGGGACACAGTAGTGGGAGTGCATATATGTAGAGAAAGCGAGAGTAATGTAATTAGAGAGTAAATAGGTGATGGTGAAATTTTGTAGTGAGGGTAGTGGTGTAGGGAGTGATCAACGTGCGTCATTGGGGCAGGTAATTGTGAAGGGTCGAAGAGTATTTGCCGATATTTGGTGGAAGGCAAAAGGGTATGAATGGAATTGCCAGGTTAGAGAACACACATCCTAGTTACAAAGAGGGTATCAGGTATTTTATTTTAAGAGGAAAATGATTTAAGTGGAATT
Source organism: Magicicada septendecula (assembly GCA_034769895.1). Lineage (NCBI taxonomy): Eukaryota > Metazoa > Arthropoda > Insecta > Hemiptera > Cicadidae > Magicicada > Magicicada septendecula. The sequence goes on from CM068367.1 coordinate 1,217,573,162, forward strand.
AGTGTTGAAGGGGATTATTATTGAGAGATGGGTGTCACCCTATGTAAATCTGTTAATGGTTGTTAGTAGAAAGAAGGTGAGTAAGGTTAGATATATAAATGCCAATTCAATAAATCGAATCATTGTAAATGACTGAATCATCCAAACTAATTGATAATGAAAATACTTAATAGAAAATCATAGTTGAAATGTAATAATAAATAAAACAAGTGCAAGATTTAATAGAATTTAAAGATAAAATAAAGCTGTAAAGTGTGTACATTTTGATCAAAACTAAATGTGAATTGTTTATTTTAATGTAATAATCACAATGTTAAATATGAGTGTATTGTATGTATTATGTTAGTGTAGGAATCTTAAACATGTATAATATGTTTTTTAAATAGATTCCCTACATTTCGGGCGATCTCGGCCTTACCAACCCAGATCGTGGTTTTGGATGACAATCAGCTGTGGGCAGCATTACTGTAAAACTGACCATAGTTGGTTGCCTTTGAAATTGGTTCAACATAGAAATTTAATGGGGTTTAATAAGGGAATCTAAGATTATTTTGAACACAGGCTATTTTCACCCAAATAGGGGTGGTAGACCTTAGGGGCATATGTTAAGATAATGAGTGAGGGGTACTTACCCTGAAGTTTCTTGTAACGCTGAAGCAAGGATGGGAGTGAGAGAAAAGAAAAAAGTTGTCACTCCTTCCGCCTCAGTCCTTGTGGAGGCAACTGGACGCAACAGTCCAGGGGGGGCAATAGTGTGTGTGGAGGAGAAAAGGTAATGATTATTATTAACAGAGCCGGATAAATAGAATTTCTGTTAATAATATTATTTTATGAAATGTGAAATGATTTTGAATTGCTTTAGATACAAAAGGGAAAATGTTTAAGAATTGTAGAAGAAGGGAGATATAGATGAATTGTGTTTGATTAAATTTTGATAATGTGTTTAAGAGAATTTTAACAATGAATTTAAATATTTTAGATATAATTTGGGTGATGAGAGATATTTGTAATGATGTAATGGGAGGTAGTTATTTAAATTCTGATTGGAATCAGGGAAGGAATCAGGGAAAAATATCTTGAATTTGGAAGAAGAGTTAACAAGAGAGGGGCATACAGAATGTTGATAGTAAAAGGTGAATGTTTCATATATGTTAAATATATATATATATATATATACACATACATGTGTGTTAAAAGAGTTAAGAAAAACCAGTGCTTCTTAACACAAACCAGCCCACAGCCAAGGGGAGACAGATCAGGTAGGGATATGGTATGATACGAGACCACTGTGTGATATTTTGATGTGATGTTTCAGTGTCTGGTGATGCTGTGGCGGCGGTCCTGAGCTGACCAGTGCGTCAGAGCAGGAGCGTCAAGTGCCTGACTGGCCTTGCGGTGTTGGGATCTCGAAAGAGAAGTCCAGTAAGGTCATGCAGGTGCTGTCCCGATCACTGGACCAAGGGGTAAGTTAAATATTCTTTTTATATAAACGGTAAAGGGGGTTGTGGCGACATATCCCGACTGATCCCTTTAGGAAGTATGAGTGTATCAATGAGAGTTTTTATGCTTCGGCTTAAAACCTCTCATTGAGGGGGTATTGTAACGGGACAAACTATTGGGTATTTGTAATTTAATATTTTCAAAATTTTACTCAACCAAAGAAATGTGGTGTATGAAGTACAGCGCCGAGATTGTCGCGGCCTGGCACAGGAATGTAAAAATTGTCAACAGGGGTGCACATTCCCAGCCACACGCGCGCTCAGGCGGCCAACGTTCTCAGGCTTTTGGACAAGTATGAATAAATACCTCAGCGGTGTGTGCGCCGAGAACAAAGCAGTCGGCAAATAACATCTCACGGATACGGGTGCGAGCAGTTTGTGCGTCCGCCGGCTGAACACAGTTTTTGTCTCGCCCGCACATCAAAAATGTGAATTTTATAGTTAAAAGTTGAAACCAGTAGTTTGAATAGCGAGATAAATGCAGTGACAGTCAAGGTGCAGTGACAGTTTTAAATAGTAAATGAAAAGTGAAAATGAGCAGATCGCAACCTAGTGCGCGTGCACGAGGAGACCCTTTATGGATGTACATCCAAGGATTACGTAAGGGAAATAAATTACCCAGAACTATAAATAAATCAATCAAAATCATGCAAATTTAAATAATCAAAATTAAAATATGAGCTCAAAGGGGGAAATATAAAATATGTTGTATGTGAGAGTGTGTGTGGGGGTTTTGCTTAAGTATACATATTAAACCATGAAGCGCTGGTTTGTGTTCTATAAAATTAATTTTATGTCTTGAATGTATTTATCTCTATTCTAAAAAAGGAAAAATCATCTACAACAATTGTTATTATTGTCTGTATAAAAAGCAGTAGTAGAAGGAAGAAAGGGAGGGGAATATTTGGTTTACTGGAATATCAAAATGGTTTTTTTTTATGTTTTCCTTTGTTGTATAAGAAATCTAATTAAATAAAAAAATAAAGTATAATCATGGTATGATGGTAATACAGTTGTATTTTCTTGAATAACCAATTCTGTTCTTCTGATTCACTGTTCCGAACCCTGGCGAGTCAAATTTAAGGTTGGCAGATAACAACATGGCGTCTACAGAGCCTAAATACATAGTAAATACACAAAATCTATTATTTAATTTATAAAAGGTAAGTACTAGTAGAGTTGACGTCCAAGCTAGGGACAAATTTATAATTTAAATAAGAAGTACTATCACAGCTCTACAAAACTCGTTAGCAAGGGGTGACTTTGTCTGTTGCTTAATGCACAATTCCTTCAACATCAAAATACATTCAGTTTTGAACTGTAAGATTTCAGAATCTTTTACATTAGAGAGTTTTGTAAGTTCTGCCTTTACGTTAAAGCTAAACTGAAACTTCTTTGGCTCCTTTAGGTTAATTTTAGCAGGACAAGACAAACCCTTTAAGAGTTCCTTTTTAACAAACATATTCTACAAGTCTGACCTAAGAGCTGAAATATCAGTAAAAAGAAAGGCACATAATGGTTCATCACTTTGATACTTAGTTATCTGGTTATTAATTTATATCTGGTTAGCAATGTAACTGAAGAAGCTTAATTTTTAAGTCAAGTTTATCTTCTAGGGAACTGTAGCACGTGTTTATTTTTGATAACCAACCAATATTGATGTCATATTGACTACTATCAGTAGTTGCATTAAGGTCTGGTATAATTGTAGATGTTCTTGGCCGAGGCAACCGACTTGGGTTTGAAACACAATCGACTTGAGCTGCGGCGGGAGTTTCAAGCACAAAGTGTAAATTCATGATAGAGTAAAGACACAAATGAAGTGCAGAAATGTATTTGCGGATGATCATGGCTGTCGCAAATATAACATGAAGAGAAATAATTTAAATTACTACAAAAATTCCAGGTTCTTTTTCATTTTTCCATGCAATTTCCAGGTTTTCAAGTTCCATGACTTTTCAAGGTTTTCAGGCTTGTGGCCACCCTGAAATTGTTTTACACTATTTCATTTTAATATTTCATGTATTTATATTTATGAAAATACTTATAAAATGTAATTTCAAATGTTGCCGTGTTTTTTTTACAGGAAATCTATTACTTACAAAATAAATTCATGAACTGATATATACTATGATCTTAATTTTTAATACTTCTGAATGAGAATAAATTTCACTGGGGAGGAGCCATCATACATGGCTACTAAAAGACCTACTAATTCATGTAGCGTTTCTAACCTTTAACTTGTGTCCAGAACGATAGAAGAATGCTTGGAAGTAAAATAATATTATTAAAAAATTAAAATTAATAGGATAAATTAGTAATAAGACAGTGTAAAAACTATGAAGATATAATTTAATATGTGAGTGAAGTGTTGTGTAGTGTGGGTAGCAAATAGAAGGTTATGGAAGTTTATTCATATGTAATAAAGCATTGTTCTAGAAAATTCAAGAATAAGGAAGTCAGTGAGCATGTGGCCGGTCCGGAATATAATAGAATATATGGAAAATACGCCTACGCGCATATCGGCGGTGACGTCATTCGGCAGCGCCGCGGCATACATTGAGCAGTATTATAAAAGCAGTAGCCAGTCTTCATCTAACTCTCTTAGAACCATCTTAGAGCTCTCCTCTCTGAGAGTCTTCATACAGCACTCAGCGAAAGTAGTCCTGGGTTGTCTGTTCAGTATTGTCAACTTAGCGGGTTTCCCACTCAATCTTGCAGATTTAAGTTTTTGTTTAGCGGGGACGTTTTGGAAATTTAACAATGAAAGTGTAGGGATTTAATGGATTTTCGACCTTCCACAGCGGGAAGAATATTGTTATTTATATTGTGAATATAGAGTTTTATCAGATTTCAACTATTTTCGCAACGTTGAAAAGTTTTGAGTGTTGGCTACACTTTCGTGATTTCGCGCCGTAATAGTGTTTACATCTCTTCATTTGTTGTTTACCGGTGCTTACTGTATGTGTTGCGTTCGCGCTTGAGTGTGTTATTGTGATTTGAAATTCTTGAAATCTGTTGCGTTGTGCGCGAAATCTAAAGCAGAAGCTTTGCAATTAATTGTATGCTCTTAATTCTTTAGTGGTGCGGATTAAAATGCTTTTAGTGTGATGTGCGTTCGTTAAAAACACGTGGGCATCCAAATTCGTGACTGTGCAAAGTCGTTTGAAAATTCCGTTTTAATCATGGCTAGAAGCAGTGAAAGACAGCCCTTTTCGGGCGAGTTGTAGGTTATGTCAGTATTCGTTTTCATTAAGCAATATGGGCAGGCGTGCAGTTAGTAGCCATGCTGAGGGCTCCAAACATAAAATTGCTGCAAAAAATTCTGGCGCTATTACTAATTATTTTAGTTCACCTGTGGATGCTAAGTCGCAGTTTAATAACCCTGAGCCTAGCACTTCTCAGCCTGTTGCAACCGACGATGGAAACGATTCTTCAGTGCTTCGAAGAAATTCAAGAGTGAATGATTTTTTGATTAAAGAAGACTCCACTAGGGCTGAAATTTTGTGGTGTATTCAGGTAGTGATGAATCACTGAACCATGAGGTCTACTGCCAGGGATGTTGGTGTTTTTAAACGGATGTTTTCCGATAGTGAAATTGCAACCAAGATTCAGCTCCAAAAAGACAAAATGGGGTATGTAATTGTTCATGGAATTGCTCCATACTTCAAAACCAGATTATTTCACGAGATTGAGCTAGTGGATGTTATAACAGTTGGTTTTGACGAATCGCTGAATAAAGTTTCTCAGATGCAACAGATGGACATTGATATCCGCTATTGGGACAATTCCAAGGATGAAGTAGTAGTACGCTACTGGTCCTCTGCTCAACAAAGAGATTCCGCCCCATTTTATGAAGAAGGAAATTAATATATCAGTGGATGGCCCTAATGTAAATTTTAAGTTTTTAAGAGATTTCAAGGCTTCCATCAAGGAAATTGAAGGCCCTGTTTTGCTTGAGGTGGGAAGTTGCGGCTTGCATACAATGCATTGTGCCTATAAAGCTGGATTTCAAGAAACGGGATGGATGTTGGTGAAATTTCTGAGGGCTTTGTTCAATCTTTTTAAAAATGTTCCAGCTAGACGCGCAGACTACAGACGCCTAACGAATAGTAGCATCTTTCCACTGAAATTTTCAGTGGTCCGGTGGCTAGAGTGCGCAAATGTAGCTCAACGAGCAATAGAGATTCTCCCGAATGTGAAAGTGTATGTGAGAGGAATTGAACAAGGGAATTCTGCACCCTCTTGTATGAGCTTTGGTGAAGTGAAGAAAGCATTACAGGATTCTTTGCTTGCACCAAAACTTGCGTTCTTCAGAACAGTGGCATCGGATCTGGAACCTTTTATGACAGAATTCCAATGCAATCGCCCTATGATACCATTTCTGTATTCTGCATTGTGTGGGGGCTCTGAGGATTATCATGGACAGATTTGTCAAGAAGGAAGTATTGGAGGAAGCCAGCAATCCTTCTTGCATCAACGTAACTCAAAATGAAAATCTGTTACCAAAGAAACACGTGAAGGTGGGATATGCCACGATGGCAGAGCTGAAGAAGGTAAAGAAACTGAAGGAATTGGATGTGATGACATTCAAAAGAGATTGTAGAGAGTGTCTCGTAAAAATCTGTCAGAAACTAGTGACTCGCTCGCCTCTTTCGTATAAATTTACAAAAGCTGTCTCCTGCTTTGACCCGCAATTAGTTAGTTCATCAAAATCATTGGCAGAGAGCAGATTACAAACCTTGCTCTCCATTTTAGTGGAAAATAAAGGGATCGATGGTCCTACTGCTGATCAAGCTGCGAGAGAATTCTCAAACTTTGTGTCCCAGCCCAGTGCCTCTGATAGACTAAAATCATTCAATAGATTGTCAGATCGTGCAGACCACTTTTGGAGAGATTTTTTTGGAAGGTCCAGTCCAGAATTGAGGATTCTAAAAGTCATGAAAATGGTTCTTGTCATTTCCCATGGTAATTCCAGTTTAGAACGAGGTTTCTCTGTTAATAAGGAAGATCTTATTGATAACATGGCCAACGAGACCCTGGTAGCAAGGTGATTGGTGTATGACTCTGTGAACACAATAGTGGGCCCCAATGTACAGGACCTCGTGATCGATAAGAGTTTGATACATTCCATGAAAAATGCAAGAAGTCGCTATATGGAAGAAATTTCCAGAAAGAAAGCCGAAGATGAGGAAAGGCAGCTATAGCTCAAAAAGAAAAGGCAGGTTGAACTGCAGATCATGGAGTTGGAAGCCAAGAGAGCAAAACTTAGGGAAGAAAAGGATAAGGAGCTGGAACTGCTTGAAGAAAACATCAAGAAGTTGGCTGAAGAATCGAACAAGTAAATGGAAGCAGACTTCTGTTGCAATTTTACATAAGTGTAAATAAGTGCTTGGTGTTTAATTAAAACAAACATTGTGTTATTGTTATTTCTATTTTGTGAGGCACAGTGCTGTGTGGTGCGTCCAATTTAAAGAAATTTGAAAACTTTAAAAACACTGTTCTTGAATTATTAAGGCATGGGGAAGGTGATGATAAGAATTTATTTCAGCCAAATGGCCATAAGCTTATGTACACAAATATGTTTGATTTGATATAACATTCTCTATACTCAATCAGTGATTTACTTCTTTCACGGCACATGCTAAAATAAAAACGATCCCATAAAGTCCAGTACAAAACATATACACACTGGTACTTCTTCGTTCATGGAATCCTTTTGTACGCTTGCCTTGTGATGGAAGCCGTGTACAGCCAATCTGGTGAGAGCACTGAGCTTACAATTATTTGGTCCTGTCCAGTTGCAATCTAGCGTAGCATCTGTGGAATAGAAGTCTGAGTAAATCATCTCTTGCTTCTCTGGATTTGAGTAGTTCCTGCTCTGGATGGGTAGGTGGGGAAGATGTAAGTATCATTTTATTTTTTAATAGCTTTTAATGTTGTCAATCGATCTTCATCTATTATTGTTCATCTTCAAGGCAAATAACCAGTATTAATAAATATTCATGCCTTCTCATAAAATCGCTTACATATACTCCCGCCCACAGGCCACTTGTTCATGTTACTTTTGTCATTCTGAAAAATATGATTGTGAGAAATTGCTGTGACATTAGTGAAAGGCCCCTCTCATATGAATACATATTTTAAAATAAATGCAGTTTTGAGTGTTGATTCCTCTTGTAGCATATATGATGAGTGAAATGGAACACATTGGCACAGTTTGACCTTTGGTGGGAAAAAATTTAAAATGATTTTAAGCGAAGCCCTGAATATCCATAAATACGGTACCTAAATAACCTACTCTGCTCTGTTTTCAAATCTTCCATTCGTCTTGTCTTGGAACACTTTACTGCACAATGTAGCGGTCAATAGCTGTAACAAAAGCTGAAAATGTTTAGCTTTTTTTCTTTAATCCATCTTTTACGGGGTGGCACTCAGTTTGGTGACATTCTCCATGGTTAGAAATAGGAGGGATTTGGGGGGGAATTTGTCTTTAGCGTACTGACGCAGAATTTGCCTGGTGTTGAAAACAGAAAACCATCTTCGGGTTGGCCGAGGCAGGATTCGAACCTGCTACAACCTGCACGCTACAAGTCCCACCTTAGCGCTCTGAGCTAAATGTGTTCAGTGCAGTTGACCTTTAGTTGCTCACGACTACAATGTGGCTGATCGTGTGGTCATCAGTAGTCCACTCAAGTTCTTTGTTTTGTAAATGCGTTGTATTTTGGTCACTTATGTTACTCAGGGAATTTTCTTACTTATCCTGGAAAAATCAGGGAATTCTTTTATGATGAGTTGGTAGACACCCTGTTATAACATTGTTATATTCTAACGTTTTATTTCTGTTCAAATTTATAAAAAAATCCTTTAAATTATAATTACTTTCTTATGCTAGCAGTAATATTAATTACACTAACATTATTGTTTTGTTTTTTTGCTAAAGATTATTTTGATATCACTCTAGCTACTTTTGATTAATTAATAACATATTTCTTATTTTTCCTATGGATATTTCTTTATATTATTCTCTTGAAACTAAACATTATTTATACATTTTTGTACCTGATATTCTTACTTAAATACCTAAACCTATTTTGTACTTTCATTGACCTTTTGTTATTTTTTTTTTTTTGAAACTTACAAAATTCCTTCCTTTATGCTAGGCCTAATCCCTAGGTTTCACAATACTTCTATTCAACATTCTTTACAATCTTTTTATATTCCTTAACTATTTTTAGTTGTTGATTGAACATTTTTTTAAAGAAACTAATTAACAAAAAAGAAACATTGGTGCTTTTAACATCACACCTTTTATATAATTAACATATTTTTCTTACCAGGTCCATGCCTGAGATTAAGCTTCTAATTATTATTGCTCTCTTACTTCTATCTCACCTGTCTTCTAAGCTCACTAATACTATGGTTCCTTTTACAACAAAACTCTTATAATAATAATTTTTAACACTACTATAAACTATATGACTCGCTTACAAATTCCTTCACTAAGATCTAGTGTCTCCTTCTCCCATTATCCACTCTAATATTTGAACTTTTACCTTATTTCTATGTACCCTTATACCTTAGAATTATTACCTTATTACTTCTATCCCTTAAATTAATAATGATACAATTAGTTTTATATACTTATTAGCTAACATACTATTAAAGATTGTTTGGCTATATTAATACAGTTTGCTGTTTGTTGTGTTTTACAATGTAGGCACTTACACTGCACTTTTCCTTTCACATGAGGTTTATTTATCTAATCTCACTATCACTTTCACTCTATGTTATTTACATAGGTTGTGGTCATTTATTTCTACTTATGTAGTTCTATACTTCACCTTACATTTCACACATTGATTATTTATTTAGTATCTCATCACTGGGTTGTCATTGGTCATTAACATTTGCTTTATTATCATTTGTCACTTTTGTATCAATTATTACATTTGCTAAGCTTGATTATATTTTACTTGCTTCTGCCTATTTTATTATTTAATAGGGTATTTTTTATTTCTCTCTTCCTACCTTAGATTTATACATCTATTTTTCTTTTCTTTTCATTTAACACACATAATATATTTATTTTATTTTTATGGTTTATATATTTTACATTTCATTGATGCCCTATCTGATTTAGTGCATTCATTTTACATTTTATTTATTAGCTACATTTTGGGGTTATAATGATTGTGGTCTCTTTGGGTTATATTAGGGTTTATTGTTCCTTCACCTTCTCCAATCTATTGGGTTTAGTCGTAGTCAGTGTCTTAGTCAATTTTTATTTCGTAGTTGGGTTATCAATCTTCAAGTTATAAGTTTTTTAATTTTTCTTCTACTTTCAGCTTTTTTTTATATCAATTATTAGTGATATTTGGTGCTATCTTATGTCATGTTATATATATATATATATATATATATATATATATATATATTGTAACAAAATAACTAAATGTTACTTATTGAATTAGATGAAGATCAAAAGATCCTCTGTGGAATGCGTCAAATTATAATATTTTACTGTAGATGAGATCTCCTGCAAATCAATGTTAATTTATTTATAAAGAAAATTATTTATTATGTGGTTGATATTATTCGGTTATTGATAATAGATCTGTATTAAATAGTTATTTCGTGTTTTACAAGAGAAAAACGCTCTATTCCCGTTATTGTATTGAGTAATTCAATATTTGTCTCCAACCCTATTCAGTATATACTATCGCCAGAGCGAAGAGAGGAGAGCGTGTAAAGCAAGTTAGTTCACTATTCTCCCGTATTCACCAGCTGTCAACAGACGAGCGCTGTGGTTTATGATTAACCAGTTTTTATAGGTTAAGTTGTTCCACTTGAGGTGTTTCTCACGTTCCTTTCTCTGTAACTTACAACCTATTCGAAATCCACTAATTATTGTACAAATAACAAGAAATCGTCAAATTCAAGAAGGATTCTTTAATTTATATATATATATTTTTTTTTTATTCCAACAGATGCTTTCTCTTGCTACCAATACACCACATCGATTACACAGTACGTAATCGACTTGTCATTGAATTCGGGTTTTAGATGTTAAGATTTAATTATAAATTTTAATTTGTTTCTTATCTCAGGGTACATGTAGTTCTTTTAACTATTAGTAAGGTCAGGTAATGCAATTTTAAGGTTACTAAGTATTACAATATTGTTATAAACTCTTATTATATAAAATTAAACATAAGCAGGTTTTTTACCCAATTGGTTCAGATACTTAATGTGGCAGTGTCTGGCTACGACGATGCGAGAACAGAATGGCGATTCGGCTCTTGAATAAAAACAGCATTCAGCTTCTCAATAAAAGTTTGGATTTGATGTCCCAGAATGTAGTAGAAGTTTCAGTTCTGGACTTCGTTATTCTTCACGGTTCTGGTAGTTGCCGGTCCCAATGGAATTTGTGTAGTATAAGACTTTGTTTATTTTTTAATATATATTTTAATTAATTTGGCATTTCTCCGCTATGGATCCTCTTTGTTTAATTATAGTTCATTTTCATCATTACGCTTTTACTGTAAGTAGGTTGAATGAGTTATTTTTTAATTCAGTTAACTTTAACGGTATGCAGAATTATATTTGCTGATAAATAGATTCAGGAGTTACTACTCCATCCTTTAAAATGGATTTCTTTTATGAAATTTAATTTAATTAATTTGATTCATGTAATTTGGTTTTCTCTTTTTTTAAATTTGTATGCTGAACTTTACCCATTCACATATAACAATTGAGTGTTGAAATCAACAAGATATCTTGCATTCAGTCGTCCCTAACAACCATTTTCTTCTTCTGTTATTGGATAATATTTGTTATCCTAGAGCCGTAATTAGGAAATATTCTTACACTTTTTTAATAAAATACTCCCTTATTAGAATTACATTAAATCACCTAAAACTTTCACCTAGTATGCATTATTAAACCATATACATTTTACTACATTTTTTTCTTGATCAACTTATTTTAAAAGGTATTAATTTCCTTTTACAAAATACTAATTTTAGGCCTATTTGTTTTATTACATGTGTTATAAATTTTTGTTTTTAATTTAGCTTTTCTGACCTGACCTACTGTACAATGAGTCGCTTATGGCCAAATTCTAATTTTATTTTATCCTGATTTCAATTTATTATTATTATTATTTATTTTATCATTGAACCCTTCATTGGTTTATAACATAATTACAATGACCCCTTGACAATTTATTAACAATTATTGTCTTCCTGGCCAAGTTTACAAATATTATATTATGATATCTTCATTAATTATTCAAAGTAAATACACTTAACATGATACAATACATAATAAATACACTTGTATTTAATTACTTAAATACAAGTTTAACATGAATGAAATTAGTATCCATTACTTAATACCTTCTTAAAGCAATGGCTTCACACTGCTACATACAAAACACAGAATAAATATCATGTAAACACAATATCATGATAAAACACAACAACATGTACATCATTATAAAACATTAAATATCAATTAAACAGTCTACTATTTTCAAACTTGTCTATAGTAAATTCATCTCATTAGACACTGTGTTTATAGTTTACATCTTCCACTGATCACTCCATATTTTATATTTATATACATTTTTACTATTTTATTACCTAGTGACCTTAATAGGTATTATTAATATATTTTTTAGGTGAGGTTTACCTTCATGACCTTAATTATGGCATACCTTGGGTATTGTTTGAATTTCTATGGACAAAGTTTTTATGTAACGTCTGGGACCTTAACTTTGTTCCGTTACATAATACTCCCCCTCCGAAAGAAGTTTATTTTAGCTGAATATCGTTTAGTTGAAATAAACTTATAGTTTCTTCATGCCTTGGAACATTTATTTGATAAAATTATCAATTTATAATGGTTTCAGTTTTTTATTGTTTCTGCTTTAGTACGCAATTCAATGGGTTCTTTGGGGTTTATTTTCTCTTTCTATTCCTTAAACTTTTAATTGCACCGGAAAACTGTGTTGACACTCATTGTATGTTTTGTCATTAATTCTCTACTGGTACCTCCCTCAGTTGTAGACCTGTCCTTTTCTCTGGAACTCATAACTTCTTCTAGCTTATTACGCCATCATTTCTTATTATCATATTTATATTTAATTACCTCGCTTGGTGTATAATCCCTAAAATACTATATTTCCCTAACATTTTTCCCTAATATCATAGCTGGTACGGAATCAGAGGGGCACTATTGGCTTCCATTACTCTGCCGTTTCCCTAACTATATCTTCTGAGATCAGAGGAACTTCATCTCTGTCCAGAAAAAAAATAAACGTTGCACTATCACAACACAATACATATAATTATTACCTATAAGGTAGCTCCTTCGCTACAAACTTATATTCAAGGGATGATTACTATTATTTCTGAGGTATCCTAATACTTTTCTTAACTTATTTATCTCGTTGTTCTGTAGTTCCATTTATCATATTATTCACCAGTATAGTAGTTAAAGCTGTTCAATATTCATTTTAAATTCTTCTTAGTTCCGTGCTGTCAATTAATTATTCTTTAGCATACGTATTTTACTATTTTTAATTCACTCCCATTTACTTCTGCAATTAAACACTGAATCTCCTCCTTATCATAAATTGTATGGCATATTCTTCCTTCATCGAACTCATTTCTAACCCTTCTTTCTCTTCTTTTATGTTTATTAGTTTAAAATAATTTCTTCTGAATTATATAGTAAGGTGTTCTTACTTATTTTTGAATTTTGTGGTTTTAAAATTGATTCCAACTAATTCATCTTGACTATTTTGTATTGGCCACTGTTCGGGCTGCTCTACCAATATGGTTTTCCGGTGGATTCCGTAGATTATATGCAGTTGTAAAACTTTCAGTGGCATCGTCGCAGTATGGATCATACACATACGGTTCTATGTCCTCTTCGTTCCGTCTGTTCCTTCCCTCAGCATTCCCAGAATCGGGATTAGGTTTACAGTTTCCACGATAGTCCTCCTGGTTGTCCCTCTCATTAGCCATGATATAGTTTACTCGCGCTATATGGGTTCCCTGGTCATTACTTGGTTGATTTTCCGAGGGTATGTCTCTCCTTTGTTCCCTGCTTCCTCCATCATTCTCGACGCTCCTATTTCTGTTTTGATTCCTTCCATCATCGTTCCCTCGGTTACTATTCCAATAGTCTCTCCCGTTATCAAAATTCCTGCGGCCTGTGCTGTATCAATTATTATTAGGGTTATTATAATGATTATTGTTTTGGTAATTATTATGGCGGTAGCGGTTATTCATATAATGGTCATTAACATTTCGGTTATAATTATTGTGGTTATACCTATTCATTCCCTGACGCGATTCTTGATTTTGCTCCTCTCTCCTATTGTTTGAATAGTCACTTTGTCTTCGAGACCTCTGATAATAGTCTTCCATTTCATAGCTGGCTAACAAGGTTTCCATTGCTCCCACTGTCTTCACTTGTCCACTGCGTCTGGCATGAACTATTTCTTCTTCGAAATGGTAAGATAGTTTATTAACTAAACATTCCTCTGGTATTCGCGGTTCCAAATGACGCGCCAAACACACCTTTCCCAAAAAGTAGGTAGTTGGGGACTGCTCTTGATTAATGTTGAATCTTCCGTTGGTAATGTTGTCCCTAATCATGTTCTGTACGGAATCCTACCAGTATTTTGACCTAAAAGCCTTCTTACACTCTTCATAATTACTTGTTTCATTATATTCATTACTTGATAATATTTGTTATCCTAGAGCCGTAATTAGGAAATATTCTTACACTTTTTTAATAAAATACTCCCTAATTAGAATTACATAAATATCATGTAAACACAATATCATGATAAAGCACAACAACATGTACATCATTATAAAACATTACATATCAATTAAACAGTCTACTATTTTCAAACTTGTCTATAGTAAATTCATCTCATTAGACACTGTGTTTATAGTTTACATCTTCCACTGATCACTCCATATTTTATATTTATATACATTTTTACTATCTTATTACCTAGTAACCTTACTAGGTATTATTAATATATTTTTTAGGTGAGGTTTACCTTCCTGACCTTAATTATGGCATACCTTGGGTATTGTTTGAATTTCTATGGACAAAGTTTTTATGTAATGTCTGAGACCTTAACTTTGTTCCGTTACTATATATATATTTTATAACGAACCCCTTACGTCATCATTCGTTATTAGTGTAAAAGTGTAAGAGTGTAATGTGTACTCTCAAGTCTTACCAAGTCGTCGTCGTCGCTCTTAAACGTACCTCACGCAGACTGCGAACGTACGAATAACCGGTACCGAAGTCCTTACCTGTACTATTTTGTATTTTTAATTCCCAAAAGGCGCCAAATTGTTTTTCATAAAACAAATAAAAGATTCACAGTTAGATTGTCTCCTGTACGGTGAAAAATAATTCGAATTACCTCGCTGACTGGCGGGAACTCGACTTAGCTTGTCTTTGGACGTGTTGCCAAAAAAAGTTTTAGTTCGTAATTATTTATAATTTATTTCATACTTAACAAAACCATTTTGTTAGTGTTATGGATCCTCAAGGTGTCTTCACTATTGGGTTAGTACTTTCGTTTATTTTCGAAGATAGGGATGCTGTCTCCTTCTGGCGTCTGTTTCTTTTATTCAATTTTGTAGTTAATTATTAATTTTGAAATTCTGTTTATTGTTCTACCTTGTGTTACTGGAACTATTGTTTACTTCTGGTCTTCAATTTACTTTCATTTCTTTTTTATTGTCTTCGTTATGTGCCTTTAAAATGTCCACATCAATATAGCGTCTGTACCTCTGGATAGTTAATAATGGAACTCTTGTTACATAATGGTCAAAATTGTAATAACGTTCTGTTGTTATGGTAACCAGCTTGACTCTGATTGGTTAAGTACATTTGAAACTATTGTTATAAATCCTGGTTTTCTGTTCAAAATGGATAAATATTTTATAATGGTCATTTTTCCTTGGGGATATTTCCAATGCTTGAAATATTAACATCACTGTCCCTATTTTCTTTCAAAGATCAATTTGACATCTCACAAGGCTGGTCTAGGCCATGTATTATTGTTTTTGGACAAGATTGATAATACTATGTTAGTACATATTTTACTTATTTATACTGTTTATCACAATTCTGACATGTTATTATTGTTAGTTGATGGTAATTACATAATTTACTTGGTTTATTATTCAAATACAATTTTCAGTTGTTTACAATTGGTTTTCGGAAGTTAGACACATTATTTATTAAGCATATATAGTCTGCTTATTTTCATTTCACACTTATTGGCTTTTGAATTACTTTGAAACTGTTGTACAATCTATTAGTGTTATTATACTTTTACAAAATTATTTCTTATGTGATATTTTGCTTTCTATTTATATTATAGTTATTCATTTGTTGCTTGTTAAGTTTATGTCATTACTAGTTTTATTCCTACTCCCATTTCTCACACACCTCTTTAACACTTAAATCTATTAACAAAACATAACATAGAAATAACTTAATGGTCTGTATATGGTTCAGCGATATTTCTTCTCATTAAATATAATTATTATATTGCATGCCATTACTTAAAATGGTCCTGCTAATCCTCTCTTTATACCTTCATTACTTACATAAAAAATACAAACATATTACTGTAAAGTCAGGCTTTCTTGGTTTATACTCCTTTAAACACTAAACAAACAAATTAATTTTCTTTCGATTAACAAAATAACAATTTTGGTGAGTATTGAATTGACACCGTCTATTCTATAAATATAATCATTCTAGTGATTCTTTTACTGACATAATATGTTTTTCTATTCCTTACACCCACAATTACTCGGTTTCTAACAGGCTAATACAATTAACTTAATTGCCTATTCATCATTTGATTATGTTTTTGGTTTGTTACACTTGGTTACTATTCTTTTTCCTTAATATTATAAGTTGTTTATTTTAATATTCTAATCACTTCACTGTTTATTGCTATCACTCCCTACCTATCTCTCACTCTGGGTTTCAATGATCTTTTAGATATACATTTATAACTATTCTTTAACATTTTGTGCCTTACTTTCTTATTATTATAAGGTTCTTAACAACATACTTTATTTAATAATAATTGTCTTACTTATTTTTTATGGTTAGTGTACTTTCTTTATTATTGTTTTATTAATGGTTAATTATAGGCTATATTTTCTTTACTCATTTGTGTCTCTTATCATTGATTTGTCTTCTTAATCTCTGTGAATCTTTTCTCATCTTATTGTCTTTATCTGGCCAATCTCTGGGGTTGGGTCAAAGTCATTTGTTTGTCAGTCTAGTTTATTCTTTTAATCATTGTTCTTGTTTATAATTCTTCTTTCTTCTTTCTTAACTCTATTTTATATTTTTTCATTATTATTCATTAAATTATTTTACCTGTTATCATTTCCCTAATACTTATGGATACCATATATGGTCTGATTTCTGCAACGGTATATAATGCCCTTCCACCAAAATTGATCATTTTATAAAACGTGATTCTAAGTTTAATGAAATTATCAATTGTATTGTATCTTCTCCTTCTTAAATTCTCCTGCTTCTTGTTTATTTTCATGTTCAATTCTGCATCTATACTTCTTTTCATTTTGAGTCTTTTCTTCATTATTTTCTCCTACTACGATCTGGCTTATTGATTTTTTATTATAAATTATTCCCTATAAATCTTATTTTCCCTAACTATCCCTACTTTGTAGGTGAAATCGATTCGGATGGGCTCTATTGGCTTACCTAACTCCGTCGTTCATAACTACCCTTTTTCTGAGGTCAGGGGAACATCATCCCTGCTCAGTTAAATGATTGCTGGACCTATTCAACAGTCAATCTTAATTAATGAATCTTCAATACAGTCATCTTGTGACTAATAATAATAATATTTGTTGGGAATCTTTTATTTTTTATTTCATTATTGCTCAGTTCAAGTCATATTTATTTCTCATCTCTCTCTGTTGATATCATTTGATAATACTTGAAGCGGTGATATTTATTGATACAATTAATATTTTTATTCCTTTTCAATTCCTCCTTGATTCATCTCATTTTTTATTATATCTTTTAGAATATTTATTTTATTTACTTCATTCTTGATCATTTGGTTTGTTTATTTTATCTCACATATTTTTTCTAAATATTAGCGGAAGTTGATCATACATTTTCTTCTTTATTATCATTTTGTTTGTTTATTTTATCTCATATACTTTCTAGATAATGGCGTAAGTTGATCTTACATATTTTTTTTCTTTATCTCACATGTTTTCTAAATAATAGTGTAAGTTGATCTTACATATTTTTGAATTTTGGTAGCTTATTTATTCTTCATCAGCTATTATTCTTTGATTCACTTTTATTTGTAAACTTATTCGTTTGTTTTGTTATATATTTTTTATTTAATTTACTTTAGTTGTCTATTCACCTTTGGTTTTTTCAGTCAGTGCTGATTGTCATAATATTTCTTAATCGATGCCTGATTGTATACACCTTTTATTTTCTTGGTGATGGGGTGAGTGATCTCATAAGTGTTATTGCCCTTGTCTCTTGTTATAGTGTAAGGTCCCACGTATAATAATAGTAACTTCTTCGTAATGCCTTCGATTGTGCTGGGTAATTCTCTGTTTTTTATTAATACCTTTTCTCCTATATTGTACTTGATTGTCCTTTGCTGGTTCTTGGAATATTTATCCTTTTGTTGTTCTATCTTTTCGGCTATTTTATTATAAAATTTTCTTTTCTCAAATTGATATTCTGAGTTGGTGGGAAATTCAACTAGGTCATTTATCTCTCTAGGCGGTGGTCGCTCGAACATCATTGTGTATGGTGTGGCTTCAATGAAGTTGTGGTATGCTAGGTTTATAAACTCCTCTACGGATTTTAGGTAATTGTGCCATTCTCTTTGTTTATCATGGCAGTAGGTCCTTAGGATTCAACCCACCTCTCTAAGTACTCTCTCAGCTGGGTTACTGCTGGGGTGATAAAACGGATATTTTGTATGTTTTGATACCATGTTCCCAGAGTTTATTTTTCCATTGATTTCCCTTAAATTGGGTTCCGTGATCCATGACTATTGCCATAGGTTTCCCTAATTCAAGTATAAATTTGGTTATTATAATTTCAATAATTTTCTTAGTTGTCGCACGGTTAATTGAGTATAGTTTTGTATATTTTGTGAAGTGATCGAATATGATTACTATGAATCGTAATCTGTGTCTTCCTCCACTGCGGAGAAACGGACCACATATGTCAAGGAATACTTTTTCTAACTTTTGATTTGATATAATTGGTATCATTATACCCTCTTTTTTCGCATTGTTACACTTCAGCATTTGGCAAATATTACATCTCTGGATTGTTTTACTCACCTTTCTATAAATGTTTTTAATATAAACTTGTTCCTCCAATGGCTTTATCACCTTCATTGCTCCCATATGTCCGTACCTAATGTGGTAGTCCAGTATTAATTGTTCTTCCGCTGTAGATGGAATTACCAGTTTCCACTCTCCATGGTTAGGGTTATTTTTAATAAATAATATATTATTGTGTATATTATAAAATTGTACAATCGTTTCTTCCTCATTTAGCACTCTCTGCCGGATACTTATTATTTTTGGGTCCAAATTTTGATATCTTCTTATTTCCTGTATTATATTTTCTAGATCCATTCTATTTTTTATAATGTTATATACTTTAACTAACTGCTCC
Organism: Magicicada septendecula; assembly: GCA_034769895.1. Lineage (NCBI taxonomy): Eukaryota > Metazoa > Arthropoda > Insecta > Hemiptera > Cicadidae > Magicicada > Magicicada septendecula. Next base: position 1,217,592,427 of record CM068367.1, read on the forward strand.
TTCTCTCCTTCGAAAGTTTGTTGTTGAATGTTTATACGGGATAATACGTCAGCGGCTGTGTTTTTCTTCCCTGGTATGTATTCCCAGTTAATATGGTACTCTTGTAACAACAATATCCATCTAGTTAATCTCCCGTGACTGAGTTTACATTGCTTGAGGAACGAAATGGATTTATGGTCACTTCTCACTGTGATTGTGTATCCTAGAATATAAGTCCTGAATTTGTTCCAGGCGAATACAACACTAAGCAATTCTTTTTCCGTAACGTGATAGTTTCGTTCACAACCATTCAATATTCTACTAGCGAAACTTATAACCATATGTTGTCCCTTCTCATCTTCCTGGTATAAAACAGCACCTAAACTAACGTCACTCGCATCACAGTTCATGAAGAATGGTTTTTTCAAGTCTGGATTATGTAATATAACTGTATTTAAAAACTTTTCTTTTATCTGATTGAATACCTCATTTTGTTCGGATCCCCATGTCCATTTATCTTTAGTTGATAATTGTTTTTTTGAATTTGGCGGTTAAATTAGAATAATTATTTTGGAATTTCTGTAATAATTGCAGATTCCAAGGAAAGATTGCAGCTGTTTTTTGTTTTTAGGCGTTAGAAAGCGTTGTATAGCTTCAACTTTTTCTGATGATGGAGATATGCCTTCCTCCGTTAAATTAAATCCTAAAAATTGTACCTTGCGGGCTATAAATTTCGATTTGTCCAGCTTAAGGGTTATGTTGTTATCTGACAATTTTTTTAATACTAGTTCCACTCTAGCACAGTGTTCATTCCAATTTGATGATGTTATCAGCAGGTCATCTACGTATACTGTGGTAAAATTCAGTGCGTCTTGTCCCAATATTTGGTCCATGCATTTGACAAATACTGCGACCGAATTTATCAGTCCAAATGGTAGTCTCTTGAACTGATATTTTCCTTCCAACAGAAAAGCTAGGTATTTTCTGCTATTCGGATGTAGCTCCACCTGCCAGTATCCACATACCGTATCCCACGCACTGATGTACTTTGTATTGTGGAATTTCTTCAAAATTTCCTCAATTTCACCTGGAGACGTTCTGTCATTCACAATCATTTTATTTATCTCTCTCGCATCAAGACATATCCTCACTTTTCCATTCTTTTTTGGTATCACCACTATTGGACTAGTATAGGGTGACTGACTCAATTCAATAATGTCGTCTTCCATCATTTGGTTGATCTCCGCTCTCACTGCGTTCTTTTGTGAGTATGCGATAGGATAGAACTTTTTCTTGAAATCTACGGGTTCTTTAAATTTGATTATACATTGGTAGTCCTTTACCTTACCCGGGGCGTTTGAAAAAATATGTCTATATCGGTTGTAGATATTGATGAGTTCCTCTGCTTGGTGTATACTGATCTGTTGGTCTTGTCCTTCTCGTTGGAATTTTCTTATCTCCTCCAACTTACTTGACCATAATTCTTCATCCTTCCCTTCGTCTAATACCCTTCCATGTGAGTTGTGGCAAAAATAGTTTTGAATAATTGGGCAGCTGGTTGTTATTGAAGGTATGTTGCTCCTGTTCACTAGATCGGCTGTCCATATTCCTTCTTCCGTTGTTAGGGATACATCCCCTCGCTGTAGATTGATTATGGCAGAGTGTTGTCTCAGTATGTCACAACCAATAAGTATTGTGATTGGCAGTCCGCTGGCAACAAGAAATGGCATAGGTATTGTTACTCCTTGACTGGTATTCTCCAATGATACCTGCTTCCTTATAGTCTTATTTTGCCTGCCCGTAGCACCGATGATTGTAACATTGTTTATCGGCAGAGTTGGTATTTGCATGTGACTTCCTTGTTGTATTCTATTTAATTCCACGTGGTCGACCAAAGAGATATTGGATCCTGTATCGATCATTATGGTTGATGTGGTTCCATTTATTTGGGCACTTATTATACAATTTCATTGTTCCTGATTGGCATTGAGTTAATCTTCTCTTCGATTAATTCATCCCTTATATTTTTTAAGTAATTAGTCTGTATTATTGTAATCGTCTTGTCAGTAATCGTCTTTTAATTCCCCAGGAGATTGGGTCCAGTGATGGGCTGTTTTCAGTTTTCACCGACCTTACTCGTTTAAATGAAGAATGACCTCATTGTTCCTGGCTTCAGTTGTGTTTATGTTTTGGCTCGTTGGTGGCTCCTGTCAGTGGTCGGAGTTATTTCCCTCATTTCCAGCGTTCTCTTCAAATGAGTTGATTTGTGTGTTCGGTACCTGGTTATAGTACGTTCGGTGGTTACTGGTGCGAGGATAGTTTCTTCCCGGACTCCGTTGGGTTTGAAATCGCACATAGTTTACCTGTGGCTGATATCCTCGGTTTGGGGTATTACCGTTCCCTGGACGATAATAGTTGTTTTGACCGTTCCGTTGGTAATTATCCCGGTAGTTGTTGTTTCTAAAATTCCCGTTGACATTACCATTTTGGTTATAATTCCTTGGTGCGTTATTTCCGCGTTGGTTCACCTGGTAATTATTGTGGTTGTTCGTCAGCGGCTTATTCTCACTCTGCTAGTTTGGTGGGGATGGACCTTCATTAATTTTACGATTTCGGGAACTCATGAAGCGGTTCTTTCGATATTGCCACTCGTGCTCATGGCTCTCTAATAGACTGGCCATGTCCTGAATTGTTTTTACTTGGCTATACATGCGTGCCTTTTGTATCGCATCGTCATAGTGGTATGACAGTTGTATGACCAGGCACACTTCAGGAATGTGGGGTTCCAAATTTCTGGCCATGCAGATCTTCCCCAGAAAGTATGATGTGAGAGACTGTCCACTCTGGTTCTCGTATCTTCCATTACTCAGGTTGTTTCGAACCATATTTTGGGTCGATTCTGACCAGTACTTCGCCTTGAACTCCTGTATACTCTGGATTTCTGGTCTTGTGGCGGTCCACCAATTATCATAGGTTTCCTTAAACATCTCATCCAGCTCACGGTTGTCCAGCGAGTTTCTCGGTTTTTTGCGATTAATTCTTCCACCCTCTTCAGAAATTCTATGGGGTTGCGCTTGTAGTTGCGAAAGTTGATAGTCTCACGATTGTCATTGTTAATTATATGATTGCTGTTACATGGTCGGTCACGCCAGGCATCCACTTCTTCCTGTAACATTTCTTCGCGTCTATGCATTTCGTCAATTCTTTGTTTATTCTTGTCAACCTTGCTGTTGATTTTATTTAGGTTACTGTATACTCCCTCCATCCTTTCTCCCAGATCCGTTCGTATGACTGTTATCTCCTTCTGATTTTCTTCTCGGACTTGACGTATGTCCTGCTTCACCTGTTCACATTTTTTTGTGGTTTCCTCTTGAAATTCATCAATTCTCCTTTTGTTTTCGCCTTCGAGGGCGTTCATTTTATTTATTACTTCCTTACGGACTTCTGAAACCGTTTCGTTAGTTTTGTCCAATTTCTCCAGCGTCTCTTCTAATTTCTCATTGGTTTCTGTGATCGTCTGTTTTATTTCTTCACGGTACTCCCTTAATTGGTGCATCATTTGCTGCTTCATTTCTTCTTTATTTTTCTCATGGTCCTCCTTCAATTGTTCCCTCAATTCTTCTTTCAACTCTTCATTTCTTTGTTGAATGTCCTCCGTCAATCGCTGTTGTAAGGTTTCATTATTTTCGTTAATTGTCTGCCTTAAGTCTTCTTTAGTACTTTCATTTGTACTGACAATTTTTTCATTTATTTGTGAACTCTCTTCACTCCTGTCGAATTTTTCGTTCATTGTTTGCTTGACCTCTTCCTTCATACTATTCATTAATTCTATTAATTTGATTATATTCGGGTCCCCTCTAGCTTCCTCCTTGTCCCCAACCGTTTCCACATCCTCAACCAATGTAACTTCCTTTTCTTCCACTATGACTTCTTTTTTGGCCTCCTTCGTCCGTCTCAATGATGACGCCCTCTTATGCATCTTGTTATCCTTTCATAATCGCCGCTAGAATGTCGTACTTCCTTTACTTCTAGCCTCACTAGTTGGTCGCCAATTCTATAACGAACCCCTTTTACGTCATCATTTGTTATTAGTGTAAAAGTGTAAAGTGTAAGAGTGTAATGTGTACTCTCAAGTCTTACCAAGTCGTCGTCGCTCTTAAACGTACCTCACGCAGACTGCGAACGTACGAATAACCGGTACCGAAGTCCTTACCTGTCCTATTTTGTATTTTTAATTCCCGAAAGGCGCCAAATTGTTTTTCATAAAACAAATAAAAGATTCACAGTTAGATTGTCTCCTGTACGGTAAAAAATAATTCGAATTACCTCGCTGACTGGCGGGAACTCGACTTCGCTTGTCTTTGGACGTGTTGCCAACATAAAATTTGAGCAAAGAATTCTATTGTCCGCTAAAGCACATAACATACATAATACAATTTAAATAAACACAGGACAGCTAGTAAAGATTCGTACTTATTTATTTGATTCGATAATTCATTAATTTTTGATAATTGTTGTACAATAAATGTTATTATAATAAAGTTTAGCCTCGGCCACAAATTAGTTTTCACTCAGCGGATAGCAAAAGGTGGCAGCGCTTCAGTCGTAGGATGCCGCTATGGCTGACATGTGTATTTATTTACACAAGTTAATTTGCCAATGAGTTCTTTTGAGTACGAAAAAGGTTTAAAACAAGATGCCAAATAAAGTACACCACCTTACAATTGTGGTACTTAAATACTAAAAAGGTTTACATGAAAATTCAACTCTGTTGTTCAAAAGTGTGTGTCAGTTTTATCAGTTTCGGACATAGGTTATCTTACGTTTACATACAGTGTTATTAAATATGATTCATTAATCCTTGAAAGAAATTGGTGTTCAAAGTTTAGAGTGAGAGTTATATATTGTGAAAAAAGTTAATTAGTTTTAGTTCGTAATTATTTATAATTTATTTCATACTTAACAAAACCATGTTGTTAGTGTTATGGATCGTCAAGTGTCTTCACTATTGGGTTAGTACTTTCGTTTATTTTCGAAGATAGGGATGCCGTCTTCTTCCGGCGTCTGTTTCTTTTATTCAATTTTGTAGTTAATTATTAATTTTGAAATTCCGTTTATTGTTCTTCCTTGTGTTACTGGAACTATTGTTTACTTCTGGTCTTCAATTTACTTTCATTTCTTTTTTATTGTCTTCATTATTTGCCTTTAAAATGTCCACATCAATATAGCGTCTGTACCTCTGGATAGTTAATAATGGAACTCTTGTTACATAATGGTCAAAATTGTAATAACGTTCTGTTGTTATGGTAACCAGCTTGACTCTGATTGGTTAAGTACATTTGAAACTATTGTTATAAATCCTGGTTTTCTGTTCAAAATGGATAAATATTTTATAATGGTCATTTTTCCTTGGGGATATTTCCAATGCTTGAAATATTAACATCACTGCCCCTATTTTCTTTCAAAGATCAATTTGACATCTCACAAGGCTGGTCTAGGCCAAGTGTATTATTGTTTTTGGACAAGATTGATAATACTATGTTAGTACATATTTTACTTATTTATACTGTTTATCACAATTCTGACATGTTATTATTGTTAGTTGATGGTAATTACATAATTTACTTGGTCTTATTATTCAAATACAATTTTCAGTTGTTTACAATTGAAAATCCAAGCCCCCAATAGATAAGGATACAAAAATAACTTTTATTTCTACCGCATACACAAATATAATGCCAAAGATTCTAACCTCCACATTTAATAAATTGAATATTACTGCTACCTTCAAAACAAACAATAGTCTATTAAAAATACTACGTCATAGAAAACCCATACCTTTAGAAAAGAAATCCGGCATATATAAATTATCATGCAACAGTTTTTACATTGGTCAAACGGGGAGAGGTTTCCTCAAACGATTTAAGGAACACACACCAAAACGTCACCTAAATAATCTCACTTTGTTAAATAATAAGTCCAACTTTGCCCGCCACTTAATCTTACACAATCATAATTATACTGATTTTAAATCTAATTTAATACCCCTACATGTGTGCAACAAAGGCCGTTACATGGACGCAATAGAGGAGTTCGAAATATACAAAGCATATAATAACATAAACAGCCGAGACTTCATATTGAATGACCACTTAAATTTTAAATCCAACCCGCTATACGATACAGCTTTGAACCTGCTTAGGCGTAATCACTCAGATAATAGTTCAGTGTCCGATCGGCTTCGTCGTGGTGCGCACCATTTAGGAAGCAAGTGAATTACGTAGTGGACAATTATGTGTAACATGTGTTTTTAACGTTTAACGACCTCAATAGAGCGATTTTATCTGATGATGGAACAGATGTTCCGAAACGCGTCATTTTAATCGACGTAACGAAGTCACACGACGGATATAAGGTGATTTATTTATAATAATTTACTGTTTACAATTGGTTTTCTGAAGTTAGACAGCTATGTCATTTATAGGCCTAAACTGTAACATCTTATAATTTCTTATTTTGCTCTATTTAAACATTATTTATTAAGCATATATGGTCTGCTTATTTTCATTTCGGACTTATTGGCTTTTGAATTACTTTGAAACTGTTTTACAATCTATTAGTGTTATTATACTTTTACAAAATTATTTCTTATGTGATATTTTGCTTTCTATTTATATTATAGTTATTCATTTGTTGCTTGTTAAGTTTATGTCATTACTAGTTTTATTCGTACTCCCATTTCTCACACACCTCTTTAACACTTAAATCTATTAACAAAACATAACATAGAAATAACTTAATGGTCTGTATATGGTTCAGCCATATTTCTTCTCATTAAATATAATTATTGTATTGCATGTCATTACTTAAAATGGTCCTGCTACTCCTCTCTTTATACCTTCATTACTTACATAAAAAATACAAACATATTACTGTAAAGTCAGGCTTTCTTGGTTTATACTCCTTTAAACACTAAACAAACAAATTAATATTCTTTCGATTAACAAAATAACAATTTTGGTGAGTATTGAATTGACACCGTCTATTCTATAAATATAATCATTCTAGTGATTCTTTTACTGACATAATATATTTTTCTATTCCTTACACCCACAATTACTTGGTTTCTTATAGGCTAATACAATTAACTTAATTGCCTATTCATTATTTGATTATGGTTTTGGTTTGTTACACTTGGTTACTATTCTTTTTCCTTAATATTATAAGTTGTTTATTTTAATATTCTCATCACTTCACTGTTTATTGCTATCACTCCCTACCTATCTCACACTCTTGGTTTCAATGATCTTTTAGATGTACATTTATAACTATTCTTTAACATTTTGTGCCTTACTTTCTTATTATTATAAGGTTCTTAACAACATACTTTATTTAATAATAATTGTCTTACTTATTTTTTATAGTTAGTGTACTTTCTTTATTATTGTTTTATTCATGGTTAATTATAGGCTATATTTTCTTTACTCATTTGTGTCTCTTATCATTGATTTGTCTTCTTAATCTCTGTGAATCTTTTCTCATCTTATTGTCTTTATCTGGCCAATCTCTGGGGTTGGGTCAAAGTCATTTGTTTGTCAGTCTAGTTTATTCTTTTAATCATTGTTCTTGTTTATAATTCTTCTTTCTTAACTCTATTTTATATTTTTTCATTATTATTCATTAAATTATTTTATCTGTTATCATTTCTCTAATACTTATGGATACCATATATGATCTGATTTCTGCAACGTTATAATGTATATATATATGGCGAAGGCTGAAGATGAGAGAACAGGAACTCTCGAAACATGTTCCAAATAAGGAAAAGAACATCTTGAGGTAATATAATTATAAATTTTAAATACTATATATGTATATATATTGTACTGTACTTTATTTGTAGGTATTGTAATTAAGATCTGCTCCATGTTGGATGCGTCATTTATTGTACTGTTGTTATTATTTATACGTATGGTAATGATTTAACAGTACATGTAAAGAAACTCTTTCTCTCAGGGTTAATAATTATTAAGTTATTTGATCGTATTTACGATTGTATCTATTATTTTCTTTTCTTTAAACCAACCCAGATTCAGTTAATAGGTAGTATTTTGATAATTAACCATGTAAAAAATAAATAACATACTAATGTAACTTAACCGTCTCTGAATTCTTCCAGCTGCCACGGGTTCACTTCTGGTTGTTGTTTACCTTTCTTCAACAGCAATATTAAGCTTGGCAATCTGTTTCTTCACACAAATCTCTTATTGCTCTCACCGCTGAATGCCGCTCTCCAGAACTACTGCAACACCGATGTCTCCTTTGAACACTTAATTATTCTTTAGGGCCACTTAAACTCTTCTCCAGTCCAAGATTTTCCTCTTCTGTCGTTGTTCTATCAAGGATATTGTTATATGTCTCGTATTATTATTAATTTATTAAATATTATAATCAAACTCTGGTATCACTATTCAAAATCCTTTACTTTATTTTCTTTTCCACGTTACATTAACTTTATAATGTACACCTGTTATTTAATATAATTTAAGATTCTTCATGTAGTTACTAGTAGATATTTAATTTTAGACTAATAACGTTTCTTTTATCAGATATAATTGAAGACTAATGATGTTACTTGTATTAAATATAATTGAAGATTAATGATGTTACTTGTATTAAATATAATTGAAGACTCATACATTTCTTTCCTCACTATACAAAACAAAATCTTAACAATTTAACAATTTGCCACTATGATAATTCCCTAATTTATTTACATCTGTTTATCATATAACTATTAAAACATATATCATTTTTCTATTTCTTATTAAACATCTTTATTACCTCTAATATTCGTAATTCTATTGGTTATTTATTAAATTATAATTTTATTACTCTATACTCTTCTTATAACATTCATTTCAATTTCATATATTATTTTCTGAACATATAACTAAATATGGTTTTACATCATATAGGAATCGACCTCTATGTTGATTGAGTAAGTCGATATTCCCAATGTTTTCTGTTTACATTCTAAAACATATGTTCCCTTTAATATTAATTTTGTATCTTTTTTCTTTTAAAATTGATTATTTACCTCTTATGTACTGTGTGCATTTTAACAGCAGTACATAATACCTTCCCTTATTTCATAATCTCAGATACAACTTGATATGAGATTTTGAAATAATTAATTTCTTATCACAAACGTGGTCGAACATTAATATTGAAAACATCTGATTAATTCGCTAATTGTATATCACAAAATTCATTTCATAAATTGGTTTTTTTCTTTTATTAACATAACAAGTATCGTTCATCACTATCAAGAATCACCATATCTTACACACTCATTTATGGCTTAAAATAACATTAATCAAACCAACTGGTTTTACATAAAAAATAATAAGTATAAAATAACAATTGTGCCTAGTTTCATGGCTAAAAAACTCAAAAACATGAATACAAACATTATCTTTTCTTTTAAATCTCACCTTCCCAATCCTGGTCATAAATTTCATGTGTTCTTAATTTCAGAATTATTTTTCTTTTAATTATATATTTTTTTAAATTATTTTTATTATAATATGGGTATCAGCTTTAGTGATGTGATATGCTTTGTAAACCTAATAGCTGTCCATGATAATCAGTATATTCTTCCTACATCTCCTATCACTAGTTGATAATGGTCCACAAATGTCAATAAAACTTGCTCTAACGCTCTCAATGCTTGATGATTTATCCACCTTCCCTCATATCTGACATTGGCTACCTTGACTTTTTTTACAAATATCATATATTAACATAGCACCTAAAACTTGATGTCGATTCTTCATACACTTTGGGTTATTCTATCATTTATTTGGTTACTTTTAATTATATTCCTGTTTTCATGTTGGAATACTTAATTTCTTCTTACTTTTCACACCTCAAGTCATATTGTCATATTTATTTTTTATTTCTTTACCTCGTTATTTGTATCATCCCTAAAATACCATAATTCCCTAACATTAAATACTACACAGGGGTTCGGATTCGGAGGGGCACTCTTGGCTTCCATTACTCCGCCGTTTTCCCTAAATATATCATCTGAGATCAGAGGAACTTCATCTCTGTCCAGGAAAAAATAAAAGTTGCACTATCACAACACAATACATATAATTATTACCTATAAGGTAGCTCCTTCGCTACAAACTTATATTCAAGGGATTGTTACATGATTTCTTTGAGGTCTCTTCACATTTTATTCCATTACTGTTTCACTTCTGGTGTTTTATCACTTCAATTAATATTCTATCATTCACAGGTAACTGGTTAACATTATTCGACATACATGTTGGATTATTTCCCTCTTGGTGCTGTCAATCAATGATATTTTAGATTCTATCTTCATCTTCATTTTTATTTATTTATTCACCTTTAATTATGCAGTTAAGTACTGAATTTCATTTCATTATCGTAAGTTGTATTTGTCTATTCTTTCTTCATCTAACTCATTTCTACCCTTCTTAAATAGTAACTAGTCTTAATTGTTCTTATCATGGTTATTATACTGATTAAAATGGTTATTCAAATAATTATTATGGTTATTAACTGTCTTTTACTTCTTAATTGATTCAAAATAATTTCTCTTAACTATCCGGTAAGATGTTCTTACTTATTTTAGAATTTGGTGGGTTTTTTCTTAATTGATTCCAAATAATTTATCTTAACTATCCTGTATTGGCCACTGTTCGGGCTGCTCCACCAATATGGTTTTCCGGTGGATTCCGTCGATTATATTCAGTTATAAATCTTTCTATGGGATCGTCACAGTATGGATCATACACATACGGTTCTATTTCATCTTCGTCCCGTCTATTCCTTCCCTCAGCATTCCCGGAATCGGGATTAATTTTACGGTTTCCACGATAGTCCTCTTGGTTATCCCTCTCATCAGTCCTGATATAGTTTATTCGAGCTATATGGGTTCCCTGATTTTCCTTTGCAGTTGCTCTCTCCTCTCTCCTTCCTTCATGTTGACTATTTTCTGATTGTGAAAGGGCACCATGTTGATCTCTGTGTCTTATCTGTTCATAGTTGTTGTTTGCCTCACTTTGTCTATACTCATTGCGAGAATGTTCATTGCGATCAATCTACCTCGGGTAATGACTATTATAACCTCGGGAATCATAGTTTCGGCATATAAAATTTGCTTGATAGTTATTTGAAGCGTGGTTGCCTCTATAATTATTATTGTTGTTATTATTATTATCATATCTCCGGTCATTCCGGTTATCGTTTTTGTAGTAATTTCTTCCACCTTCCCTATCATGGTATCTTGGAACATTTCTCTGGTCGCTCCTTTCTACTATTTGGTTTCTGCTACGGTTTTGTTCTTCCGGATATCGGTTAGGGTAGCTGTCTCCTCTCATATTCCCTTGTCCAGCATGACTGTCATAATTCATCTTCCTCTCATAATCAGTGAGCAATAATGTCATCGCTTCTATAGTATGGGCTTGACTGGCAAATTGTGCTAAGCTTACCGTTTCAGGAAAATGATGACTCAAAGCTTCCACCACATATCTGTCATCCATGGGTGGATCTAAATATCTTGCCCTGCAAACATGCGATAAGAAATACGAGGTTGGTGTTTGTCCTACGCTTCGGTTGTACCTACCATATACTATGGTCTCCCGCACTCTTGTCTGTATGGATCGTGTCCAATATTTATTTTTATAGCTGTCCACAAATTCCTGGTAGCTATTCAAGGTGTTTCTAACAGCATCCCACCAATAATCATTCATTTCATGGAACCCTTGATCTAATATTAGCTTAATTCTCTCCCATCTATTTTCCTTTGTACTATGCAAATATTCCTTCATTCTATTTAAATACTCCATAGGATTTTTTATATATCCTTTCATATGTGGCACCTAATGACTAATAATCTTGTCTTCTCGTATAACATATGTTTGATTACCATTTTGTTCTATTTCATTGACCCTTACTACTAATTGTCCCATGGTATCCTCTATTTTGGTATTATTGCTGTCCAACTGTTGTCCCATGGATTGAATATTGGTTGTTACTTCCTGTTTGTGTTTTACCAATTCTCTCGTCATCTGTTCTATGACTTCTTGTTTATTTTCTCCTAATTTCTCTTCCACTTCTTCCTTCAGTGACTGTTGTCTCGTTTCTATATTGTCTAACCTATTTTCCATTGTTTCCATATTCAATTTTACCTCTGCAAACTGTCTTAACATTCCCTTCCTCATAATTTTTTAATATTAACTCAACTTCAGCCTTTTGCTGGTCTAATTTATCATTCACCCCATTTATTTGTTGTTGAATGGTCTCCTTTAATTCCTCCTTATTTTGTTTTAATAAATTTTCATTATCTAACTTCATTTGTTTAAACTCTTCTTGGTTACTGTCCATTTTTTCAATATCCTCCTTCATTTGTTTCTTTAGTTCTTCAATATTTTGTTTTAATAAGTTTTCATTATCTAATTTCATTTGTTTGAAATTTTCGTTGGTTTTGTTATTCCCTTCCATTAGAATTCTCATCATCTCCTGTAAATTATCGTCCATTGACTGGGTTGGTTTCTTTGGTTGGTCCCCTTGGGCATCCTCTACTATTATTTCCATTTCAGTTTCTTCCTCTTCAACACTATTACTCCTTAATTCATATCGTTGCTCCAGTTTGTTAGCCATTTTACAATATTGAACTTAATTTTAATTACAAGGAAAAAAATCTTTATGCTAATTAAATTCAACAAAATTGTGTTATTCGGTGTTGGTTTAAAGAAAATCTTTGCTTTCACGTATGGGCGCCATTTAATGTACTGTACTTTATTTGTAGGTATTGTAATTAAGATCTGCTCCAAGTTGGATGCGTCATTTATTGTACTGTTGTTATTATTTATACGTATGTAATATTGATACATGTTATTATTGATACGTATGTAGGTAATGATTTAATAGTACATGTAAAGAAACTCTTTCTCTCAGGGTTAATAATTATTAAGTTATTTGATCGTATTTACGATTGTATCTATTATTTTCTTTTCTTTAAACCAACCCAGATTCAGTTAATAGGTAGTATTTTGATAATTAACCATGTAAAAAATAAATAACATACTAATGTAACTTAACCGTCTCTGAATTCTTCCAGCTGCCACGGGTTCACTTCTGGTTGTTGTTTACCTTTCTTCAACAGCAATATTAAGCTTGGCAATCTGTTTCTTCACACAAATCTCTTATTGCTCTCACCGCTGAATGCCGCTCTCCAGGACTACTGCAACACCGATGTCTCCTTTGAACACTTAATTATTCTTTAGGGCCACTTAAACTCTTCTCCAGTCCAAGATTTTCCTCTTCTGTCGTTGTTCTATCAAGGATATTGTTATATGTCTCGTATTATTATTAATTTATTAAATATTATAATCAAACTCTGGTATCACTATTCAAAATCCTTTACTTTATTTTCTTTTCCACGTTACATTAACTTTATAAAGTACACCTGTTATTTAATATAATTTAAGATTCTTCATGTAGTTACTAGTAGATATTTAATTTTAGACTAATAACGTTTCTTTTATCAGATATAATTGAAGACTAATGATGTTACTTGTATTAAATATAATTGAAGACTAATGATGTTACTTGTATTAAATATAATTGAAGACTAATGATGTTACTTGTATTAAATATAATTGAAGACTCATACATTTCCTTCCTCACTATACAAAACAAAATCTTAACAATTTGCCACTATGATAATTCCCTAATTTATTTACATCTGTTTATCATATAACTATTAAAACATATATTGTAAGGTAACTAGATCATCGTTGAAAATGCTCCACTGTTGTGAGCGCCAATTTGTAAGGTAACTAGATCCTTACTGTTAAAATTAAATGTATTTGATTTAATTTAAAGTTAAGTTAAAAGTTGATTATAATGAATCTCGTGTTACAACTCGAAAAGAACTCTCTTTAAAATATTTGCAGTAATAATCTTTAGTAATAATTGATTAATATTGTTTATTTAGTAAAGTTTGATAATTATAGTGAATAATATGTTAATCGCTGGTCGGTGGATGAATGTAGCCATAGCGTCGATCTTGCAGCGGAACTCCTCTTTTCGGTTAAGTGTCGTCAGTGTACGTAACGTTAAGTCTCGTCTGGACAAATAATTTATAATAATATACACTTTCACGTACCTGTTCGTGATACTGGAAGTTCTGAAGTTCACTTACCAAAAAATAAGCTGTCAAGATGTACTTAAGACCATCTTGCTTTATCAACAAGGTTATATCACTCCTTGTGTGCAATAAGGGCGCCACATGGGTTTATTTTAGGAAAATTCCCATGAAAAACCAACTAATAAAATTTAGGATTTGATAAATTCACTTTAAACTTTGTTTAAATGCTTGATGCATTCACTACAATTCAAATCTAATATAGTAGAGTCTCTACTCAGAGTTGTCTCTCTGTACTCAATGTTAATTATCAATTCACTATTTGAAATAAATATGATCAAGGTTTATGCTGAATAAAAACGGGGTTTATTTTACCCTTTGAAAATAAACTCAACAATTAAAATACAATTGATACATTAATATAAACTTGATGTTACTTGATCCGTTTACAATACGGTCTAGCTCAGTTAGAACAATAAACTCTTATATTTATTAACAAATTTAACTTTTAATTATATAATATACCTCACGGGTAGGCTCTTTGAAATACAATAAAGAACTATCTTATGCCTTGACAGACGTTAATAATAATAATTAATAATTTGGCCTCTTTTTAAAACTCGTAATTACGTTTACTGGTTAGCGTTTGTTACGTTTCCTTATCTACTAACATATATTTTTAACACTTAGTCCTAATACAAATATCTTACATTGGATTGATAAATCCGCTAAGTAAATTGAAACTGTATATACAATTGAAAGTTGTGTTGTTCTTGCGTCAGTACAATTTTGTGGTAAATGATGAGCAGTGCAAGCAGAATAAATAAAATAAATTGTCACAGTGTTACCTTATTTCTTTTAATCATATAGATTAAAATTTTTAAAAACATTCCAGTGATCGGATTATAATGATCACCGGTCAATTACACTTCACATGAACTATGAACGGAGAGTCGGCCCTCTTCTGACTAAATCTGGGCTATGTGAATTACTGATTATTAAACTCTCTCTCTCATTCTAAAATCACGCACAAATTAAAATATTCACTTTATTTTCGAAGCACTTCCTGGTAATCAATTGTTGTATGGTTATCTGTCTTGAAGAAATTTTTAAAAGGATTCACTGTTTACATACTATGTTAAGTTATTAAAAATGTTGCGGGGACGAGCGACAACTGTCTCGCTCGAGATGATGACAAAAAGTGTAACGAATTCTCTCCGTTTTTGATTATATACCCCCTCTCTACATAGGGCTTAGGCGGTAAAATCGTTTAATAAACTCTTTTCTGATTGGCTATGATAACCGTTACAAATGACGTATTGTTTTTTATAACGGCCGTCTGCGAACGTTGTTGACAACTGTCGTTGTTGTTGGTTTTACCCACACAATTTCTCATTTTTTAACAATAAATGATGCTAACGCGCACTATGCACTTATTATTGTTTCGATCACGAGGTTATTACCACCAAATTAAAGTTTAGTTTATGGGCTTTAATTTGATGTGGCTTAACACTGGTTTTAACCTCTTTTCTTTGACAATGCTCATAAATAATGTTTAGAAACATGGTTTCTCACTGTCGTCTGCTAGCGATGCATAATATGATTATTCCCTATCTCTTGACATTTAGTGTTTCACATTGCGTTTTCTTTATAACGTCTTTGTTTGAACACTAACACATCTGTGATTATACTTAATAGCTATTTATAACTGTACAATATTAAATCTTAACATAATTAATGCGATACTTTATTATCGAAAATCCTTATTTCTAATTACGTTTCGTTTGGCCTACTCAATTTAACGTTATTCATTAACCATTGAGTGGTGATATTTCATATTACATTTAGTTATATTGATTGTTCAGTAAATTTCATGTTCACTAGGAGTCCTTTTTACACGACTGCTAAAAAGGAGTGTTATGTTTTCAGTGGTAGGGTATGTATGTATGTATGTATGTTTGTTCCACTATAACTTTTTAACGGCTTTACCGATTTTGATGTTCGATGGCTCGATGGATTCCTTACTTCACCAGAAGTGTCATAGGCTATATATGACCATGAGTTGACTTCCGGTTTGACCGGAAGTGAATACAAGTGATCGGTTCTAAGGATTTTTTTTGTTCGTTTATTGGTCCATCAGGTGGCGCTAGTGGAAGGTATTCTGTAAAGTTCACTCCAGATAGTGCTCGCGATTTAAGACCACGCTCACTAATACTATGTTAGCCTGCTATTGTGTGAGAGTATATATGTGCAATCTGTGAGAAACAGAGAACAGCTGATCTGAAAGTATATATATATATTGGTTTGCTATATATATTTCTCTCTGCGAAATATGGTGAACCTGAAATACATGAAATGACGGATCAACAATATGCCGCAGCAGTAAACTTAATGAATTTTCAGCAGCCCCAATTGTTCAAAATGATTTCAGACAGATTGCTTCCAAGTGAAAATAATACTGAGCCATTACGTGTGTTCGTTACTGGAGGAGCAGGCACCAGCAAAACCTTTACTCTGAAAATTATTGTACAACAGATTCGCCGTCTTTCTCATTTACCTGCAAGCAGAGCTGTTACGGTAGCAGCACCCACAGGTGTCGCTGCAAGATTGATTGGAGGTAGCACTTTGCACTCTACTTTTGCCCTTCCTATCGAAAAAGGCAAGGTGACAGCTCTTCGCCCTCTTACTGATGAGCGTCTTCAAAGGGAACGGCTAAGGTGGAAGCATATTAATTGGCTAATCATTGACAAAATCTCAATGGTACCCTATACTACCCTAAGAAATATTCACTTAAGGTTGCAACAGCTTAAAATGAATGATGCTCTCTTCGGGGGTATCAACATTATTTTGTTTGGCGATCTAATGCAGTTGCCACCTGTATCAAAACCAGTTGGTGGTACCTACTGCTTCAAGCAGCCTCATTACTTATCAGCTGAAATTAATTTGTGGACACTGTTTAGTTTCTGCGAATTACCTCAAAATATGCGGCAAGCTAACAACACTACTTTTATAGACATTCTAAATAATATACGAGTCGGCCAACTCACCATGCAGCAGCTAGAAATTTTAGATCGTCGAAGAGTTCCTTTGACAGATGAATTTGCTGATGGCGAGTGTCTGCGTATTTTCCCAACCACTAAACAGGTAGAAGAATATAATGCTATGATGACTGAAAAGTTGAAAACATCATCTAAAGTTTACGATATTGCAACGGTGGATGTGTCTGTCGAAGCTAAGAATTACGGACAAAAGTTAAAGAAAGACTTCATACCAACGGATCCAAACAAAACTGGAGGTATTCCAAACTCTTTAGTAATCTGAGTCGGAACTAGGGTAATGTTGCGAAAAAACATTAATGTTAATCATGGTCTGGTCAACGGAGCAATAGGCATCATTAGAAAAATTGAGTGGCCTGCACTACGTCGAGATCAGCTTCAACCTGGTGAGCTTCCACAAGCCGTATTTGTAGAATTTGATGACAGATCAATTAGGGGAAATACTGCTGGTATTGGAGTAAAGATAGAGCCCACCACTGTTGAATATGATGCTTTGCAAGGCCAGGGCAAAGTAGAACGACGTATGCTGCCATTAATATTGTGTTGGGCTGTATAACAGTACATAAACTCCAAGGCACTACTTTAGACAAAGCAGTCATTGATTTGAGTAGTAATATTTTTGCCAAGGGTCAGGCATACGTCGCACTAAGTCGTGTGAAAACATTAGAGGGATTAGCAATAAGTTGTCTGGATCCACGAAAATTGTTGCATGAACCGCACAATAAAAACTCACTTGAGGAATTAAATCGACTCAGAAATCTGTAGACCAAAGCTTTTTCTTTATCATTTCTAATAAATGAAATTATTTAGTTAATTATATAATTTATAAAACAATTTATCGAAATGTTTGTATTATACTAGTTATATAATAGTATATAAAATAAAGTTATACTATATTTATAAGTTCATACGCTAATTATACTATGTACATAATAAAGTTTCTAAATAAAACTATGTAAAAATTGAAATTTTTTTTGCACTTCACACGTACGCACGCACACACTGCACATTCCCATTATACTGTTTTTAAACACAAAAAGGAATAAAATAAAAAAAATAATTTAAAAAATTAAAAAACGACTGCCAAAAAAATAAATGAATAAATAAAAAATAAATTGATAAAAACACTAAATACAAATAATATTTAGTAAAAATCACAAAATCTAAATAAAGTCGATTTAAAAAGCCAAAAACAAGGTACTGAAATTCAGCTCTGATCAGATTTAACGAAAATGTTATGAATGATTAAACGCATAGTAATTTTATTAGATTTAAATTACTTTTCGATGTTGAATATATATCAATGCATCATATGAAGACTACAATTATAAAAAATATTGCTGATAAAATTTTGCTCTTCAATTTTAATTTTCAATGCAGTCGGGGGCTGTTTCTAAATAGATTTGTTCTTTTCATTAAACAGCCCCCGACTGCATTGAAAATTAAAATTGAAGAGCAAAATTTTATCAGCAATATTTTTTATAATTGTAGTCTTCATATGATGCATTGATATATATTCAACATCGAAAAGTAATTAATTTAAATCTAATAAAATTACTATGCGTTTAATCATTCATAACATTTTCGTTAAATCTGATCAGAGCTGAATTTCAATACCTTGTTTTTGGCTTTTTAAATCGACTTTATTTAGATTTTGTGATTTTTACTAAATATTATTTTTATTTAGTGTTTTTATCAATTTATTTTTTATTTATTCATTTATTTTTTTGGCAGTCGTTTTTTAATTTTTTAAATTATTTTTTTTATTCCTTATTAATTTACTGACAAATGTTTGTTTAGGCATGGGCTAGACACATTTTTAGCATTATGTTTATGCCTTAATAATTGTTACTAGTTACATTTTGTATAATAAGGAAGTTACTCATCCATATAAGGTTTCCTTTTATAAGTATACTTACTTACTAATATTACATCTGGGTTTGTAATGCTAGTTTTAATTTACATTGTAGCCATAGCTAATCTAGTCGTAGGCTTTGTCATTTACTGGTCTTGGTCCTTTTACTTTCAGCCAAAATACTGTTACTGATATTACATTATCTTAGTCATTATTTAATTAGTTTTATTAACACATGACTTTACATTAATGTCATGGATTGGCTTATTTGACAGCTTATTGTGAACTTGGCATGTCCATTAGTTAGAGTCGGTCATAGTATTTGTTGTAGTGTCATGCAGTGTATTCATCACTGCTTCTTGGGATCCTTCTTCTTCTTTCTTCTTTGTTGGTCCTTCTCTTCTTTGCTACTTTCATCATAAATGATTCATTAATGTCACTACAGTATAATTATTTACCCTTCTGGTGAACGTCTAGGTTATGTAACATTTTGTTGTGTTACATATACTCCTCTCTCAAAATTGATAATTTGAGAGAAATTTTACATTTGAAGAAATTATCATTTTAGTTTGGTTTTATCATACTATTACTGCTTCTTTTCTGCATTGAGTTTAATAGTTTGTTGGTGTGTTGCACTAGATTGAGTCCGTGGCTAGTATTATTTTTTAGCTTACTAGTATTTTTCAAGTTTCTTATATGCTTAGTCATTTAGTTATAGCATGTCTTATTTCTTAAATTAACAATTTCCTGTTTTACAATAATACATTTTTCTTTATCATTAAACACATCTTCATTCTTGTGATAAACTCTACTGTTCTTTCATTTTTTCCCTCACAGTGTCTGATTTATAATCCTTGACATATTACAATTTAATTCCCTAACATTTGTAATGGGTTCGGAATCAGAGGGGCTCTATTTGGCTTCCATACTCCGCCGTTCCTCATCTACACATCTTCAGAATCAGAGGAATCTTCATCTCTGTCTGGGACAATATAAAAAATTGCACGTAGCAACAGTTGCACTATCACAACACATAAAATATAACATATCATTCATTTTTTCAATAAGATAAGAATATGATGTCTTATTCAACATAACATTCAAGGTATTAGAGGTTTCATTGTTATCACTTTTCATGCTTTATCATTTTAGCTACTATACTTCTCTTCACAGGTCATTATTTTATCTCTAACTTGACATATTGGCTATGTTATTTATTAGCCTTGTTGCTATTTTTCTATACTAGTTGGCAAGTTGTTTCGTTTATCTCAATATTCTAAAATTACACACTTAGATTTATCACTATAACATTATGCAGTTGGTCTTTAAATTCTTCTTGAGTTCACCATACTTCACTCTTAACATTGTTTGCACATTGGGTTTTTTAACATTTGGTTCATTATCATCCTGGATTATCAGGGTTTTACAATATTCATATAATAAACATTTTTGTTAGATACAATATGATATACTTTTTTGGTATATACCACTAGAAATTTTTCCTTATCGTTCAATTAACATTCTTGTTCCTTAATAATAGTAGTATTCTTTGGTAAACATTTTGTTATATACATAATATATGATAAACATTTTGGTTATACATAAATAGACATTTTTCTTTTTTATACAATATGGTAATCATTCTCGTTTATCATTCACTTAACATGATAAACAGTCTTGGTATATGCTATACGATACACCTTTTTCCTTTTTTATTTAATAATCCTTCCCATTCCTTGTTTATTCCCTCTCTTTTCAATATGCGACACTTGGTTGTTTTTCTCCTCTGCTCCTTCAAAGGTTCGATTGTTAACCTTTATTCTGGATGTTTAATTTCATTTATTGAATTTAGTCACTTGAAAGAGTCAGAGTAACATTATATTACTATTTGGTAAACATTTTTGTTAGATACAATCTTATATACATTTTGGTATATACAATTAACATTTTTCTTGATCGTTCAATTAACATTCTCATTCCTTAATAATAGCAGTATTCTTTGGTAAACATTTTGTTTGTACATAATATATGGTAAACATTTTGGTCATACATAAATAGACATTTTTTTTCTTTATACAATATGATAATCATTTTTCTTTATTATTTAATATGATAAGTATTTTTCTTTATCATTTAATTAACATGATAAACAGTCTTGGTATATGCTATACGATACACATTTTTCTTTATTATATAATATGATAAGTATTGTTCTTATCATTTACTAATCCTTCTCATTCCTTGTTTAATCCCTCTCTTTTCAATATGCGACATTTGGTTGTTTTTCTCCTCTGCTCCTTCAAATGTTTGATTTTTAACATTTATTCTGGATGTTTAATTTCATTTATTGAAATTAATCACTTGAAGAGTCAGAGTAACATTATATTATCATTTGACATACATTTTTGTTATACACAATATATGACAATCATTTTTGTTATATACACATAATAGACATTTTTCTTTATATTCAATACGATAAACATTTTTGGTATATTTTATATGATAAATATTTTTCTTTATCACTTATTTAACATTTTCATGGTAGACACTTTTAGGATATTTGATATAATAAACACTCTTGTTATATTCACTTATGATAAAGTAGTTCACTCTTGTATTATAATAGGTTCATCCAGTAGTATATATACGGGGTCTTCTTGTGCTTCACCATTCTATTGGGTTCATTATGGGTCAATTATGTTTTCATGGATCCAATTTTTATAGCTGTTTATAGTACGATATATCTTAGTTTGTACACATAATGATATTTTACATCTTACAATACATTTTATAATAAATTTCCTTATACATAATACTTTTTTAAAGATGCTTGGTTATAGGTACCCTTGACCTTTTTACTTATGGGATCGACAATTTCATAAGTATTATTTTTATGGTCTTTCATTATGGTATAAGGGCCTATATACAGTACTAGCAGCTTTTTTGTGATACCCTCCATGGTACTGGGTAACTCTCTATTTTTCAGTAGTACATGATCTCCTACATTGTACTGTATGATTTTTTCTGGGACTTGTTGTTGGTATTTTCTTTTTTTTTTTTCTAATTTCTCAATAATCTTGTTATGGAAGTGAATTCTGTCAAATTGGTATTCTTGACTTTGAGGAAATTGTATTATGTCACAAATTTCTCGTGGTGGAGGCTTCTCAAACATGGCATTATAAGGTGTGGTTTCAATTGATTGGTGGTGTGCTAGATTGATAAAGTCTTCTGCGGCTGAGATGTATTCACTCCACTTCCTTTGTTGATTGGAACAATAGGTTCTAAGAATTCTTCCAACTTCCCTCAACACTCTTTCGGATGGATTACTGCTGGGATGGTACACTGAGGTTTTATATGTTTTCACCCCCTGTTCCAGCAGTGTGTCTCTCCATCTTCGTCCCTTGAACTGGGTACCATGGTCCGTGATTATTGTCTTCGGACAACCCACTTCAGGTATATAATTTTGTGTAATTATGTTAAGTACCTTACTTGTAGTGGCACGATTTATTGGATACAGTTTTATGAATTTAGTGTAATGGTCGAATACTATGAGTAGATATTTATATTGCCGTCGACCTCCACTTCTAGGGAATGGACCGCAGATGTCCACAAAAACTTTCTCTAATTTGTCTGATGAGGTTATGGGGATCATTAGCCCCTCCTTTCTTTCGTTGGTGCATTTCACCATTTGACATATACGACAACTTTTGATATAATTTCGCACCCTTCTGTTGATGTCTTTGATATACAGGTGCCCTTCCAGTGCTTTTATTACTTTAACTGCTCCCATGTGTCCATAACGAATATGGTAGTCCGTTATGATATCTTTCTCTAGTGTTTTGGGTATCACTAGTTTCCAGGTGTTGTTGTGGTATTTGGTTTTGATAAATAACACATTGTTATGTGTACAATAGTATGGTATTATTCTATTGTCTTGTGCATTTAGTCTTTGGAAAATTTGCATCAATTTACTATCTTGCCTTTGGTGTTGCTCCACTTCTTTAACTATATCTTCCAATTCTGTCCGACTCTTTAGGATGTGGTAGACCTTCGCAATTGTCTCCTTCTCTCCTTCATAGGTCTGGTTGGCTATACTGATACGTGACAGAATGTCGGCTGCTATGTTCTTTTTTCCTGGGACGTATTCCCAGCTGATGTTGTATTCCTGCAAGACTAGGGTCCATCTTGCTAAACGACCGTGGCTTAGCTTACAGTTTTTTAGGAAGGATATGGATTTGTGGTCCGTCCGTACTGTTATGGAATATCCTAAGATATAGGTTCGGAATTTTCCGCAGGCGAATACCACACTTAAAAGCTCCTTCTCTGTTACGTTGTAATTCCTTTCGCATTTGTTTAGTGTTCGACTGGCGAAGCTTACAACCAGATGGTTCCCATCTTCATCCTCTTGGTACAGAGTAGAACCTAGGCTGATGTCACTGGCATCACAGTTGAGATAAAAAGGTTTGTTGAAGTCTGGGTGATGTAGCATCACTGTCTCTAAGAATTTTGTTTTGATTCGTTGGAATACTGCATCTTGAATTGGTCCCCATGTCCATTTGTCTTTTGAGTATAACTGTGGAGATAATTTGGTCGTCAACTCTGAATAATTATTCTGGAATTTGCGGTAATAATTACATAAGCCTAAAAAGGACTGCAATTGTTTTTTATTCCTGGGGACGGGGAATTTTTGTATAGCTTCTATCTTTTCTTTAGATGGGGTTATTCCCAGTTCTGTCAATTGGAAGCCTAGAAATTGCACTTCTTTGGCAATGAGCTGTGACTTATCTAGTTTTAATGTGATGTGGTTTTCGGATAATTTACTCAACACATGGTCTACTCTCTGACAATGTTCTTCCCAGTTTGTAGATGTAATCAGTAGGTCATCCACATAAATAGTAGTGAACTGGAGCGCCTCTTGGCCCAATACTTGGTCCATACACTGTATAAATATTGCTACAGAGTTCACTAATCCGAAGAGCAATCGTTTAAAATGGTAGTTGTGCACTTTGAAAATAAAAGCTACATATTTCCGGCTGTGGGGGTGCAGTTCCACCTGCCAGTAGCCACAGACAGTGTCCCATGAGCTGATAAATCGCATTCCATGAAACTTCTTCAAAATTTCTTTATCTCGCCAGGAGATGTTCGGTTATTGATTAAGTTCTTATTTATCTCCCTAGCATCTAGGCAGAGTCTCACCTTCCCGTTCTTCTTTTTGATCGCTACAATAGGGCTAGTATAAGGTGACTGACTGCACTCTATGATATCGTCTCTTAGTAATTGATTAATTTCAGCCCGAACTGCTTCTTTTAGGGAATAGGCAATTGGATGCGATTTACGATTAAAATAGACAGGTTCTTTAAACCTTAACACACATTGATAGTTTTTCACTTTTCCAGGAACGTCGGAAAATACATGTCGGTATCGGTTGTATATACCTACCAACATTTCAATTTGTCTGGACTTGGTGAGTGGTTTCTGGTGGTTGACTTGAATCGTCGGATTTCCAGGATCTTTTCCTCCCACAAGCGGTCATTGATTGTTGGATACTCAACTTCATTAATAGGCATTTGATACCTAGGATTTCTTACTTCTCGGATGTAGAAAATGGTCCGGTCTTGAGGAGATTCCATGCTCCCAATAATATCAGCCGTCCATTCCATATCTGACATACTTAGAGTTATTTTTTCTCTATTCAGATCGATAATAGCTGAATATTTCCGCAAGATGTCGCAGCCACTCAAACTGCGAAATGGTAATCCTGTAGCTATCAAGAATATCATGGGTATTTTGACTCCCCGACTGGTCACTTCAAGACTGACTTGTTTCATGACTGTTTTGTTCTGTCGTCCAGTCGCTCCCACTAAGATGATATTAGTAATTGGTAGAGTTGGTATTACTGCTCCGCCTTCCTCCTGGATGCGGTTGAGTTCCGTACTATCCATTAATGAAACATTCGCTCCCGTGTCAATCATCAATGTGGTGGTCACTCCATTAATTTGTGCAGTCACGTACGCTATGTCATGGTTGCACTGATGGTGATCACTTCCTTCTTCTTCCAACAGCTCTTGTCTAATATTTTTGAGATAATGACTTCTTAATATAGTTATTTTATTTGAAGTCGTGTCGTAATTGTACCCAATAGAATGGATCAGCGAGGGGTCTACGTAGTTTCTCACTGCCGCGAAGCGTTTAAAGAGATTTCACTCTCTTCATTGCGCCTGTCTGGTGTGTCTACCGGGTTTCTTTCTTCTATATCAGGCCGTCCTCCATGATGATTCTGTTCATGGTTTGGCGCGAAGTGAACTTGTGGCCGATAATCATTGTTGCGGCTGTCGCCTTCGATACTATTGCTTCTCCAACGTCCGCCCCTTGCATTCCTCCTGTCTCCGCTGAAACTATTGTGTCGTGGATAGTATCGCCTCCTACCCTGTTCATAGTTGGCTTGTACATAGTTAGCCCTACGGTATTGCTGCGGCTGGTTGTTTCCGCCTTGGTTCTGGGGTCGGTTGGGATGGTTGTTAAAATTCTGTGGCCGTCTTGTATGATTATTATTATTATTCTGGTTACTTGGCCTATAATTATTTTTGTTATTATTGTTTGCATTATTCTGGTTATTATTATTAAAATTACCTCGGTAATTTCGGAAATTCAAGTTATTATTATTGGTGTTACCGTTCCTGTCATGGAAGTTCTCGTTCCTCTGGCGGCTTCTTCTATAATAACCTTCATGTTCATTGTCCTCAAGTAAAGCTGACATGGCTTGAATTGTTTTAACTTGTCCCCACTGATGTGCTTTGGCAACTCCCTCCTCAAAATGGTAAGCAAGTTTGGTAACCAGGCACTCCTCAGGTATTTTGGGTTCAAGGTTTCGCGCCAGACATACCTTACCTAGGAAGTAAGAAGTTAGAGTGGTTCCTTTACTGGCGTCATACTTGCCGTGGCAGATATTGTCCCGCACTATGTTCTGCGTCGCCTCCGACCAATACTTTGCCCGGAATAGCGTCTTAAATTCTTCGTAACTCTGGACTTCGTGGCGTGTAGCAGTCCACCAATTGTAGTGAATTTCTTTAAAGTACTCGTCCATCAGACTCCGTATTACTGTCCATCTATTCTCCCGAATCCTGGTAAAGTTTTCGTCTACTCGTTCTAGGAACTCAATCGGATTTTTCTTGTAATTCTTAAAATTTATTACATCACGGTTGTCTGTTGGCTGGATGTATTGACCCTGTGCTGGACGATTACGGATGATTTCTATCTCTTCACGCATCTGCAAGATCTCCCGTTGCCGTAGTTCTTCTATTTTCTCTCTGTTGGCAACTGTCAAGGTCCTTATGGTGTCCACTGATGCGCTTATCTCTTCACACCTTTCTCCCACATCTGTTCTCATTCGTTTGATCTCGTCCTGGCTCATCTTCTTCAGCGACTCGATCCGGGCTTCATTTATTTCTTCAGTGTTGTCGATTCTTCCATCAACCTCTTCTCTAGTCCGTTTTAAATCTTGACCGTGTTGTTCACACCTCTCGTGTACTTCCGCAATCTCTCTTCTTACGACTGTTATTTCCGTGTCTACTTTTGTGTTAATTTTCTCATTATTTTCCTCCATCTTCTTGCTGATATCATCGAATTTTGTATTCAAATCTTCTTTCAATGCTCTGTTGTTGTCGTCTAATTTATTATTTAATGCGTCCATGGATTTATTGGTATCGTCAATTTTCTTATTCAAATCTTCCTTCAATCATTCGATGTTCTTATTATTATCGTCTAATTTTGTATGTAGATCTTCTTTTAATGACTCCATATTTTTATTAATTGATTCCATATTTTTGGTATTATCGTCTAATTTTTTATTTAACGACTCATTATTTTTCTGGCTGTCGTCCATTTTCTGGTGGATTGACTCCATATTCTTGTTCAGGTCACGATTATCCTCCTTCAATGACTTGATATTTTTATTTAATGTTTCTTCCATCACTGCCCTCACCATCTCCAACCAGTTCGCATTCCCTGGTTGCATGACTCCCTCAGTTTGTCTGGGTTGTTCGGGTTCTGCAGGAGGCGTTCCTTATGGTCGGGTTTCCACATTATTATTTGTCGCGACTTCCATTTCGGACGTTGGTTGCGTCTCTTGTATCTCTACATTTATTTCAGTATTCGTTTGTGCCCCTTCTCCTTGGCTGGCCTTGTATCTAGTGTCGTGTCTGTGTGTATGAGGCATGATTGTTCTCTTGTATTTACCGGGCTTAATATTGTAATATTAAAAATTTATTTGTTTAATATTTTTAAAGCCACACTCTGTTGATCGCCAATTTGTAAGGTAACTAGATCATCGTTGAAAATGCTCCACTGTTGTGAGCGCCAATTTGTAAGGTAACTAGATCCTTACTGTTAAAATTAAATGTATTTGATTTAATTTAAAGTTAAGTTAAAAGTTGATTATAATGAATCTCGTGTTACAACTCAAAAAGAACTCTCTTTAAAATATTTGCAGTAATAATCTTTAGTAATAATTGATTAATATTGTTTATTTAGTGAAGTTTGATAATTATAGTGAATAATATGTTAATCGCTGGTAGGTGGATGAATGTAGCCATAGCGTCGATCTTGCAGCGGAACTCCTCTTCTCGGTTAAGTGTCGTCAGTGTACGTAACGTTAAGTCTCGTCTGGACAAATAATTTATAATAATATACACTTTCACGTACCTGTTCGTGATACTGGAAGTTCTGAAGTTCACTTACCAAAAAATAAGCTGTCAAGATGTACTTAAGACCATCTTGCTTTATCAACAAGGTTATATCACTCCTTGTGTGCAATAAGGGCGCCACATGGGTTTATTTTAGGAAAATTCCCATGAAAAACCAACTAATAAAATTTAGGATTTGATAAATTCACTTTAAACTTTGTTTAAATGCTTGATGCATTCACTACAACTCAAATCTAATACAGTAGAGTCTCTACTCAGAGTTGTCTCTCTGTACTCAATGTTAATTATTAATTCACTATTTGAAATAAATATGATCAAGGTTTATGCTGAATAAAAACAGGGTTTATTTTACCCTTTGAAAATAAACTCAACAATTAAAATACAATTGATACGTTAATATAAACTTGATGTTACTTGATCCGTTTACAATACGGTCTAGCTCAGTTAGAACAATAAACTCTTATATTTATTAACAAATTTAACTTTTAATTATATAATATAACTCACGGGTAGGCTCTTTGAAATACAATAAAGAACTATCTTATGCCTTGACAGACGTTAATAATAATAATAATTAATAATTTGGCCTCTTTTTAAAACTCGTAATTACGTTTACTGGTTAGCGTTTGTTACGCTTCCTTATCTACTAACATATATTTTTAACACTTAGTCCTAATACAAATATCTTACATTGGATTGATAAATCCGCTAAGTAAATTGAAACTGTATATACAATTGAAAGTTTTGTTGTTCTTGCGTCAGTACAATTTTGTGGTAAATGATGAGCAGTGCAAGCAGAATAAATAAAATAAATTGTCACAGTGTTACCTTATTTCTTTTAATCATATAGATTAAAATTTTTAAAAACACTCCAGTGATCGGATTATAATGATCACCGGTCAATTACACTTCACACGAACTATGAACGGAGAGTCGGCCCTCTTCTGACTAAATCTGGGCTATGTGAATTACTGATTATTAAACTCTCTCTCTCGTTCTAAAATCACGCACAAATTAAAATATTCACTTTATTTTCGAAGCACTTCCTGGTAATCAATTGTTGTATGGTTATCTGTCTTGAAGAAATTTTTAAAAGGATTCACTGTTTACATACTATGTTAAGTTATTAAAATGTTGCGGGGACGAGCGACAACTGTCTCGCTCGAGATGATGACAAAAAGTGTAACGAATTCTCTCCGTTTTTGATTATATACCCCCTCGCTACATAGGGCTTAGGCGGTAAAATCGTTTAATAAACTCTTTTCTGATTGGCTATGATAACCGTTACAAATGACGTATTGTTTTTTATAACGGGCGTCTGCGAACGTTGTTGACAACTGTCGTTGTTGTTGGTTTTACCCACACAATTTCTCATTTTTTAACAATAAATGATGCTAACGCGCACTATGCACTTATTATTGTTTCGATCTCGAGGTTATTACCACCAAATTAAAGTTTAGTTTATGGGCTTTAATTTGATGTGGCTTAACACTGGTTTTAACCTCTTTTCTTTGACAATGCTCATAAATAATGTTTAGAAACATGGTTTCTCACTGTCGTCTGCTAGCGATGCATAATACGATTATTCCCTATCTCTTGACATTTAGTGTTTCACATTGCGTTTTCTTTATAACGTCTTTGTTTGAACACTAACACATCTGTGATTATACTTAATAGCTATTTGTAACTGTACAATATTAAATCTTAACATAATTAATGCGTTACCTTATTATCGAAAATCCTTATTTCTAATTACGTTTCGTTTGGCCTACTCAATTTAACGTTATTCGTTAACCATTGAGTGGTGATATTTCATATTACATTTAGTTATATTGATTGTTCAGTAAATTTCATGTTCACTAGGAGTCCTTTTTCCTTATTAATTTACTGACAAATGTTTGTTTAGGCATGGGCTAGACACATTTTTAGCATTATGTTTATGCCTTAATAATTGTTACTAGTTACATTTTGTATAATAAGGAAGTTACTCATCCATATAAGGTTTCCTTTTATAAGTATACTTACTTACTAATATTACATCTGGGTTTGTAATGCTAGTTTTAATTTACATTGTAGCCATAGCTAATCTAGTCTTAGGCTTTGTCATTTACTGGTCTTGGTCCTTTTACTTTCAGCCAAAATACTGTTACTGATATTACATTATCTTAGTCATTATTTAATTAGTTTTATTAACACATGACTTTACATTAATGTCATGGATTGGCTTATTTGACAGCTTATTGTGAACTTGGCATGTCCATTAGTTAGAGTCGGTCATAGTATTTGTTGTAGTGTCGTGCAGTGTATTCATCACTGCTTCTTGGGATCCTTCTTCTTCTTTCTTCTTTGTTGGTCCTTCTCTTCTTTGCTACTTTCATCATAAATGATTCATTAATGTCACTACAGTATAATTATTTACCCTTCTGGTGAACGTCTAGGTTATGTAACATTTTGTTGTGTTACATATACTCCTCTCTCAAAATTGAAAATATGAGAGAAATTTTACATTTGAAGAAATTATCATTTTAGTTTGGTTTTATCATACTATTACTGCTTCTTTTCTGCATTGAGTTTAATAGTTTGTTGGTGTGTTGCACTAGATTGAGTCCGTGGCTAGTATTATTTTTTAGCTTACTAGTATTTTTCAAGTTTCTTATATGCTTAGTCATTTAGTTATAGCATGTCTTATTTCTTAAATTAACAATTTCCTGTTTTACTATAATACATTTTTCTTTATCATTAAACACATCTTGATTCTTGTGATAAACTCTACTGTTCTTTCATTTTTTCCCTCACAGTGTCTGATTTATAATCTTTGACATATTACAATTTAATTCCCTAACATTTTTAATGGGTTCGGAATCAGAGGGGCTCTATTTGGCTTCCATACTCCGCCGTTCCTCATCTACACATCTTCAGAATCAGAGGAATCTTCATCTCTGTCTGGGACAATATAAAAAATTGCACGTAGCAACAGTTGCACTATCACAACACATAAAATATAACATATCATTCATTTTTTCAATAAGATAAGAATATGATGTCTTATTCAACATAACATTCAAGGTATTAGATGTTTCATTGTTATCACTTTTCATGCTTTATCATTTTAGCTACTATACTTCTCTTCACAGGTCATTATTTTATCTCTAACTTGACATATTGGCTATGTTATTTATTAGCCTTGTTGCTATTTTTCTATACTAGTTGGTAAGTTGTTTCGTTTATCTCAATATTCTGAAATTACACACTTAGATTTATCACTATAACATTATGCAGTTGGTCTTTAAATTCTTCTTGAGTTCACCATACTTCACTCTTAACATTGTTTGTACATTGGGTTTTTTAACATTTGGTTCATTATCATCCTGGATTATCAGGGTTTTACAATATTCATATAATAAACATTTTTGTTAGATACAATATGATATACTTTTTTGGTATATACCACTAGACATTTTTCCTTATCGTTCAATTAACATTCTTGTTCCTTAATAATAGTAGTATTATTTGGTAAACATTTTGTTATATACATAATATATGATAAACATTTTGGTTATACATAAATAGACATTTTTCTTTTTTATACAATATGGTAATCATTCTCGTTTATCATTCACTTAACATGATAAACAGTCTTGGTATATGCTATACGATACACCTTTTTCCTTTTTTATTTAATAATCCTTCCCATTCCTTGTTTATTCCCTCTCTTTTCAATATGCGACACTTGGTTGTTTTTCTCCTCTGCTCCTTCAAAGGTTCGATTGTTAACCTTTATTCTGGATGTTTAATTTCATTTATTGAATTTAGTCACTTGAAAGAGTCAGAGTAACATTATATTACTATTTGGTAAACATTTTTGTTAGATACAATCTTATATACATTTTGGTATATACAATTAACATTTTTCTTGATCGTTCAATTAACATTCTCATTCCTTAATAATAGCAGTATTCTTTGGTAAACATTTTGTTTGTACATAATATATGGTAAACATTTTGGTCATACATAAATAGACATTTTTTTTCTTTATACAATATGATAATCATTTTTCTTTATTATTTAATATGATAAGTATTTTTCTTTATCATTTAATTAACATGATAAACAGTCTTGGTATATGCTATACGATACACATTTTTCTTTATTATATAATATGATAAGTATTGTTCTTATCATTTACTAATCCTTCTCATTCCTTGTTTAATCCCTCTCTTTTCAATATGCGACATTTGGTTGTTTTTCTCCTCTGCTCCTTCAAATGTTTGATTTTTAACATTTATTCTGGATGTTTAATTTCATTTATTGAAATTAATCACTTGAAGAGTCAGAGTAACATTATATTATCATTTGACATACATTTTTGTTATACACAATATATGACAATCATTTTTGTTATATACACATAATAGACATTTTTCTTTATATTCAATACGATAAACATTTTTGGTATATTTTATATGATAAATATTTTTCTTTATCACTTATTTAACATTTTCATGGTAGACACTTTTAGGATATTTGATATAATAAACACTCTTGTTATATTCACTGTATGATAAAGTAGTTCACTCTTGTATTATAATAGGTTCATCCAGTAGTATATATACGGGGTCTTCTTGTGCTTCACCATTCTATTGGGTTCATTATGGGTCAATTATGTTTTCATGGATCCAATTTTTATAGCTGTTTATAGTACGACATATCTTAGTTTGTACACATAATGATATTTTATATCTTACAATACATTTTATAATAAATTTCCTTATACATAATACTTTTTTAAAGATGCTTGGTTATAGGTACCCTTGACCTTTTTACTTATGGGATCGACAATTTCATAAGTATTATTTTTATGGTCTTTCGTTATGGTATAAGGGCCTATATACAGTACTAGCAGCTTTTTTGTGATACCCTCCATGGTACTGGGTAACTCTCTATTTTTCAGTAGTACATGATCTCCTACATTATACTGTATGATTTTTTCTGGGCCTTGTTGTTGGTATTTTCTTTTTCTTTTTTCTAATTTCTCAATAATCTTGTTATGGAAGTGAATTCTGTCAAATTGGTATTCTTGACTTTGAGGAAATTGTATTATGTCACAAATTTCTCGTGGTGGAGGCTTCTCAAACATGGCATTATAAGGTGTGGTTTCAATTGATTGGTGGTGTGCTAGATTGATAAAGTCTTCTGCGGCTGAGATGTATTCACTCCACTTCCTTTGTTGATTGGAACAATAGGTTCTAAGAATTCTTCCAACTTCCCTCAACACTCTTTCGGATGGATTACTGCTGGGATGGTACACTGAGGTTTTATATGTTTTCACCCCCTGTTCCAGCAGTGTGTCTCTCCATCTTCGTCCCTTGAACTGGGTACCATGGTCCGTGATTATTGTCTTCGGACAACCCACTTCAGGTATATAATTTTGTGTAATTATGTTAAGTACCTTACTTGTAGTGGCACGATTTATTGGATACAGTTTTATGAATTTAGTGTAATGGTCGAATACTATGAGTAGATATTTATATTGCCGTCGACCTCCACTTCTAGGGAATGGACCGCAGATGTCCACAAAAACTTTCTCTAATTTGTCTGATGAGGTTATGGGGATCATTAGCCCCTCCTTTCTTTCGTTGGTGCATTTCACCATTTGACATATACGACAACTTTTGATATAATTTCGCACCCTTCTGTTGATGTCTTTGATATACAGGTGCTCTTCCAGTGCTTTTATTACTTTAACTGCTCCCATGTGTCCATAACGAATATGGTAGTCCGTTATGATATCTTTCTCTAGTGTTTTGGGTATCACTAGTTTCCAGGTGTTGTTGTGGTATTTGGTTTTGATAAATAACACATTGTTATGTGTACAATAGTATGGTATTATTCTATTGTCTTGTGCATTTAGTCTTTGGAAAATTTGCATCAATTTACTATCTTGCCTTTGGTGTTGCTCCACTTCTTTAACTATATCTTCCAATTCTGTCCGACTCTTTAGGATGTGGTAGACCTTCGCAATTGTCTCCTTCTCTCCTTCATAGGTCTGGTTGGCTATACTGATACGTGACAGAATGTCGGCTGCTATGTTCTTTTTTCCTGGGACGTATTCCCAGCTGATGTTGTATTCCTGCAAGACTAGGGTCCATCTTGATAAACGACCGTGGCTTAGCTTACAGTTTTTTAGGAAGGATATGGATTTGTGGTCCGTCCGTACTGTTATGGAATATCCTAAGATATAGGTTCGGAATTTTCCGCAGGCGAATACCACACTTAAAAGCTCCTTCTCCGTTACGTTGTAATTCCTTTCGCATTTGTTTAGTGTTCGACTGGCGAAGCTTACAACCAGATGGTTCCCATCTTCATCCTCTTGGTACAGAGTAGAACCTAGGCTGATGTCACTGGCATCACAGTTGAGATAAAAAGGTTTGTTGAAGTCTGGGTGATGTAGCATCACTGTCTCTAAGAATTTTGTTTTGATTTGTTGGAATACTGCATCTTGAATTGGTCCCCATGTCCATTTGTCTTTTGAGTATAACTGTGGAGATAATTTGGTCGTCAACTCTGAATAATTATTCTGGAATTTGCGGTAATAATTACATAAGCCTAAAAAGGACTGCAATTGTTTTTTATTCCTGGGGACGGGGAATTTTTGTATAGCTTCTATCTTTTCTTTAGATGGGGTTATTCCCAGTTCTGTCAATTGGAAGCCTAGAAATTGCACTTCTTTGGCAATGAGCTGTGACTTATCTAGTTTTAAAGTGATGTGGTTTTCGGATAATTTACTCAACACATGGTCTACTCTCTGACAATGTTCTTCCCAGTTTGTAGATGTAATCAGTAGGTCATCCACATAAATAGTAGTGAACTGGAGCGCCTCTTGGCCCAATACTTGGTCCATACACTGTATAAATATTGCTACAGAGTTCACTAATCCGAAGAGCAATCGTTTAAAATGGTAGTTGCGCCCTTTGAAAATAAAAGCTACATATTTCCGGCTGTGGGGGTGCAGTTCCACCTGCCAGTAGCCGCAGACAGTGTCCCATGAGCTGATAAATTGCATTCCATGAAACTTCTTCAAAATTTCTTTATCTCGCCAGGAGATGTTCGGTTATTGATTAAGTTCTTATTTATCTCCCTAGCGTCTAGGCAGAGTCTCACCTTCCCGTTCTTCTTTTTGATCGCTACAATAGGGCTAGTATAAGGTGACTGACTGCACTCTATGATATCGTCTCTTAGTAATTGATTAATTTCAGCCCGAACTGCTTCTTTTAGGGAATAGGCAATTGGATGCGATTTACGATTAAAATTGACAGGTTCTTTAAACCTTAACACACATTGATAGTTTTTCACTTTTCCAGGAACATCGGAAAATACATGTCGGTATCGGTTGTATATACCTACCAACATTTCAATTTGTCTGGACTTGGTGAGTGGTTTCTGGTGGTTGACTTGAATCGTCGGATTTCCAGGATCTTTTCCTCCCACAAGCGGTCATTGGTTGTTGGATACTCAACTTCATTAATAGGCATTTGATACCTAGGATTTCTTACTTCTCAGATGTAGAAAATGGTCCGGTCTTGAGGAGATTCCATGCTCCCAATAATATCAGCCGTCCATTCCATATCTGACATACTTAGAGTTATTTTTTCTCTATTCAGATCGATAATAGCTGAATATTTCCGCAAGATGTCGCAGCCACTCAAACTGCGAAATGGTAATCCTGTAGCTATCAAGAATATCATGGGTATTTTGACTCCCCGACTGGTCACTTCAAGACTGACTTGTTTCTTGACTGTTTTGTTCTGTCGTCCAGTCGCTCCCACTAAGATGATATTAGTAATTGGTAGAGTTGGTATTACTGCTCCGCCTTCCTCCTGGATGCGGTTGAGTTCCGTACTATCCATTAATGAAACATTCGCTCCCGTGTCAATCATCAATGTGGTGGTCACTCCATTAATTTGTGCAGTCACGTACGCTATGTCATGGTTGCACTGATGGTGATCACTTCCTTCTTCTTCCAACAGCTCTTGTCTAATATTTTTGAGATAATGACTTCTTAATATAGTTATTTTATTTGAAGTCGTGTCGTAATTGTACCCAATAGAATGGATCAGTGAGGGGTCTACGTAGTTTCTCACTGCCGCGAGGCGTTTAAAGAGATTTCACTCTCTTCATTGCGCCTGTCTGGTGTGTCTACCGGGTTTCTTTCTTCTATATCAGGCCGTCCTCCATGATGATTCTGTTCATGGTTTGGCGCGAAGTGAACTTGTGGCCGATAATCATTGTTGCGGCTGTCGCCTTCGATACTATTGCTTCTCCAACGTCCGCCCCTTGCATTCCTCCTGTCTCCGCTGAAACTATCATGTCGTGGATAGTATCGCCTCCTACCCTGTTCATAGTTGGCTTGTACATAGTTAGCCCTACGGTATTGCTGCGGCTGGTTGTTTCCGCCTTGGTTCTGGGGTCGGTTGGGATGGTTGTTAAAATTCTGTGGCCGTCTTGTATGATTATTATTATTATTCTGGTTACTTGGCCTATAATTATTTTCGTTACTATTGTTTGCATTATTCTGGGTATTATTATTAAAATTACCTCGGTAATTTCGGAAATTCGAGTTATTATTATTGGTGTTACCGTTCCTGTCATGGAAGTTCTCGTTCCTCTGGCGGCTTCTTCTATAATAACCTTCATGTTCATTGTCCTCAAGTAAAGCTGACATGGCTTGAATTGTTTTAACTTGTCCCCACTGATGTGCTTTGGCAACTCCCTCCTCAAAATGGTAAGCAAGTTTGGTAACCAGGCACTCCTCAGGTATTTTGGGTTCAAGGTTTCGCGCCAGACATACCTTACCTAGGAAGTAAGAAGTTAGAGTGGTTCCTTTACTGGCGTCATACTTGCCGTGGCAGATATTGTCCCGCACTATGTTCTGCGTCGCCTCCGACCAATACTTTGCCCGGAATAGCGTCTTAAATTCTTCGTAACTCTGGACTTCGTGGCGTGTAGCAGTCCACCAATTGTAGTGAATTTCGTTAAAGTACTCGTCCATCAGACTCCGTATTACTGTCCATCTATTCTCCCGAATCCTGGTAAAGTTTCGTCTACTCGTTCTAGGAACTCAATCGGATTTTTCTTGTAATTCTTAAAATTTATTACATCACGGTTCTCTGTTGGTTGGATGTATTGACCCTGTGCTGGACGATTACGGATGATTTCTATCTCTTCACGCATCTGCAAGATCTCCCGTTGCCGTAGTTCTTCTATTTTCTCTCTGTTGGCAACTGTCAAGGTCCTTATGATGTCCACTGATGCGCTTATCTCTTCACACCTTTCTCCCATATCTGTTCTCACTCGTTTGATCTCGTCCTGGCTCATCTTCTTCAGCGACTCGATCCGGGCTTCATTTATTTCTTCAGTGTTGTCGATTCTTCCATCAACCTCTTCTCTAGTCCGTTTTAAATCTTGACCGTGTTGTTCACACCTCTCGTGTACTTCCGCAATCTCTCTTCTTACGACTGTTATTTCCATGTCTACTTTTGTGTTAATTTTCTCATTATTTTCCTCCATCTTCTTGCTGATATCATCGAATTTTGTATTCAAATCTTCTTTCAATGCTCTGTTGTTGTCATCTAATTTATTATTTAATGCGTCCATGGATTTATTGGTATCGTCTATTTTCTTATTCAAATCTTCCTTCAATCATTCGATGTTCTTATTATTATCGTCTAATTTTGTATGTAGATCTTCTTTTAATGACTCCATATTTTTATTAATTGATTCCATATTTTTGTTATTATCGTCTAATTTTTTATTTAACGACTCATTATTTTTCTGGCTGTCGTCCATTTTCTGGTGGATTGACTCCATATTCTTGTTCAGGTCACGATTATCCTCCTTCAATGACTTGATATTTTTATTTAATGTTTCTTCCATCACTGCCCTCACCATCTCCAACCAGTTCGCATTCCCTGGTTGCATGACTCCCTCAGTTTGTCTGGGTTGTTCGGGTTCTGCAGGAGGCGTTCCTTATGGTCGGGTTTCCACATTATTATTTGTCGCGACTTCCATTTCGGACGTTGGTTGCGTCTCTTGTATCTCTACATTTATTTCAGTATTCGTTTGTGCCCCTTCTCCTTGGCTGGCCTTGTATCTAGTGTCGTGTCTGTGTGTATGAGGCATGATTGTTCTCTTGTATTTACCGGGCTTAATATTGTAATATTAAAAATTTATTTGTTTAATATTTTTAAAGCCACACTCTGTTGGTCGCTAATTTGTAAGGTAACTAGATCATCGTTGAAAATGCTCCACTGTTGTGAGCGCCAATTTGTAAGGTAACTAGATCCTTACTGTTAAAATTAAATGTATTTGATTTAATTTAAAGTTAAGTTAAAAGTTGATTATAATGAATCTCATGTTACAACTCAAAAAGAACTCTCTTTAAAATATTTGCAGTAATAATCTTTAGTAATAATTGATTAATATTGTTTATTTAGTGAAGTTTGATAATTATAGTGAATAATATGTTAATCGCTGGTAGGTGGATGAATGTAGCCATAGCGTCGATCTTGCAGCGGAACTCCTCTTCTCGGTTAAGTGTCGTCAGTGTACGTAACGTTAAGTCTCGTCTGGACAAATAATTTATAATAATATACACTTTCACGTACCTGTTCGTGATACTGGAAGTTCTGAAGTTCACTTACCAAAAAATAAGCTGTCAAGATGTACTTAAGACCATCTTGCTTTATCAACAAGGTTATATCACTCCTTGTGTGCAA
Source organism: Magicicada septendecula (assembly GCA_034769895.1). Taxonomy (NCBI): domain Eukaryota; kingdom Metazoa; phylum Arthropoda; class Insecta; order Hemiptera; family Cicadidae; genus Magicicada; species Magicicada septendecula. The sequence continues at coordinate 1,217,630,985 of CM068367.1, forward strand.
TAAGGGCGCCACATGGGTTTATTTTAGGAAAATTCCCATGAAAAACCAACTAATAAAATTTAGGATTTGATAAATTCACTTTAAACTTTGTTTAAATGCTTGATGCATTCACTACAACTCAAATCTAATATAGTAGAGTCTCTACTCAGAGTTGTCTCTCTGTACTCAATGTTAATTATTAATTCACTATTTGAAATAAATATGATCAAGGTTTATACTGAATAAAAACAGGGTTTATTTTACCCTTTGATAATAAACTCAACAATTAAAATACAATTGATATGTTAATATAAACTTGATGTTACTTGATCCGTTTACAATACGGTCTAGCTCAGTTAGAACAATAAACTCTTATATTTATTAACAAATTTAACTTTTAATTATATAATATACCTCACGGGTAGGCTCTTTGAAATACAATAAAGAACTATCTTATGCCTTGACAGACGTTAATAGTAATAATAATAATTAATAATTTGGCCTCTTTTTAAAACTCGTAATTACGTTTACTGGTTAGCGTTTGTTACGCTTCCTTATCTACTAACATATATTTTTAACACTTAGTCCTAATACAAATATCTTACATTGGATTGATAAATCCGCTAAGTAAATTGAAACTGTATATACAATTGAAAGTTTTGTTGTTCTTGCGTCAGTACAATTTTGTGGTAAATGATGAGCAGTGCAAGCAGAATAAATAAAATAAATTGTCACAGTGTTACCTTATTTCTTTTAATCATATAGATTAAAATTTTTAAAAACACTCCAGTGATCGGATTATAATGATCACCGGTCAATTACACTTCGCACGAACTATGAACGGAGAGTCGGCCCTCTTCTGACTAAATCTGGGCTATGTGAATTACTGATTATTAAACTCTCTCTCTCGTTCTAAAATCACGCACAAATTAAAATATTCACTTTATTTTCGAAGCACTTCCTGGTAATCAATTGTTGTATGGTTATCTGTCTTGAAGAAATTTTTAAAAGGATTCACTGTTTACATACTATGTTAAGTTATTAAAAATGTTGCGGGGACGAGCGACAACTGTCTCGCTCGAGATGATGACAAAAAGTGTAACGAATTCTCTCCGTTTTTGATTATATACCCCCTCGCTACATAGGGCTTAGGCGGTAAAATCGTTTAATAAACTCTTTTCTGATTGGCTATGATAACCGTTACAAATGACGTATTGTTTTTTATAACGGGCGTCTGCGAACGTTGTTGACAACTGTCGTTGTTGTTGGTTTTACCCACACAATTTCTCATTTTTTAACAATAAATGATGCTAACGCGCACTATGCACTTATTATTGTTTCGATCTCGAGGTTATTACCACCTAATTAAAGTTTAGTTTATAGGCTTTAATTTGATGTGGCTTAACACTGGTTTTAACCTCTTTTCTTTGACAATGCTCATAAATAATGTTTAGAAACATGGTTTCTCACTGTCGTCTGCTAGCGATGCATAATACGATTATTCCCTATCTCTTGACATTTAGTGTTTCACATTGCGTTTTCTTTATAACGTCTTTGTTTGAACACTAACACATCTGTGATTATACTTAATAGCTATTTGTAACTGTACAATATTAAATCTTAACATAATTAATGCGATACCTTATTATCGAAAATCCTTATTTCTAATTACGTTTCGTTTGGCCTACTCAATTTAACGTTATTCGTTAACCATTGAGTGGTGATATTTCATATTACATTTAGTTATATTGATTGTTCAGTAAATTTCATGTTCACTAGGAGTCCTTTTTCCTTATTAATTTACTGACAAATGTTTGTTTAGGCATGGGCTAGACACATTTTTAGCATTATGTTTATGCCTTAATAATTGTTACTAGTTACATTTTGTATAATAAGGAAGTTACTCATCCATATAAGGTTTCCTTTTATAAGTATACTTACTTACTAATATTACATCTGGGTTTGTAATGCTAGTTTTAATTTACATTGTAGCCATAGCTAATCTAGTCGTAGGCTTTGTCATTTACTGGTCTTGGTCCTTTTACTTTCAGCCAAAATACTGTTACTGATATTACATTATCTTAGTCATTATTTAATTAGTTTTATTAACACATGACTTTACATTAATGTCATGGATTGGCTTATTTGACAGCTTATTGTGAACTTGGCATGTCCATTAGTTAGAGTCGGTCATAGTATTTGTTGTAGTGTCATGCAGTGTATTCATCACTGCTTCTTGGGATCCTTCTTCTTCTTTCTTCTTTGTTGGTCCTTCTCTTCTTTGCTACTTTCATCATAAATGATTCATTAATGTCACTACAGTATAATTATTTACCCTTCTGGTGAACGTCTAGGTTATGTAACATTTTGTTGTGTTACATATACTCCCCTCTCAAAATTGATAATTTGAGAGAAATTTTACATTTGAAGAAATTATCATTTTAGTTTGGTTTTATCATACTATTACTGCTTCTTTTCTGCATTGAGTTTAATAGTTTGTTGGTGTGTTGCACTAGATTGAGTTCTTGGCTAGTATTATTTTTTAGCTTACTAGTATTTTTCAAGTTTCTTATATGCTTAGTCATTTAGTTATAGCATGTCTTATTTCTTAAATTAACAATTTCCTGTTTTACTATAATACATTTTTCTTTATCATTAAACACATCTTGATTCTTGTGATAAACTCTACTGTTCTTTCATTTTTTCCCTCACAGTGTCTGATTTATAATCTTTGACATATTACAATTTAATTCCCTAACATTTGTAATGGGTTCGGAATCAGAGGGGCTCTATTTGGCTTCCATACTCCGCCGTTCCTCATCTACACATCTTCAGAATCAGAGGAATCTTCATCTCTGTCTGGGACAATATAAAAAATTGCACGTAGCAACAGTTGCACTATCACAACACATAAAATATAACATATCATTCATTTTTTCAATAAGATAAGAATATGATGTCTTATTCAACATAACATTCAAGGTATTAGATGTTTCATTGTTATCACTTTTCATGCTTTATCATTTTAGCTACTATACTTCTCTTCACAGGTCATTATTTTATCTCTAACTTGACATATTGGCTATGTTATTTATTAGCCTTGTTGCTATTTTTCTATACTAGTTGGTAAGTTGTTTCGTTTATCTCAATATTCTGAAATTACACACTTAGATTTATCACTATAACATTATACAGTTGGTCTTTAAATTCTTCTTGAGTTCACCATACTTCACTCTTAACATTGTTTGTACATTGGGTTTTTTAACATTTGGTTCATTATCATCCTGGATTATCAGGGTTTTACAATATTCATATAATAAACATTTTTGTTAGATACAATATGATATACTTTTTTGGTATATACCACTAGACATTTTTCCTTATCGTTCAATTAACATTCTTGTTCCTTAATAATAGTAGTATTATTTGGTAAACATTTTGTTATATACATAATATATGATAAACATTTTGGTTATACATAAATAGACATTTTTCTTTTTTATACAATATGGTAATCATTCTCGTTTATCATTCACTTAACATGATAAACAGTCTTGGTATATGCTATACGATACACCTTTTTCCTTTTTTATTTAATAATCCTTCCCATTCCTTGTTTATTCCCTCTCTTTTCAATATGCGACACTTGGTTGTTTTTCTCCTCTGCTCCTTCAAAGGTTCGATTGTTAACCTTTATTCTGGATGTTTAATTTCATTTATTGAAATTAGTCACTTGAAAGTGTCGGAGTAACATTATATTACTATTTGGTAAACATTTTTGTTAGATACAGTATGATATACATTTTTGGTATATACAACTAGACGTTTTTCTTGATCGTTCAATTAACATTCTCATTCCTTGATAATAGTAGTATCCTTTGGTAAACATTTTGTTATATACATAATATATGATAAACATTTTGGTTATACATAAATAGACATTTTTCTTTTTTATACAATATGATAATCATTCTCGTTTATCATTTACTTAATATGATAAACAGTCTTGGTATATGCTATACGATACACATTTTTCTTTTTTTATTTAATAGTCCTTCTCATTCCTTGTTTAATCCATCTCCTTTCAATATGCGACATTTTGTTGTTTTTCTTCTCTGCTCCTTCAAAGGTTCGATTGTTAACCTTTATTCTGGATGTTTAATTTCATTTATTGAAATTAGTCACTTGAAAGAGTCAGAGTAACATTATATTACTATTTGGTAAACATTTTTGTTAGATACAATCTTATATACATTTTGGTATATACAATTAACATTTATCTTGATCGTTCAATTAACATTCTCATTCCTTAATAATAGCAGTATTCTTTGGTAAACATTTTGTTTGTACATAATATATGGTAAACATTTTGGTCATACATAAATAGACATTTTTTTTCTTTATACAATATGATAATCATTTTTCTTTATTATTTAATATGATAAGTATTTTTCTTTATCATTTAATTAACATGATAAACAGTCTTGGTATATGCTATACGATACACATTTTTCTTTATTATATAATATGATAAGTATTGTTCTTATCATTTAGTAATCCTTCTCATTCCTTGTTTAATCCCTCTCTTTTCAATATGCGACACTTGGTTGTTTTTCTCCTCTGCTCCTTCAAATGTTTGATTTTTAACATTTATTCTGGATGTTTAATTTCATTTATTGAAATTAATCACTTGAAGAGTCAGAGTAACATTATATTATTATTTGACATACATTTTTGTTATACACAATATATGACAATCATTTTTGTTATATACACATAATAGACATTTTTCTTTATATTCAATACGATAAACATTTTTGGTATATTTTATATGATAAATATTTTTCTTTATCACTTATTTAACATTTTCATGGTAGACACTTTTAGGATATTTGATATAATAAACACTCTTGTTATATTCACTGTATGATAAAGTAGTTCACTCTTGTATTATAATAGGTTCATCCAGTAGTATATATACGGGGTCTTCTTGTGCTTCACCATTCTATTGGGTTCATTATGGGTCAATTATGTTTTCATGGATCCAATTTTTATAGCTGTTTATAGTACGACATATCTTATTTTGTACACATAATGATATTTTACATCTTACAATACATTTTATAATAAATTTCCTTATACATAATACTTTTTTAAAGATGCTTGGTTATAGGTACCCTTGACCTTTTTACTTATGGGATCGACAATTTCATAAGTATTATTTTTATGGTCTTTCGTTATGGTATAAGGGCCTATATACAGTACTAGCAGCTTTTTTGTGATACCCTCCATGGTACTGGGTAACTCTCTATTTTTCAGTAGTACATGATCTCCTACATTGTACTGTATGATTTTTTCTGGGACTTGTTGTTGGTATTTTCTTTTTCTTTTTTCTAATTTCTCAATAATCTTGTTATGGAAGTGAATTCTGTCAAATTGGTATTCTTGACTTTGAGGAAATTGTATTATGTCACAAATTTCTCGTGGTGGAGGCTTCTCAAACATGGCATTATAAGGTGTGGTTTCAATTGATTGGTGGTGTGCTAGATTGATAAAGTCTTCTGCGGCTGAGATGTATTCACTCCACTTCCTTTGTTGATTGGAACAATAGGTTCTAAGAATTCTTCCAACTTCCCTCAACACTCTTTCGGATGGATTACTGCTAGGATGGTACACTGAGGTTTTATATGTTTTCACCCCCTGTTCCAGCAGTGTGTCTCTCCATCTTCGTCCCTTGAACTGGGTACCATGGTCCGTGATTATTGTCTTCGGACAACCCACTTCAGGTATATAATTTTGTGTAATTATGTTAAGTACCTTACTTGTAGTGGCATGATTTATTGGATACAGTTTTATGAATTTAGTGTAATGGTCGAATACTATGAGTAGATATTTATATTGCCGTCGACCTCCACTTCTAGGGAATGGACCGCAGATGTCCACAAAAACTTTCTCTAATTTGTCTGATGAGGTTATGGGGATCATTAGCCCCTCCTTTCTTTCGTTGGTGCATTTCACCATTTGACATATACGACAACTTTTGATATAATTTCGCACCCTTCTGTTGATGTCTTTGATATACAGGTGCTTTTCCAGTGCTTTTATTACTTTAACTGCTCCCATGTGTCCATAACGAATATGGTAGTCCGTTATGATATCTTTCTCTAGTGTTTTGGGTATCACTAGTTTCCAGGTGTTGTTGTGGTATTTGGTTTTGATAAATAACACATTGTTATGTGTACAATAGTATGGTATTATTCTATTGTCTTGTGCATTTAGTCTTTGGAAAATTTGCATCAATTTACTATCTTGCCTTTGGTGTTGCTCCACTTCTTTAACTATATCTTCCAATTCTGTCCGACTCTTTAGGATGTGGTAGACCTTCGCAATTGTCTCCTTCTCTCCTTCATAGGTCTGGTTGGCTATACTGATACGTGACAGAATGTCGGCTGCTATGTTCTTTTTTCCTGGGACGTATTCCCAGCTGATGTTGTATTCCTGCAAGACTAGGGTCCATCTTGATAAACGACCGTGGCTTAGCTTACAGTTTTTTAGGAAGGATATGGATTTGTGGTCCGTCCGTACTGTTATGGAATATCCTAAGATATAGGTTCGGAATTTTCCGCAGGCGAATACCACACTTAAAAGCTCCTTCTCCGTTACGTTGTAATTCCTTTCGCATTTGTTTAGTGTTCGACTGGCGAAGCTTACAACCAGATGGTTCCCATCTTCATCCTCTTGGTACAGAGTAGAACCTAGGCTGATGTCACTGGCATCACAGTTGAGATAAAAAGGTTTGTTGAAGTCTGGGTGATGTAGCATCACTGTCTCTAAGAATTTTGTTTTGATTTGTTGGAATACTGCATCTTGAATTGGTCCCCATGTCCATTTGTCTTTTGAGTATAACTGTGGAGATAATTTGGTCGTCAACTCTGAATAATTATTCTGGAATTTGCGGTAATAATTACATAAGCCTAAAAAGGACTGCAATTGTTTTTTATTCCTGGGGACGGGGAATTTTTGTATAGCTTCTATCTTTTCTTTAGATGGGGTTATTCCCAGTTCTGTCAATTGGAAGCCTAGAAATTGCACTTCTTTGGCAATGAGCTGTGACTTATCTAGTTTTAAAGTGATGTGGTTTTCGGATAATTTACTCAACACATGGTCTACTCTCTGACAATGTTCTTCCCAGTTTGTAGATGTAATCAGTAGGTCATCCACATAAATAGTAGTGAACTGGAGCGCCTCTTGGGCCAATACTTGGTCCATACACTGTATAAATATTGCTACAGAGTTCACTAATCCGAAGGGCAATCATTTAAAATGGTAGTTGCGCCCTTCGAAAATAAAAGCTACATATTTCCGGCTGTGGGGGTGCAGTTCCACCTGCCAGTAGCCGCAGACAGTGTCCCATGAGCTGATAAATTGCATTCCATGAAACTTCTTCAAAATTTCTTTATCTCGCCAGGAGATGTTCGGTTATTGATTAAGTTCTTATTTATCTCCCTAGCGTCTAGGCAGAGTCTCACCTTCCTGTTCTTCTTTTTGATCGCTACAATAGGGCTAGTATAAGGTGACTGACTGCACTCTATGATATCGTCTCTTAGTAATTGATTAATTTCAGCCCGAACTGCTTCTTTTAGGGAATAGGCAATTGGATACGATTTACGGTTAAAATTGACAGGTTCTTTAAACCTTAACACACATTGATAGTTTTTCACTTTTCCAGGAACGTCGGAAAATACATGTCGGTATCGGTTGTATATACCTACCAACATTTCAATTTGATCTGGACTTGGTGAGTGGTTTCTGGTGGTTGACTTGAATCGTCGGATTTCCAGGATCTTTTCCTCCCACAAGCGGTCATTGGTTGTTGGATACTCAACTTCATTAATAGGCATTTGATACCTAGGATTTCTTACTTCTCGGATGTGGAAAATGGTCCGGTCTTGAGGAGATTCCGTGCTCCCAATAATATCAGCCGTCCATTCCATATCTGACATACTTAGAGTTATTTTTTCTCTATTCAGATCGATAATAGCTGAATATTTCCGCAAGATGTCGCAGCCACTCAAACTGCGAAATGGTAATCCTGTAGCTATCAAGAATATCATGGGTATTTTGACTCCCCGACTGGTCACTTCAAGACTGACTTGTTTCTTGACTGTTTTGTTCTGTCGTCCAGTCGCTCCCACTAAGATGATATTAGTAATTTTTAGAGTTGGTATTACTGCTCCGCCTTCCTCCTGGATGCGGTTGAGTTCCGTACTATCCATTAATGAAACATTCGCTCCCGTGTCAATCATCAATGTGGTGGTCACTCCATTAATTTGTGCAGTCACGTACGCTATGTCATGGTTGCACTGATGGTGATCACTTCCTTCTTCTTCCAACAGCTCTTGTCTAATATTTTTGAGATAATGACTTCTTAATATAGTTATTTTATTTGAAGTCGTGTCGTAATTGTACCCAATAGAATGGATCAGCGAGGGGTCTACGTAGTTTCTCACTGCCGCGAGGCGTTTAAAGAGATTTCACTCTCTTCATTGCGCCTGTCTGGTGTGTCTACCGGGTTTCTTTCTTCTATATCAGGCCGTCCTCCATGATGATTCTGTTCATGGTTTGGCGCGAAGTGAACTTGTGGCCGATAATCATTGTTGCGGCTGTCGCCTTCGATACTATTGCTTCTCCAACGTCCGCCCCTTGCATTCCTCCTGTCTCCGCTGAAACTATCGCGTCGTGGATAGTATCGCCTCCTACCCTGTTCATAGTTGGCTTGTACATAGTTAGCCCTACGGTATTGCTGCGGCTGGTTGTTTCCGCCTTGGTTCTGGGGTCGGTTGGGATGGTTGTTAAAATTCTGTGGCCGTCTTGTATTATTATTACTACCAGTTGAATTATTATTATTATTCTGGTTACTTGGCCTATAATTATTTTCGTTATTATTGTTTGCATTATTCTGGTTATTATTATTAAAATTACCTCGGTAATTTCGGAAATTTGAGTTATTATTATTGGTGTTACCGTTCCTGTCATGGAAGTTCTCGTTCCTCTGGCGGCTTCTTCTATAATAACCTTCATGTTCATTGTCCTCAAGTAAAGCTGACATGGCTTGAATTGTTTTAACTTGTCCCCACTGATGTGCTTTGGCAACTCCCTCCTCAAAATTGTAAGCAAGTTTGGTAACCAGGCACTCCTCAGGTATTTTGGGTTCAATGTTTCGCGCCAGACATACCTTACCTAGGAAGTAAGAAGTTAGAGTGGTTCCTTTACTGGCGTCATACTTGCCTTGGCAGATATTGTCCCGCACTATGTTCTGCGTCGCCTCCGACCAATACTTTGCCCGGAACAGCGTCTTAAATTCTTCGTAACTCTGGACTTCGTGGCGTGTAGCAGTCCACCAATTGTAGTGAATTTCTTTAAAGTACTCGTCCATCAGACTCCGTATTACTGTCCATCTATTCTCCCGAATCCTGGTAAATTTTTCGTCTACTCGTTCTAGGAACTCAATCGGATTTTTCTTGTAATTCTTAAAATTTATTACATCACGGTTGTCTGTTGGTTGGATGTATTGACCCTGTGCTGGACGATTACGGATGATTTCTATCTCTTCACGCATCTGCAAGATCTCCCGTTGCCGTAGTTCTTCTATTTTCTCTCTGTTGGCAACTGTCAAGGTCCTTACGGTGTCCACTGATGCGCTTATCTCTTCACACCTTTCTCCCACATCTGTTCTCACTCGTTTGATCTCGTCCTGGCTCATCTTATTCAGCGACTCGATCCGGGCTTCATTTATTTCTTCAGTGTTGTCGATTCTTCCATCAGCCTCTTCTCTAGTCCGTTTTAAATCTTGACCGTGTTGTTCACACCTCTCGTGTACTTCCGCAATCTCTCTTCTTACGACTGTTATTTCCGTGTCTACTTTTGTGTTAATTTTCTCATTATTTTCCTCCATCTTCTTGCTGATATCATCGAATTTTGTATTCAAATCTTCTTTCAATGCTCTGTTGTTGTCGTCTAATTTATTATTTAATGCGTCCATGGATTTATTGGTATCGTCTATTTTCTTATTCAAATCTTCCTTCAATGATTCGATGTTCTTATTATTATCGTCTAATTTTGTATGTAGATCTTCTTTTAATGACTCCATATTTTTATTAATTGATTCCATATTTTTATTGTTATCGTCTAATTTTTTATTTAACAACTCATTATTTTTCTGGCTGTCGTCCATTTTGTGGTGGATTGACTCCATATTCTTGTTCAGGTCACGATTATCCACCTTCAATGACTTGATATTTTTATTTAATGTTTCGTCCATCACTGCCCTCACCATCTCCAACCAGTTCACATTCCCTGGTTGCATGACTCCCTCAGTTTGTCTGGGTTGTTCGGGTTCTGCAGGAGGCGTTCCTTCTGGTCGGGTTTCCACATTATTATTTGTCGCGACTTCCATTTCGGACGTTGGTTGCGTCTCTTGTATCTCTACATTTATTTCAGTATTCGTTTGTGCCCCTTCTCCTTGGCTGGCCTTGTATCTAGTGTCGTGTCTGTGTGTATGAGGCATGATTGTTCTCTTGTATTTACCGGGCTTAATATTGTAATATTAAAAATTTATTTGTTTAATATTTTTAAAGCCACACTCTGTTGGTCGCCAATTTGTAAGGTAACTAGATCTTCGTTGAAAATGCTCCACTGTTGTGAGCGCCAATTTGTAAGGTAACTAGATCCTTACTGTTAAAATTAAATGTATTTGATTTAATTTAAAGTTAAGTTAAAAGTTGATTATAATGAATCTCGTGTTACAACTCGAAAAGAACTCTCTTTAAAATATTTGCTGTAATAATCTTTAGTAATAATTGATTAATATTGTTTATTTAGTGAAGTTTGATAATTATAGTGAATAATATGTTAATTGCTGGTAGGTGGATGAATGTAGCCATAGCGTCGATCTTGCAGCGGAACTCCTCTTCTCGGTTAAGTGTCGTCAGTGTACGTAACGTTAAGTCTCGTCTGGACAAATAATTTATAATAATATACACTTTCACGTACCTGTTCGTGATACTGGAAGTTCTGAAGTTCACTTACCAAAAAATAAGCTGTCAAGATGTACTTAAGACCATCTTGCTTTATCAACAAGGTTATATCACTCCTTGTGTGCAATAAGGGCGCCACATGTGTTTATTTTAGGAAAATTCCCATGAAAAACCAACTAATAAAATTGAGGATTTGATAAATTCACTTTAAACTTTGTTTAAATGCTTGATGCATTCACTACAACTCAAATCTAATATAGTAGAGTCTCTACTCAGAATTGTCTCTCTGTACTCAATGTTAATTATTAATTCACTATTTGAAATAAATATGATCAAGGTTTATGCTGAATAAAAACGGGGTTTATTTTACCCTTTGAAAATAAACTCAACAATTAAAATACAATTGATACGTTAATATAAACTTGATGTGAGATGTATCAATAAATTGATAATTTAATAAAATAGATAAAATGTGATTGATTTCAAATTTATTAAAATTTTACTGTCTAATTTTGTCGGGCGCCATCTTGTATTTATTACTTACAAGAAACAGATTTGTACTTACCATTTTTGGGGTTCTTTTTAGGCGAACTCAGGAGCAGAGCTGGTTGTTCAAAATAAAGAAAACTTTATTTTGTTTCCCATTTATAGAGGTTTATTAACAATTAGATATTCTCATCATTTTAAAATCATTAACAAACTACCTCTTTACCCCCTTCATCTGTTATACAATTCTCATTAAAAAAAAAACTCACATGAAATAAAATTGAAACCTAATATAAACTTTTTAATTAACAGAAAAAAACATCAAGATATTAAATAGAAATAATTTTTTTTTTTTAAACACAAACCAGCCTTCTTAATTTAAATACATTCTCACGTACACACGCAACACACACACAAAGTTACTTTAGAGATCTCATTTTTATGTTTTATAGTATTTTAGTAATTTTTGTATTGGATTTCAAATATATGGTGGTATTCAGCAGAATACTTAGCTGTTCGAAGAGTTGATCTGAAATCGTCCCTTCCGCATTGTTGTCTCGCACTTTTTGTTTTACCCGTTTCTTATTGCCGAACAGTTATTACATTTTTGTTGGTCACCACACAGTCTGTTTATATTATTAATATGTAAATCATTTGAAGTTTTAAAAACACATTTTGAACTGCGGTATTTACATTTTAGGTGCGGGCCCGCGATTCTCGTTCCGGAACTTTTTACGTGACCAGCCGGCTCACGGTGTAATTTTATACTGGAACTAGGCCAACGGCACTATTTTGTGTTGTCGCCATGGTTATATGACTAAGTCTTATTGTTCGAAAGTTTGTATTCTTACGCCAGCAGACTGTTTTCGTTACACACCCGAATTCCACAGCGAGGATAGGCTCTGACGTATATACTGACGTCAGATGGTCTGATGTGGTTACATAATGTGTTGACAGTTTTTGTGTGTCATTGGTTGACCTTGGCACAATTCCAGTTTGTTAAGTCTGTTCGCTTCAATATTTATGAATAATTGTCACACATTTAATGTCCCAAGCAGTGCTGCCACCGTCGCTTTCATTGTAACCATTAAATTTACCTTTCGTTTATAAATTTTGTCCCTATCATCGAAAAAATGTTATTTGTTTTATAAAAAATATGCAAACTGCTTTATTATCCCAAAATAGACCCGTTACAATACCCCCTCAATGAGATATTTTATGCCGAAGCATAAAAAATCTCATTGACACATTCATACTTGCTAAAGGGATCAGCCAGGATATGTCGCCACAACCCCCTGTATAGATTACAAAAATTATAATCAACTCACCCTTGGTCCGGTGACTGTGACCGCACCTGAATGACAATACTGGACTTCTCTATCGAGATCCCAACACCGTAGAGTCAGACAGATACTTAACGCCCCTGCTCTGACGCGCTGGCCAGCTCAGGTCCGCCGCCACAGCATCACCAAACACTGAAACAACACATCAAATATCAAACAGTGGCCTTATACAACACCATATCCCCAACTGATCTGTTTCCCCCTAGCGGTGCTGGTTTGCGCTAAGAAGCACTGGTTTTGTTTTTACTTACTTCTAACATATATCAAAATACCTAACAGCATAACATAACATAAGAAAACATAGTACATTCATAATTCACATCATTATTATCTTAAAATAAACAAGTTGTATTTAAAATGTTACACACTTAACATCATTAAATTTGCATATAAAATCATAAAATTTACCTTTTAATCTCAATTTAACTTTTATTAATTTGTTTCAAAATTTTTTTTTTTTTTTCAACTTCAATCTCCGTTTTCCACATCATTTCATTTATTATTCCCTTTCATTAATTTGGGTGATTCTACGTTATTCATTATAATTCACTTTATCAACTTGGCATTTACTCATAGCCTTACCCCTTTTATGACTCTAACGCTCCCTTACAAAATCTTTAACCAGTATGACACCCCACTATCAAAATCTACTAACCCTTCTCTACCTCTAACTACTTACTACTTTAACTCAATTCGCCACCTTCTCTCTATACATAAAAAAAAAAGCCGGTTTAGGCTGTAAGGTAAAACTTTACGTTTTTACTTATAAAAAAACTTAGTGTTCCGAGTCATCAATATTATAGTGATATTTAAAAAAAAATACTCTAACCCTTTGTACATAGGATAAGTGTTCCCCCCCCAAAAGCTCAATTCCCGTTCTCTGGTTCCTGGATTCTACCTAAGGCAACCCCTTCCCATTAAATCTGTTCTAATCCCGTCCCAACTTATCATCATGTTGCGGACTCCCACATTACACTACCCCCTACTACAAAATTGCCATCCCCAAAATCTCAATCTCATTCCCTTACTACAACTACAACAAAATAACAACATTAATTAATAACACCAATATATCACTCATTACTTTACAATTATTCTCCATTTCTACTGTGTCAACATCAATACTTCTCAAAATTCTATAACATACATTAACTCAAAACCACATTACATTATTTTCATCTCTCATTCTCTTTAATACCTCAATATTTTTCAACTTGGACTGACTCAAATGTTTTACTTAAACAATGATTATCACCCAACTTCTATCTATTGCAACCCATTGAAAATTTTAACTATCACAACTTTATTTTATTTTATTGTAAAATCTAAAAACACATTGAATACATATTATTATATTTTTATCATTCTTAATTCCTAACATACTACATGCAATTCACAATAAGACATAATAAACACAATATAGGAAGTATGTAGTGCATCTATTTTTCAAATCAAAAACAAAATTATTGAGTAGCGAATCATCATTATTAAAATACAACAAATTTTTAATTCGTTATCCCCCTGGATAACCTCCCTGCCACACACACTATGACCCCCCCTGGACTGTGGCGTCCAGTTGCGTCCACAAGGACTGAGGTTTTGGAGGAATGTGACATCTCCATGTCCTTGCTTCTGCGTTACATTTTAAAGATTTAGATATAATATCTGTGTTATATAAATATGCGCCCTTAACGCGGGTCTACCACCTGGCTCTGCTGTCCCCATGCGGACAGAGTGGTAGCCGCTGTTCCCTAGTTTGGTGATTCCCCTTTATTTCACCCCCCATCAATTTCAAAATACACCTTTACAACGATAACAGCTATGGCCAGTTATGGTCAGCGCATAATCGTAATGTGCCCCAACCATAGCTGTTAAAGCTAAACCAATTCCACGGTCAAGGTTCGGTGAGGCCGTGACCGCCCGAAAAGTTGGGGAATCACAAGTAAAATATCTTTTGTAATACTAAACTTAATAATTTATACTTAAATGACATTATTAGTTTGGATGGTGTTATATAAACACTTATAAACATTCTTGTTTAAAATTTTTCATTAACTCTTTTATATATCATCATTTCATTATTTATCCTTCGTTGCCATTAGATTCCTCAAAATTTTCAAATTTATTATTAATCTATATTTTTAACCATTATGCTATTCTACAAACTAAACCATTTAGCATTCATTTATTTATTCATTGTTATCAAATTAAAATCTCATCAAACCATTTAAATTCATTATAAAATTCAAACATATAACATTCAATCACAATATCTAAACATCTCAAATTATTCACTTCAATTGATTATTAAAAACACAACTTATTTCAATTATTACCATAAATTTAAAATCATTAGTTATTGTCTTCATAATTATTTTTATTATTTATTTAGACTGCAAAATATTAATAATATTATTATTATTATTATCACAACATTTTCTACTACATATACACATTACTTACCTAACATTTCATAATACACACAAATGAATTCACTACATTATATTTACAAAGTATTCTTCAATAACTGTTCAATTGTTTCACACTTCATATGTCCAAATCTGCAAGGTCGTTACCAAAATTTACAATATTTAACAATGTTCATACACTGATTTTTATTTCAACCTCCATCATCGTATATATATCTAATATATTTGTAACATGCATCATTGTTATCCACATACCATTTATTATTATTATTATTATAATAATCCATTAACTTTATTTCATCCATTATGCCATCATAATTTATAGGGTTATTCCCTATTAATATTTCATAAACCTTGTCAACATAAGTTAATATTGTCCCGTCTTCATCAGCATTATTGGTCAATGTCAGGTAAGCTACTTTATCATCTTTATACTCCTCTACTATTACGTCAGGTAAGTCATTATCGTTTATAAAAGTATTATCAAAATAATTCTCTATCTCTCTTTCGACAGGTAAGTATTTTATATGGTTTATCTTCACCCCTCCTAATCTTTCTCTCAACTCATCATAATTTCTTTTTAACTTATATAATTCTATCTCTCTCTCAATACACAACTCTCTCTCTTCATAACACCACATCACACTCTCCCAATTATTACAGACAGAGGGTACAACATTATACAACATCAACATACACTTCAATTCATCTACTAATACGGGTCTCTTGCCCTTCATAAAAAACAACATTTGTGAACACTCTGGTTCAGCTAAATTAATGGGAAAATTTACCCTCTGCCCCACATACTCATCTACTCTCTCTTTCCACTTTCTCTCTGACTCATAAACACACAATAACATTCCATTTTTACATTCTAAAACTTCATCACTACTATTTTTGATTATATTTTCATCATTTGTCTCTCCATTATTCTTTACCCCCACTATACTCTCAGAATTGTAATTACTATCATTATCGTCACCATTTAACACTACATCTTCCACTATTTCGTCATTACTAATATTTGTCATACTTATAGCATTGTCACCTAACTTCTCAAACCTCTCAATACTCTGTTCTAATCGGTTACAGTTATTTTC
This sequence comes from Magicicada septendecula, assembly GCA_034769895.1. NCBI lineage: Eukaryota > Metazoa > Arthropoda > Insecta > Hemiptera > Cicadidae > Magicicada > Magicicada septendecula. The sequence continues at coordinate 1,217,647,358 of CM068367.1, forward strand.
TATTATGGCATTAGTTTGATTTAACTGCTCATTAATTTCTTTAATTTGGTTTTTTAACTCATCGAATTTAACATTTTGTCCATCTAATTTCTCATTTACATTATTTTTAAATTCTTGAATTTCGTTTTTGTGTTCGTCAAATTTGCTATCAAATTTATTCAACAATAACTGCATCATAGTCATCATATCACTATTACTTTCTCTCTTAATTAAGGTTGGCGTGGACTGACTCGTCACACCTTCCATTATTTTCGATTCGGTCAACTGACTCTCTACATTACTGTCATTCGTTTGAACTCCCGAATCGCTACTTAACTGACTTTCTAACTGACTGTCAGATAAACTGACATCATTATTATCTGCCATTTTCTTAAGATCTTTTAAATATATTTCTTTGCAAAATAGTTTTATATGTAACACATACTTAAAAAAAAATATTCTACTCACCCGTACTACCCTTAATCATGACATAACCTTACTCCTTAGGTTTACACATTTTCTAGTTACCTCAAACAACCATTCTGTTCTCCCAAGTTGGCCTATATTTTATATAAATTTCTTTATACAAAATTGTCCCTGTTCAGAAGCCATTGAGATGTATCAATAAATTGATAATTTAATAAAATAGATAAAATGTGATTGATTTCAAATTTATTAAAATTTTACTGTCTAATTTTGTCGGGCGCCATCTTGTATTTATTACTTACAAGAAACAGATTTGTACTTACCATTTTTGGGGTTCTTTTTAGGCGAACTCAGGAGCAGAGCTGGTTGTTCAAAATAAAGAAAACTTTATTTTGTTTCCCATTTATAGAGGTTTATTAACAATTAGATATTCTCATCATTTTAAAATCATTAACAAACTACCTCTTTACCCCCTTCATCTGTTATACAATTCTCATTAAAAAAAAAACTCACATGAAATAAAATTGAAACCTAATATAAACTTTTTAATTAACAGAAAAAAACATCAAGATATTAAATAGAAATAATTTTTTTTTTTAAACACAAACAAGCCTTCTTAATTTAAATACATTCTCACGTACACACGCAACACACACACAAAGTTACTTTAGAGATCTCATTTTTATGTTTTATAGTATTTTAGTAATTTTTGTATTGGATTTCAAATATATGGTGGTATTCAGCAGAATACTTAGCTGTTCGAAGAGTTGATCTGAAATCGTCCCTTCCGCATTGTTGTCTCGCACTTTTTGTTTTACCCGTTTCTTATTGCCGAACAGTTATTACATTTTTGTTGGTCACCACACAGTCTGTTTATATTATTAATATGTAAATCATTTGAAGTTTTAAAAACACATTTTGAACTGTGGTATTTACATTTTAGGTGCGGGCCCGCGATTCTCGTTCCGGAACTTTTTACGTGACCGGCCGGCTCACGGTGTAATTTTATACTGGAACTAGGCCAACGGCACTATTTTGTGTTGTCGCCGTGGTTATATGACTAAGTCTTATTGTTCGAAAGTTTGTATTCCTACGCCAGCAGACTGTTTTCGTTACACACCCGAATTCAACAGCAAGGATAGGCTCTGACGTATATACTGACGTAAGATGGTCTGATGTGGTTACATAACGTGTTGACAGTTTTTGTGTGTCATTGGTTGACCTTGGCACAATTCCAGTTTGTTAAGTCTGTTCGCTTCAATATTTATGAATAATTGTCACACATTTAATGTCCCAAGCAGTGCTGCCACTGTCGCTTTCATTGTAACCATTAAATTTACCTTTCGTTTATAAATTTTGTCCCTATCATCGAAAAAATGTTATTTGTTTTATAAAAAATATGCAAACTGCTTTATTATCCCAAAATAGACCCGTTACAGATGTTACTTGATCCGTTTACAATACGGTCTAGCTCAGTTAGAACAATAAACTCTTATATTTATTAACAAATTTAACTTTTAATTATATAATATAACTCACGGGTAGGCTCTTTGAAATACAATAAAGAACTATCTTATGCCTTGACAGACGTTAATAGTAATAATAATTAATAATTTGGCCTCTTTTTAAAACTCGTAATTACGTTTACTGGTTAGCGTTTGTTACGCTTCCTTATCTACTAACATATATTTTTAACACTTAGTCCTAATACAAATATCTTACATTGGATTGATAAATCCGCTAAGTAAATTGAAACTGTATATACAATTGAAAGTTTTGTTGTTCTTGCGTCAGTACAATTTTGTGGTAAATGATGAGCAGTGCAAGCAGAATAAATAAAATAAATTGTCTTAGTGTTACCTTATTTCTTTTAATCATATAGATTAAAATTTTTAAAAACACTCCAGTGATCGGATTATAATGATCACCGGTCAATTACACTTCACACGAACTATGAACGGAGAGTCGGCCCTCTTCTGACTAAATCTGGGCTATGTGAATTACTGATTATTAAACTCTCTCTCTCGTTCTAAAATCACGCACAAATTAAAATATTCACTTTATTTTCGAAGCACTTCCTGGTAATCAATTGTTGTATGGTTATCTGTCTTGAAGAAATTTTTAAAAGGTTTCACTGTTTACATACTATGTTAAGTTATTAAAAATGTTGCGGGGACGAGCGACAACTGTCTCGCTCGAGATGATGACAAAAAGTGTAACGAATTCTCTCCGTTTTTGATTATTTACCCCCTCGCTACATAGGGCTTAGGCGGTAAAATCGTTTAATAAACTCTTTTCTGATTGGCTATGATAACCGTTACAAATGACGTATTGTTTTTTATAACGGGCGTCTGCGAACGTTGTTGACAACTGTCGTTGTTGTTGGTTTTACCCACACAATTTCTCATTTTTTAACAATAAATGATTCTAACGCGCACTATGCACTTACTATTGTTTCAATCACGAGGTTATTACCACCAAATTAAAGTTTAGTTTATGGGCTTTAATTTGATGTGGCTTAACACTGGTTTTAACCTCTTTTCTTTGACAATGCTCATAAATAATGTTTAGAAACATGGTTTCTCACTGTCGTCTGCTAGCGATGCATAATACGATTATTCCCTATCTCTTGACATTTAGTGTTTCACATTGCGTTTTCTTTATAACGTCTTTGTTTGAACACTAACACATCTGTGATTATACTTAATAGCTATTTATAACTGTACAATATTAAATCTTAACATAATTAATGCGATACCTTATTATCGAAAATCCTTATTTCTAATTACATTTCGTTTGGCCTACTCAATTTAACGTTATTCATTAACCATTGAGTGGTGATATTTCATATTACATTTAGTTATATTGATTGTTCAGTAAATTTCATGTTCACTAGGAGTCCTTTTTCCTTATTAATTTACTGACAAACGTTTGTTTAGGCATGGGCTAGACACATTTTTAGCATTATGTTTATGCCTTAATAATTGTTACTAGTTACATTTTGTATAATAAGGAAGTTACTCATCCATATAAGGTTTCCTTTTATAAGTATTCTTACTTACTAATATTACATCTGGGTTTGTAATGCTAGTTTTAATTTACATTGTAGCCATAGCTAATCTAGTCATAGGCTTTGTCATTTACTGGTCATGGTCCTTTTACTTTCAGCCAAAATACTGTTACTGATATTACATTATCTTAGTCATTATTTAATTAGTTTTATTAACACATGACTTTACATTAATGTCATGGAATGGCTTATTTGACAGCTTATTGTGAACTTGGCATGTCCATTAGTTAGAGTCGGTCATAGTATTTGTTGTAGTGTCATGCAGTGTATTCATCACTGCTTCTTGGGATCCTTCTTCTTCTTTCTTCTTTGTTGGTCCTTCTCTTCTTTGCTACTTTCATCATAAATGTTTCATTAATGTCACTACAGTATAATTATTTACCCTTCTGGTGAACGTCTAGGTTATGTAACATTTTGTTGTGTTACATATACTCCCCTCTCAAAATTGATAATTTGAGAGAAATTTTACATTTGAAGAAATTATCATTTTAGTTTGGTTTTATCATACTATTACTGCTTCTTTTCTGCATTGAGTTTAATAGTTTGTTGGTGTGTTGCACTAGATTGAGTCCGTGGCTAGTATTATTTTTTAGCTTACTAGTATTTTTCAAGTTTCTTATATGCTTAGTCATTTAGTTATAGCATGTCTTATTTCTTAAATTAACAATTTCCTGTTTTACAATAATACATTTTTCTTTATCATTAAACACATCTTGATTCTTGTGATAAACTCTACTGTTCTTTCATTTTTTCCCTCACAGTGTCTGATTTATAATCCTTGACATATTACAATTTAATTCCCTAACATTTGTAATGGGTTCGGAATCAGAGGGGCTCTATTTGGCTTCCATACTCCGCCGTTCCTCATCTACACATCTTCAGAATCAGAGGAATCTTCATCTCTGTCTGGGACAATATAAAAAATTGCACGTAGCAACAGTTGCACTATCACAACACATAAAATATAACATATCATTCATTTTATCAATAAGATAAGAATATGATGTCTTATTCAACATAACATTCAAGGTATTAGAGGTTTCATTGTTATCACTTTTCATGCTTTATCATTTTACCTACTATACTTCTCTTCACAGGTCATTATTTTATCTCTAACTTGACATATTGGCTATGTTATTTATTAGCCTTGTTGCTATTTTTCTATACTAGTTGGTAAGTTGTTTCGTTTATCTCAATATTCTGAAATTACACACTTAGATTTATCACTATAACATTATGCAGTTGGTCTTTAAATTCTTCTTGAGTTCACCATACTTCACTCTTAACATTGTTTGTACATTGGGTTTTTTAACATTTGGTTCATTATCATCCTGGATTATCAGGGTTTTACAATATTCATATAATAAACATTTTTGTTAGATACAATATGATATACTTTTTTGGTATATACCACTAGACATTTTTCCTTATCGTTCAATTAACATTCTTGTTCCTTAATAATAGTAGTATTATTTGGTAAACATTTTGTTATATACATAATATATGATAAACATTTTGGTTATACATAAATAGACATTTTTCTTTTTTATACAATATGGTAATCATTCTCGTTTATCATTCACTTAACATGATAAACAGTCTTGGTATATGCTATACGATACACCTTTTTCCTTTTTTATTTAATAATCCTTCCCATTCCTTGTTTATTCCCTCTCTTTTCAATATGCGACACTTGGTTGTTTTTCTCCTCTGCTCCTTCAAAGGTTCGATTGTTAACCTTTATTCTGGATGTTTAATTTCATTTATTGAAATTAGTCACTTGAAAGAGTCAGAGTAACATTATATTACTATTTGGTAAACATTTTTGTTAGATACAGTATGATATACATTTTTGGTATATACAACTAGACGTTTTTCTTGATCGTTCAATTAACATTCTCATTCCTTGATAATAGTAGTATTCTTTGGTAAACATTTTGTTATATACATAATATATGATAAACATTTTGGTTATACATAAATAGACATTTTTCTTTTTTATACAATATGATAATCATTCTCGTTTATCATTTACTTAATATGATAAACAGTCTTGGTATATGCTATACGATACACCTTTTTCCTTTTTTATTTAATAATCCTTCCCATTCCTTGTTTATTCCCTCTCTTTTCAATATGCGACACTTGGTTGTTTTTCTCCTCTGCTCCTTCAAAGGTTCGATTGTTAACCTTTATTCTGGATGTTTAATTTCATTTATTGAAATTAGTCACTTGAAAGTGTCGGAGTAACATTATATTACTATTTGGTAAACATTTTTGTTAGATACAGTATGATATACATTTTTGGTATATACAACTAGACGTTTTTCTTGATCGTTCAATTAACATTCTCATTCCTTGATAATAGTAGTATTCTTTGGTAAACATTTTGTTATATACATAATATATGATAAACATTTTGGTTATACATAAATAGACATTTTTCTTTTTTATACAATATGATAATCATTCTCGTTTATCATTTACTTAATATGATAAACAGTCTTGGTATATGCTATACGATACACATTTTTATTTTTTTATTTAATAATCCTTCTCATTCCTTGTTTAATCCATCTCCTTTCAATATGCGACATTTTGTTGTTTTTCTTCTCTGCTCCTTCAAAGGTTCGATTGTTAACCTTTATTCTGGATGTTTAATTTCATTTATTGAAATTAGTCACTTGAAAGAGTCAGAGTAACATTATATTACTATTTGGTAAACATTTTTGTTAGATACAATCTTATATACATTTTGGTATATGCAATTAACATTTTTCTTGATCGTTCAATTAACATTCTCATTCCTTAATAATAGCAGTATTCTTTGGTAAACAGTTTGTTTGTACATAATATATGGTAAACATTTTGGTCATACATAAATAGACATTTTTTTTCTTTATACAATATGATAATCATTTTTCTTTATTATTTAATATGATAAGTATTTTTCTTTATCATTTAATTAACATGATAAACAGTCTTGGTATATGCTATACGATACACATTTTTCTTTATTATATAATATGATAAGTATTGTTCTTATCATTTAGTAATCCTTCTCATTCCTTGTTTAATCCCTCTCTTTTCAATATGCGACACTTGGTTGTTTTTCTCCTCTGCTCCTTCAAATGTTTGATTTTTAACATTTATTCTGGATGTTTAATTTCATTTATTGAAATTAATCACTTGAAGAGTCAGAGTAACATTATATTATTATTTGACATACATTTTTGTTATACACAATATATGACAATCATTTTTGTTATATACACATAATAGACATTTTTCTTTATATTCAATACGATAAACATTTTTGGTATATTTTATATGATAAATATTTTTCTTTATTACTTATTTAACATTTTCATGGTAGACACTTTTAGGATATTTGATATAATAAACACTCTTGTTATATTCACTGTATGATAAAGTAGTTCACTCTTGTATTATAATAGGTTCATCCAGTAGTATATATACGGGGTCTTCTTGTGCTTCACCATTCTATTGGGTTCATTATGGGTCAATTATGTTTTCATGGATCCAATTTTTATAGCTGTTTATAGTACGACATATCTTACTTTGTACACATTATGATATTTTACATCTTACAATACATTTTATAATAAATTTCCTTATACATAATACTTTTTTAAAGATGCTTGGTTATAGGTACCCTTGACCTTTTTACTTATGGGATCGACAATTTCATAAGTATTATTTTTATGGTCTTTCGTTATGGTATAAGGGCCTATATACAGTACTAGCAGCTTTTTTGTGATACCCTCCATGGTACTGGGTAACTCTCTATTTTTCAGTAGTACATGATCTCCTACATTGTACTGTATGATTTTTTCTGGGACTTGTTGTTGGTATTTTCTTTTTCTTTTTTCTAATTTCTCAATAATCTTGTTATGGAAGTGAATTCTGTCAAATTGGTATTCTTGACTTTGAGGAAATTGTATTGTCACAAATTTCTCGTGGTGGAGGCTTCTCAAACATGGCATTATAAGGTGTGGTTTCAATTGATTGGTGGTGTGCTAGATTGATAAAGTCTTCTGCGGCTGAGATGTATTCACTCCACTTCCTTTGTTGATTGGAACAATAGGTTCTAAGAATTCTTCCAACTTCCCTCAACACTCTTTCGGATGGATTACTGCTGGGATGGTACACTGAGGTTTTATATGTTTTCACCCCCTGTTCCAGCAGTGTGTCTCTCCATCTTTGTCCCTTGAACTGGGTACCATGGTCCGTGATTATTGTCTTCGGACAACCCACTTCAGGTATATAATTTTGTGTAATTATGTTAAGTACCTTACTTGTAGTGGCACGATTTATTGGATACAGTTTTATGAATTTAGTGTAATGGTCGAATACTATGAGTAGATATTTATATTGCCGTCGACCTCCACTTCTAGGGAATGGACCGCAGATGTCCACAAAAACTTTCTCTAATTTGTCTGATGAGGTTATGGGGATCATTAGCCCCTCCTTTCTTTCGTTGGTGCATTTCACCATTTGACATATACGACAACTTTTGATATAATTTCGCACCCTTCTGTTGATGTCTTTGATATACAGGTGCTCTTCCAGTGCTTTTATTACTTTAACTGCTCCCATGTGTCCATAACGAATATGGTAGTCCGTTATGATATCTTTCTCTAGTGTTTTGGGTATCACTAGTTTCCAGGTGTTGTTGTGGTATTTGGTTTTGATAAATAACACATTGTTATGTGTACAATAGTATGGTATTATTCTATTGTCTTGTGCATTTAGTCTTTGGAAAATTTGCATCAATTTACTATCTTGCCTTTGGTGTTGCTCCACTTCTTTAACTATATCTTCCAATTCTGTCCGACTCTTTAGGATGTGGTAGACCTTCGCAATTGTCTCCTTCTCTCCTTCATAGGTCTGGTTGGCTATACTGATACGTGACAGAATGTCAGCTGCTATGTTCTTTTTTCCTGGGACGTATTCCCAGCTGATGTTGTATTCCTGCAAGACTAGGGTCCATCTTGCTAAACGACCGTGGCTTAGCTTACAGTTTTTTAGGAAGGATATGGATTTGTGGTCCGTCCGTACTGTTATGGAATATCCTAAGATATAGGTTCGGAATTTTCCGCAGGCGAATACCACACTTAAAAGCTCCTTCTCCGTTACGTTGTAATTCCTTTCGTATTTGTTTAGTGTTCGACTGGCGAAGCTTACAACCAGATGGTTCCCATCTTCATCCTCTTGGTACAGAGTAGAACCTAGGCTGATGTCACTGGCATCACAGTTGAGATAAAAAGGTTTGTTGAAGTCTGGGTGATGTAGCATCACTGTCTCTAAGAATTTTGTTTTGATTTGTTGGAATACTGCATCTTGAATTGGTCCCCATGTCCATTTGTCTTTTGAGTATAACTGTGGAGATAATTTGGTCGTCAACTCTGAATAATTATTCTGGAATTTGCGGTAATAATTACATAAGCCTAAAAAGGACTGCAATTGTTTTTTATTCCTGGGGACGGGGAATTTTTGTATAGCTTCTATCTTTTCTTTAGATGGGGTTATTCCCAGTTCTGTCAATTGGAAGCCTAGAAATTGCACTTCTTTGGCAATGAGCTGTGACTTGTCTAGTTTTAATGTGATGTGGTTTTTGGATAATTTACTCAACACATGGTCTACTCTCTGACAATGTTCTTCCCAGTTTGTAGATGTAATCAGTAGGTCATCCACATAAATAGTAGTGAACTGGAGCACTTCTTGGCCCAATACTTGGTCCATACACTGTATAAATATTGCTACAGAGTTCACTAATCCAAAGAGCAATCGTTTAAAATGGTAGTTGCGCCCTTCAAAAATAAAAGCTACATATTTCCGGCTGTGGGGGTGCAGTTCCACCTGCCAGTAGCCGCAGACAGTGTCCCATGAGCTGATAAATTGCATTCCATGAAACTTCTTCAAAATTTCTTTATCTCGCCAGGAGAAGTTCGGTTATTGATTAAGTTCTTATTTATCTCCCTAGCGTCTAGGCAGAGTCTCACCTTCCCGTTCTTCTTTTTGATCGCTACAATAGGGCTAGTATAAGGTGACTGACTGCACTCTATGATATCGTCTCTTAGTAATTGATTAATTTCAGCCCGAACTGCTTCTTTTAGGGAATAGGCAATTGGATACGATTTACGATTAAAATTGACAGGTTCTTTAAACCTTAACACACATTGATAGTTTTTCACTTTTCCAGGAACGTCGGAAAATACATGTCGGTATCGGTTGTATATACCTACCAACATTTCAATTTGATCTGGACTTGGTGAGTGGTTTCTGGTGGTTGACTTGAATCGTCGGATTTCCAGGATCTTTTCCTCCCACAAGCGGTCATTGGTTGTTGGATACTCAACTTCATTAATAGGCATTTGATACCTAGGATTTCTTACTTCTCGGATGTGGAAAATGGTCCGGTCTTGAGGAGATTCCATGCTCCCAATAATATCAGCTGTCCATTCCATATCTGACATACTTAGAGTTATTTTTTCTCTATTCAGATCGATAATAGCTGAATATTTCCGCAAGATGTCGCAGCCACTCAAACTGCGAAATGGTAATCCTGTAGCTATCAAGAATATCATGGGTATTTTGACTCCCCGACTGGTCACTTCAAGACTGACTTGTTTCTTGACTGTTTTGTTCTGTCGTCCAGTCGCTCCCACTAAGATGATATTAGTAATTGGTAGAGTTGGTATTACTGCTCCGCCTTCCTCCTGGATGCGGTTGAGTTCCGTACTATCCATTAATGAAACATTCGCTCCCGTGTCAATCATCAATGTGGTGGTCACTCCATTAATTTGTGCAGTCACGTACGCTATGTCATGGTTGCACTGATGGTGATCACTTCCTTCTTCTTCCAACAGCTCTTGTCTAATATTTTTGAGATAATGACTTCTTAATATAGTTATTTTATTTGAAGTCGTGTCGTAATTGTACCCAATAGAATGGATCAGCGAGGGGTCTACGTAGTTTCTCACTGCCGCGAGGCGTTTAAAGAGATTTCACTCTCTTCATTGCGCCTGTCTGGTGTGTCTACCGGGTTTCTTTCTTCTATATCAGGCCGTCCTCCATGATGATTCTGTTCATGGTTTGGCGCGAAGTGAACTTGTGGCCGATAATCATTGTTGCGGCTATCGCCTTCGATACTATTGCTTCTCCAACGTCCGCCCCTTGCATTCCTCCTGTCTCCGCTGAAACTATCGCGTCGTGGATAGTATCGCCTCCTACCCTGTTCATAGTTGGCTTGTACATAGTTAGCCCTACGGTATTGCTGCGGCTGGTTGTTTCCGCCTTGGTTCTGGGGTCGGTTGGGATGGTTGTTAAAATTCTGTGGCCGTCTTGTATTATTATTATTATTATTACCAGTTGAATTATTATTATTATTACCAGTTGAATTATTATTATTATTCTGGTTACTTGGCCTATAATTATTTTCGTTATTATTGTTTGCATTATTCTGGTTATTATTATTAAAATTACCTCGGTAATTTCGGAAATTCGAGTTATTATTATTGGTGTTACCGTTCCTGTCATGGAAGTTCTCGTTCCTCTGGCGGCTTCTTCTATAATAACCTTCATGTTCATTGTCCTCAAGTAAAGCTGACATGGCTTGAATTGTTTTAACTTGTCCCCACTGATGTGCTTTGGCAACTCCCTCCTCAAAATGGTAAGCAAGTTTGGTAACCAGGCACTCCTCAGGTATTTTGGGTTCAAGGTTTCGCGCCAGACATACCTTACCTAGGAAGTAAGAAGATAGCGTGGTTCCTTTACTGGCGTCATACTTGCCGTGGCAGATATTGTCCCGCACTATGTTCTGCGTCGCCTCCGACCAATACTTTGCCCGGAATAGCGTCTTAAATTCTTCGTAACTCTGGACTTCGTGGCGTGTAGCAGTCCACCAATTGTAGTGAATTTCTTTAAAGTACTCGTCCATCAGACTCCGTATTACTGTCCATCTATTCTCCCGAATCCTGGTAAAGTTTTCGACTACTCGTTCTAGGAACTCAATCGGATTTTTCTTGTAATTCTTAAAATTTATTACATCACGGTTGTCTGTTGGTTGGATGTATTGACCCTGTGCTGGACGATTACGGATGATTTCTATCTCTTCACGCATCTGCAAGATCTCCCGTTGCCGTAGTTCTTCTATTTTCTCTCTGTTGGCAACTGTCAAGGTCCTTACAGTGTCCACTGATGCGCTTATCTCTTCACACCTTTCTCCCACATCTGTTCTCACTCGTTTGATCTCGTCCTGGCTCATCTTCTTCAGCGACTCGATCCGGGCTTCATTTATTTCTTCAGTGTTGTCGATTCTTCCATCAACCTCTTCTCTAGTCCGTTTTAAATCTTGACCGTGTTGTTCACACCTCTCGTGTACTTCCGCAATATCTCTTCTTACGACTGTTATTTCCGTGTCTACTTTTGTGTTAATTTTCTCATTATTTTCCTCCATCTTCTTGCTGATATCAACGAATTTTGTATTCAAATCTTCTTTCAATGCTCTGTTGTTGTCGTCTAATTTATTATTTAATGCGTCCATGGATTTATTGGTATCGTCTATTTTCTTATTCAAATCTTCCTTCAATGATTCGATGTTCTTATTATTATCGTCTAATTTTGTATGTAGATCTTCTTTTAATGACTCCATATATTTATTAATTGATTCCATATTTTTATTATTATCGTATAATTTTTTATTTAACGACTCATTATTTTTCTGGCTGTCGTCCATTTTCTGGCGGATTGACTCCATATTCTTGTTCAGGTCACGATTATCCTCCTTCAATGACTTGATATTTTTATTTAATGTTTCTTCCATCACTGCCCTCACCATCTCCAACCAGTTCGCATTCCCTGGTTGCATGACTCCCTCAGTTTGTCTGGGTTGTTCGGGTTCTGCAGGAGGCGTTCCTTCTGGTCGGGTTTCCACATTATTATTTGTCGCGACTTCCATTTCGGACGTTGGTTGCGTCTCTTGTATCTCTACATTTATTTCAGTATTCGTTTGTGCCCCTTCTCCTTGGCTGGCCTTGTATCTAGTGTCGTGTCTGTGTGTATGAGGCATGATTGTTCTCTTGTATTTACCGGGCTTAATATTGTAATATTAAAAATTTATTTGTTTAATATTTTTAAAGCCACACTCTGTTGGTCGCCAATTTGTAAGGTAACTAGATCATCGTTGAAAATGCTCCACTGTTGTGAGCGCCAATTTGTAAGGTAACTAGATCCTTACTGTTAAAATTAAATGTATTTGATTTAATTTAAAGTTAAGTTAAAAGTTGATTATAATGAATCTCGTGTTACAACTCGAAAAGAACTCTCTTTAAAATATTTGCAGTAATAATCTTTAGTAATAATTGATTAATATTGTTTATTTAGTGAAGTTTGATAATTATAGTGAATAATATGTTAATCGCTGGTCGGTGGATGAATGTAGCCGTAGCGTCGATCTTGCAGCGGAACTCCTCTTCTCGGTTAAGTGTCGTCAGTGTACGTAACGTTAAGTCTCGTCTGGACAAATAATTTATAATAATATACACTTTCACGTACCTGTTCGTGATACTGGAAGTTCTGAAGTTCACTTACCAAAAAATAAGCTGTCAAGATGTACTTAAGACCATCTTGCTTTATCAACAAGGTTATATCACTCCTTGTGTGCAATAAGGGCGCCACATGTGTTTATTTTAGGAAAATTCCCATAAAAAACCAACTAATAAAATTTAGGATTTGATAAATTCACTTTAAACTTTGTTTAAATGCTTGATGCTTTCACTACAACTCAAATCTAATATAGTAGAGTCTCTACTCAGAGTTGTCTCTCTGTACTCAATGTTAATTATTAATTCACTATTTGAAATAAATATGATCAAGGTTTATGCTGAATAAAAACAGGGTTTATTTTACCCTTTGAAAATAAACTCAACAATTAAAATACAATTGATACGTTAATATAAACTTGATGTTACTTGATCCGTTTACAATACGGTCTAGCTCAGTTAGAACAATAAACTCTTATATTTATTAACAAATTTAACTTTTAATTATGTAATATACCTCACGGGTAGGCTCTTTGAAATACAATAAAGAACTATCTTATGCCTTGACAGACGTTAATAATAATAATAATTAATAATTTGGCCTCTTTTTAAAACTCGTAATTACGTTTTCTGGTTAGCGTTTGTTACGCTTCCTTATCTACTAACATATATTTTTAACACTTAGTCCTAATACAAATATCTTACATTGGATTGATAAATCCGCTAAGTAAATTGAAACTGTATATACAATTGAAAGTTTTGTTGTTCTTGCGTCAGTACAATTTTGTGGTAAATGATGAGCAGTGCAAGCAGAATAAATAAAATAAATTGTCACAGTGTTACCTTATTTCTTTTAATCATATAGATTAAAATTTTTAAAAACACTCCAGTGATCGGATTATAATAATCACCGGTCAATTACACTTCACACGAACTATGAACGGAGAGTCGGCCCTCTTCTGACTAAATCTGGGCTATGTGAATTACTGATTATTAAACTCTCTCTCGTTCTAAAATCACGCACAAATTAAAATATTCACTTTATTTTCGAAGCACTTCCTGGTAATCAATTGTTGTATGGTTATCTGTCTTGAAGAAATTTTTAAAAGGTTTCACTGTTTACATACTATGTTAAGTTATTAAAAATGTTGCGGGGACGAGCGACAACTGTCTCGATCGAGATGATGACAAAAAGTGTAACGAATTCTCTCCGTTTTTGATTATATACCCCCTCGCTACATAGGGCTTAGGCGGTAAAATCGTTTAATAAACTCTTTTCTGATTGGCTATGATAACCGTTACAAATGACGTATTGTTTTTTATAACGGGCGTCTGCGAACGTTGTTGACAACTGTCGTTGTTGTTGGTTTTACCCACACAATTTCTCATTTTTTAACAATAAATGATTCTAACGCGCACTATGCACTTATTATTGTTTCAATCACGAGGTTATTACCACCAAATTAAAGTTTAGTTTATGGGCTTTAATTTGATGTGGCTTAACACTGGTTTTAACCTCTTTTCTTTGACAATGCTCATAAATAATGTTTAGAAACATGGTTTCTCACTGTCGTCTGCTAGCGATGCATAATACGATTATTCCCTATCTCTTGACATTTAGTGTTTCACATTGCGTTTTCTTTATAACGTCTTTGTTTGAACACTAACACATCTGTGATTATACTTAATAGCTATTTATAACTGTACAATATTAAATCTTAACATAATTAATGCGATACATTTTTATCGAAATTCCTTATTTCTAATTACATTTCGTTTGGCCTACTCAATTTAACGTTATTCATTAACCATTGAGTGGTGATATTTCATATTACATTTAGTTATATTGATTGTTCAGTAAATTTCATGTTCACTTGGAGTCCTTTTACTTCCATGTTCCTTAAGGGAATGGAAGTATGGTGATGGCAAAAAAAATCGTGTTCGAGATTATTGCAGAATATGATTGTACTACACTCAAAACAGGGGACGAGCGACAACTGTCTCGCTCGAGATGATGACAAAAAGTGTAACGAATTCTCTCCGTTTTTGATTATTTACCCCCTCGCTACATAGGGCTTAGGCGGTAAAATCGTTTAATAAACTCTTTTCTGATTGGCTATGATAACCGTTACAAATGACGTATTGTTTTTTATAGCGGGCGTCTGCGAACGTTGTTGACAACTGTCGTTGTTGTTGGTTTTACCCACACAATTTCTCATTTTTTAACAATAAATGATTCTAACGCGCACTATGCACTTATTATTGTTTCAATCACGAGGTTATTACCACCAAATTAAAGTTTAGTTTATGGGCTTTAATTTGATGTGGCTTAACACTGGTTTTAACCTCTTTTCTTTGACAATGCTCATAAATAATGTTTAGAAACATGGTTTCTCACTGTCGTCTGCTAGCGATGCATAATACGATTATTCCCTATCTCTTGACATTTAGTGTTTCACATTGCGTTTTCTTTATAACGTCTTTGTTTGAACACTAACACATCTGTGATTATACTTAATAGCTATTTATAACTGTACAATATTAAATCTTAACATAATTAATGCGATACATTTTTATCGAAATTCCTTATTTCTAATTACATTTCGTTTGGCCTACTCAATTTAACGTTATTCATTAACCATTGAGTGGTGATATTTCATATTACATTTAGTTATATTGATTGTTCAGTAAATTTCATGTTCACTTGGAGTCCTTTTACTTCCATGTTCCTTAAGGGAATGGAAGTATGGTGATGGCAAAAAAAATCGTGTTCGAGATTATTGCAGAATATGATTGTACTACACTCAAAACATGAAAAAAAGTCATTTTTCGAAAAGTGTCTGTGTGTGTGTCTGTCTGTAGATTTTTTTCTATGGCAAACGATAACAGCCGCAAATTCAAACAGAATCAAATAATTGTTTGCATACAGTCCTGATTTGTAGAGTACTCGCGACCTGTTGTTTTTGGTGAAGATCGGTTAAGGGAAAGGGGTAGTTTACCTGCAACGGTTTTTTTTTTTATCAAGGGTAATTTTGTTTGTTTGGCAAACGATAACAGCCGCAAATTCAAACAGAATCAAATAATGTTTCGCATACAGCCCTGAATTGTAGGGTTCTCAAGATCTGTTGATTTTGGTAAAGATCGGTTAAGGGAAAGGGGTAGTTTACCTGCAACGTTTTATGTTTTAACAAGGGTATTTTATATGGCAAACGATAACAGCCGCAAATTCAAACAATCAAATACGTTTTTGCATACAGCCCTGATTTCTTGAGTACTAAAGACCTATTGTTTTTGGTGAAGATCGTTTAAGGGAAAGGGGTAGTTTACCTCCCACGTTTTTTGTTTTATCAAGGGTATTTTGTATGTTAAACGATAACAGCCGCAAAATCAAACAAAATCATGTAATATTTTGCATACAGCCCTGAATTGCAGAGTTCTCAAGACCTGTCGTTTTTGGTGAAGATCGGTTAAGGGAAAGGGGTAGTTTACCTGCAACGGTTTTTTATCAAGGGTAATTTTTTACTATTTCTATGGTAAACGATAATAGCCGCAAATTCAAACAGAATCAAATGATGTTTTGCATACAGCCCTGTATTGTAGAGTTCTCAATACCTATTGGTGTTGGTGAAGATCGGTTAAGGGAAAGGGGTAGTTTACCGGCAACGTTTTATGTTTTAAAGGGTATTTTCTATGGCAAACGATAAGAGCCGCAAATTCAAACAGAATCAAATACGTTTTTGCATACAGCCCTGCTTTGTTGAGTACTAAAGACCTATTGTTTATGGTGAAGATCGGTTAAGGGAAAGGGGTAGTTTACCTGCAACATTTTATGTTTTAACAAGGGTATTTTTTCTGTGACGAACGATAACTGCCGTAAATTCAAAGAGAATCAACTAATGTTTTGCATACAGCCCTGAATTGTAGAGTTCTCAAGATCTATTGTTATTGGTGAAGATCGGTTAATGGAATAGGGTAGTTTACCAGCAACGTTTTATCTTTTATCAAGGGTGTTTTCTATGGCAAACGATAACAGCCGCAAATTAAAACAGAATCAAATAATTGTTTGCATACAAGCCTGAATTGTAGAGTACCCAAGACCTGTCGTTTTTGGTGAAGATCGGTTAAGGGAAAGGGGTAGTTTACCAGCAACGTTTTTTTTTCAAGGGTAATTTTTTTCCAAAGTAAACGATAACAGCCGCAAATTCAAACAGAATCAAATGATGTTTTGCATACAGCTTTGTATTGTAGAGTTCTCAATACCTATTGGTGTTGGTGAAGATCGGTTAAGGGAAAGGGGTAGTTTACCAGCAACATTTTATGTTTTAACAAGGGTAATTTTTTATATGACGAACGATAACTGCCGTAAATTCAAACAAAATCAACTAGGTTTTTGCATACCTTTTTGAACTAAAGAGAACTCAAGGTCTGTTGATTTTGTTGAAGATCGGTTAAGGGAAGGGGTAGTTTATCAGCAACGTTTTATGTTTTAAAAAGGGTAATTTTTTTTATGACGAACGATAACTGCCGAAAATTCAATGAGAATCAAATAATTTTTTGCACTCTTTCCTGAGTTGCAGAGAGCTCATGGTCTATTGATTTTGGTGAAGATCAGTTAAGGGAAAGGGGTAGTTTACCTGCAACATTTTATGTTGTAACAAGAGAAATGTTTCCATGACGAACGATAACTGCCGAACATTCAAACAGAATCAAATATTTTTTTGAATGCTTCCCTGAATTGTAGAGGACGGAAGGTCTGTTGATTTTGGAGAAGTTCGGTTAAGAGAAAGGGGTAGTTTACCTGAAACATTTTATGATTTAACAAGAGTAAAGTACTTAATTTTTATAAATAAATTATCCTGATAAGAAGCTCATAGTAATCCACTGTAGAAACGTAGATGAAATATCTATAAATGAAGTGGTTAGGTGAACGGGGTGGGGGTAATTTTCTATTATTAAAAATTATAGTTGAAGGTTGAGGGCAGAATTTTTTATATGTGTACTACGTTATCGGCAACAAAGAAGTAGTTTTTTGTTAAAATTGCTTCCCGGGCTCTTTAGCCGTAGTTCAATGTTTTCTGCAAAACCAGACTTTTCGGCAGTGCCATCGACTGCCATCATCGGTGAAAATCGAGTGCGAAAACGTGAGGTGGTATACGTTAGTGACCACAGTACTGTGGTTAATGCTGAAGCAATAAGTAGAAAGACGTAGTTTCTATAGAAATATTTCATTTCGAATATGATTTTAAAAATAAATCTTAGAACATGGAAGTCATGTATGGTTCTCCATACCGATTT
Organism: Magicicada septendecula; assembly: GCA_034769895.1. Lineage (NCBI taxonomy): Eukaryota > Metazoa > Arthropoda > Insecta > Hemiptera > Cicadidae > Magicicada > Magicicada septendecula. Next base: position 1,217,665,694 of record CM068367.1, read on the forward strand.
TTTACTTCCATATTCCTTAAGGAAATGGAAGTATGGTGATGGCAAAAAAAATCGTGTTCGAGATTATTGCAGATTCTGATTGTACTACACTCAAAACATGAAAAAAAGTCATTTTCCGAAAAGTGTCTGTGTGTCTGTCTGTCTGTGTGTAGATTTTTTTTCTATGGCAAACAATAACTGCCGCAAATTCAAACAGAATCAAATAATTTTTTGCATACAGCCCTGATTTGTAGAGTACTCATGACCTATTGTTTTTGGTGAAGATCGGTTGAGGGAAAGGGGTAGGTTACCTGCAACGGTTTTTTTTATCAAGGGAAATTTTTTTTTTTGGCAAACGATAACAGCCGCAAATTCAAACAGAATAAAATAGTGTTTCGCATACAGCCCTGAATTGTAGAGTTCTCAAGACCTATTGTTTTTGGTGAAGATCGGTTAAGGGAAAGGGGTAGTTTACCTGTAACGTTTTATGTTTTAACAAGGGTATTTCCTATGGCAAACGATAACAGCCGCAAATTCAAACAGAATCAAAAGATTATTTGCATACAGCCCTAAATTGTAGAGTTCTCAAGACCTATTGTTTTTGGTGAAGATCGGTTAAGGGAAAGGGGTAGTTTACCTGCATCGTTTTTTTAAAAAGGGTATTTTCTATGGCAAACGATAACAGCCGCAAATTCAAACAGAATCACATAATTTTTTGCATACAGCCCTGATTTGTAGAGTACTCAAAATCTATTGTTTTTGGTGAAGATCGGTTGAGGGGAAGGGGTAGTTTACCTGCAACATTTTTTATCAAGGGTAATTTTCTATGACGAACGATAACTGCCGCATATTCAAACAGAATCAAATACTTTTTTGCATACGTCACTGAACTGTAGAAGACTCGAGGCCTTTTGATTTTGTTGAAGATCGGTTAAGGGGAAGGGGTAGTTTACCTGCAACCTTTTACGTTTTAACAAGAGTAAAGTACTTGAAAATTCATTTAAACTTTTTCAAACAATGGTAATTGTTAAAAATAAAATAATTTTGTTGCCAGGCAATAAAATTATAATTTTTTCATTTTAATGTAAATCTATACATAGTATAAAGTAAAGTCGGTCCGTTTTCTCTCTGTGTTTGAAATCGCTAATCTCAGGAAGTACTGAACGGATTTTATTCAAATTTTCGCCAATAGATAGAGTGTCTATCGAGGAACATTTATGTGTCTAATTAATACATATATGTTGTACATTAGCTTAGCTATCACGGTTTATGTCAAGTAAGAGGTATAGTTTACATCTTATATATAAAAATGAATGTTTCTTTGTTTGTCCCGTATGCGTTCCTATACCATTCATCTGATTGCGATGAAACTTCTGTGAGTTGTTGTGCGCACGTCCGCGAAGGTTTCTTCCACATCTCCTCCTAAACCACTGTACCGATTTCAACCAAACTTGGCACAAATATTTTACGCAACGGGAGAACCAACATAGGATAGGTGTTTTTTCGATGGGGTCCTTTTGGGGTTCTTTGGGGTCTTCCACGTCTCCACCTAAACCATTGGACCGATTTCAACCAAACTTGGCACAAATATTTTACGCAACGGGAGAACCAACATAGGACAGGTGTTTTTTTTCGATACGATCCTCTGGGGGGTCCTTTGCGGTCTTAAAAAACTATTAGATCTGGTTACTATGGCAACCCAATAGAATAGATTCTGTTCTAAATATCGCATTAAATTGAAGACCACGCGAACGAAATTGTGGGCAACAGCTATTTATTTTTAAGAAGCCTACTTTAATTAAACTTTATTAATTAAACTAACATTTTCATTACAACATGAAACTCCGTAGCGAAGCACGGGTATCCTGCCAGTCATGTATAAGAGAAAATATATCGTGCGTGGCAGGCAAGCATATCTGAGTTATGTACTGTTTACGTTTCCATTTTATTATTATCACTACCGCAATAAAAAGGCAGGGAAGACACACACACACAATTCGCGTTATTTCTGGCCTCATTCATGTTTATTTTCTTACATTTGCACGGTTTTTAAATGGAAAGTGCCGAACCCATACCAACATAACGCATGCAAGCCGAAAAAGTGTCCAGCGTGGATAGCGATTTGCTTCCTGTGGATCGCTGGGCAGTGTAACATTTCTCTGGTCGCTCCTTTCTACTATTTGGTTTCTACTACGGTTTTGTTCTTCTGGATATCGGTTAGGGTAGCTGTCTCCTCTCATATTCCCTTGTCCAGCACGACTGTCATAATTCATCTTCTTCTCATAATCAGTGAGCAATAATGTCATCGCTTCTATAGTATGGGCTTGACTGGCAAATTGTGCTAAGCTTACCGTTTCAGGAAAATGATGACTCAAAGCTTCCACCACATATCTGTCATCCATGGGTGGGTCTAAATACCTTGTCCTGCAAACATGCGATAAGAAATACGAGGTTGGTGTTTGTCCTACGCTTGGGTTGTACCTACCATATACTATGGTCTCCCGCACTCTTGTCTGTATGGATCGTGTCCAATATTTATTTTTATAGCTGTCCACAAATTCCTGGTAGCTATTCAAGGTGTTTCTAACAGCATCGCACCAATAATCATTCATTTCATGGAACCCTTGATCTAATATTAGCTTAATTCTCTCCCATCTATTTTCCTTGGTACTATGCAAATATTCCTTCATTCTATTTAAATACTCCATAGGATTTTTTATATATCCTTTCATATGTGGCACCTCATGACTAATATTCTTGTCTTCTCGTATAACACATGTTTGATTACCATTTTGTTCTATTTCATTGACCCTTACTACTAATTGTCCCATGGATTGAATATTGCTCGTTACTTCGTGTTTGTGTTTTACCAATTCTCTCGTCATCTGTTCTATGACTTCTTGTTTATTTTCTCCTAATTTCTCTTCCACTTCTTCCTTCAGTGACTGTTGTCTCGTTTCTATATTGTCTAACCTATTTTCCATTGTTTCCATATTCAATTTTACCTCTGCAAACTGTCTAACATTCCCTTCCTCATAATTTTTTAATATTAACTCAACTTCAGCCTTTTGCCAGTCTAATTTATCATTCACTCCATTTATTTGTTGTTGAATGGTCTCCTTTAATTCCTCCTTATTTTGTTTTAATAAATTTTCATTATCTAATTTCATTTGTTTAAACTCTTCTTGGTTACTGTCCATTTTCTTGTCCATTTTTTCAATATCCTCCTTCATTTGTTTCTTTAGTTCTTCAATATTTTGTTTTAATAAGTTTTCATTATCTAATTTCATTTGTTTGAAATTTTCGTTGGTTTTGTTATTCCCTTCCATTAGAATTCTCATCATCTCCTGTAAATTATCGTCCATTGACTGGGTTGGTTTCTTTGGTTGGTCCCCTTGGGCATCCTCTACTATTATTTCCATTTCAGTTTCTTCCTCTTCAACACTATTACTCCTTAATTCATATCGTTGCTCCAGTTTGTTAGCCATTTTACAATATTGAACTTAATTTTAATTACAAGGAAAAAATCTTTGTGCTAATTAAATTCAACAAAATTGTGTTATTTGGTGTTGGTTTAAAGAAAATCTTTGCTTTCACGTATGGGCGCCATTTAATGATTTAATGTACTGTACTTTATTTGTAGGTATTGTAATTAAGATCTGCTCCACGTTGGATGCGTCATTTATTGTACTGTTGTTATTATTTATACGTATGGTAATGATTTAATAGTACATGTAAAGAAACTCTTTCTCTCAGGGTTAATAATTATTAAGTTATTTGATCGTATTTACGATTGTATCTATTATTTTCTTTTCTTTAAACCAACCCAGATTCAGTTAATAGGTAGTATTTTGATAATTAACCATGTAAAAAATAAATAACATACTAATGTAACTTAACCGTCTCTGAATTCTTCCAGCTGCCATGGGTTCACTTCTGGTTGTTGTTTACCTTTCTTCAACAGCAATATTAAGCTTGGCAATCTGTTTCTTCACACAAATCTCTTATTGCTCTCACCGCTGAATGCCGCTCTCCAGGACTACTGCAACACCGATGTCTCCTTTGAACACTTAATTATTCTTTAGGGCCACTTAAACTCTTCTCCAGTCCAAGATTTTCCTCTTCTGTCGTTGTTCTATCAAGGATATTGTTATATGTCTCGTATTATTATTAATTTATTAAATATTATAATCAAACTCTGGTATCACTATTCAAAATCCTTTACTTTATTTTCTCTTCCACGTTACATTAACTTTATAATGTACAACTGTTATTTAATATAATTTAAGTTTCTTCATGTAGTTACTAGTAGATATTTAATTTTAGACTAATAACGTTTCTTTTATCAGATATAATTGAAGACTAATGATGTTACTTGTATTAAATATAATTGAAGACTAATGATGTTACTTGTATTAAATATAATTGAAGACTCATACATTTCCTTCCTCACTACACAAAACAAAATCTTAACAATTTGCCACTATGATAATTCCCTAATTTATTTACATCTGTTTATCATATAACTATTAAAACATATATCATTTTTCTATTTCTTATTAAACATCTTTATTTTACCTCTAATATTCATAATTCTATTGGTTATTTATTAAATTATAATTTTATTACTCTTTACTCTTCTTATAACATTCATTTCAATTTCATATATTATTTTCTGAACATATAACTAAATATGGTTTTACATCATATAGGAATTGACCTCTATGTTGATTGAGTAAGTCGATATTCCCAATGTTTTCTGTTTACATTCTAAAACATATGTTCCCTTTAATATTAATTTTGTATCTTTTTTCTTTTAAAATTGATTATTTACCTCTTATGTACTGTGTGCATTTTAACAGCAGTACTATATATATATATATTATAACACTATTTTTTTTTTGCACTTTATTTAATAAATGCAATATATGCATATAAATGATTGTGAACTGACCTACCTGCTGTGTGTTCTTGCGCCTTCTTCCGACTAAGGCCGTACGAATTTGTGTTTTGAATTTGCAAGTAGGTTAATTCAAATGTACAAAGCACAAAGAATACAGTTATAATTATTTCGAATAGTTTTGTGATGTTGGTAGATTTTGGAGTACAGCAATAACGAAACAGTGTTGGGTATAAAATTGGGGTTTATTATTCTAATAGCACATAAAATGAAAAACTTACATCTAACGCAATTCTTACATACTAAAAGAGTAATTAGTAATTTGTTCAATGTTTTCTGAATGAATATTAGCTTTCAGAGGAAAAGCTTATGAATACGAATTTTGATTCTTATTGATTTCAAAAGTTAATTTTTAAAATAATTTAATTAATGAATTTGCAATGCTTTAATACTGATTTTACTACTTCAAGATGCTTTTAAAATACTCTGAAATAAATTAGCCGTGAATCTAGTTCAACGTGCTTTTTATTTACTTGTGATTTGTTTCACGTATACTGCAGTATAAGTTTCTAAGTAATTCAATGTTAAGATTTATATAGCGCTTTTCATCTACGTCTATTTCTTATCTATTGCTTCTTACTTAACTTATACATGTTGTACACATTATCACAATATTGATGTTCTTATTAATTTAGAGTCTCTGTTTTATCGGCATCTGAATGAATTTAACTTTACAATGATTTTAAAAGAAAAAGAAAAAATGATCTTTTAAAAAGTGTATAAATGATTTTGACTTTCCTGGTACTGCAGATCTCAATGATGTCCTCTGGGGTCCCTCGATGTCCTGGTCCAATCAGCTAGTGACGATGATTTCCTCTGCGTCCTGGATTCCGGCAAAAAGTTCAGGAATCAGCAACTCAGCTCCTTCTGCAACTGTTGATGGTTTTAACGTCCGTGGTTTAACTGCCACAACTGTTTCAGGCCCTCGGTCCGGATACTCTGCACTCGTGTGTGTGTGTGTGTATCTCGTCTCGGGTGTCGCTCTGCGTCGTCAGTTCTTCAGCACGTACCACATTCTAGACGGCCTCGTTCTGTTGTACTCTTGATGTGACTTCTCGTAGTATGTGTTCGATCTCTTACATGCGTACGCCAACAGTTTGATGTATTGTGCAGTACGCTTCTTTTTTGACAAATAAGAGTATCGTACGTAGACGCCTTCACAGTCGAGTCATTACAGTTGATCTGTTTGTTGACACATAAGACTATGGTGAATGTTCGTCTTCACGTCGAGTCGTTACAGATGAGTGTCTAAGACGATCGTAGTTAAACGTCTTCACTGTTCGAGTGTTTCCAATCGAGAGTCGAGTGTTGTTCACAGGTTGAGTCCTTACAGAAGAGTGTCTGTGTTCAGCCCGAAACCAACGGTTCTCCAAAATTTTTAGAATGATCTGATTGGCTGAAACACTCTCCCTTCTACTTGAAATTTAGTCACCTCACTCCGTGAGAATGAAAAATAATTCCCACAGTTTGAGAATTGTTATTATTTTTAATATTCTGAAATATTACGGACTCGATTGTCGGTCGGATGTCCGGTTGCAATTTGTATTGCAATTATCTTGGCTGCAAGCCAAGTTATGCTTATTCTAACATATACATTTGATTAGTAATTTTCATAATTATAACATATTCAAAGCTGAACCCCCTAGCTCACTCACTATGGGAGTTATTTAAATAAAATGAATTATCTCATTAACTCTTTAATTATATTCATTGAAATTTGCACACCCTATTCTTAATATTTCGGCAAACATTTTGGCTATCTTGGTTTTTGCCTATATTTATTCGTTTCCGAAATATTAATGATTTAAAGTTAGGGCGTGTCCCTAATTTATAACGGTGTGTGTGTGTGTGTGTGTGTGTGTGCTTACGTAACGCCACCGGACATAGCCGTCGGCTGCTTTACAATTGCTTTAAATGCTCGCTATAGCGCGAGACATGGTTCTAACGATTTAGATTCATTTTACATTTGATTTTTGAAACCTTCTACATATAACCCAAAATCTATGGGATTTGGTAACGTTATATACACCCCCACCCGTTTTTAAAAAAAAAAAAAGGAATGTAGAATATAGTTTTTATGATTCACAACTATGCATTATTCTATTTATTTACAAAAAACATACACTGATATAATTACCTTGATCACACAAGCTTCATATATAACTTAATTCTAATAAATTAAGATCATGTGCATAAAAATATTGTGTAACAATGTTTGTAGCATGGGTAGTATTTAATAGCGAGGCATTTAACAAAGTATTTCATACAGATGGTGACGGACAATTGCGGCACGCGCGCTTAGGAATGTGCTTCCGTTTTCCTACTCCTATTATCGTGGAGCTGACGCCGTTAATTAGCCTATGCGTTTAGAAACCAGCTGTGTGCGAGCTCGTGGGCGCGTCGTCGCATTGTGAATGCATTTCCGGCAACGGTCGCCCTGTCTCATGCCTAGACTTGTGTGTTTGTTTTCCAGTGCTACGAACTGATCATTACTTATTTAAAACTTACCTACAATTATTATTATTATTTATATCTAATACTCTAATTTATTTAAACCATTATTATTAATATTTAAATTATTTTTAACTCTATACGATTTATATTTACAGTGTCTCTATCATTTGGTATCAATGCGCCTAAGATTTTTATCTCACTCGTAATATTTCCTTAACGAGGCGCGTGATATTTTCCTATGACCTTTTTTCTATCTAGCGTTGTGACGATGAACGTGTGCGGCGCAAGCTGTTCGGCTAATAAGTAGGGCCCGTTGTACAACCGAAAAAACTTCGTTGCTACATTTAAATCTCGGCGTCCAACCGGGTTTGCCTTTAGGAGTACTTTTTCACCCAACGCAAAGTTCGTCAGTTTATGACTGTTGTTGGACCTTTCCGCACGCCTTCATCCTTTTGCCGCTATTCTCTCTCTTACTAATTGATTTTTACACTGCACCGGCGGAGGTAGATTACTTGTTTTTGGCGTGTGCAAATATTCCTGCCAAAATCTTTCTGGTTTTAGTCCAGAGTCTAACTCCGCTGGTGTGTATTCTGTTGTGTCATGGTAACTCTCATTTATTGCTGTTTCGAAAAATGGTAAGAATTCAGGCCACTTGCTCTGATCTTTATGACAATAAATTCGGAGCATTTTCCCTATCTCCCTATTCACTCTTTCGGCAAGGTTCCCTTGCGGTCTTCTTATTGAAGTGAGGATATCTTAATGCCATTTCTTTCCAAGGTCGCCGCCCAGTGCTTATTCTGGAATTGTTTTCCCTGGTCGCTAAGCACGCTCTTGATTTCTCCATGTTCCGGAATATACCTATTAAGTATTATGTTTAATACGGACTTCGTGGTGGGTCTAGGTATCGCGTATAGGCTGACTTTCTTGGTAAAGACATCCACACATACTACAATATGTTTTAACATTCTGGTTGCCTTAGGTAGAGGTCCCAGGAAGTCGGTTGTGATCATGTGTCCCTTTCCTTCCGTTATCACATTGGCCATGGGAACATAAGTGTGTAAATTCGGTGCTTTTGCGGTTTGGCACGGAAGACACGTTTTTAATAACCTTCGCACTCTTCGATACATATTGGCGATCGTAAAATCTTCTTTTAATATTTTTACGCATTTTAATGGTGAAGCGTGTGCCATTTTTAGGTGTAATTGTTGTGTTTAAATTAAAAATGTAACTATTGTTGTTAATGTTGCATTTTAACAGACGTTCTCTAATGTCGATTTCCGCGTGTATTTGCTGCAATATATCCACTCCCAATAACACGTCGCATATTAGATTTTTTATCTCTACTACACACTTCAAACTGCACATTTTGTACCGCAATTGTTATATAACGTTGCGTGTCTATTTTTTCTCTAGTGTTTGTAGCAGTGCATATGTAGAATTGGTTGATTGGAAGCGATGGGGCTGTACGAAAATATTTTTTATTAGCGCGTAAAAATCTTTCGGTAATACCAGATACGACGCTGCCAGTATCTAAAAGTACCTGCGTGGGAACGCCGTTAACATGCGCCTGTAGCACCGGACACGCTATGCTAGGCGGGCTTTGTTGTGTTGTATTGTACTCTAACAATGGCTCTCTAACATCCGGTGGGAACACGTTATTAACCGGCACACAAGTTACTTCACAAAAATCACATTTCTTGCACATAATATTTTTCTTATTTCTAACACTTATTTCTAAACATTTTTGCAGGGCTTATTGCACATCCTTTTTGGGTGCGCCTTGTTGCACGTTTTTTGTATGGTGATACTGTTTTACATTTGCAATAGGGTCTCTAACAGTTTCTACTTCGCTAGTTTGTGCGGTCGTACCGTTGTTTGATACAGCGACTGTTTGTATGGTTCTCATTGGAGTTTCATCGTTGCCTTTATTTATCGGTTTCTGCCTGCTGAAATTCGGCTTCCCCTTATATTCAAAGGGTTTATTTTGTGGTTTTGGCGGTGCTTGTTGTGGAGCCGAACTGGTACTAGGCTTTGGATCAGTTTGTGTATGATATTGCCCACGTCTATTTTGGCCATCATTATCCTGATTATAATTCGGGTTATACCTCCACCCGCCGAAATCAAAAACGGTCTCACTTTGAGATACTAATATTAATAGTTCGTCAACCGCGCGTAGTCCTTGCGTAAATGCGGCTACACGAATATTATGATTAAAGTGGTATGCCAATTTCGTGACTATATCGACCTTGGAAAACGCTGGTGTTAAATGTTTAGCGCATTCAACCTGTTGTATAATATAATTTTCGGGCGTTATACCCTGCCTCCGGTCATAACGTGCATATTCTAGTTCATTACGCAAGAGCCTTTGCGTGTGCGAATTCCAATATCGGTTTTCGAACATTTGTCTAAATTCTGCGTATGTGGTAATTTTATCCCGTACTATATTATACCACCTCCTCGCCGAATCACGCATCGCATTAACTACCCATTGTATCCGGTCTTGGTCCTCTAATCGCGAACCTACCCTTGTCATTTCGTTTTCGCAAGTTAGCAAGAACTCGATCGGGTTTTCATTATTTTCACCAGTGAAATAGACTCGGTTCTTTTCGTCTACTTGCCCTTGTACTAAAATATTTGGTGCCGATTTCCTACGTACTTCCTGTCGCATTTTAGAAATCTCCTCGTTAAGCGTTTGTAATACATTTACTCTATTTGTGTCGATATCGGAACGTGTTTCTACAATCGACACGTCTAGCCTAGCAACTTGTCGTTGTGTTTCGGTTGCGTCGGTTTGTATCCATACTTCGAGATTATCGACCTTTTTAGCTACATCCGCGGTTTGTTTTTCGCACCTGCCGATGTGTTCTTTAAATCGCCCCTCCATACGCGAAACCTGTTCAATAAACGATTTATGCATTGTGGTCTCAGAAACCTTAAAACATTCATTTATTCTTGTCTCAACCATATGAATTTTTTCTCCGACTTCGGTGACTTTAGAATCTAAGTTTTTCATGCTTTCTTCGATTTTAGCAGCTATTTTAGCATTGGTTTGTCTTATTTCCGCGTTTATATCAGCGTTAGTCTGTTCTAGTACATCGGTTAAACTTGTTTTCTGTGCGTCTATTTTAGCTGTTATTTCCGCAATATTTATTTCAGCGTTGGCTGTAATTTGTTCAAATTTAGCGTTCATATTAGCTGTTAATTCCGCGGTTGTTTGTTTCATTTCTTGTAAAAATTGTTTCAACATTTTGTCGGTCTCCATTTTTTTACACAATATTCTTAAACACTCTATTGCTGTACTTATTACCAATTCAGAAAACTTTCTTTAGGGATTGTTTGAGTTGGAGTTGGACGCCAGCTGTTTTACTAATTAAAACAGCAAAATTTGTTTTAATTTATTTCACTTCAATTAAATTTTACAATTTAATATTTTATCAAAATTATGAATAATCGCGCCCCACTGTTGGTCGCGCCATTTTATAACACTATTTTTTTGTTGCTTGCACTTTATTTAATAAATGCAATATATGCATATAAATGATTGTAGTGTGAACTGACCTATCTGCTGTGCGTTCTTGCGTCTTCTTCCGACTAAGGCTGTAGGAATTTGTGTTTTGAATTCGCAAGTAGGTTAATTCAAATGTACAAAGCACAAAGAATACAGTTATAATTATTTCAAATAGTTTTGTGATGTTGGTAGATTTTGGAGTACAGCAATAACGAAACAGTGTTGGGTATAAAATTGGGGTTTATTATTCTAATAGCACATAAAATGAAAAACTTACATCTAACGCAATTCTTACGTACTAAAAGATGTTATTAATCACATTTGTTATTATTATTGTATTTTACCAATACACAATAACAGTAATTATTGTATTTACTATCGGGTGCCATATTGGGAATTACTAACAGCTGATATTATTTACTTTACGGGTCAAGTTTCGTGTTAAGCGAACGAGGTTGTTGAACAGGAAGTGTTATCTGAAATAAATACTCTGTACTCTGAAATGAAATAATAAAACAAAACTTATTATTAACAAAAAATTACATAATACTCGATCATACGCCAAACACGCCTCGGGGCGTAGTCCGACGTATTATGAAATACACAAATATGCAAACATATTTAATATTGAACTTTTTAGTTGATCTAAACATCTAATAAACATATAGTAAACAATGGTAATGTAAAGAGATATATATATATATGTGTATGGACGCACAACCCAGCACTTATATTAGTCACTCTCACTCTTTCTCTCTCTCTCTCTCTCTCTCTCTCTCTCTCTCTCTCTCTCTCTCTCTCTCTCTCTCTCTCTCTCTCTCTGGTACAATTTCAATTGTTTAAATGAGCTCATATTAAAATTTAAGATTTTGATTAAAATTGGTCATTGATTATTGAATTTTGATTTTGATAAATAAAATGTTTGGAACGTTCTCACCCAATATTGTAGCTGTTATTTTACGAACTTCGCGTACCGCGAGTTCGGTGATTTTTTACCGGTCACATTTCTGAAGTTCTAGATTCAACTCTGCACTGTATTTGAATAGTTATTGTTATTTGACCACTTCTAGTGGTTCAAAAGTTAAAATTCACGTTGCGTGAACGATCTGCTGTTCGTGAACGGTAGGCCGGCCGGCTGCGATCGCTGTTGCTGATGAAATGGCATCGAGTCTTTGTTACATATTTCTGAGGTGGGGTGAATCTACGTCACTGCCTCATTGTTCAGTTGTTGACGATATTATGTTGTTTACAAAAACAAATTCCTGGCCGCTGACGTCATCAGGGCTCGTCGCTTTTATCGCAACAAATGACATACTGTTTTTTGTGATGCTTCATGTTTTTTGCTCCGAATCGGTCAGAATCCTGGCAAATATTATATAGTCCACTCACGATATATTCATAAAGGTTATTAAATGTTTATTTAATTTTGACCAAACTAAGGAATACAATATTTATGGTTTTATATACCATATTTAGGGTAATTACAAATTGTACCATAATTGTACCATTACAAAGAGTAATTAGTAATTTGTTCAATGTTTTCTGAATGAATATTAGCTTTCAGAGGAAAAGCTTATGAATATGAATTTATACGAATTTTGTTTCTTATTGATTTCAAAAGTTAATTTTTAAAATAATTTAATTAATGAATTTGCAATGCTTTAATACTGATTTTACTACTTCAAGATGCTTTTAAAATACTCTGAAATAAATTAGCCGTGAATCTACTTCAACGTGCTTTTTATTTACTTGTGATTTGTTTCACGTATACTGCAGTATAAGTTTCTAAGTAATTCAATGTTAAGATTTATATAGCGCTTTGTATCTACGTCTATTTCTTATCTATTGCTTCTTACTTAACTTATGCGTGTTCTACAGATTATCACAATATTGATGTTCTTATTAATTTAGAGTTTCTGTTTTATCGGCATCTGAATGAATTTAACTTTACAATGATTTTAAAAGAAAAAGAAAAAAATGATCTTTTAAAAAGTGTATAAATGATTTTTGACTTTCCTGGTACTGAAAATCTCGATGATGTCCTCTGGGGTCCCTCGATGTCCTAGTCCAATCAGCTAGTGGCGATGATTTCCTCTGCGTCCTGGATTCCGGCAAAAAGTTCAGGAATCACCAACTCAGCTCCTTCTGCAACTGTTGATGGTTTTAACGTCCATGGTTTAACTGCCACAACTGCTTCAGGCCCTCGGTCCGGATACTCTGCACTCGTGTGTGTGTGTGTGTGTATCTCGTCTCGGGTGTCGCTCTGCGTCGTCAGTTCTTCAGCTCGTACCACGTTCTAGACGGCCTCGTTCTGTTGTACTCTTGATGTGACTTCTCATAGTATGTGTTCGATCTCTTACATGCATACGCCAACAGTTTGATGTATTGCGCAGTACGCTTATTTGTTGACAAATAAGAGTATCGTATGTAGACACCTTCACAGTCGAGTCATTACAGTTGATCTGTTTGTTGACACATAAGACTATGGTGAATGTTCGTCTTCACGTCGAGTCGTTACAGATGAGTGTCTAAGACGATCGTAGTTAAACGTCTTCACTGTTCGAGTGTTTCCAGTCGAGAGTCGAGTGTTGTTCACAGGTTGAGTCCTTACAGAAGAGTGTCTGTGTTCAGCCCAAAACCAACGGTTCTCCAAAATTTTTAGAATGATCTGATTGGCTGAAACACTCTCCCTTCTACTTGAAATTTAGTCACCTCACTCCGTGAGAACAAAAAATAATTCCCACAGTTCAAGAATTGTTATTATTTTTAATATTCTGAAATATTACGGACTCGATTGTCGGTCGGATGTCCGGTTGCAATTTGTATTGCAATTATCTTGGCTGCAAGCCAAGTTATGCTTATTCTAACATATACATTTGATTAGTAATTTTCATAATTATAACATATTCAAAGCTGAACCCCCTAGCTCACTCACTATGGGAGTTATTTAAATAAAATGAATTATCTCATTAACTCTTTAATTATATTCATTGAAATTTGCACATCCTATTCTTAATATTTCGGCAAACATTTTAGCTATCTTGGTTTTTGCCTATATTTATTCGTTTCCAAAATATTAATGATTTAAAGTTAGGGCGTGTCCCTAATTTATAACGGTGTGTGTGTGTGTGTGTGTGTGTGTGTGTGTGTGTGTGTGTGTGTGTGTGTGTGTGTGTGTGTGTGTGTGTGTGTGTGTGTGTGCATGCTTACGTAACGCCACCGGACATAGCCGTCGGCCGCTTTACAATTGCTTTAAATGCTCGCTGCAGCGAGAGACATGGTTCTAACGATTTAGATTTATTTTACATTTGATTTTTGAAACCTTCTACATATAACCCAAAATCTCTGGGATTTGGTAACGTTATAATATATATATATTGTAACGTAACGAAGTAATTAAATACAAGTGTATTTATTATGTATTGTTTCATGTTAAGTGTATTTACTTTGAATAATTAATGAAGATATGGTAAGATAATATTTGTAAACTTGGCCAGGAAGACAATAATTGTTAATAAATTGTCAAGGGGTCATTGTAATTATGTTATAAACAGACGAAGGGTTCAATAATAAAATAAATAATAATAAATTGAAATCAGGATAAAATAAAATTAGAATAATTGGCCATAAGCCAGTGACTCATTGTACAGTAGATCAGGTCAGAAAAGTTAAATTAAAAACAAAAAATTATAACACATGTAATAAAACAAATAGGCCTAAAATTAGTATTTTGTAAAAGGAAAATAATACCTTTTAAAATAAGTCGATCAAGAAGAAAATGTAGTAAAATGTATATGGTTTAATAATGCATATTAGGTGAAAGTTTTATATGATTTAATGTAATTTTAATAAGGGAGTATTTTATTAAAAAGTGTAAGAATATTTCCTAATTACGGCTCTAGGATAACAAATATTATCCAATAACAGAAGAAGAAATGGTTGTTAGGGACGACTGAATGCAAGATATCTTGTTGATTTCAACACTCAGTTGTTATATGTGAATGTGTAGAGTTGAGTTAATATAAATTAAAAAAAAGAAAACCAAACCAAATGAATCAAATTAAAATAAATCAAATTTAATAAACAGAAATCCATTAAAAAGGACTGAGTAGTGATTGCTGAATCTATCTCTCTGCAAATATAATTCCATATACTATTAAAGTTAAATGAATTCAAAAAAATAAATCAGTCAACCAACTAACAGCAAAAGAGTAATGATGAAGATGAACTATAATTAAATAAAGATGATCCATAGCCGAAGGATGCCAAATTAATTAAAATATATTAAAAAACAAACGAGGAAATTTTGTATTAAAGTACCAAACCTCACTTTCCACAACCGAACGAAGTCTTAATACTACACAAATTCCATTGGGATCTGCAACTACCAGAACCGTGAAGATTAACGAAGACCAGAACTGTACCTTCTACTACATTTTGGGGACATCAATACCAAACTTTTATTGAGAAGCTGGAGGCTGTAATTATTCCAGAGCTGAATCACCATTCTGTTCTCGTCTCGGCGTAGCAAAACACGGCCATACTAAGTATCCGGTCCGAGTTGGTAAAAAACCTGCTTATATTTAATTTTATATAATAAGATTTTATAACAATATTGTAATACTTAGTAACCTTAAAATTGCATTACCTGACCTTACTAATAGTTAAAAGAACTACATATACCCTGAGATAAAAAACAAATTAAAAATTATAATTAAATCTTAACACCTAAAACCCGAATTCAATGACAAATCGATTACGTATTGTGTAATCGACATGGTGTATTAGTCGCAAGAGGAAGCACCTGTTGGAATTAAAAAATATATAAACTAAAGAATCCTTCTTGAATTGGACGATTTCTTGTTATTTGTAGAATAATTAGTGTATTTCGAATAGGTTGTAAGTTACAGAGAAAGGAACGTGAGGAACACATCAAGTGGAACGACTTAACCTATAATAACTGGTCGATCGCAAACTACAGCGCTCGTCTGTTGACAGCTGGTGAATACGGGAGAATAGAGAACTAACTTGCTTTACACGCTCTCCTCTCTTCACTCTGGCGATAGTATATATAGACTAGGGTTGGAGAAAAATATTGAATTACTCAATATAATAACTAGAATAGAGCGTTTTTCTCTTGTAAAACACTAAATAACTATTTAATACAGATCTATTATCAAGAACCGAATAATATCAACCATATAAACAATGTTGTTTCTTTATAAATAGATTGATACTGCGGTGTTTAAGAGAGACCACTTACAACTTCATAAACAAGAACACACACCTTGGAAATTTATATTACAAATTGACGTTTCCAAAGTGAAGCGTATTTAAACCTTGTTATACATAAATACACAAATATTTGTAACAAATTGGCGCTCAACGAGTGGGCTTTTAGTTAAGTAAAAAATCGACTATATCGCTATTACTTAACTGGAGCAGGAAACTATTAGAGGCACAGGAATGCATACGAGAGGTGTTTCTAAAAGGATGGCGAAAGACCAAGAAACGGAAGAAGATAGAAGGGGAGAAGAAGCAGAGATAGTTACGGAAGGTGAGATGGAACAACAGGCGGGTGACAAGGAGGAAGCCAGAGGAGATATGGATTTACTTAAACTATGGGTATTAATTAAAGAAGATTCCAAGAAACAGAAGGAAGAATTAAATAAAAAATTTGAAGAAAACTCTGAAAAAATAGACAGTATAAATGAAAACTCAAAGAAACAAAACGAAATTTTGAGTGAGAACGTAATCAAACTAATGAATGAGAAGTTTGACAAAAATAAAGATGAAACTGATGAGAATAACCGGCGGATAAATGAAAGATTAAACCAAATTAACGAAAGGCTTGACAGGAACGATGAAAGCTTAAAGCAGATTCAGGAAAATAACAAACAAAGAGACGAAAGAATTGAAAACAATAATAAGGAGTTGCGGCAAATCATCAATGAACAAAACCAAGCGTTGAGGGAAGTCATCAATGAAAGGATGATAAATGTCAATGAAACACTTAGCAAAAGGGTGGATATTTATGAAGAGGAAGTAAGACAGCAAATAACTGAAACTAAGGTAGGTCTAGAAAAGACGGATGAAACCATCATACAACTCAGAGTGGAAGTAGAGGCCAAAATAAACCAAATAGGAAACCATAACGATACTAGAGTAAAGGAGGTACAAGCAAAAACCCAAGAAAAATTAAACGAAGTACGAATCAACATAGCCAGAAGAATAGAATGGGTTAACAATGAAATGAAGACAATGAAAATAAGGCAAAAACGTCAAAGGAAATTAATGAATACACGGGAAGGATTGGAGATGATTAAAGGGGGATTAGTTAAGCTGCATAATATACCAATTACGGAACCAAGAGAAGTAAGGCAATTAAGAAACTCTAAACGAACCACAATTGGTTCCCAGATAGAGTAGAAGGACCGAAAAAGCGAAAACTAACCGAGGAGCATGGAGGACTTATGGAATTTATGTATGAACCATTAGAACGGTTAAGAAACAGTACGGAAGAATCAGTTCGAAAGACGATGGTAAACTTTAGCATAAATGAAAATTGTATAGCGACAAGATGGAAGAACCAGATGATAGTGCGGTACGTCACAAGGACGGAAATAATTCTACACACTAGAGAGATCCGAACAACCGGTATAGAGGAAATAATCGACCACGGATAAACCAAGTGCAAACTAAATATAGAAAAAAGGGACGGATTTTATGGATAACAAATAAAGACAATATCAAAATTCAAAACGAAGTAAGAACAGCTTACACAAGATATTTGAACAACATAATTTTGAAGAGAAAAAAATATCAAAATTCAAAATATAATAAGAACAACTTATTGAAAATAAACGAGAAAAATAATTTAGCAAGAAAAAAAATAACACTGATTAAACCCAATAAAAATCATCAAAACCAAAAAACAAAATGAGCGTATCTGATGTAATATAATAGTGAGAAATGTAATTAGAATGTAAAAGGAATAATAATGATTGTGCCAGAAGAATATAATTACATGATATAATGTATAACACTAACCAAAATCTCATAACAAGCTGTATTAGTAATAAAGGAATATGAACCAAGGAAAATAAGAGAATGAAGAAGCCAAAATGGAACCGTCAAAAGGATCACAAGAAAAGAAAAAAACAAATATTTAAGAATTATCTGTAAGAAGCCAATTAATAAATTTCAATAAAATAGCCAAGTATTGGAGATGAGAAGTGTATAATAGAAGGAAGAATTAATATGAAGAAATAATATGATCTGAGTTAAAGTACAGTGAATAATCCCTAGAGTATTATTATTATTAATTATTTTATTGAAGGTCACATGATGACTACCTTACGAGGTTTATTAATGAAGATTGACTGTAGAATATTCCAGCAATCATTTAACTGGGCAGAGATGATGTTCATCTGATCTCAGAAAGTATGTAATGGACGACGGTATTAGGTAAGCCGATAGAGCACCACCGATTCGATTCCAGTTATAATGTTAGGGAGGTTTAGGAAAATTAAATATTAGAGGGAAAACTCACAAATAAATATAGATAAATAAATAAAACCAGATCCAAAATGTATAATTAATAAAGAATGTCACAAGAATGATTATAGAAGTAAGATTTAAACTTGGGAAATAATTGATTTTAAGAAGGAAAGAAAATATAATAGTAATACGACGGATAATTTCAAATATAAATAAAGGAGTAGGAATTCTGAAATAAAGAATACAGGAAATCATATCCTATACCTCAATCCCTAAAACGAGCATAGAAGGGAAATACAGAGTATGATGGAACTTAGAAGAAGAAAACATTCACAGACACGAACTATAAGTTTATTTCACCTAAACGATATTCAGCTAAAATAAACTTCTTTCAGAGGGGGAGTATTATGTAACGTAATGAAGTTAAGGTCCCAGACGTTACATAGAAATTTTGTCAATATAAATTAAAACAATACCCAGTGTATGCCATAATTAAGGTCAGGAAGGTAAACCTCACATAATAAATATATTAATAATACCTAGTAAGGTTACTAGGTAATAAAATAATAAAAAAATGTCTATAAATATAAAATATGGAGTGATCAGTGGAAGATGTAAACAATAAACACAGTGTCTAATGAGATAAATTACTATAGACAAGTTTGAAAAGAGTAGACTGTTTAATTGATATTTAATGTTTTATAATGATGTACATGTTGTTGTGCTTTATCATGATATTTTGTTTACATGATATTTATTCTGTGTTTTGTATGTAGCAGGTGTGAAGCAATTGCTTTAAGAAAGTATTAAGTAATTGATACTAATTTCATTCATGTTAAACTTGTATTTAAGTAATTAAATACAAGTGTATTTATTATGTATTGTTTCGTGTTAAGTGTATTTACTTTGAATAATTAATGAAGATATTAGTCAAGGGGTCATTGTAATTATGTTATAAACAGACGAAGGGTTCAATAATAAAATAAATAATAATAAATTGAAATCAGGATAAAATAAAATTAGAATAATTGGCCATAATCCAGTGACTCATTGTACAGTAGGTCAGGTCAGAAAAGTTAAATTAAAAACAAAAAATTATAACACATGTAATAAAACAAATAGGCCTAAAATTAGTATTTTGTAAAAGGAAAATAATACCTTTTAAAATAAGTCGATCAAGAAGAAAATGTAGTAAAATGTATATGGTTTAATAATGCATATTAGGTGAAAGTTTTATATGATTTAATGTAATTTTAATAAGGGAGTATTTTATTAAAAAGTGTAAGAATATTTCCTAATTACGGCTCTAGGATAACAAATATTATCCAATAACAGAAGAAGAAATGGTTGTTAGGGACGACTGAATGCAAGATATCTTGTTGATTTCAACACTCAATTGTTATATGTGAATGAGTAGAGTTGAGTTAATATAAATTAAAAAAAAAGAAAACCAAACCAAATGAATCAAATTAAAATAAATCAAATTTAATAAACAGAAATCCATTAAAAAGGACTGAGTAGTGATTGCTGAATCTATCTCTCTGCAAATATAATTCCATATACTATTAAAGTTAAATGAATTCAAAAAAATAAATCAGTCAACCAACTAACAGCAAAAGAGTAATGATGAAGATGAACTATAATTAAATAAAGATGATCCATAGCCGAGGGATGCCAAATTAATTAAAATATATTAAAAAACAAACGAGGAAATTTTGTATTAAAGTACTAAACCTCACTTTCCACAACCGAACGAAGTCTTAATACTACACAAATTCCATTGGGATCTGCAACTACCAGAACCGTGAAGATTAACGAAGACCAGAACTGTACCTTCTACTACATTTTGGGGACATCAATACCAAACTTTTATTGAGAAGCTGGAGGCTGTTATTATTCCAGAGCTGAATCACCATTCTGTTCTCATCTCAGCGTAGCAAAACACGGCCATACTAAGTATCCGGTCCAAGTTGGTAAAAAACCTGCTTATATTTAATTTTATATAATAAGATTTTATAACAATATTGTAATACTTAGTAACCTTAAAATTGCATTACCTGACCTTACTAATAGTTAAAAGAACTACATGTACCCTGAGATAAAAAACAAATTAAAAATTATAATTAAATCTTAACATCTAAAACCCGAATTCAATGACAAATCGATTACGTATTGTGTAATCGACATGGTGTATTAGTCGCAAGAGGAAGCATCTGTTGGAATTAAAAAATATATAAAATAAAGAATCCTTCTTGAATTGGACGATTTCTTGTTATTTGTAGAATAATTAGTGTATTTCGAATAGGTTGTAAGTTACAGAGAAAGGAACGTGAGAAACACATCAAGTGGAACGACTTAACCTATAATAACTGGTCGATCGCAAACTACAGCGCTCGTCTGTTGGCAGCTGGTGAATACGGGAGAATAGAGAACTAACTTGCTTTACACGCTCTCCTCTCTTCACTCTGGCGATAGTATATACAGACTAGGGTTGGAGAAAAATATTGAATTACTCAATATAATAACTAGAATAGAGCGTTTTTCTCTTGTAAAACACTAAATAACTATTTAATACAGATCTATTATCAAGAACCGAATAATATCAACCATATAAACAATGTTGTTTCTTTATAAATAGATTGATACTGCGGTGTTTAAGAGAGACCACTTACAACTTCATAAACAAGAACACACACCTTGGAAATTTATATTACAAATTGACGTTTCCAAAGTGAAGCGTATTTAACATTATTATACAGATTACTTAATACTGAAAAAAAGTTATTTGTAACAAATTGGATCATAACGTGGGGCTGAAATAACTATAAACCCGCAACAGTATTACACTAGTTACATACTCATTTATTTGTATATATATATATATATCTATATAGGAATGTTAATTATCGACCGTATTATTATACTGTTAATGATTTCGAGGTTCGGTCATTAATTATGAAAACTCAGTTTTGCGACGTTTCGAGATTTATTCTTCTCATAATCATGCCTACAACATTAAAATATAGTCTTACTACAATTATATTATTTGTAAGTGTGTATAGGTGTGTGTATAATTGTAGTAAGACTATATTTTAATGTTGTAGGCATGATTATGAGAAGAATAAATCTCGAAACGTCGCAAAACTGAGTTTTCATAATTAATGACCGAACCTCGAAATCATTAACAGTATATCTATATATATATATATATATATATATATATTGTCACGACACAAATAGCCAACCCCGTACCAGAGATAAAAAATATATTTATAATTGTAAAAAATACCTCTTATCAAATGAACTGATTGATTTTAAATAAAAATATAAGGAATATGACACGACAATACAACGACTATAACCCAACCCAAGTGATTGAGACAAAAACACAAACATAAAGAAGGGAACCACAAATAAACAACGAGGATAAGAAAATAATAAACCTAAGCCACAAGGAAACAAGTTTATGGGTTTAAATGACCCCAAAATGTCCCAAGAAACGGATGAAAGGACCTAATATATTAAACGAACAAGGAAAATGAAGAAGGAGGGAGACGAGCAAAAGTGAAATCCAAGAATGGTTCACCAACACAAGTAAAATAGCACTCAACAAGAACATTGAAACCAAAACAAGGGTTATCAGGAGGAAGGAGAGATAACGGTTACTACCCATTAAAAAGGCAACCAGAAACCACAAATTAGAATTGTTATTAGTCAGTAAGTATTAATTATTAAGTATTAATTGTCATTAGGATTAAGTCATGAAAGAGAAATAAGTATAGGGGTCACCCACTATCAAACAAATGATATAAACAGTGATATAGTGTAATAGTGTAGGTGTAAGAACCCCAAAGTGAAGTGTGACACTAGTGAAATTGTAATTAACAATAAGTGATTTACAAGTGAAGGTAAGGTAAAAGTTGGAAATAAACAGTGCATAGATAACTGATAAATAAGTAGTATTAAGAGTGAATTATAGTATAAGGGATAGAAAAACACTAGAAGTGATAATGACTTTTTATTTAAAAAGATGTTCAATAGAGTTAAGTTAACTATAGCCAGTAGTAAGTAAAAAGGGAGGATTCCAGAGTAGAATAAATTGAAGGTGTTACCATGGAGGGAATATAAAAATTGTTTAGAGATTGAGAAGTCAAAAAACTAACAAAGATACCTAATTTATAAAGGATTATTATTAATTTAATAACAAGTGATGTTGTTTATCACAACACAGATAATATGTGTTATAAACTAAAAAATTAGCAAATAAGGATAAGTTAGGAGTGAGTGATGATATCTCTTAATCAAAACAATAACTCTAATTACTTATAAAAAATTGTGTTCATGTTATTGTTAGAAGAGGATATGGCTGAATGCAATGTGCAGTCCATAAACCTAATGTTATATTTTTAAGATTGAAATAAGGAGAGCAATATTGAATAATAAACAAAACACCTACAGACTCAAAACACAACACAACTAATAAAAATAACAAAGTAAGCCCAATAGGCTGAAACAAAATGTGATTTGAACGAAATAAGTAAATTATTATAATGGCTACTTAGACCTAGAAAAAAACATAACTGTCAGAACCAAACATACAAAGATTATAACAAATTGAATCAGAATTTAGAAAATCTGAGGTGAAGGAATCACCAAGGATAAATTGTAGATCATTTATAACACAAAATATTGTAATAGGCATTATTATATAAAAAGAAATGTAATTAACAAGCATTAACATAATTGTAAAAACTTAAAATCTGAAAATACCCAAGCTTGTGGGGTATCAAAATAATCTATGAACGAGAATAAATACTATAGTGACAATATTTATTAACCAGGAAGGAAGATGGAGGAATAACAGTAATCAGAAGATATACGAAGGATTCGAAGTTTCGATAACAATACATCAACTCAAAATAAGCCTATTCGAAAAATACCGTTACTATGGAAACAGCGGTTGTTGACAGAAAAATACCGTTAGAAATTAGTAGAGAGAAAAAAAGAAGCGAAGCGTCATCAAGCCATACAGATGCAGAAGTCCGGAAGAAAGTTTTTTCAGTGTAAATCATGAAAATAATAGTATAAAGTTGCTGAAAACTAATCGTCAAAGAAGCAGATGACCACTACAACCAATATTACAAGACCCAAGACCTGAATAAACGGAAATTATCCATAAATGGAACGTCCAAACACAAGACGAAAGGACGCCACAATTTAATATAGCCCAAAATCCAAGAAAACTGATTTGATGCAGCCAATTCCTATCTCGAACCAACTACAAAGGCCTCTATGCACGTCGAATTGTTAAGTACTATCCAATTATTTATTTTCCACCAACCCTAATCACTTTAAATAATTTTGAAAGGTAAAATTACCACACTATAAAGATAGTATTTCTCTTTCATAGAGTATTTAAGCAAATTAAAACATAATGAAACATTGTTAACATAAAATAACCTAAGAATTGAACACGAACTTACAGAACACCTTTACAACACTACACAACAGATTGTAACAGCACACTTTATATTTCTTGTACACTTAGATTAAGGTAATTTGTATTTTTATTGTAACCATTGTAGTTCTCTAACTCATAGTCAAAAGAATCCACGGATTTTGAAACCAAAACATTGTAATACGCCTAACGTAAACAGACGCTAGGTTAAATGGTTTCTAAATTAATTCGCCGCCCTGAAAATAAGATCTCATGTAATCAAACGATAATTATTTTGTTGTAATTGTAAATGTTTCCAGTTATCACCATTAAAAAAATATTCATTACAGGGAGTAACAAGCGTTATCATTTCTTAGGGAGTGCTATATAATAATTACTTGTATTGAAGAGTAAATCGTAGCAGTAAGCTAGTTGCCAGTTATTCGTCAGAAGCGACGATTGAGACGGCTGTGCGAGCGGGAACGATTCGAATACACCAACCCGCTACGCTGATAACTTGTTCAAATACGGTTTTTTAGTTGTTTTGTAAAACGACTTGGCGCCACCCGGGATTATCACACCCCCTAAGAATAACAGGTAAGGTTACTGCCGTAATATACAGGTGATCAGAACTACGCTACGAACATCGCTAGCCACCAAAATTACTGTAACGACCCGGTGCGAGGCGAACGCACTAATCATCCAAAACACATTATTTTATGTACACATTTTGCAGGTACGCTCAAAATAAATATAGTTACAATATATATATATATATATTGTAACGTTACATAACCCCTGCCCAAATATGATAAATAAATAAATATGATAATATAATCACCAGAGAAAAACCAGTAATCACCCATTTTCAAAAGTCAGAAATGGGGATTATGTATCAAACTATGAGAACCTTTGTACTCTAAGAACACTGTAAACATTGTAAACAATACTAAGTGTTACCATAAAAGTGCAGTGTACAAAGTGGAACATAGAATGATCAGTGAAAGTGTCTAACATTTAAAAAGAGCTTTTCACAAATTTGTGTTGGAGATGAAAGAAGCAGTATGATAGCAATAAACTGTATTACTGTTAACAAGTTGTTGTAATTTTGTACTGTGTAGGCCACAAAGGCATTAGAATTAGAATTAATATTTTTGTTTACCATAATTATTTTGTTTAGATGTAACATAATCCAGGGTTATAAAATAAAAATAAAGGCCAATTAAAACTATACTAAAAAGATGGAAGGGAAATTAAAGTAGTATAGAGTAAGGATACCTTCAATGAAATATAAGTAATAAATAAACTCAATTAAAAAAATCATTAAATTATAAAATGCCTGCAGTCAAGCTTAAATAAATCCATGAAGAAAACTTTTAAAGGCAAGAAAAGAAATAATAATATTATATACTAGTCTATTTACCGAAAATGGTACCTAGGGTAGCCAATAAAAAAACCATCAATTTATTGGTTACTAAGAGTAACTAGCTAACAAGAAATTGATTGATTGTTAAAATGGTATTCAATGTGATAAGTTGAAACAAATGTAATGTCCTGTAAAAAATTTAGAAAAGTATAACTACTATTTGGAACTAACCATTAAAAAATTAATAAATTTAATGAGTGATATCCACTACATCCTAGACATCCTTGAACAGAATAATTCACGCCAGCAAATTGATGGAAATTGTAAAGTCAGCTATCCACTTTCGAACCTAGTCTACAGAAATTCAACATCGTTGGGTGAGATCGCTTCCTTTTAAAATTTAACTAAATTACACCTCAACTATAAATCTAGAACACTAGAAACAGCACCATCTCTTTAAATTCATCTGAAAACAAGGTGAACATAAACTTTATTTTAATTAACCAAAAAACAGCAAAACGTGGTCTTGTTAATAACATTACGGCAGCCATTACTCTTAATGTTCATTTTTGTCAGTGAAGAAACGTAGCCTGCGCCCTAGTGGTCCAAAAATCAACGGAATGATACAGATTATACAAATTTTAAAATAATTTTATGTAAGGTTTGATACAGACCCATATGCATTTCTGACTTCCTCAAAGTTCAAAGAACCTTAAATAACCCTGGGAAATTAATTACTTATTTCTTTCTCTTTATTAAAACTGTAATAAAAAATATTTGTTATGTGATCTATGTTCGTAAACTTAAGATCGAAGTAACTCTGTGATTTATGAAGTAATCGATTGTCAATTCATGTTTTGGGAGACTATAATGTCCCGTAAATATTAAATAAATTCAAGGAATGCCTTGTGTTTAAATAATAAACTGTGTATTATTTCTAGTAGATGGTAGTTGGTTACAGGTAATAAGAACATCGAAAAGAGAAAGGGAATCAGTCCAGACATCAAGAAATTATTACGTACTATTTGAAGTCATTTAACCTCAAATGGGTTCGTAAAAGGAGAAAACAGCTGATGCCACGAGCGGAAAAAATTTGAAATACTCGATTGTATACAAAGAGAGTAATTCTCTTTGACTCTCTTTACTCTCTCCTACCTACTTTCAAACAACGGAATTGATTTAATACAAACAAATTTAAGAAAATCATTCAATATTCTTTCATAATCACACACACTCGATTTTGAAGGCATATAACACCAAAGATAACAAATTTTGTAACGAAGAAAGACGCGAAAAGCGGACAGTCGAGAGACGTGTGTCAGGGAGACGTTACAATATATATATATATACAGTGGAACTTGGTTATAACGTCATTGAAGGGACCAAAAAAATAATGACGTTATGTCCGAGTGACGTTATAAAAGAGTCGTTATAAAAGACCCTTTTTAATCACTAGTAAGGAAGGAGAAATAAAAAAAAAGATCTTTGCATTATTAACATTATTCGTGATGTTTATTCTAAAGTTTACAAACTGCATTTCATTTATACAAACAGCATGAAGAATATTTTAAAAGATCAAAAAGAAAGTACATGTAACTTACATTTAGGCTTACTGTCGAAAGTAATCCGTAATTTTCTTTTGAACGCTCCTTTCTGAAAAATAAATTCTTTCTGTTGTGCTGTGGAGATGCTGCACTGCATTGAACGTGTCGTCAGACGTCTCTCTAAAGCAGTAAAATCGTGAAAGAGTTTCGGCGGCTCTCATTGCTTCCTGTACTGTCGGACAAACGATGTCGGCATCCTCCTCTTGCTCAGCATCTTCTTCAACACTATCTTCTGCTTCTATGTTTTTTACTTCCGCAATAATTTCTGCGTCAATCAACACTTGGAATGTTTCTACTTGGTCATCCACTGATGCATAGGAATCAAGTTCATTTCCAAATTCATTTACGTCGAATTTCTTAATCCACTCCGAGACCGGCAAGTCGTCGTCTTCGTCATCATTGGGTAAATTTTCATGTACGAGTTGTGCTTTACTAAAGCATTTTGCTATCGTCTTCTGTGTTACACTCTTCTAAGAGTCGTCTAGGAATTGTATTGCATCTAAGAATGAAATTGTGGCAGGTTGCGCCGTGTCCATACAGAAAATAATTTTTTTTTAAAGTTGCTTGCGGTAGAGACACTTTAGGCTTCTAATGACGCTTTGGTCCATAGGTTGCAGGACACTCGTACAGTTGGCCGGTAAGAAGACCAGATTAATGTTTTTCTTTTATAAAATTGCTAAACTGCTATAATTGTTATTATTTAGACAAAGCTTTTCGTCATCACTGACATCTTCAGGTCTTAAACAACGAAAAATGGGTTGTTTAAGACCTGAAGATGTCAGTGATGACGAAAAGCTTTGTTTAAATAATAACAATTATAGCAGTTTAGCAATTTTATAAAAGAAAAGTAAGGATGGCTGCTAATTTAAACAATACGAAGATTAATGTTTGTCAAATTTAACTTTGGATGGGCTGCACAGTTGTCAACTAGAAGTAGAATTTTTCTGTTTTTCGATGACAGTTTTTTATCCCACTTTCTTAGTTCATCTTCAAAAATACTAGAAGTTATCCACGCTTTTTTGTTGGCAGTGTAACTTACAGGAAGCTTTTGATGTTTTTAAAACATCTAGGGTGCAAACTTTTCCCGATAACTAAAAGTTTCCTTTTTTCAGTTCCCGTCATGTTCGCACAAACAAAAACTGTAACTCTTTGTTTAGAGAGCTTCCCACCAACGCACTTTTCATTTTTAAATTTGAAAGTCTTATCTGGAGTTAATTTATAAAAAATTCCGGCTTCATCTCCATTAAAGATGTCTTCATCTTTATATGATCGTCTAATTTCTGGCCAAGTGTTACGCACCCATTCGCCTGTAACGTTCAGATCTACGCATTTTGCCTCACCACAAATTTTTGCAAAGGAAATCGAGTGTCGGGCCTTAAATCGATCTAGCCATTCGTTGGAGCACGTAAAATCAATATCAAACAATTTTCCAAATTCTGTAGCTTTCTCTTTCAGAATTGGTCCACTCACAGAAATATCTGAACATCGACACTGTTTGAACCATTTCAATAATGCTGCATCCACATCACCATGTTCGCATTTCCTAATTTTTTTAATTTTTTCTCCATCTTCCTCAAATGTTTTTAAAATTTTGTCCTTGTTTTTTAAAATTGAACCTACAGTAGAATTCACTAAACCAAACTCACGGCATATATCAGCTATTTTACGTCCACTTTCATATGATCTAATTACACGTACTTTCTCTTGAATAGACAGAACCTTTCTTTTTGTACTAGAACTTGCCATGATTACTGTATAAAAATGTAGACCTACGTATAAAATTCTATAAACAGTGGCTACCAAAACTTGAGTTATAAAACACACAAAAGAAACTGTCACAGTACGAGCAGATACAGAAACAATAACAACCAAAAACAGAGACGAGACTACGTGTAAACAATACTGTACAGTAAATACTGTAACAGCGTGGCATGAACAATAGCCTCGAGATGCGCAGTGCTACTGACCCGGTGAGAGTGGTGGGGAGACATGTTAGTCGCCAGACACCGGCTGGCACCGGCGGTCCTGTTACAGTACTTATCGCTTGCATACAATGTATGTCTGTAGCCATGGGCGTAGCGCGCGCACATATATACGTTTATATGAAATTTAGAGTAAAATATCTGAGAAATTTTTGACGCTATAACAGAGTAGTACAATATTTAGTGACGTTAAAACCAGGAATTTTTATAATGTTAAAGATATCAGTTTGACCGGACTTATGACAAAATAACGCTACACCCGAGTTGACGTAATAGCCGAGGCCGTAATAACCAAGTTCCACTGTATATTGTTACAACACAAACAAGCCACCCCAATACCAGGGAAAAAACGAGAATCAACTATATAAAATGTTTAAGCTAAAGAAAATAAAATGACGATGACGCGACAAACGACTACATGACCCAACCCAAGTGATTGAATCAATAGATAAACCAAATAAAATAAAACCAAAGGAGAAGGGAAAAACCGAAATAAAATGAAATCGAAGAAGAAGGAAAATGAAAATGAAACAAACCAAGTATAAATGAAACAAAACAAGAAGAAATGAAAAGACACAAACAAATAATATAGAACAGAGAAAGGAGAAAGGTTACACTCAAATATAATAATGAAAAAGAAACCAATAAATAACAAATGTAAAAGATAGTTATTAGTATCGACAAAATAATCAATGTAAATGATAATTGTAAATGATGATTGATAAAATCCAATGAAGTAAAGACAAACAAAGTACACTAACCAAAGAAATAGAGTTTAAATGTAATAAAGGACTCTATAATGACATGAACTTGTTAACAGTATAACTAACCTTTGTAAAGTGAGAGATAGAAAGATAGTGAACCTAAGTAAGTGACCAAGAGAGTATAATGTTAGGGAATACCCACTAATAACACTTAAATAAAATATAAGAAGTGCAAAGTGACAGTGTAAAACCCCAAAATAAATAGAAACCCTATTGATAGGCATAAACACCTAATAATCAGTGGTGAACACTAAAGTTTTAATGGCGAACAGTATTATTAAATAAGAATTTTGTTAATGATAGTATTAAGATTAATTGTAAATGAGGGATACCATAGTATTCAGGGAAGGAATCCCATAGAATGTCAAAAGTTAGTGTTACCATGGCTAGAGAGTAAAGTGTATATAAGAAAAAAAATAGGAAAGAAAATAAAGGCAAAATCAATAAACACCCTATATTCTAAGGGATAGTCAGTTAAGTAAATTTGAATAATGTGATGATGTTTATCACCCAAAAAATAATTAAGAATAAAACAAATTGTAAACAAACGTTGCACAATAGCTGTTAAAGAATTGTTCGATTAAATCTATGAATAGGAATATGGCTGAAGGGATTATACAGACCATAAACCTAAATGTTATATTATATTTTATAGAGAATGGGAGATAATAGCCAAATTGTAAACCATGGCAAAATAAATAAGAAAAAAGATAAAGTAATATAAATCTAAGAATACTGGAGAGGCAGTCAAACAATAATAGACAAACCATAATGTAGAAACTAATAAAAACATACAATTATTATAAAACATCCAAAACAAGTCAACAAGTAAACAAATCATTTATAATACCAAAACAAAACATGTATGAGGGTAAATTAATAGGTAATTTATATAAAATAAGTAAATATAGCTGATTACTACTTAGACCTATGAAAATACCTAACTGTAAAAAACCAATAAATACAAATTGTAAAAAACTAACAAGAATATTAACAAATCCAAGGCAAGTAACTAGTCAAGGATAATTAGTGAATCATATTAAAAGATAAATGTTAAATTAAGGACATAAAATAAGAAAGAAATGTAATTAAATAATATCAAAATATGTTCAAACAGTAATACATAAGAAAACCCAGCTTTATGGGATGTCAAAATGATCTTTGAAAGAAAATACGAACAGTAGTGATAATATTTTATACATATAGAGGAAGACGGAAGAATAATAGCAATCAGAAGATATACAGTAATAAATAAAAAAAAAATAAACCTCCGCTCAACAGTCCGTTAAGGACCAAGGCGTACCGCATGGCTTTTGTGTTAGTGTCATGGTTGTATGGCTAGTACTACGCGCCACCAGCCGCTAGTTGCGGTATTCACAGCCAGGAGGCGGCGCTGTTATCTCAGCGCCTACTCAGTTTGCCTCACGACGCTGAGTGCACGCCGTACGGAACCTCCGCCGGGAATTGAACCCGGGACCACGAGCGCATCAATCGCCTGCGTTAGCCACTAGACCACCTGGAGGCTCAGATATACAGTAATTTTGAATAAAAATTCAAATATGATAACAATGGTCTTAAGTCAAGTTCAGCCAATCAGGATCAGTCAGTTACCATGACAACTGAAACGTTATTTATGAATTTTCCATTAGAACCTATTATTCCATTTTTGACGCTCAACAGGAATAGACGCCAAGCCGTGAATGACCAAAATTTTAATATAAAACGTTTAAAAAGTAATCCAAATTCGAAAAGATGAAGTAAGAAGCTGATGAAGGACTAGAACATTCAACTGATGCCAAGGACCAGTTTAACAAATTCTAAATTAATAAATTTCAACAACTAATATGAAAAAGAAGCCAGACGTACTTAAATCCCAAGATGATTGAAAATTGATGATTATCGAAGACAACAACCCATTTCAACTGAATGACATTACATCCCAAGTCGACTGATAAGTATTGTTAAATTACGCCACCCGGGATTTATGAACACATACTGAAGAACAGGTAAGGTTTCCACTCATGTGTACTGGTAATTCGAAGGACCGCTACGGACATCGTCAGCGCAACATATAAGTAACGACCACTCATGTGAGGTGAACACACAAAACATACACTTTTACACATTTTTCAAAGGCGATAAAAATCTCGTCGTTTATATATATAAATTTCCTTATTAGTAACATGTTTCGGGTACCATTGTGTACCCATCCTCAGCCTTCCAGATTTTGTGTCTGGTGAAAAGGCTGATGATGGGATCACTAAGGATCCCGAAACATGTTCCAAATAGGGAGAAAACATCTTGAGGTAAAGTCATTATAAAATATATATTATATACATCAAGAACGAACTAGCAGAAAGTGTTTGAATATATATTGCAACGGAACACAGGATGATAAGCTATGTTGTTTATATCAGATCAAATGGATGATGAGCATTTTCATGTTTAAATTTGTTTTATATAATACTTTTGTCTTTTAGCCATAAGTTTTGTATTTAGAAATGGATAAGCATTTAGGGTATACCAAATTCTTCGTAAAAAGATGTTCTTTATTGTCATGTATTTTTTGAGTGAATTTGTGTGGTGTGATAACGTGTGATCGCTATATCTTCCGCGATAATTAACCGATCGACGTGAAACTTTGACAATGGATTGTTTATGTAAATAGCTTCAATTTAAGTGTACTCCATGGTTTACTATATGGTAACTATTTTAGAAATATGGTTTTTTAAGTTGGAAAAACTCAATTTGAAACACTTATCATTAATAGGGTCATAAAAATTTGTAGATAATTCAATGCAAGTTAGTGCATATTTATACAAACTCTTTCTGGAAAAGGTTATATCTGAGGAAAGCATAAATCATGTGACTTGGGTTTGCCAATCGGAAAACACTAGATTCAGTAACATTCATTCTCTGTAGAGTAAAGATCAAGACAGTCTGTCTGTAGAAGTTGCAAGGTGAAGTTGTGCTCGTGCGTGAGAGAGTTGTTCTCGAGCAAACATAGAAAAGTATAATTTAACATAATCCTTGGTATTCTGTATGAAGTTTTGCGTAAGAGCCGAGTGGGTCAATTATTTAAATAGAATTATAATATAGTAGAGTGCTTTTCGTGTAAGTTTTAAGATATCCGCTAAGGGAGTATAAAGACACTTCAAGATTGCATGGAAGGTGTACAACTAATACACCTTATTAAATTGATACCCATATTCACCCTGAGATTGATAAAATTTACATATCAATTAATAATAAACTATTCTAGAGAAATTAATAAGCATTGTGTGTTTAACATATTTGAGAAGATGACGGACGAAGAGGACGCTGAAGAAGAGGACGCCAGGACGGGAGTGCCTGTAGGAAGTGGAGGATTGCACGTACTGAGGTCGTAGCCTCAATCAAATAAAACCGATATATTATTGAACATTATAAACTATTATTGCAAATTACAATACATGACAATTTATAATACAATATACCTCTTTAAAAACTATATTTGTGTGTATAATAAATAATTTTTCATCTCCTTCATAATAGACTTGTTTGTGATTTTTACACACTCACTATATCCTTATTAGTATAATAAAATTTGATCTGTTGCAATATATATATATACACACACACACACACACACACATTTTGTTTTGGAAGTCTACATTAAATTTATTTGTTTTATTCTTCATTCCAATAAAAATACAATAAATTGTTTCAACAAGAATATACTGAAGATGGACACTGTTTTCTTGTTTTCATTTGCAATAACTGTTGTAACAGTACATATCTTCACCATACATTTAACAACAAAAATAAAGAATGAAACACTCATAAACTAACACCAGAACACCTAAGAGAGGAATGATAAATGAATAACTGTGTACTAAATGTTATATCCGGTTTAAGAACTAAGTAAAACAAGTAATATAATTAACTCAGCAAACGAAGAATAATAAATAGTGATGAAGAAGAACATATAGGAGACAACATAATAATGTGATTAACCAAATGATCCAATAGATATGGTAAGTGAGAGGACAAAACTAACGTATAATGACAAGCAGCATTAACAAGAGACTGAAGAGATTATAAATAAACACAAGGAAAGTAACAAGCAAAGAAGAATGAACAAATATGTCATATAATGTGCCTATAATATGTACTAATAGAGAATGAAACTAATAAAACAAGGAATCTACAGAAATAAGAAACAGTAAAGAGACACAGGCATAGACAAACTATTACCAAAGACAAACCACGACAAAAACTCTTTATTCTGAGAAAAGAATATCATTAATTAAGTAAACCAAAACAATGAAAGAAAATAATGAATGATAAGAATGAATTAATTATCTTAGTAAGAATAGTATACCATCCATGCTTTTAATACAGGCAAATCCAAGTAATATAACTAAAAGAGAACCTAGTAATCACCTGTAGACAGGCAGAAATAATAAATAATAGTTAACCAGAGTAAAAGTGTCAAACAATAACCGGTAAAACATTGAAACCAGAAAGCCAAAACATAGACCATTGTTGTCAGACAAGGGGGTCCCAGGTAACCTCAACTCGGTTACAAATCAACTTGTAATTAGCATAAATTAAGACCAAAACAATGTAAACTAGTGTAAGTTATACAATAATGAAAGTAGACATAAAGACGAACCTAGTGATACGATTTATTAATTAAAAGTGGTATGTGTGGTGTTTAATGCAAATACACAGACTGAAATTGGACAGAACGATGTACACATTCAGAATTTCTATAATATTGTAAACCAGTAAAGAACAATGACATAAATGTGCAATGCAATAAGTATTACCACTGTTATAGTATAAGATAATTATAATGAAATGTTAATTTAACCAGGATTAAGAAAAATTAAGGTAACTGTCTGACTACACTAGATGCAAGAAGTATTAGTGAATTATAGTTGTCTTGATTGTTCATCATCTTTTTTCACAGCACTACATTTTCTATAATAATTAAACTTTCAACTTGTGAACTTACTTTGTCTTTTCTTGTCGAACGCGTTTCGGCGTGGTGTTCGCCTTCGTCAGCTTTGAGACAGACTCCACGCCGAAACGCGTTCGACAAGAAAAGACAAAGTAAGTTCACAAGTTGAAAGTTTCATTATTATATAAAGATTAGTGAATTATTATCAGTCTCACATGTAATTATAAGAGGCCAACCATTGTAAAACAATCTTTAAACTGTAAAGACTATTTGAACCTAAAAGAACCACTTACAATTGGGTATATCATTAATTTTGAATTAAATCATAATGACACATGGCATACTAAGACTATGAACAATAAATGAGACTAAAAACAAGAAAATAATCATATTCTAAGGAAAACTGAGTTGTCCAGAAGTTGTAATGGACATCTTAGACTGTCTGTATCACTGTAAAAAAGTGAACAGAACAAATTATATCAATAAACAGAGTGCATCAAATCGACCATGCTCTAGGCCATAGAAAGCAGGGGTCAAATATTGTAATTTTATTAATTTGAGACAATCATTGTACTAGATATTATCATAAAGGGACTTGAAAGGAACCATATGATTGAAATGTAATTACCATTTGGTCAATTTCAGTAAATAATCATGTAAACCCATAAGAAATATGTCACACTCAGAAGTGAGAAACATGAACGTTTTTATTATCAAACTCACATGTCTTGTGAGAACTTATTTTAAAGAACAAATCAATTGTAATAACATAGTGTGGTTATATTAAGTATTACTCATATAACAAGGACGTTAAACCAATTTTAAAGGTATTCTGTTTATTTTGGGAAAAGACGAGAAGGCAACAATAATACTCTCAACCCCAAAATCTTTAACAATTTTCTGCAAATTAATTAATCCGCGAGGGGAGCGACCTCGCTAGATGGAATGGCAGCCTTTTTAAACCAATGGGATTGATCAAAATCAACTGGGGGGTATGTGATCCTAAAATTGGAACAGCGAAGAAGTATAAAATGACAAACATTCTACCTCAGACTAGCGACGCAAGACGACGGCAATTTCTGTGCGCGAAAGTCATCGTTTTCAAGCCATATCAGCTGTGCGGTAGTAAATGTAAACACATGGGTGCAACCTAACCCCAACAATTTTGAGTGTCGAGTGCATCGATAAAACACTTAGATTATAGCGAATTAATTGCAGAGTGCACAATAAAGCTGGAAATAACAGTCAATTAATAGGAAGTATAGTGTTAATTAATTATTATTGAAGATTAATTAAAAAACAGAGATTTTAAGATTTTTCATTTGAAACATGGAAGTAACCATGATATATTAGCGAAGTTAACAGTGAATGAATAAAATAAATAACCGTCATTCACAAACATTAAGAAACCTTATATAAATATTTTATCGAAATAAATAATAAATTTTTTGTCAATTTACAAAAATCGAACCACATAGAAGAATAAACAATGAATAGCAGTAACTCGAAGAGAGGTTATCTGGACTTCTGATTTCA
The DNA here is from genome assembly GCA_034769895.1 of Magicicada septendecula. Lineage (NCBI taxonomy): Eukaryota > Metazoa > Arthropoda > Insecta > Hemiptera > Cicadidae > Magicicada > Magicicada septendecula. The sequence goes on from CM068367.1 coordinate 1,217,701,732, forward strand.
ACTGTTATCATAATTAAACAATCACCTAACATTGTGATGAACACTAATTAAGTAACCAATCATAATTATTTTAATAACTAGAGTGCCACATGCAATGGACATGATCATGATTAACAAATATTAAGTGAACTTATGTTTTAATCACCGATGTATTTTACGATGTATAGGTTAAGGCATTATTTGAATTTTGAATAGTGAATGCTTGTATTAAATTAGTATAACTGAATTTAACTTAATATTGACAAAGAGTCAATTTCAGAACCATAGTTTCATAATAGTGAAACCTTTATTAACGTTGTTTTGTTTCTGAATACTAGTTCAGTAATGGCTAAAGTTAACTTAAAGTTGACAACCGTCAATTTCATAAACCTTGATTAAGAATTTTAAAACCTTTTTTATGTCATTCTTGTTTCAAATTATTAATGCTATATGCATAAATTAAGTATAATGTTATCAGTAATCAAAGGTATAACTCCATGTTGATGATTTTAGAAAACCTTTAACAATTGTTCATAATGATTAATTCCGGCTACTAATGTTAAACAGTAGCGCAGACATTTTCTTGTTTTTGTATCTTGCAGGCTCAAACGAACTACTGAAGATTTGTAAACATAATGAACCAAGGTTCAAGAATTATATTGTAAATTTATGTTAAACAATCTAAATATTTTCAATTACCCTGAGATTAAGAGCTAAATAAAAAGTAAAGTCAATGACTGACAAGGCAAATAGCCTGTGTTAAAATATAAAGTAATAATTTACAACATTTATCAAAAATTATTAATAAATTAAAATTGAGAACAGAAAAAAGAGTTGACGACTTTTATTAAATAGACAGTACACTTACGAGTTAGATTTTCAGCAATACTTCCACAGGTGGCACCGTGTAACACTGACCTATGAGAATCGAGTTACCGATTCATTTGTTGACGAATTGGTCAACCGACTAGAACGTCAATTACAGTAAATAATTAACTTGTGTTTATTTTAGCAACATCAGAATCTGAGACGGTCTATGCCTATCCACGGACGCCTGCGAAAGAACCGACTCGAGTAATTTGTCGTCATCAGTCTTTTTCATTACAGATTTTTAATTACACATCAACTAAACCATTTTACAAATTTCAACAAAATAAAATCAACATAAACTAAATACGAACGAACAGAAGAGTCACAACCAACCCCACAGAATTATAACAGCCGGCAGTAATTCCTTATATATTACACTGTAAACAATACATCTGTCACCTCCAATTTGTTGTCAACTTGAATAACTAGAATATAATGTTTCATGTGTACTGAATCAGTATGAAAACATTAACACAAAATCATAATTATGAGAAAGCATCAATATTTACTTATTTACTCACAATGACTAAATATATATTGTAATGAACTCCTTCTCTTGTTTCTAATTGTACTCGAGGATGTCTGAAAGCCCCACAGTTGGGTTCGCCAATTTGAAATCAACCACGTGGTTTCTGTGTTTTATTTATTTATTTATTAATGAATATATCTATTCGGTTGTTACCGATGAAACCTCCTGAAAATATATTATTAGGCAAATATAATTATAATTATGTTCCTTTAACTTATAATCGTACTACGATATAGGTTTAACTTAGTATTCAGTAGTTGGGTAATATAAGCGATATATATAGTGTATTGACTGAATGTAATGAGTATTCTTGTCAACCCTAGTCCCTCGATGTTAGAAAATTCTATTCAAATTTTGTACTGAAAACACGCTAGTTCGGCAATCTCCCGTTCCACCAGCTGTAAGCACTTAGCGCTGTTATTTGTAATAATCGTGTTTCTAGGTTAGCCGTTCATCGGGTTTGAATCAACCTTTTATTGTAAATTATTCCACCCACTACATATAGTATCTATTCTGCAATAACTTCAAGCATTATCTCATACAATAAAGATCCTTTATTAATTTTATCTATTATTTCACAGTTACCGTTATCTCCAAAAGAATAATATTATCAAATCGATTATACAAAAATATCGATTGTCAATTGATCAAGTTACTTTGACTCATACAAATTAAATATAACAATAAATAATTCTTATCCCAGGGTTCGTAAGATTCTTTGAACCATTAGTAAGGCCAGGTAAAATGCACAATTAAGGTTACTCAAGTATTACAAAACAAAATTATTAACTCTAAATATATTGAATTTAAAATAGGTTGTTTTTTACCGGGTTGGCAGAACTCAAGCTGGCACTGGTCGTCTGTAAACAGTGAAGATGTTCGGCTTAAGTTACATTTATCCAGGAAAACTTGTTTTGGCCCTTAATAAAATTGATAGTGTAATATCCAGGGAAGCTCTCAGGAACTCTTCTAACTGCTGTTCTTCTACTATGATCTTGATAGTTGTCGGCCACGGTGGAATGAAAATAGTATCCCAGCTTCTTCTGCAAGTGAAGGTTAACTCTGCAAAACGAGATCTTCGTATGTCTTCTCAATAATTCCGTTAGTTTCGGCCTTTGTTTCTCTTAATTAATCTTCTGGTTAGAGGAGAAATCGGTTTAATACCGAATCGAGCGGAATTATCCTGGTGAATGAGGTGAGGGGTTTTCAACTCTTTTAAATGTATTCAGTTGTAATTTGGAAGTCTAATTAGTTTTATTACTCATCAGTATTATGATAGAATTAGGTTTCAAAGAGGGTTTTTTAATTTTGATTCATATTTTCTTCAGAATTTATTATTAATTTTTTTAAATGTATCTGCCCATCTCAACTCAATAGCTTGTAACAATCAGAACGAATGATTCAATATAAACAACTCATGTACATTTCAGTTGCCTTAACAACCACTTTTTTCTGTCATTGGGTGAAATTAGATATCCTAGAGCCAGAATTATAGAATATTACTACTCTTTTTCAATAAAATACTCCATGCTTGGAATAATACTAAATTACCTAAAATTCTCACCTAACCTTCCTTCTTAAACAGTAAATGTTTTACCATAGTTTCATTAGACTGGACTTCTTAAAAAGGTATTAATTTCCTTTTACAAATATTAAATTTAGGCCTATAGGTTTTCTTAAACTGTTAAACATTGTTTGGTTTTTTAACTTAATTTTCTTTTACCTGACCTACTGTACAATTAATTATTGGTTAATGGTTATTTACATTAATTTTAACTTCCTGGTTTTTATTTTATTACCTTAATTAATTCGTCTTGGAACCCTTCATTAGTTTACAATATAATTATCAGAACTACTTGTCCAACCTTAAACACAGATTGCCCTCCTGGCCAAGTTTACAAACATTAATTTAAAAAAAACTGCATTATTCAATTTTAGACAATACTTAAAACTTAGTATAATGCCTAACACAGGTAACTATACTTGATTGTCTAAAGACAAATTTAACATAAATACAAACATAATCATTGATAAAGTATTCCTATTAAACAACATCAGTTCACTCTTACCATACTCAAAACATAACATAAATATTCTGTGAACATTAACATGCTACAGTATAAAAACAAGCACAATTTATTATATTAATTATTAATTGGTATGGTATTTTATATTCAACATGAATTATTGCCTCTTTTGACTTGAGGTACTTCTCAGATGCATTAATTACTGAGCAACTGTGACCATTTAAATCTCACAATGATAATAAAAAACATGTAGGTACTAAGTGTAAATGGAAGTAGTAATTAATAAGGGCAAAGAAACGGTAAAGAAAAGACATATTGTAAATAATTATTATTGTCGCATTTAACCCTTTGCTTGTTATCAGGCACCTACCTGTTGATACCGGACTCGACATGTTTACCGAGTCTTCTGTAATTAAAATAATATAGAAAAATAATGTTAATAATTAAAGAATCTGAAGACACAGGTAGTCACGAAAACAACTAATTTAAATGATGTATTTTTATCTAGCGATAGTTTGTTTAAATAAAAAAGTTTTATTATATTCTCGCGGAATAAACACCCCACTATCTATTGTCCTGTACCAGTGGTAGCGAACGAAAAATCTCTCTCTCGCTATGACGACTCCAAGCAGTGCACACGCACGAGCGAAATGCTCTGTTGAAATGTTATGTGATTGGTTATTAGTTTGGATTAATTCTTATGTATTTTACTAACTGCTACAAAAAGTGTAATATGTAACCTTAAGAAAAAGAAAAATTAAAAAACGTAACGAGAAGAAATATGTGACAACCAATAGTACGAGTGTTAATAACTATAACAGCTATCTTCTCCGATTGACGACTCTTCTCATCATCCTACCTGGAGACATGAATCATCAGAATTACAACTCTAGTAGACCCGACCGATAATGCAGTTCGAGACATCTGAGAATCAACGAGTACCTGTGTAGAAGGCCCACTCTATCCTGCAGACGTTTAAGCCATGAACAACTGAGACCAGACCTAGACGAGGACGACGCTCTTAGGATTCCCAAGATGTAACCATATGGAGGAGACTTCTACATCCCAAATTAAAGGTGACTCGATAGCACGTCTATCAAGGAATAATAATAATACTAATTGTAACACAATACTCTCTTAAAGAGACTTTCAGAGACGATTGACTTTATAAGAATATAAAAATTTAAATCTAAGAATTTAATTGTAACTATTCAGGCTTCATGCAATTGTAACAGTTTAGATTTTAACGTATCGTAGTATAATTAATACCATTCTTCAAATGGAATAATAATGAAACTTAAAAGTAAAAGTAAAAGTAAAAGTAACAGTCTTGCAAGCTAATATCTTGAATTGAATATAATTAATTTTTAAAGTTTAAAGACTAAATACCAAATGGTTACCCGGATCCGGGGAAAAGCTAAATATAATTTGTTGTGATCCCACAGTCTATATAAAGCAATTTAAACAAGTTAATAATTTAATTAATAATGTAATGGGATCTGTTTTTTGAGTAAATGTCATTTGTTTTATTTTAAATGTTTAATAAAGGGAAATCTTCTTGTTGCTCACATATACTGAGTACATAAATCAACAGTTTTCCCTGCCATGATTCCTTTTATATTTACTGTGTGTTGTTCTGTTTAAATTTCAGCTCGTCCCGAATAAGGCAGCCTGAAGTAATTGGCCGAACCAATTACTTTGGGTTCCCTCTGTTATAACTCAAGAGAAGAGGTTATAAATTGCGCCACTCTGCTTATTTTGCTAATTTTGCTATTTTGCTATTTTCTGCTATTGTGCTGTTGTTTAATAATTAATTGTGTACAGAGTGTCACAAATAAATTGCGCCACTCTGCTAATTAGTTAAAATTTTGCTGCTAATTAAAAAAAAAAAAAAAAATTTTGTGACTTGTGTTATTAAGCAGTAATTGTGCCTATTAACCCAGACCATAATCTGTTGATTTATTTACTCATGTACTTTAAATGTGTCTAAAATCTTAAATAAAATTAAACGATAATAATTATTATAATAGTTTTGTAAATAGGTAATTTTAATTATTATTTAGATAAAGCAATGAACATAATATTAACTAAAGACGCCCCGTGAATTCGATATAACATCAGGTATGTGCTTGTCAAAAGTTCATTCAACAACACGTCTGTTTGTAAACAAAATCAAAACCAGTTTAATTCTTGTCCAAGCCTGTGTGAGAGTGTCCTTGTCACCCTAGCGCAAAGTTGCATTAGACAATACATCACCTCCCTCTATTGTATTTAAAAGTGTGTGACCCCTTGCCCAGTAACAAAGGATTTCAGACATATGTTGAAAATTAAAACAAAAAAAAAACAAGTAAATAATTTTATTATTAAAATGCGCCACTGTTTTTGGTTTCATTTTGTGTAAATGCTTAGTGTACTTAGTGTCAATTATAAAATACTGTATTCTGTATATCTATGCACTCAGTTAGGAAATTGCATGTAAAAAGAAAGAGGCTAAGTAGCATATATGAATAATATTGACGATATTTATAAGTGTATAAATATAAGTGTATATTTTGTGTGAGATTACGCACATACTCGTATATAATTATACGTGAAAAGATTAGATTGTATTATACCAATTCATGTATGTACGTGTCAAAGTATTCAGTCTCTAACACGTCAATTTTCGACGATTTAAGACCTGTAGTTTTCCTGTACAAGCCTGCATAAATGTGTAATTCGTGTTTCTATTGACACGATGAGTTATATGAACTACTGACTAAATAAAACTAGAGTACTAATTAATTTTATGGAATGATGCTTCCCGAAGTAAACAACCGAGTCCTAAACAAATGAAAAACGAAGTTTCTTAAATCTGAGTAAAGTAAATACTGTAATAAGAAATAAATGATTAGTCATCTAAAATAAAAAGTTTAATAATATCGTAAATTATTATAACACGTTAGTATAATTATAATTATAAAAGTGTAACTAAACTCAGCTTGGTAACGGGCCGTAACATTGCGTACGCATCGCACACGCCACCCCTTTTGAAGCAAGCCAGTGCAAGTTAATAAGGTGTCCGTTAGCTATTGTTAAATGGAACAATAGAGAAATATTCTCCCTCGAGTTGACTTCTCCCCTTTGTAAGCAAAACTATGCCATTGTTTAAAACTAGTCTAACCTACTTTCCAGCGAAACAGCTGTTCGCTTAAATAAAAACTAATGCTATGTTTAATTACCTCTGTTAATAAACGTTTACCATGTACTAAAGTGTGTAGGAAATAATTGTGTAGTATAGTAAAGCGAATAATATTGTGCCTTAAATTTCAAATGAAAAATGACTTAGTTAACCCTCCCTTGTTAGATAATGTATTATACCCCAAGTCCCAAAACAAAGTAAATAAAGAGTATTCTAAATAATATGGTAGTAGATAGTAAATAATTCTAGGTGCGTTTCGTAAATGCTCAAAAGTAATTAATTAATTATATAGAAAGTAAATCAGAATAAAGAGAATAATAATTGTTTAAATAATAAGGCTAAATAATTCTTGATTTAAATTAATTGTGTGAAGTGTAGCATAGAAGTAAGAGAAAAGAATAATAATAATACAAGTAACGTAGATTAGTAAGCACCCCAGTTGTGGTGGCCAGTTAGAAGAAATAATGCGTGTTCAGGATTGTACTAAGCAGCCACCCTCTCTATTGTATAAACGGTAGCACTCCCTAAACAATGAATGCCACCGCGTGTGAAATACTATGCAGTGTGTAAAGTGTCCCCCCTTCCGCATAGTTTGTCTAGTTATTGTTAAAGAGTTAAAAGAGAAGTATCCTCGTGAAATTCCGCTTCTCTCCAAGTAACTATAACCAAGAGTGTAGTATGAGACCCTCTTTGGATTATTTAAAAGTAAGTCTATGGTATATAATCAAGATAGAATTATATACCGGTGTATAATCAAGATAGAATTATATACATGTTAAGTAACGAGTCACAACGGCGCCGGCTGAAAAGGATAATGATGAGCCAAGAGAGCCAAGAGATCATTTATGAATGCTGAAAGCTAACCTGTAGTGTTAGAGTAAGCTGATGTCAGTCGGGCCACGATATTGTGAGTTGCTGAAATTAGGGAAATTAGTATTATAAGTTAGTACTGTAAGAAGTGAGAAAAAGGGAATTTCATGGAGGAGGAACATTTAAATGAGAACTAGATCATTTAAAGAGAATTTAAAACAACAAACTGTGCACTAATAATAATAATAAAAGAGAATAATAATAAATAATGATAATAATAAGAAATTTCACACTGTACTCCCCAAGCATACTCTCGGTACGTATCTAACCAAATTATCCGGAGTCTGTGTTGGTTAAGAGGCGGAGTATGAGACGATTTAAATTGTGACAATTATAAAAAAATAAAGAAATAAAAAAAAAATTTTAAGTTGCGAACAATTAACCATTTAAATCTCACAATGATAATAAAAAACATGTAGGTACTAAGTGTAAATGGAAGTAGTAATTAATAAGGGCAAAGAAACGGTAAAGAAAAGACATATTGTAAATAATTATTATTGTCGCATTTAACCCTTTGCTTGTTATCAGGCACCTACCTGTTGATACCGGACTCGACATGTTTACCGAGTCTTCTGTAATTAAAATAATATAGAAAAATAATGTTAATACTTAAAGAATCTGAAGACACAGATAGTCACGAAAACAACTAATTTAAATGATGTATTTTTATCTAGCGATAGTTTGTTTAAATAAAAAAGTTTTATTTAGAGAGAGACCGGGACTATATTCTCGCGGAATAAACACCCCACTATCTATTGTCCTGTACCAGTGGTAGCGAACGAAAAATCTCTCTCTCGCTATGACGACTCCAAGCAGTGCACACGCACGAGCGAAATGCTCTGTTGAAATGTTATGTGATTGGTTATTAGTTTGGATTAATTCTTATGTATTTTACTAACTGCTACAAAAAGTGTAATATGTAACCTTAAGAAAAAGAAAAATTAAAAAACGTTGTAACGAGAAGAAATATGTGACAACCAATAGTACGAGTGTTAATAACTATAACAGCTATCTTCTCCGATTGACGACTCTTCTCAACATCCTACCTGGAGACATGAATCATCAGAATTACAACTCTAGTAGACCCGACCGATAATGCAGTTCGAGACATCTGAGAATCAACGAGTACCTGTGTAGAAGGCCCACTCTATCCTGCAGACGTTTAAGCCATGAACAACTGAGACCAGACCTAGACGAGGACGACGCTCTTAGGATTCCCAAGATGTAACCATATGGAGGAGACTTCTACATCCCAAATTAAAGGTGACTCGATAGCACGTCTATCGAGGAATAATAATAATAGTAATTGTAACACAATACTCTCTTAAAGAGACTTTCAGAGACGATTGACTTTATAAGAATATAAAAATTTAAATCTAAGAATTTAATTGTAACTATTCAGGCTTCATGCAATTGTAACAGTTTAGATTTTAACGTATCGTAGTATAATTAATACCATTCTTCAAATGGAATAATAATGAAACTTAAAAGTAAAAGTAAAAGTAAAAGTAACAGTCTTGCAAGCTAATATCTTGAATTGAATATAATTAATTTTTAAAGTTTAAAGACTAAATACCAAATGGTTACCCGGATCCGGGGAAAAGCTAAATATAATTTGTTGTGATCCCACAGTCTATATAAAGCAATTTAAACAAGTTAATAATTTAATTAATAATGTAATGGGATCTGTTTTTTGAGTAAATGTCATTTGTTTTATTTTAAATGTTTAATAAAGGGAAATCTTCTTGTTGCACACATATACTGAGTACATAAATCAACAGTTTTCCCTTCCATGATTCCTTTTATATTTACTGTGTGTTGTTCTGTTTAAATTTCAGCTCATCCCGAATAAGGCAGCCTGAAGTAATTGGCCGAACCAATTACTTTGGGTTCCCTCTGTTATAACTCAAGAGAAGAGGTTATACAACCTTAATTCAGGGTATGGTCCTTGACCATAGTTAATTCAATTTTTTATGTAACTTTGGGGACCTCAACTCTGTTACGTTACATAACACCCCCCCTTCGAAAGAAGTTTATTTTGTCTTAACAAAGTTTAGTAAAAAAAAATAAACTCATAACTCGTATCTGACCAATTGGTTCTCCTATTCATAATACTTTTTTATTTCAGACTGGTTGTATGTACCTTTCACCCTATTATTTGCGTATGGAATTATCCGTTGTATTACTATTATTTCTTCTTTCCTTCTTAAAATCAATTATTTCCCAAGTTTAAATCTTACTTCTATAATCATTCTCGTGACATTCTTTATTAATTATACATTTTGGATCTGGTTTTATTTATTTATCTATATTTATTTGTGAGTTTTCCCCCTAATATTTAATTTTCCTAAACCTCCCTAACATTATAACTGGAATCGAATCGGTGGTGCTCTATCGGCTTACCAAATACCGTCGTCCGTTACATACCTTCTGGGATCAGAGGAACATCATCTCTGCCCAGTTAAATGATCGCTGGAATATTCTACAGTCAATCTTCATTAATAAACCTCACAAGGTAGTCATCATGTGACCTTCAATAAAATAATTAATAATAATAATAATCTAGGGATTATTCACTGTACTTTAACTCAGATCATATTATTTCTTCATATTAATTCTTCCTTCTATTATACCCTTCTCCTTTCCAATACTTGGCTATTTTATTGACATTTATTAATTGGCTTTCTTACGGATAATTCTTAAATATTTGTTTTTTTGTTTTTTTTTTTTTATATTAGTTTAAAGTAATTTCTTCTGAATTATATAGTAAGGTGTTCTTACTTATTTTTTGAATTTGGTTGTTTTATTAAATCATATTGTTCCTGAATAAATTAAATAAGTTGTCCTTACGTCTTTTTGGAATTTTGGGGTATTAAAATTGATTCCACAGAATTTCTCTGAAGTATTGCGTAATTAGTTGATTTCATTTAATAGTTGGTTTAATATATTGTACTTAGTTTCTCATTATATTCCTTGGATTTGCTTGATCCTGTATCCATAAAATCCGTCCCTTTTCTCCAATGGTTGGTTTGGACTCTGTTTAACCGTGGTCCATTATTTCCTCTATACCGGTTGTTCGGGTCTCTCTAGTGTATAGAGTTATCTCTGTCCTTGTGACATATCTCACTATTATGCAGTTCTTGCATCTTGTCGCTATAAAATTGTCATTTATGTTCAAGTTCACCATTGCCTTTCGAACTGGTTCTTCTGTACTGTTTCTTAATTGTTCTAATGGTTCATACATAAATTCCATAAGTCCTCCATGCTCCTCGGTCAGTTTTGGCCTTTTTGGTCCTTCTATTCCATCTGGGAATTCAAGTGTGGTTCGTTTAAAATTTCTACCTTGCCTTACTTCTCCTGGTTCCGTAATTGGTATATTATGTAGCTGAATCAATCCCCTTTTAATCATCTCCAATCCTTCCCGTGTATTTATTAATTTCCTTTGACATGTTTGCCTTATTTTCTTGATATTCTCTTTCCTGGTTTGGATATTCTCTTTGTCCTTTCTATTTTTATTTTCAGATAGCAACGCCTTTTGGTCTTCTCTAATTTCTGTTTCCTTGCTACTCTCTTCTGTTTTTGGATTTATTATAATACCTTCGGAAGTGCTGTCTAATGTTTTATTCATATTCTTGCGACATTCATCCATTTTTTTCATGCATGAGTTCTTCATGGTATCTCTGGATATCTTCTCTCTGCTTCCTAAATTGTTCGGCCATAAAATCCATGACATCCTGACAGGTCACTTTCTTTGGTTGTTTTGATATTTTCTTCTGTTGCTTCACTTTGACTATTTCTACTTCTTTTTGTACATTGGATTGTCCTAGCTTTTTATGATTTGGCGTTCCCATAAATTCATCTATTTGATTGTGTTCTTTCCTCCAGTGACACATATCTTCTCGGGATAGTTCAAACATCACCCTAATCCATTCGCTTAATTCTTTGTTTTCTGTTTGTATTGGGTTTTTAGGTGGTCTTATTTCTCGTTTCCATTGTTCATAATCTTCCTGAGTATATTGTTCTGTCACCTGGGCGTATACTCCTGTTCTTTCGTTTTTCATTTGTTGTTCATTATCGTCCAATCTTTCCCAATCTTCTTTAGTCATCCTTTCCACCTTGTTATCGTCTTTTTCGTGGGCTGTCCCAATAGTCTTTTCTTTATTACACCTGGCATCTAACTCCCACATTTCATCATAAATGTCTCTCAAAGTCATTTTGTCGTTTGGTGTTCCCATTGCATTCGCGCGACTCATTTGCGCTCTTTCGTGATCGGTGGCGTTCTTCTTAATATACTCCATATCCTTGCTGAATTTTTTAAATAGCGCCGTCATCCATTCCGCGTAGCTTAGTCGTCTTTCTTGTCCGGGCATTTTCGTTTCCTGTTGTATCATAGCTCTTTATTGCATTCCTGTGCCTCTAATGGTTGCCTGCTCAAGTTAAGTAACAAGTAAGATGATTTTTTACTTAACTAAAGCCCACTCGTTGAGCACCAATTTGAAATAAAACGAGTTATAAGGAGTACTTCTTAATTCAGCCCCACGTTGGGCGCCAATTTGTAACGGACTCCTTCTCTCGTTTCTAATTGTACTCGAGGATGTCTGAAAGCCCCACAGTTGGGTTTGCCAATTTGAAATCAACCACGTGGTTTCTGTGTTTTATTTATTTATTTATTAATGAATATATCTATTCGGTTGTTACCGATGAAACCTCCTGAAAATATATTATTAGGCAAATATAATTATGTTCCTTTAACTTATAATCGTACTACGATATAGGTTTAACTTAGTATTCAGTAGTTGGGTAATATTAGCGATATATATAGTGTATTGACTGAATGTAATGAGTATTCTTGTCAACCCTAGTCCCTCGATGTTAGAAAATTCTATTCAAATTTTGTACTGAAAACACGCTAGTTCGGAAACCTCCCGTTCCACCAGCTGTAAGCCCTTAGCGCTGTTATTTGTAATAATCGTGTTTCTAGGTTAGCCGTTCATCGGGTTTGAATCAACCTTTTATTGTAAATTATTCCACCCACTACATATAGTATCTATTCTGCAATAACTTCAAGCATTATCTCATACAATAAAGATCCTTTATTAATTTTATCTATTATTTCACAGTTACCGTTATCTCCAAAAGAATAATATTATCAAATCGATTATACAAAAATATATCGATTGTCAATTGATCAAGTTACTTTGACTCATACAAATTAAATATAACAATAAATAATTCTTATCCCAGGGTTCGTAAGATTCTTTGAACCATTAGTAAGGCCAGGTAAAATGCACAATTAAGGTTACTCAAGTATTACAAAACAAAATTATTAACTCTAAATATATTGAATTTAAAATAGGTTGTTTTTTACCGGGTTGGCAGAACTCAAGCTGGCACTGGTCGTCTGTAAACAGTGAAGATGTTCGGCTTAAGTTACATTTATCCAGGAAAACTTGTTTTAGCCCTTAATAAAATTGATAGTGTAATATCCAGGGAAGCTCTCAGGAACTCTTCTAACTGCTGTTCTTCTACTATGATCTTGATAGTTGTCGGTCACAGTGTAATGAAAATAGTATCCCAGCTTCTTCTGCAAGTGAAGGTTAACTCTGCAAAACGAGATCTTCGTGTGTCTTCTCAATAATTCCGTTAGTTTCGGCCTTTGTTTCTCTTAATTAATCTTCTGGTTAGAGGAGAAATCGGTTTAATACCGAATCCAGCAGAATTATCCTGGTGAATGAGGTGAGGGGTTTTCTACTCTTTTAAATGTATTCAGTTATAATTTGGAAGTCTAATTAGTTTTATTACTCATCAGTATTATGATAGAATTAGGTTTCAAAGAGGGTTTTTTAATTTTGATTCATATTTTCTTCAGAATTTATTATTAATTTTTTTAAATGTATCTGCCCATCACAACTCAATAGCTTGTAACAATCAGAACGAATGATTCAATATAAACAACTCATGTACATTTCAGTTGCCTTAACAACCACTTTTTTCTGTCATTGGGTGAAATTAGATATCCTAGAGCCAGAATTATAGAATATTACTACTCTTTTTCAATAAAATACTCCATGCTTGGAATAATACTAAATTACCTAAAATTCTCACCTAACCTTCCTTCTCTGGACTTCTTAAAAAGGTATTAATTTCCTTTTACAAATATTAAATTTAGGCCTATAGGTTTTCTTAAACTGTTATAACATTGTTTGGTTTTTTAACTTAATTTTCTTTTACCTGACCTACTGTACAATTAATTATTGGTTACTGGTTATTTACATTAATTTTAACTTCCTGGTTTTTATTTTATTACCTTAATTAATTCGTCTTGGAACCCTTCATTAGTTTACAATATAATTATCAGAACTACTTGTCCAACCTTAAACACAGATTGCCCTCCTGGCCAAGTTTACAAACATTAATTTAAAAAAAACTGCATTATTCAATTTTAGACAATACTTAAAACTTAGTATAATGCCTAACACAGGTAACTATACTTGATTGTCTAAAGACAAATTTAACATAAATACAAACATAATCATTGATGAAGTATTCCTATTAAACAACATCAGTTCACTCTTACCATACTCAAAACAACATAAATATTCTGTGAACATTAACATGCTACAGTATAAAAACAAGCACAATTTATTATATTAATTATTAATTGGTATGGTATTTTATATTCAACATGAATTATTGCCTCTTTTGACTTGAGGTACTTCTCAGATGCATTAATTACTGAGCAACCTTAATTCAGGGTATGGTCCTTGACCATAGTTAATTCAATTTTTTATGTAACGTTGGGGACCTCAACTCTGTTACATTACATAACACCCCCCCTTCGAAAGAAGTTTATTTTGTCTTAACAAAGTTTAGTAAAAAAAAATAAACTCATAACTCGTATCTGACCAAATGGTTCTCCTATTCATAATACTTTTTTATTTCAGACTGGTTGTATGTACCTTTCACCCTATTATTTGCATATGGAATTATCCGTTGTATTACTATTATTTCTTCTTTCCTTCTTAAAATCAATTATTTCCCAAGTTTAAATCTTACTTCTATAATCATTCTCGTGACATTCTTTATTAATTATACATTTTGGATCTGGTTTTATTTATTTATCTATATTTATTTGTGAGTTTTCCCCCTAATATTTAATTTTCCTAAACCTCCCTAACATTATAACTGGAATCGAATCGGTGGTGCTCTATCGGCTTACCAAATACCGTCGTCCGTTACATACCTTCTGGGATCAGAGGAAGATCATCTCTGCCCAGTTAAATGATTGCTGGAATATTCTACAGTCAATCTTCATTAATAAACCTCGCAAGGTAGTCATCATGTGACCTTCAATAAAATAATTAATAATAATAATAATCTAGGGATTATTCACTGTACTTTAACTCAGATCATATTATTTCTTCATATTAATTCTTCCTTGTATTATACCCTTCTCCTCTCCAATACTTGGCTATTTTATTGACATTTATTAATTGGCTTTCTTACGGATAATTCTTAAATATTTTTTTTTTGTTTTTTTTTTTTTATATTAGTTTAAAGTAATTTCTTCTGAATTATATAGTAAGGTGTTCTTACTTATTTTTTGAATTTGGTTGTTTTATTAAATCATATTGTTCCCGAATAAATTAAATAAGTTGTCCTTACGTCTTTTTGGAATTTTGGGGTATTAAAATTGATTCCACAGAATTTCTCTGAAGTATTGCGTAATTAGTTGATTTCATTTAATAGTTGGTTTAATATATTGTACTTAGTTTCTCATTATATTCCTTGGATTTGCTTGATCCTGTATCCATAAAATCCGTCCCTTTTCTCCAATGGTTGGTTTGGACTCTGTTTAACCGTGGTCCATTATTTCCTCTATACCGGTTGTTCGGGTCTCTCTAGTGTATAGAGTTATCTCTGTCCTTGTGACATATCTCACTATTATGCAGTTCTTGCATCTTGTCGCTATAAAATTGTCATTTATGTTCAAGTTCACCATTGCCTTTCGAACTGGTTCTTCTGTACTGTTTCTTAATTGTTCTAATGGTTCATACATAAATTCCATAAGTCCTCCATGCTCCTCAGTCAGTTTTGGCCTTTTTGGTCCTTCTAGTCCATCTGGGAATTCAAGTGTGGTTCGTTTAAAATTTCTACCTTGCCTTACTTCTCCTGGTTCCGTAATTGGTATATTATGTAGCTGAATCAATCCCCTTTTAATCATCTCCAATCCTTCCCGTGTATTTATTAATTTCCTTTGACATGTTTGCCTTATTTTCTTGATATTCTCTTTCCTGGTTTGGATATTCTCTTTGTCCTTTCTATTTTTATTTTCAGATAGCAACGCCTTTTGGTCTTCTCTAATTTCTGTTTCCTTGCTACTCTCTTCTGTTTTTGGATTTATTATAATACCTTCGGAAGTGCTGTCTAATGTTTTATTCATATTCTTGCGACATTCATCCATTTTTTTCATGCATGAGTTCTTCATGGTATCTCTGGATATCTTCTCTCTGCTTCCTAAATTGTTCGGCCATAAAATCCATGACATCCTGACAGGTCACTTTCTTTGGTTGTTTTGATATTTTCTTCTGTTGCTTCACTTTGACTATTTCTACTTCTTTTTGTACATTGGATTGTCCTAGCTTTTTATGATTTGGCGTTCCCATAAATTCATCTATTTGATTGTGTTCTTTCCTCCAGTGACACATATCTTCTCGGGATAGTTCAAACATCACCCTAATCCATTCGCTTAATTCTTTGTTTTCTGTTTGTATTGGGTTTTTAGGTGGTCTTATTTCTCGTTTCCATTGTTCATAATCTTCCTGAGTATATTGTTCTGTCACCTGGGCGTATACTCCTGTTCTTTCGTTTTTCATTTGTTGTTCATTATCGTCCAATCTTTCCCAATCTTCTTTAGTCATCCTTTCCACCTTGTTATCGTCTTTTTCGTGGGCTGTCCCAATAGTCTTTTCTTTATTACACCTGGCATCTAACTCCCACATTTCATCATAAATGTCTCTCAAAGTCATTTTGTCGTTTGGTGTTCCCATTGCATTCGCGCGACTCATTTGCGCTCTTTCGTGATCGGTGGCGTTCTTCTTAATATACTCCATATCCTTGCTGAATTTTTTAAATAGCGCCGTCGTCCATTCCGCGTAGCTTAGTCGTCTTTCTTGTCCGGGCATTTTCGTTTCCTGTTGTATCATAGCTCTTTATTGCATTCCTGTGCCTCTAATGGTTGCCTGCTCAAGTTAAGTAACAATTAAGATGATTTTTTACTTAACTAAAGCCCACTCGTTGAGCACCAATTTGAAATAAAACGAGTTATAAGGAGTACTTCTTAATTCAGCCCCACGTTGGGCGCCAATTTGTAACGGACTCCTTCTCTCGTTTCTAATTGTACTCGAGGATGTCTGAAAGCCCCACAGTTGGGTTCGCCAATTTGAAATCAACCACGTGGTTTCTGTGTTTTATTTATTTATTTATTAATGAATATATCTATTCGGTTGTTACCGATGAAACCTCCTGAAAATATATTATTAGACAAATATAATTATGTTCCTTTAACTTATAATCGTACTACAATATAGGTTTAACTTAGTATTCAGTAGTTGGGTAATATTAGCGATATATATAGTGTATTGACTGAATGTAATGAGTATTCTTGCCAACCCTAGTCCCTCGATGTTAGAAAATTCTATTCAAATTTTGTACTGAAAACACGCTAGTTCGGAAACCTCCCGTTCCACCAGCTGTAAGCACTTAGCGCTGTTATTTGTAATAATCGTGTTTCTAGTTTAGCCGTTCATCGGGTTTGAATCAACCTTTTATTGTAAATTATTCCACCCACTACATATAGTATCTATTCTGCAATAACTTCAAGCATTATCTCATACAATAAAGATCCTTTATTAATTTTATCTATTATTTCACAGTTACCGTTATCTCCAAAAGAATAATATTATCAAATCGATTATACAAAAATATATCGATTGTCAATTGATCAAGTTACTTTGACTCATACAAATTAAATATAACAATAAATAATTCTTATCCCAGGGTTCGTAAGATTCTTTGAACCATTAGTAAGGCCAGGTAAAATGCACAATTAAGGTTACTCAAGTATTACAAAACAAAATTATTAACTCTAAATATATTGAATTTAAAATAGGTTGTTTTTTACCGGGTTGGCAGAACTCAAGCTGGCACTGGTCGTCTGTAAACAGTGAAGATGTTCGGCTTAAGTTACATTTATCCAGGAAAACTTGTTTTAGCCCTTAATAAAATTGATAGTGTAATATCCAGGGAAGCTCTCAGGAACTCTTCTAACTGCTGTTCTTCTACTATGATCTTGATAGTTGTCGGTCACAGTGTAATGAAAATAGTATCCCAGCTTCTTCTGCAAGTGAAGGTTAACTCTGCAAAACGAGATCTTCGTGTGTCTTCTCAATAATTCCGTTAGTTTCGGCCTTTGTTTCTCTTAATTAATCTTCTGGTTAGAGGAGAAATCGGTTTAATACCGAATCCAGCAGAATTATCCTGGTGAATGAGGTGAGGGGTTTTCTACTCTTTTAAATGTATTCAGTTATAATTTGGAAGTCTAATTAGTTTTATTACTCATCAGTATTATGATAGAATTAGGTTTCAAAGAGGGTTTTTTAATTTTGATTCATATTTTCTTCAGAATTTATTATTAATTTTTTTAAATGTATCTGCCCATCTCAACTCAATAGCTTGTAACAATCAGAACGAATGATTCAATATAAACAACTCATGTACATTTCAGTTGCCTTAACAACCACTTTTTTCTGTCATTGGGTGAAATTAGATATCCTAGAGCCAGAATTATAGAATATTACTACTCTTTTTCAATAAAATACTCCATGCTTGGAATAATACTAAATTACCTAAAATTCTCACCTAACCTTCCTTCTCTGGACTTCTTAAAAAGGTATTAATTTCCTTTTACAAATATTAAATTTAGGCCTATAGGTTTTCTTAAACTGTTATAACATTGTTTGGTTTTTTAACTTAATTTTCTTTTACCTGACCTACTGTACAATTAATTATTGGTTAATGGTTATTTACATTAATTTTAACTTCCTGGTTTTTATTTTATTACCTTAATTACTTCGTCTTGGAACCCTTCATTAGTTTACAATATAATTATCAGAACTACTTGTCCAACCTTAAACACAGATTGCCCTCCTGGCCAAGTTTACAAACAATAATTTAAAAAAAACTGCATTATTCAATTTTAGACAATACTTAAAACTTAGTATAATGCCTAACACAGGTAACTATACTTGATTGTCTAAAGACAAATTTAACATAAACACAAACATAATCATTGATGAAGTATTCCTATTAAACAACATCAGTTCACTCTTACCATACTCAAAACAACATAAATATTCTGTGAACATTAACATGCTACAGTATAAAAACAAGCACAATTTATTATATTAATTATTAATTGGTATGGTATTTTATATTCAACATGAATTATTGCCTCTTTTGACTTGAGGTACTTCTCAGATGCATTAATTACTGAGCAACCTTAATTCAGGGTATGGTCCTTGACCATAGTTAATTCAATTTTTTATGTAACGTTGGGGACCTCAACTCTGTTACATTACATAACACCCCCCCTTCGAAAGAAGTTTATTTTGTCTTAACAAAGTTTAGTAAAAAAAAATAAACTCATAACTCGTATCTGACCAAATGGTTCTCCTATCATAATACTTTTTTATTTCAGACTGGTTGAATGTACCTTTCACCCTATTATTTGCATATGGAATTATCCGTTGTATTACTATTATTTCTTCTTTCCTTCTTAAAATCAATTATTTCCCAAGTTTAAATCTTACTCCTATAATCATTCTCGTGACATTCTTTATTAATTATACATTTTGGATCTGGTTTTATTTATTTATCTATATTTATTTGTGAGTTTTCCCCCTAATATTTAATTTTCCTAAACCTCCCTAACATTATAACTGGAATCGAATCGGTGGTGCTCTATCGGCTTACCAAATACCGTCGTCCGTTACATACCTTCTGGGATCAGAGGAAGATCATCTCTGCCCAGTTAAATGATTGCTGGTATATTCTACAGTCAATCTTCATTAATAAACCTCGCAAGGTAGTCATCATGTGACCTTCAATAAAATAATTAATAATAATAATAATCTAGGGATTATTCACTGTACTTTAACTCAGATCATATTATTTCTTCATATTAATTCTTCCTTGTATTATACCCTTCTCCTCTCCAATACTTGGCTATTTTATTGACATTTATTAATTGGCTTTCTTACGGATAATTCTTAAATATTTGTTTTTTTTTTTTTTTTTTTATATTAGTTTAAAGTAATTTTTTCTGAATTATATAGTAAGCTGTTCTTACTTATTTTTTGAATTTGGTTGTTTTATTAAATCATATTGTTCCTGAATAAATTAAATAAGTTGTCCTTACGTCTTTTTGGAATTTTGGGGTATTAAAATTGATTCCACAGAATTTCTCTGAAGTATTGCGTAATTAGTTGATTTCATTTAATAGTTGGTTTAATATATTGTACTTAGGTTCTCATTATATTCCTTGGATTTGCTTGATCCTGTATCCATAAAATCCGTCCCTTTTCTCCAATGGTTGGTTTGGACTCTGTTTAACCGTGGTCCATTATTTCCTCTATACCGGTTGTTCGGGTCTCTCTAGTGTATAGAGTTATCTCTGTCCTTGTGACATATCTCACTATTATGCAGTTCTTGCATCTTGTCGCTATAAAATTGTCATTTATGTTCAAGTTCACCATCGCCTTTCGAACTGGTTCTTCTGTACTGTTTCTTAATTGTTCTAATGGTTCATACATAAATCCCATAAGTCCTCCATGCTCCTCGGTCAGTTTTGGCCTTTTTGGTCCTTCTAGTCCATCTGGGAATTCAAATGTGGTTCGTTTAAAATTTCTACCTTGCCTTACTTCTCCTGGTTCCGTAATTCGTATATTATGTAGCTGAATCAATCCCCTTTTAATCATCTCCAATCCTTCCCGTGTATTTATTAATTTCCTTTGACATGTTTGCCTTATTTTCTTGATATTCTCTTTCCTGGTTTGGATATTCTCTTTGTCCTTTCTATTTTTATTTTTAGATAGCAACGCCTTTTGGTCTTCTCTAATTTCTGGTTCCTTGCTACTCTCTTCTGTTTTTGGATTTATTATAATACCTTCGGAAGTGCTGTCTAATGTTTTATTCATATTCTTGCGACATTCATCCATTTTTTTCATGAGTTCTTCATGGTATCTCTGGATATCTTCTCTCTGCTTCCTAAATTGTTCGGCCATAAAATCCATGACATCCTGACAGGTCACTTTCTTTGGTTGTTTTGGTATTTTCTTCTGTTGCTTCACTTTGACTATTTCTACTTCTTTTTGTACATTGGATTGTCCTAGCTTTTTATGATTTGGCGTTCCCATAAATTCATTTGTTTGATTGTGTTCTTTCCTCCAGTGACACATATCTTCTCGGGATAGTTCAAACATCAGCCTGATCCATTCGCTTAATTCTTTGTTTTCTGTTTGTATTGGGTTTTTAGGTGGTCTTATTTCTCGTTTCCATTGTTCATAATCTTCCTGAGTATATTGTTCTGTCACCTGGGCGTATACTCCTGTTCTTTCGTTTTTCATTTGTTGTTCATTATCGTCCAATCTTTCCCAATCTTCTTTAGTCATCCTTTCCACCTTGTTATCGTCTTTTTCGTGGGCTGTCCCAATAGTCTTTTCTTTATTACACCTGGCATCTAACTCCCACATTTCATCATAAATGTCTCTCAAAGTCATTTTGTCGTTTGGTGTTCCCATTGCATTCGCGCGACTCATTTGCGCTCTTTCGTGATCGGTGGCGTTCTTCTTAATATACTCCATATCCTTGCTGAATTTTTTAAATAGCGCCGTCGTCCATTCCGCGTAGCTTAGTCGTCTTTCTTGTCCGGGCATTTTCGTTTCCTGTTGTATCATAGCTCTTTATTGCATTCCTGTGCCTCTAATGGTTGCCTGCTCAAGTTAAGTAACAATTAAGATGATTTTTTACTTAACTAAAGCCCACTCGTTGAGCACCAATTTGAAATAAAACGAGTTATAAGGAGTACTTCTTAATTCAGCCCCATGTTGGGCGCCAATTTGTAACGAACTCCTTCTCACGTTTCTAATTGTACTCGAGGATGTCTGAAAGCCCCACAGTTGGGTTCGCCAATTTGAAATCAACCACGTGGTTTCTGTGTTTTATTTATTTATTTATTAATGAATATATCTATTCGGTTGTTACCGATGAAACCTCCTGAAAATATATTATTAGGCAAATATAATTATGTTCCTTTAACTTATAATCGTACTACGATATAGGTTTAACTTAGTATTCAGTAGTTGGGTAATATTAGCGATATATATAGTGTATTGACTGAATGTAATGAGTATTCTTGTCAACCCTAGTACCTCGATGTTAGAAAATTCTATTCAAATTTTGTACTGAAAACACGCTAGTTCGGAAACCTCCCGTTCCACCAGCTGTAAGCACTTAGCGCTGTTATTTGTAATAATCGTGTTTCTAGTTTAGCCGTTCATCGGGTTTGAATCAACCTTTTATTGTAAATTATTCCACCCACTACATATAGTATCTATTCTGCAATAACTTCAAGCATTATCTCATACAATAAAGATCCTTTATTAATTTTATCTATTATTTCACAGTTACCGTTATCTCCAAAAGAATAATATTATCAAATCGATTATACAAAAATATATCGATTGTCAATTGATCAAGTTACTTTGACTCATACAAATTAAATATAACAATAAATAATTCTTATCCCAGGGTTCGTAAGATTCTTTGAACCATTAGTAAGGCCAGGTAAAATGCACAATTAAGGTTACTCAAGTATTACAAAACAAAATTATTAACTCTAAATATATTGAATTTAAAATAGGTTGTTTTTTACCGGGTTGGCAGAACTCAAGCTGGCACTGGTCGTCTGTAAACAGTGAAGATGTTCGGCTTAAGTTACATTTATCCAGGAAAACTTGTTTTAGCCCTTAATAAAATTGATAGTGTAATATCCAGGGAAGCTCTCAGGAACTCTTCTAACTGCTGTTCTTCTACTATGATCTTGATAGTTGTCGGTCACAGTGTAATGAAAATAGTATCCCAGCTTCTTCTGCAAGTGAAGGTTAACTCTGCAAAACGAGATCTTCGTGTGTCTTCTCAATAATTCCGTTAGTTTCGGCCTTTGTTTCTCTTAATTAATCTTCTGGTTAGAGGAGAAATCGGTTTAATACCGAATCCAGCAGAATTATCCTGGTGAATGAGGTGAGGGGTTTTCTACTCTTTTAAATGTATTCAGTTATAATTTGGAAGTCTAATTAGTTTTATTACTCATCAGTATTATGATAGAATTAGGTTTCAAAGAGGGTTTTTTAATTTTGATTCATATTTTCTTCAGAATTTATTATTAATTTTTTTAAATGTATCTGCCCATCTCAACTCAATAGCTTGTAACAATCAGAACGAATGATTCAATATAAACAACTCATGTACATTTCAGTTGCCTTAACAACCACTTTTTTCTGTCATTGGGTGAAATTAGATATCCTAGAGCCAGAATTATAGAATATTACTACTCTTTTTCAATAAAATACTCCATGCTTGGAATAATACTAAATTACCTAAAATTCTCACCTAACCTTCCTTCTTAAACAGTAAATGTTTTACCATAGTTTCATTGGACTGGACTTCTTAAAAAGGTATTAATTTCCTTTTACAAATATTAAATTTAGGCCTATAGGTTTTCTTAAACTGTTATAACATTGTTTGGTTTTTTAACTTAATTTTCTTTTACCTGACCTACTGTACAATTAATTATTGGTTAATGGTTATTTACATTAATTTTAACTTCCTGGTTTTTATTTTATTACCTTATTTACTTCGTCTTGGAACCCTTCATTAGTTTACAATATAATTATCAGAACTACTTGTCCAACCTTAAACACAGATTGCCCTCCTGGCCAAGTTTACAAACATTAATTTAAAAAAAACTGCATTATTCAATTTTAGACAATACTTAAAACTTAGTATAATGCCTAACACAGGTAACTATACTTGATTGTCTAAAGACAAATTTAACATAAATACAAACATAATCATTGATGAAGTATTCCTATTAAACAACATCAGTTCACTCTTACCATACTCAAAACAACATAAATATTCTGTGAACATTAACATGCTACAGTATAAAAACAAGCACAATTTATTATATTAATTATTAATTGGTATGGTATTTTATATTCAACATGAATTATTGCCTCTTTTGACTTGAGGTACTTCTCAGATGCATTAATTACTGAGCAACCTTAATTCAGGGTATGGTCCTTCACCATAGTTAATTCAATTTTTTATGTAACGTTGGGGACCTCAACTCTGTTACATTACATAACACCCCCCCTTCGAAAGAAGTTTATTTTGTCTTAACAAAGTTTAGTAAAAAAAAATAAACTCATAACTCGTATCTGACCAAATGGTTCTCCTATTCATAATACTTTTTTATTTCAGACTGGTTGAATGTACCTTTCACCCTATTATTTGCGTATGGAATTATCCGTTGTATTACTATTATTTCTTCTTTCCTTCTTAAAATCAATTATTTCCCAAGTTTAAATCTTACTCCTATAATCATTCTCGTGACATTCTTTATTAATTATACAT
This sequence comes from Magicicada septendecula, assembly GCA_034769895.1. Classification (NCBI taxonomy): domain Eukaryota; kingdom Metazoa; phylum Arthropoda; class Insecta; order Hemiptera; family Cicadidae; genus Magicicada; species Magicicada septendecula. The sequence continues at coordinate 1,217,725,943 of CM068367.1, forward strand.
TTTGGATCTGGTTTTATTTATTTATCTATATTTATTTGTGAGTTTTCCCCCTAATATTTAATTTTCCTAAACCTCCCTAACATTATAACTGGAATCGAATCGGTGGTGCTCTATCGGCTTACCAAATACCGTCGTCCGTTACATACCTTCTGGGATCAGAGGAAGATCATCTCTGCCCAGTTAAATGATTGCTGGAATATTCTACAGTCAATCTTCATTAATAAACCTCGCAAGGTAGTCATCATGTGACCTTCAATAAAATAATTAATAATAATAATAATCTAGGGATTATTCACTGTGCTTTAACTCAGATCATATTATTTCTTCATATTAATTCTTCCTTGTATTATACCCTTCTCCTCTCCAATACTTGGCTATTTTATTGACATTTATTAATTGGCTTTCTTACGGATAATTCTTAAATATTTGTTTTTTTTTTTTTTTTTATATTAGTTTAAAGTAATTTTTTCTGAATTATATAGTAAGCTGTTCTTACTTATTTTTTGAATTTGGTTGTTTTATTAAATCATATTGTTCCTGAATAAATTAAATAAGTTGTCCTTACATCTTTTTGGAATTTTGGGGTATTAAAATTGATTCCACAGAATTTCTCTGAAGTATTGCGTAATTAGTTGATTTCATTTAATAGTTGGTTTAATATATTGTACTTAGTTTCTCATTATATTCCTTGGATTTGCTTGATCCTGTATCCATAAAATCCGTCCCTTTTCTCCAATGGTTGGTTTGGACTCTGTTTAACCGTGGTCCATTATTTCCTCTATACCGGTTGTTCGGGTCTCTCTAGTGTATAGAGTTATCTCTGTCCTTGTGACATATCTCACTATTATGCAGTTCTTGCATCTTGTCGCTATAAAATTGTCATTTATGTTCAAGTTCACCATCGCCTTTCGAACTGGTTCTTCTGTACTGTTTCTTAATTGTTCTAATGGTTCATACATAAATCCCATAAGTCCTCCATGCTCCTCGGTCAGTTTTGGCCTTTTTGGTCCTTCTAGTCCATCTGGGAATTCAAATGTGGTTCGTTTAAAATTTCTACCTTGCCTTACTTCTCCTGGTTCCGTAATTCGTATATTATGTAGCTGAATCAATCCCCTTTTAATCATCTCCAATCCTTCCCGTGTATTTATTAATTTCCTTTGACATGTTTGCCTTATTTTCTTGATATTCTCTTTCCTGGTTTGGATATTCTCTTTGTCCTTTCTATTTTTATTTTCAGATAGCAACGCCTTTTGGTCTTCTCTAATTTCTGGTTCCTTGCTACTCTCTTCTGTTTTTGGATTTATTATAATACCTTCGGAAGTGCTGTCTAATGTTTTATTCATATTCTTGCGACATTCATCCATTTTTTTCATGAGTTCTTCATGGTATCTCTGGATATCTTCTCTCTGCTTCCTAAATTGTTCGGCCATAAAATCCATGACATCCTGACAGGTCACTTTCTTTGGTTGTTTTGGTATTTTCTTCTGTTGCTTCACTTTGACTATTTCTACTTCTTTTTGTACATTGGATTGTCCTAGCTTTTTATGATTTGGCGTTCCCATAAATTCATTTGTTTGATTGTGTTCTTTCCTCCAGTGACACATATCTTCTCGGGATAGTTCAAACATCAGCCTGATCCATTCGCTTAATTCTTTGTTTTCTGTTTGTATTGGGTTTTTAGGTGGTCTTATTTCTCGTTTCCATTGTTCATAATCTTCCTGAGTATATTGTTCTGTCACCTGGGCGTATACTCCTGTTCTTTCGTTTTTCATTTGTTGTTCATTATCGTCCAATCTTTCCCAATCTTCTTTAGTCATCCTTTCCACCTTGTTATCGTCTTTTTCGTGGGCTGTCCCAATAGTCTTTTCTTTATTACACCTGGCATCTAACTCCCACATTTCATCATAAATGTCTCTCAAAGTCATTTTGTCGTTTGGTGTTCCCATTGCATTCGCGCGACTCATTTGCGCTCTTTTGTGATCGGTGGCGTTCTTCTTAATATACTCCATATCCTTGCTGAATTTTTTAAATAGCGCCGTCGTCCATTCCGCGTAGCTTAGTCGTCTTTCTTGTCCGGGCATTTTCGTTTCCTGTTGTATCATAGCTCTTTATTGCATTCCTGTGCCTCTAATGGTTGCCTGCTCAAGTTAAGTAACAATTAAGATGATTTTTTACTTAACTAAAGCCCACTCGTTGAGCACCAATTTGAAATAAAACGAGTTATAAGGAGTACTTCTTAATTCAGCCCCATGTTGGGCGCCAATTTGTAACGAACTCCTTCTCACGTTTCTAATTGTACTCGAGGATGTCTGAAAGCCCCACAGTTGGGTTCGCCAATTTGAAATCAACCACGTGGTTTCTGTGTTTTATTTATTTATTTATTAATGAATATATCTATTCGGTTGTTACCGATGAAACCTCCTGAAAATATATTATTAGGCAAATATAATTATGTTCCTTTAACTTATAATCGTACTACGATATAGGTTTAACTTAGTATTCAGTAGTTGGGTAATATTAGCGATATATATAGTGTATTGACTGAATGTAATGAGTATTCTTGTCAACCCTAGTCCCTCGATGTTAGAAAATTCTATTCAAATTTTGTACTGAAAACACGCTAGTTCGGAAACCTCCCGTTCCACCAGCTGTAAGCACTTAGCGCTGTTATTTGTAATAATCGTGTTTCTAGTTTAGCCGTTCATCGGGTTTGAATCAACCTTTTATTGTAAATTATTCCACCCACTACATATAGTATCTATTCTGCAATAACTTCAAGCATTATCTCATACAATAAAGATCCTTTATTAATTTTATCTATTATTTCACAGTTACCGTTATCTCCAAAAGAATAATATTATCAAATCGATTATACAAAAATATATCGATTGTCAATTGATCAAGTTACTTTGACTCATACAAATTAAATATAACAATAAATAATTCTTATCCCAGGGTTCGTAAGATTCTTTGAACCATTAGTAAGGCCAGGTAAAATGCACAATTAAGGTTACTCAAGTATTACAAAACAAAATTATTAACTCTAAATATATTGAATTTAAAATAGGTTGTTTTTTACCGGGTTGGCAGAACTCAAGCTGGCACTGGTCGTCTGTAAACAGTGAAGATGTTCGGCTTAAGTTACATTTATCCAGGAAAACTTGTTTTAGCCCTTAATAAAATTGATAGTGTAATATCCAGGGAAGCTCTCAGGAACTCTTCTAACTGCTGTTCTTCTACTATGATCTTGATAGTTGTCGGTCACAGTGTAATGAAAATAGTATCCCAGCTTCTTCTGCAAGTGAAGGTTAACTCTGCAAAACGAGATCTTCGTGTGTCTTCTCAATAATTCCGTTAGTTTCGGCCTTTGTTTCTCTTAATTAATCTTCTGGTTAGAGGAGAAATCGGTTTAATACCGAATCCAGCAGAATTATCCTGGTGAATGAGGTGAGGGGTTTTCTACTCTTTTAAATGTATTCAGTTATAATTTGGAAGTCTAATTAGTTTTATTACTCATCAGTATTATGATAGAATTAGGTTTCAAAGAGGGTTTTTTAATTTTGATTCATATTTTCTTCAGAATTTATTATTAATTTTTTTAAATGTATCTGCCCATCTCAACTCAATAGCTTGTAACAATCAGAACGAATGATTCAATATAAACAACTCATGTACATTTCAGTTGCCTTAACAACCACTTTTTTCTGTCATTGGGTGAAATTAGATATCCTAGAGCCAGAATTATAGAATATTACTACTCTTTTTCAATAAAATACTCCATGCTTGGAATAATACTAAATTACCTAAAATTCTCACCTAACCTTCCTTCTTAAACAGTAAATGTTTTACCATAGTTTCATTGGACTGGACTTCTTAAAAAGGTATTAATTTCCTTTTACAAATATTAAATTTAGGCCTATAGGTTTTCTTAAACTGTTATAACATTGTTTGGTTTTTTAACTTAATTTTCTTTTACCTGACCTACTGTACAATTAATTATTGGTTAATGGTTATTTACATTAATTTTAACTTCCTGGTTTTTATTTTATTACCTTAATTACTTCGTCTTGGAACCCTTCATTAGTTTACAATATAATTATCAGAACTACTTGTCCAACCTTAAACACAGATTGCCCTCCTGGCCAAGTTTACAAACATTAATTTAAAAAAAACTGCATTATTCAATTTTAGACAATACTTAAAACTTAGTATAATGCCTAACACAGGTAACTATACTTGATTGTCTAAAGACAAATTTAACATAAATACAAACATAATCATTGATGAAGTATTCCTATTAAACAACATCAGTTCACTCTTACCATACTCAAAACAACATAAATATTCTGTGAACATTAACATGCTACAGTATAAAAACAAGCACAATTTATTATATTAATTATTAATTGGTATGGTATTTTATATTCAACATGAATTATTGCCTCTTTTGACTTGAGGTACTTCTCAGATGCATTAATTACTGAGCAACCTTAATTCAGGGTATGGTCCTTCACCATAGTTAATTCAATTTTTTATGTAACGTTGGGGACCTCAACTCTGTTACATTACATAACACCCCCCCTTCGAAAGAAGTTTATTTTGTCTTAACAAAGTTTAGTAAAAAAAAATAAACTCATAACTCGTATCTGACCAAATGGTTCTCCTATTCATAATACTTTTTTATTTCAGACTGGTTGAATGTACCTTTCACCCTATTATTTGCGTATGGAATTATCCGTTGTATTACTATTATTTCTTCTTTCCTTCTTAAAATCAATTATTTCCCAAGTTTAAATCTTACTCCTATAATCATTCTCGTGACATTCTTTATTAATTATACATTTTGGATCTGGTTTTATTTATTTATCTATATTTATTTGTGAGTTTTCCCCCTAATATTTAATTTTCCTAAACCTCCCTAACATTATAACTGGAATCGAATCGGTGGTGCTCTATCGGCTTACCAAATACCGTCGTCCGTTACATACCTTCTGGGATCAGAGGAAGATCATCTCTGCCCAGTTAAATGATTGCTGGAATATTCTACAGTCAATCTTCATTAATAAACCTCGCAAGGTAGTCATCATGTGACCTTCAATAAAATAATTAATAATAATAATAATCTAGGGATTATTCACTGTGCTTTAACTCAGATCATATTATTTCTTCATATTAATTCTTCCTTGTATTATACCCTTCTCCTCTCCAATACTTGGCTATTTTATTGACATTTATTAATTGGCTTTCTTACGGATAATTCTTAAATATTTGTTTTTTTTTTTTTTTATATTAGTTTAAAGTAATTTTTTCTGAATTATATAGTAAGCTGTTCTTACTTATTTTTTGAATTTGGTTGTTTTATTAAATCATATTGTTCCTGAATAAATTAAATAAGTTGTCCTTACATCTTTTTGGAATTTTGGGGTATTAAAATTGATTCCACAGAATTTCTCTGAAGTATTGCGTAATTAGTTGATTTCATTTAATAGTTGGTTTAATATATTGTACTTAGTTTCTCATTATATTCCTTGGATTTGCTTGATCCTGTATCCATAAAATCCGTCCCTTTTCTCCAATGGTTGGTTTGGACTCTGTTTAACCGTGGTCCATTATTTCCTCTATACCGGTTGTTCGGGTCTCTCTAGTGTATAGAGTTATCTCTGTCCTTGTGACATATCTCACTATTATGCAGTTCTTGCATCTTGTCGCTATAAAATTGTCATTTATGTTCAAGTTCACCATCGCCTTTCGAACTGGTTCTTCTGTACTGTTTCTTAATTGTTCTAATGGTTCATACATAAATCCCATAAGTCCTCCATGCTCCTCGGTCAGTTTTGGCCTTTTTGGTCCTTCTAGTCCATCTGGTAATTCAAATGTGGTTCGTTTAAAATTTCTACCTTGCCTTACTTCTCCTGGTTCCGTAATTCGTATATTATGTAGCTGAATCAATCCCCTTTTAATCATCTCCAATCCTTCCCGTGTATTTATTAATTTCCTTTGACATGTTTGCCTTATTTTCTTGATATTCTCTTTCCTGGTTTGGATATTCTCTTTGTCCTTTCTATTTTTATTTTCAGATAGCAACGCCTTTTGGTCTTCTCTAATTTCTGGTTCCTTGCTACTCTCTTCTGTTTTTGGATTTATTATAATACCTTCGGAAGTGCTGTCTAATGTTTTATTCATATTCTTGCGACATTCATCCATTTTTTTCATGAGTTCTTCATGGTATCTCTGGATATCTTCTCTCTGCTTCCTAAATTGTTCGGCCATAAAATCCATGACATCCTGACAGGTCACTTTCTTTGGTTGTTTTGCTATTTTCTTCTGTTGCTTCACTTTGACTATTTCTACTTCTTTTTGTACATTGGATTGTCCTAGCTTTTTATGATTTGGCGTTCCCATAAATTCATCTGTTTGACTGTGTTCTTTCCTCCAGTGACACATATCTTCTCGGGATAGTTCAAACATCAGCCTGATCCATTCGCTTAATTCTTTGTTTTCTGTTTGTATTGGGTTTTTAGGTGGTCTTATTTCTCGTTTCCATTGTTCATAATCTTCCTGAGTATATTGTTCTGTCACCTGGGCGTATACTCCTGTTCTTTCGTTTTTCATTTGTTGTTCATTATCGTCCAATCTTTCCCAATCTTCTTTAGTCATCCTTTCCACCTTGTTATCGTCTTTTTCGTGGGCTGTCCCAATAGTCTTTTCTTTATTACACCTGGCATCTAACTCCCACATTTCATCATAAATGTCTCTCAAAGTCATTTTGTCGTTTGGTGTTCCCATTGCATTCGCGCGACTCATTTGCGCTCTTTCGTGATCGGTGGCGTTCTTCTTAATATACTCCATATCCTTGCTGAATTTTTTAAATAGCGCCGTCATCCATTCCGCGTAGCTTAGTCGTCTTTCTTGTCCGGGCATTTTCGTTTCCTGTTGTATCATAGCTCTTTATTGCATTACTGTGCCTCTAATGGTTGCCTGCTCAAGTTAAGTAACAATTAAGATGATTTTTTACTTAACTAAAGCCCACTCGTTGAGCACCAATTTGAAATAAAACGAGTTATAAGGAGTACTTCTTAATTCAGCCCCATGTTGGGCGCCAATTTGTAACGAACTCCTTCTCACGTTTCTAATTGTACTCGAGGATGTCTGAAAGCCCCACAGTTGGGTTCGCCAATTTGAAATCAACCACGTGGTTTCTGTGTTTTATTTATTTATTTATTAATGAATGTATCTATTCGGTTGTTACCGATGAAACCTCCTGAAAATATATTATTAGGCAAATATAATTATAATTATGTTCCTTTAACTTATAATCATACTACGATATAGGTTTAACTTAGTATTCAGTAGTTGCGTAATATTAGCGATATATATAGTGTATTGACTGAATGTAATGAGTATTCTTGTCAACCCTAGTCCCTCGATGTTAGAAAATTCTATTCAAATTTTGTACTGAAAACACGCTAGTTCGGCAATCTCCCGTTCCACCAGCTGTAAGCCCTTAGCGCTGTTATTTGTAATAATCGTGTTTCTAGGTTAGCCGTTCATCGGGTTTGAATCAACCTTTTATTGTAAATTATTCCACCCACTACATATAGTATCTATTCTTCAATAACTTCAAACATTATCTCATACAATAAAGATCCTTTATTAATTTTATCTATTATTTCACAGTTACCGTTATCTCCAAAAGAATAATATTATCAAATCGATTATACAAAAATATCGATTGTCAATTGATCAAGTTACTTTGACTCATACAAATTAAATATAACAATAAATAAATCTTATCCCAGGGTTCGTAAGATTCTTTGAACCATTAGTAAGGCCAGGTAAAATGCACAATTAAGGTTACTCAAGTATTACAAAACAAAATTATTAACTCTAAATATATTGAATTTAAAATAGGTTGTTTTTTACCGGGTTGGCAGAACTCAAGCTGGCACTGGTCGTCTGTAAACAGTGAAGATGTTCGGCTTAAGTTACATTTATCCAGGAAAACTTGTTTTGGCCCTTAATAAAATTGATAGTGTAATATCCAGGGAAGCTCTCAGGAACTCTTCTAACTGCTGTTCTTCTACTATGATCTTGATAGTTGTCGGTCACAGTGGAATGAAAATAGTATCCCAGCTTCTTCTGCAAGTGAAGGTTAACTCTGAAAAACGAGATCTTCGTATGTCTTCTCAATAATTCCGTTAGTTTCGGCCTTTGTTTCTCGTAATTAATCTTCTGGTTAGAGGAGAAATCAGTTTAATACCGAATCCAGCAGAATTATCCTGGTGAATGAGGTGAGGGGTTTTCAACTCTTTTAAATGTATTCAGTTATAATTTGGAAGTCTAATTAGTTTTATTACTCATCAGTATTATGATAGAATTAGGTTTCAAAGAGGGTTTTTTAATTTTGATTCATATTTTTTTCAGAATTTATTATTCATTTTTTTAAATGTATCTGCCCATCTCAACTCAATAGCTTGTAACAATCAGAACGAATGATTCAATATAAACAACTCATGTACATTTCAGTTGCCTTAACAACCACTTTTTTCTGTCATTGGGTGAAATTAGATATCCTAGAGCCAGAATTATAGAATATTACTACTCTTTTTCAATAAAATACTCCATGCTTGGAATAATACTAAATTACCTAAAATTCTCACCTAACCTTCCTTCTTAAACAGTAAATGTTTTACCATATTTTCAATGGACTGGACTTCTTAAAAAGGTATTAATTTCCTTTTACAAATATTAAATTTAGACCTATAGGTTTTCTTAAACTGTTATAACATTGTTCGGTTTTTTAACTTAATTTTCTTTTACCTGACCTACTGTACAATTAATTATTGGTTAATGGTTATTTACATTAATTTTAACTTCCTGGTTTTTATTTTATTACCTTAATTAATTCGTCTTGGAACCCTTCATTAGTTTACAATATAATTATCAGAACTACTTGTCCAACCTTAAACACAGATTGCCCTCCTGGCCAAGTTTACAAACATTAATTTAAAAAAAACTGCATTATTCAATTTTAGACAATACTTAAAACTTAGTATAATGCCTAACACAGGTAACACAGGTAATACTTGATTGTCTAAAGACAAATTTAACATAAATACAAACATAATCATTGATGAAGTATTCCTATTAAACAACATCAGTTCACTCTTACCATACTCAAAACAACATAAATATTCTGTGAACATTAACATGCTACAGTATAAAAACAAGCACAATTTATTATATTAATTATTAATTGGTATGGTATTTTATATTCAACATGAATTATTGCCTCTTTTGACTTGAGGTACTTCTCAGATGCATTAATTACTGAGCAACCTTAATTCAGGGTATGGTCCTTGACCATAGTTAATTCAATTTTTTATGTAACGTTGGGGACCTCAACTCTGTTACGTTACATAACACCCCCCCTTCGAAAGAAGTTTATTTTGTCTTAACAAAGTTTAGTAAAAAAAAATAAACTCATAACTCGTATCTGACCAAATGGTTCTCCTATTCATAATACTTTTTTATTTCAGACTGGTTGAATGTACCTTTCACCCTATTATTTGCGTATGGAATTATCCGTTGTATTACTATTATTTCTTCTTTCCTTCTTAAAATCAATTATTTCCCAAGTTTAAATCTTACTTCTATAATCATTCTCATGATATTCTTTATTAATTATACATTTTGGATCTGGTTTTATTTATTTATCTATATTTATTTGTGAGTTTTCCCCCTAATATTTAATTTTCCTAAACCTCCCTAACATTATAACTGGAATCGAATCGGTGGTGCTCTATCGGCTTACCAAATACCGTCGTCCGTTACATACCTTCTGGGATCAGAGGAAGATCATCTCTGCCCAGTTAAATGATTGCTGGAATATTCTACAGTCAATCTTCATTAATAAACCTCGCAAGGTAGTCATCATGTGACCTTCAATAAAATAATTAATAATAATAATAATCTAGGGATTATTCACTGTACTTTAACTCAGATCATATTATTTCTTCATATTAATTCTTCCTTGTATTATACCATTCTCCTCTCCAATACTTGGCTATTTTATTGACATTTATTAATTGGCTTTCTTACGGATAATTCTTAAATTTTTTTTTTTTTTTTTTTTTTTTTTTAAGTAATTTCTTCTGAATTATATAGTAAGGTGTTCTTACTTATTTTTTGAATTTGGTTGTTTTATTAAATTATATTGTTCCTGAATAAATTAAATAAGTTGTCCTTACATCTTTTTGGAATTTTGGGGTATTAAAATTGATTCCACAGAATTTCTCTGAAGTATTGCGTAATTAGTTGATTTCATTTAATAGTTGGTTTAATATATTGTACTTAGTTCTCATTATATTCCTTGGATTTGCTTGATCCTGTATCCATAAAATCCGTCCCTTTTCTCCAATGGTTGGTTTGGACTCTGTTTAACCGTGGTCCATTATTTCCTCTATACCGGTTGTTCGGGTCTCTCTAGTGTCTAGAGTTATCTCTGTCCTTGTGACATATCTCACTATTATGCAGTTCTTGCATCTTGTCGCTATAAAATTGTCATTTATGTTCAAGTTCACCATCGCCTTTCGAACTGGTTCTTCTGTACTGTTTCTCAATTGTTCTAATGGTTCATACATAAATTCCATAAGTCCTCCATGCTCCTCGTTCAGTTTTGGCCTTTTTGGTCCTTCTAGTCCATCTGGGAATTCAAGTGTGGTTCGTTTAAAATTTCTACCTTGCCTTACTTCTCCTGGTTCTGTAATTGGTATATTATGTAGCTGAATCAATCCCCTTTTAATCATCTCCAATCCTTCCCGTGTATTTATTAATTTCCTTTGACATGTTTGCCTTATTTTCTTGATATTCTCTTTCCTGGTTTGGATATTCTCTTTGTCCTTTCTATTTTTATTTTCAGATAGCAACGCCTTTTGGTCTTCTCTAATTTCTGTTTCCTTGCTACTCTCTTCTGTTTTTGGATTTATTATAATACCTTCGGAAGTGCTGTCTAATGTTTTATTCATATTCTTGCGACATTCATCCATTTTTTTCATGAGTTCTTCATGGTATCTCTGGATATCTTCTCTCTGCTTCCTAAATTGTTCGGCCATAATGGTTCTAATGGTTGCCTGCTCAAGTTAAGTAACAATTAAGATGATTTTTTACTTAACTAAAGCCCACTCATTGAGCACTTTTTGAAATAAAACGAGTTATAAGGAGTACTTCTTAATTCAGCCCCACGTTGGGCGCCAATTTGTAACGAACTCCTTCTATCGTTTCTAATTGTACTCGAGGATGTCTGAAAGCCCCACAGTTGGGTTCGCCAATTTGAAATCAACCACGTGGTTTCTGTGTTTTATTTATTTATTTATTAATGTATATATCTATTCGGTTGTTATCGATGAAACCTCCTGAAAATATATTATTAGGCAAATATAATTATAATTATGTTCCTTTAACTTATAATCGTACTACGATATAGGTTGTAACATAACAAAATGTTACCTAACCTAAACTTATACTATCAGATTTAATAAGTACATAACAATAATGTAAATAGAGAATATAGTGATAAGAATAACCAAGAAGAGAGAAATCATAGAAAAGGAAAGAAGCAGAAGTGCCACAAGGAACAGTAAACCCAAATACTGTTTGACACTACAACCAGACAATGACTAACACAAACTGATGGACAGAGTAAATGTACTTTAAGCTGTCAAGCGAGTCAGTAGATAATGTAAACCGAATATGATATGTTAATAAAAAATGAGTCAATCAGAATCTGAATAATGTGAAATCAGAATCAGCATTTGGCTGGGTATTAATTAAATATGATTAGTAATTATTAACGCCAAAAAACTAAAATTGGCAATGACCACAAAATGAGAACGAACTATATTTCAATCTCAAATATGCCTATGACGAGAAAGAAAAAACATTTGTAAGAAGGAATCTTATACGAATAAGGTACCTCAACAAATTACCGAAGTATGAAACAATAAATGTTGTTAAGGCAAAATTCCTGTATAAACGGTATGCCTTAACAAGGCCTAGACCAAGCAATAATCAGTGAGTTGATTATTGGGAGGTAACATGAGTGTAAATTAAATGCACAGAACAATTGTTATGCTCAAACATAGCAAAAAAAAACCATTATTAAAATAATATATTTAATAATTCAATTGTTAGTAAGTAGAATAGAACGAGTTAGTGTAAAACGAAATATCATAGTAGTAAGGATCGTTCATTACCATGTATAGAGATAAGGTTTATCCATAATGTTCAGTAAAATGTCAGTACAGAGTTAATAGTGTTCTCACATAAACGTTTGAGTGATAAAAGCGATGTAGAACACAAACTATATTAGTCAGTGTATTATCGCCGATTTCGGTAACCAGACGACAGTGCGAAGTAGTGTACCTGAACATTGATTATATAGCAATGTCAGTAAAAGTGAAGTGAACTCGGTATCAAACTATATCAAATTAAAGAGGACAAAATAATCTTTAATTTGATGGTAATATCGCCCCAATCGCAACTGTATTAAGTGCGGGAAAGGTGTTAGCATCATTTACAAAATATGCATCAGAAATCTGTTTACCAATACCAACAATATCGACAGCTATCAATTATCTCAATTTTTAGCGGTTGGAAAACCGTTATTAACGGTCAAAAGACAATACGTCATACTCATCACACCTGCAAGAGCCAATCACAAAATTAGTTAGTAATTAACATTTTTGCCTAACGCCGATCGACGGGCAGGGTATATAAGAGAATGTAACCGATTCTCGACAGACACTTATCAACTTCATCCAGTGCGGAACGTGCGCTCGCCATCTCAACATTTTTAATACCTGATAGCGTCATCACCATAACCCATCAAAGGAAACCGTTCGATAACAACATACAACTACTTCAAATTAATCTACAGAGAACCATAGTGATTATGTGCAGTATTATTTCAATTTTGTGCAGGAAAATAATGAACAGAAGTAATTAAATAATATTATTATGATCCATTAAGTTAGAAGCGGATCGAAATACTCTGTTCTTGTGCGTGTGCAGTGAGTAACGATAATCATTATAATCCGATTATCGAGGTGTTAAATGAGTTTTAATCAAAGTATTAAAACCAAAAGGTAACAGTGTAACCATTTGTTCACTTTTGCTACGAGCGCCATAACCTGTACGTTTTCATACACTGATCTGTACTGACGCAAAACACAGAAACATTTCAATATTACACTATGTCTCAATTTATTTGATGAATTTGTCATTATTAATTAAGCTGAATGTTAGTTGTAAGTGTTCTCAAACTATAAACTTTGTAAATCAGAAATCAAGCGTGATGAACGCACAACCTACCAAATAGGTTATTTTTATTTGTTTACTTTACAAAAGTAACGTCAAAACATGATTAATCAATATCATATCAGAAAATCAATAGCTATTGTGTAGGCATAACTTTCTTTTTTGTGTCTGAAAGAACTCACATCTGAGATTTTAATAATATTAATGTTAAAGTTAAAGAATATCTGGACTTAGCCAGATTTAATGTTCATGCTCTGAGCAAGCCTTATAGGGTATATAATAACTTATTTACAATTGTACTTCATTGTATATTTTAACTATATTTGTTTGAATTTCTCTATCAAGGGTATAAATAAACCCCATTATTAACAGCATAACTCGACTTAATTTATTTCTAACAGATAGTTAAATATTTTATTCAGAAAACTCAAAACAACCTTCAGTTGTGATTAAATATTTTGGAATAGCATTGCCATAAAGGTATTAAACAATTATTATAAATTTTTTAAATCAGTAATTGATTCTATTCTTGGGTTTTACATGGGATTTCCCTAAAATAAATCCGTGTGACGCCCACAATCAAACAAGGCAACTTAACCTTGCATCTAAAGTGAGTTGGTGTTTGTGAATTACGTTGACAGCTTATTGAACTTCTAGAAAACACGACCAGGTACGTGAAAGTATATTATATCTATTCTATTGTCCAGACATTACTAGACGTAACGTACTTAGACTATTCTCGACCTGGAGGAGAAGTTTCACAGCCAGTATCAACAAGACGATCATCATCATCAAGTGACCAACTGATATACTTTACTTTTAAAATTAAGCAAAACTAGTATTTAAATATTATCAACACAACTATTTTATTGTTTTATCAAAGGGAATTCTTTTCAGACAAATATAATTATACAATTGTAAACACACTTTGTGTAACCTCGAATGTTACATTTTAAATCGCTTTACAAAATTAGTAACCTTCAACTACTACAAACCAAAAGTAATATTTTAGACATAAATAGAATTAATAATACACCGTATTCGATTGGATTACTTACAATATAAATTTTTCATTTTAAACCTTTATTTATTTTATTACAAACGGACGATCCCAACAGTGGGGGTTTAAAGGAGAGGAATTTAATACACCTATATTAAACTTTTATTTGTTTTATTACAAATTGACGAACCCAACGCGGGGCAGAAAGGAAGGAAACTTAAATCATTATATTAAACATTTATTTGTTTTATTAAAAATTGGCGCACCAACTAGTGTGGCTTAAAAATATTAAATAAAAATATTTTTTATATTTTAAACAGCCCGGTAGACACAAAAGAATAAACATGCCACACACCCATCAATATGATACGAGATATAAGGACAGTAGGGTAGGAGAAATACAACGGGATACAGAGACCTATGAAGCACAACCCATACACGAAATGGAAGTCATTACCATTAATAATATCGAAACTAGACCGGAAGAAACACCCCAGGTAGAACCGGAAGTAGACATAAGGGTCGACAACCGACCCAGACGACCTGAAGGAATCCCACAACCAGGCGATATGAGCATAGTCGAGATGATAAGAACAATGATGGAAGATAGCCAGAGAAAGATGGAAGATAGCCAGAGAAAGATGGAAGATAGCCAGAGAAAGATGGAAGATAGCCAGAGAAAGATGGAAGAGACCGCGAATAAAAATCACGAATCGTTGAAAGAAGACAGTAGGAAATCACGGGCGGAGAATCAGAAGAATATCGAATTATTAAATAAAAATATAGAGTCAATGAAGGGAGACTTGAATAAAAAGATTGACAGTACCCACAAATCCATGGACATGCTGAACAGTAAAATAGATGACAATAGTAGAGCCATCAGGGAAGAATTGAACACCACCTTAACTGAAATTAGCAGGAGGATGGAAGAAGGGAATGAGAAAATTAACACTAGAATAGACGTGGAGATAGCGGTTGTGAGGGAAGAAATAATAGAAGTAAACAAGAGATGTGAACAGCACGACCAGGATTTGAAGCGAACTAGGGAAGAGGTCGACAGGAGGATCGACACCATGGAGGAGGTGACTGAAGCCCGAATAGAATCCTTGAAAAGAATGAATCAAGATGAGATTAAACGGGTAAGGATAGACGTAGGGGAGCGCTGTGAAGAAGTAAGTACATCAGTAGACGCGGTAAGGAATTTAACCGTTGCTAATTGAGAAAGAATTGAGGAACTAAGACAACAAGAAATAGTGCAAATGCGGGAGGAGATTGAAGTTATTCGCAACTGTCCCATCCCAGGTCAGTATCTGCTACCAAATGACAACCGCGACGCGATTAATTTTAAAAACTATCGAAGAAACCCTATCGAATTTTTAGCACGTGTTGAAGAAAACTTGGCATGAATCCAAGAGACCAGATGGAACAACATAAGAAGCTTGATAGACGAGTACTTCAAAGAAATATATGATAATTGGTGGACTGCGACACGCCACGAACTCAACAGTTACGAGGAATGCAAGACTCAATTCCGCGCAAAATATTGGTCAGGGCCACACAAAACATAGTACGCGATCATATATGCCACGGTAAATACGATGCGAGCAGAGGAGGAACAATGACTTCCTACTTTTTGGGTCAGGTGTGTCTAGCACGAAATTTAGAAACAAAAATACCTGAAGAATGTCTCGTTACAAAACTGTCTTACCACTTTGAGGAGGGTGTCGCTAAGGCACGTCAGTGGGGACAAATTAAAACTATAGCAGCTATGTCCGCATTGCTCGAGGATCAGGAACATGAAGGATATTACCGAAGGAGTCGTCGGAGGAATGACCATTTTAATAATATGGGCGGTAACATAAACAACAATAATAATAACAACTCCAGAAATTACAGAAGTAATTTTAATAGTAATAACCAGTCAAACCAAAATTATAACAACAATAATAATAATAACAATAACAATAGGCCGAATAACCAAAGTAGTACCAATAATAATAATAACGGCAGCCATAATAATAATAATAATAACAACCGGCGACCCAATTATAATAATAACACAAACCAACCATCAAACCAAGGCGGGAATAATCCACCATCACAATATCGCCGAGCCAATTATGTGCAAGCTAATTACGATCCCGGTAGAAGGCGATACTACCCATGACGAAACAGTTTCAGTGGAGACAGAGGAAATATAAGAGGAGGACGGTGGAGAAGTAGCAGCATTGAGGGCAACAGCCGCAACAGCGACTACCGACCACAAGTACACTTCGTCCCTGACCAGAAACCAGACCATCATGGAGGACGTACCACAACGGACGATAGGAATCATACAGATAATCAAGACCGGCGCCAAGAGGAGAGCACCAGCTCTTTAAACTCCTCGCGGCAGTGAGAAATTATGACCACATAAACCCCTCGCTGAACCACTCTATTGGGTATGATTACGGCACCAGTCCAAATAAAATCACCATATTGTACAACCATTACCTGAAAAATATAAGGCAGGAATTGTTAGAAGAAGAAGTAACCAATCACCATCAGCACACCCGCGATATCGTGTACGTGACGGCTAAAATTAATGAAGTAACTGTCACATTAATGATCGACACTGGAGCCAACGTTTCCCTAATGGATAGCACCGAGCTCAATCGTATTCAGGAGGAAAGCAGGGCTACCATACCAACTTTGCCTGTGACTAACATTATCCTGATAGGAGCTACGGGACGTCAAAATAAATCGGTGAAGAAGCAGGTTAGGTTAGAAGTAACCAGTCAAGGTGTGAAAATACCGATGATATTTCTAATAGCAACGGGTTTGCCATTTCGTAGTTTAATCGGCTGCGACATTCTACGAAGGTACTCAGCCAGAATTGATTTAAGTATAGGCAAATTAACTTTGAAAACGTCTGACACAGATTGGATTGCAGACATTGTAGGAAACAGGGAATTTCCCCCAGAGAGAACTGTATACCACATAAAAAGAACAACCAACCCTAAGTACCAAACATCCAGGCATGAGCTGGAATACACTAACAATAACGATAATTTATGGGAAGAAAAGATTAGAGAGATAAGACAGTTCCGGTCAACCAACAGAGCAAAATCACCAAGTCCAGGCCAACTCGAAAGATTGATAACCATATATGATCAGTATAGACACGTATTTTCCGATCTCCCAGGAAAGGTTAAGAATTACCAATGTGTATTAAGTTTCAAAGAACTGGTTAACTTTAACCGCAAATCTTACCCCATCGCATACTCCCTTAAGGAGGCGGTTCGATCCGAAATCAATCAACTGTTAAAGGACGATATAATAGAACACAGCCAGTCCCCTTATACCAGCCCTATAGTAGCAATTAAAAAGAAAAACGGTAAGGTGAGGCTTTGTTTAGACGCGCGAGAAATAAACAAACACCTAGTTAATAACCGGACATCTCCGGGCGAAATTGAGGAGATTCTAAAGAAGTTCCATGGTGTACAATACATAAGCTCATGGGATACGGTCTGCGGATATTGGCAAGTCGAGCTGCATCCCAACAGCCGAAAATATGTTGCTTTTATATTTGAGGGGCGCAACTATCACTTTAAGAGGTTGCCCTTCGGGCTAATAAATTCAGTAGCCATATTCATACAATGCATGGACCAGGTGTTAGGACAGGAAGCACTTAAATTCACTACCGTCTACGTGGACGACCTGTTAATAACATCCACCAACTGGGAAGAACATTGTCAGAGGGTAGACCATGTGCTAAACAAATTGTCAGAAAATCATATCACATTGAAACTGGAAAAATCCCAACTTATTGCAAAGGAGGTGCAGTTTTTAGGATTCCAATTAACCGAATTAGGAATAACTCCATCCACAGAAAAAATCGAAGCAATACAAAAGTTCCCCACTCCCAGGAATAAGAAACAATTACAATCTTTTTTAGGGTTGTGCAACTATTATCGAAAGTTTCAGAACAATTATTCGGAACTAACAACCAGATTGTCCCCGCAATTATCATCGAAGGATAAATGGGCATGGGGTCCTACACAGGAAGGTATATTTCAACAGATCAAAACAAAATTTTTAGAGACGGTAATATTACACCATCCAGACTTTGATAAACCTTTTTACTTGAATTGTGATGCCAGTGACATCAGTTTAGGCTCCACCCTATACCAGGAAGACGACGATGGAAACCATCTGGTAATAAGCTTCGCGAGCCGGACTTTGAATAAGTGTGAAAGAAACTACAATGTCACGGAAAAGAACTCCTAAGCGTAGTATTTGCATGTAGTAAATTCCGCACCTACATATTAGGATATTCTGTTACTGTTAGGACAGATCACAAATCCATATCCTTTTTAAAGAACTGCAAATTGAGTCATGGACGGTTAGCAAGGTGGACTTTGGTCCTACAAGAGTACAACATTAGTTGGGAGTACGTCCCCGGCAAAAAGAATATAGCCGTCGACGTACTGTCACGGGTAAACATTACCAATCAAACTTATGGAGGCGAAAAAGAAACACTTGTCAAAGTTTATAACATCCTGAAAAGCCGTACGGAGTTAGAAGGCATTATCAAAGAGATAGAGTTACACCAAAGACAAGACAATAAACTAGCACAAATTTTCCAAAGGTTGGATAATCAAGATGTAAGAATAACCCCTTATTACTGTGTAGTTAATAATATATTATTTGT